>OY992890.1:50329544-50827044 GCA_963921405.1 Cepaea hortensis
CAGACATACAGACAGACAGACGGACGGAGATCCTTTTTTATATATAAGATATATATATATATATATATATATATATATCAGTGTCAGGTCTTAGTTAGATATGACTGAGCTACTGAATAAGAAAAGTCCAAGAAGAAAGAGCACAGATTGAACTACTCAAGAAACAGATCAAGAAAGAAACAGTCCAACAGACTATGCCAACAGCAAGACCCAGGCAGAAGATGAAGCAACAGAAGACGAGAAAGAAACAGAAAATGAAAGCAACCAAGAAACAATGGTTACCAGGAGAAGAGACCCCACTCCACCAAGAATGAGAGTGGAAGACACAAGATTTGAAAGAATAGACAGACCATGAAGATTCAATGACAGACCAAGACAGAAGAAAGATGGGTAGAGTCACTGTCGGGTCGACTACCGATGAATCACTCCCTGAAAAAAGAACACCATGTGATGGGGCGGATACTAACATCACCAAACCTAAAAGTGCACAAACCTGACCAAACATAAAAAGCAGCAACAAAAAAGAAATCAATACCAAGCCAAAACGCTTAGAAACCAGGAAACAAAACACACAACTCTATTTCTGGAAGTCATTAGTCATTAGTCGTGGTTCCAACTTCACGGCAACGGGTTGTCCCCATTATGCTCCGTTCCTGTGCCAGTGAATACCACACAAAATGCTCCTCACTGTCCCATTTGAAAAGTGGAACAAACAGGAGTCTCGACAAACCAACAGCACGCACAGGTACATTGTGCATAATGCCGCCGCAAGAATGCAAACACAAAAGTCCTCCACGAAAAATACTGTTCATCGTCGATGGAAGCGGCAGTCACTAGAAAACCAGCAGCCACACATTACTGCATAAGGCAATCCAGTCAGTTCAGCAACAAAGCAGGCTACCATTATTCCGTACATGCAGTTCACGCTACAAACAACCGCAGACAGATGTAAAAGCATTTGACACAAAATTCACAGCTCACAGTGTTGCGCCACACACTCAACTCAGTAGCAGGGCGACGGAACCATGCACTTCCAGTCCAACATGAGAAAAATGTGAATGCAAACGGTAGCCACAAGCATAAACACTCCAGAGGCCTTAACCATTTAAATGCCTATTCTCCATGTTGGGGACCAGAAGCTGGGACCTCTATTTCTGCAAGCAGAAAGGAAACACCATTGGGCCCCAATTATAACACGTCGATATACTGACAATTGAATAGGGCCTGATCACGTTTTTTCCCCTCTAACCAGCAGCAATCTAGGAGGAAAAGACTTCTAACTACTATACAGAGATGCACTTTAATCCTTTACCGGGCGAATCGTCCGAATGCGTCTTTACCCCGTAATGGGCAAACCGTCCCAAAGTGCTGTGACTATTGTGACTATTATGCATTGTAAAAATGCGATATCTCGGCTTTCCAAGACTTCCGATTGTCTACTTTCGGTTTCGTCGAAAGCTTGACGTGGCCACCATTCGTAAGCGGGTACTTTGAATTTGAACAGATTTTTAAAATAGTTTTTGTGGGTTTACGCTTTGTATTTCAAAATGGATTTCAACGATTCTTCAAGTGATAGCGGAGATTTCGCTGGGTTCAATTTAAGTGACATTGAAAGGCACGAAGTTGATTATTAATCGGAGCTAGATATCAGTGATCAGCGTTACTTTGCGTTAGCAGTCGTGACTCACTTTAAAGAAAGTGATTATGATTCAGAAAATGTGCTTGTAAATTGCTGTATAGATGACTGACAATCACAAATATGTTGTATTTTATAAATATTTGTGTTCATGTGTGGATTAGCAGCATCATTCACATGAGTAAAATATTCTGCATGCTTTTCCCTTCATTTTGCTGTTTATTTGACTAAAATATGTTGACTAACAACTTATATGTGATATTTTTACTAACGTAACCCAAAATTTTACCGAATGGTCAAAATTCTTCTTGCCCATTCAGGGCTACAAAACAGATAAACGTCTGCCCGGTAAAGAGTTAAGGAATCATCTTGAACTTAGTGACAACAGACCACTTCAACAAGCAGAACAGAAAAGAACCCATTAAAAACAAAAGCCACGTCATGTGGCTGAAGTATCCCTGTTCAAAGGGCTCACTGACCCATAATCAGAAATAACTGATAGAGGCAGTAGGTCTCAAGATATTGTGTTTTCATAAAGAATCACAAGATCAACACTTATAAGGGTGGATCAACTTACTTCTCCTGACTACATTAGGTAAACAGGTTGTTCTACAAAATAGTAGTTTTCTAGCATTTGCAGTTATTTTCTTTTCAGTAAATATGGTCCGTTTCCTGACATCATACCTCTTCATCTCTCAATCCCCAAATTGATCTTACAATGAATCTTGCAACCTTGCTCAACTGTTTCAAACGTAACATACAGAAATATCAATTGGGGAAGCCCCAAGGCCACTAAGACAGCTCATAAATAAATTTACAGGTACTGGTTGATGCTCACAGAAGCAGAAGGAAATGGATATTAGAGGACACACTAGACAACATAAAAACTGAAAACTATAATTACTACACCAGAATTCAAAAGCAAGGCACTGTCATCATTTGGAGATTACAGGTTTGAAACCTGGTGTGATAACTAGAGAAATATATTTCAATCTTTCTGCTGTCTAGTGTGTCCTCTAATATTTACTTCCTTCTGCTTCTATCAGTGCCAACCAATATCTGTGAATGTATTTGTCAACTTTCAACTTGTGTTGCCTAAACTTTGTCATATGTACCATTTCTCTTTACTGAATTTGGCTGAATCCAAACGGTTTTTTGTTCCCCTTCATTTCCATTTACCACTTCTTGATAATACTGTCCTTCTATCTAACATTAACGGTAAGCACACATACCTGACAATATTATTGTTGAACTTGCTGTAACTAGACATGGTAATGAGTCCTCCAAAAGCCACGCCTAATGAGTTGAAGTTCTGAGCAGCTGCATACACCCAGACCTTCAATCATGAAACATGTCACATGGAATTACAGCTGGTTAACATAAATATATCTAACATAAGAAACAGTAGATCGCCAGACAGCACAAATAGGATATAAACATACTGTGCTTCCCCATAGTATCCCAGTAGTTATTTCATATTATAGACAAGATGCATTAACTTTTGTATTATAAACAATGTGGTAGCAATTGTAAATGCCAGCTCACCCAAGGTTAAATTTAAGGATCTGTGTCTTCTCCCGAGCTATAGATTCATGGATCATCCACGTCCTAAATTTACTCGTTCCCAATCCTTCTTAGGTTTCAGGACGTGATTAGGTAAAGTTACAGGATATTAACCCCAATGTGAGTCTCTCTTTCTCTTGATATGATAGACCATGTTATTTTAATTAAAAAACTAGAAACAGTGAAAAGTAGGCCCTAATGTAGTGACTCTAATAAAATCTTTTCTGTCAAACAGTAGTATCACACAATAAATCTCTGTCTCAAACCACTACCTTCAGTATTGGAGTACCTCAAGGCTTTATTTTTGGCCCCCTGATGTTCGCCATATATATTAACAATCTAACCTTGTATCTTTTGTCATCCCGTGATCTATTTGCAGACGACTTTACACTATATACAAATGCTGAAAACTGTAAATTTCTGGAGTCTTCATTGCAACAAGAATTACATAATATAGTTAGGTGGAGCTATGCAAACTATATGCAAATTAACATCACTAAAACAAAACCTATGTTATTAACAACCAGACAAAGACTTCAGACTCTAAACTCACAGAGATCACTTCAACATCACATCAATAACATGCCAGTAGAAAGTGTAACTGAGCACAAAGTATTAGACTTCATCATTGATAGAAACCTAAACTTTAATTCCCATGTTCAAGTGCTCATTAAACAAACAACAAAAAAGTTCTACCAACTGGCAAAAATTAAAAGTTTTCTTGAAGAAGACACAAGGAAGATGTTCTATACTTCTCACATACAGACACATTTTGACTACTGCACTACAATCTGGGATGGTTGTTCCAATTCAATCACCAAGCGACTTTACTCACTCCAGAAACGAGCTATGAGTTTAATTTATAGTAAACACTAACTGATAATCCTAGCCTACATAAACATCTTTAGTTACTACAAGTCCGCAAACGCCTACTTTTCAACACGGCTAAACCAATTCACAAAATCCTACATCGGAATGGCCCAAATTACCTTTGGCCATTGTTTAAATATAATGCAAGACACAGTATACGACTAAATATATTACACATTCCGAAGTCTAGGATAGACTTATAAAAACACAAGCCTAGCATATTCCGCAGCTCAGCTGTGGAAAAATCTTCCACAAGAAATCAAAGACATCACCAATCCCTACATATATAATCACAAATTATTCGAACACTATCTCAGTACAGATCACCTTCCCCCTTAATAATAAAATAATAACAATAATAAAACACTAGTATAACAGTCAGTCCCCTTTTGGTAGATAGTATGCTCCCCATAGCTAATACCAACTGCCACATCATTAATTAATTTTAATGAGTCATGTAGTAGTGATTTTTGCATTTCTTCCATGCCTTTATAATGCATATCATTTATGTTGTTGTTCTCAGTCTCGAATGATGTGTGGATGAAATAATGTATGAAAGAGAGTGATAGAAGGGCAGAATGTTAGACAGGCCTGCAAGCCCAATTCTTATCATCATCATCATATGCCCTGCCAGCTGGCGTAGGTGTTCATGGCTCTCCACATATCTCAGTCTTTGGTTTTATGGATCAACTCTGCTGCTGATATTCCTCCATGCCACCGTCTCAATCCATTCAGCATCATTTCTCTTGTCTGCTTCTGCTTCTCTTGCCCTCAGTCTTTCCAGTTGTCCAGATGTTCTCCAATGCCTCTCTTCTCATCACGTGACCGAAGAAAGATGTTTGTCTCTTTCTTATTGTTGTATTTAATGTTCTAGTTTCATTAGCCTGTTTCAGGCAGTCGTTAGTTACTCTGGCAGTCCAAGGAATTCGCAACATTCGTCTCAGGAACCACATCTCTGTTGCTTCTAATTTCTTCTTAATCTGTTCATATACATTCCAAGATTCACTGCCATGCAGCAAAACTAGTTCGACACAGCATTTCAGCACTCTCTTTCTTACATTCAGTGATAGTGACTTATTGCACAAGATACTCCTTGCCCTATTCTGCTCTTAATCTCTGTTGTACATCTTCCTTCTGATGTTATAAATTCCCCCAGGTATCTAAAATTATCCACTACCCAATTCTTAACCCTTTGAAAATAAAGTTTGTTCGTTCATTCATTCATTCACTCTCTCTCTCTCTCTCTCTCTCTCTCTCTCTCTCTCTCTCTCTCTCTCTCTCTCTCTCTCTCTCTCTCTCTCTCTCTCTCTCTCTCTCTGTGTGTGTGCGCGCACGCCCCCCCCCCCCCTTCTTCAACTTATAAAAAACAGTTACATACACATTCGTACACTGTTCACAATCACCATCTGTTAATATAATACAACAAAACACAAATGTAACAACATAAACTTTCCACAAAGTTCATTTCGCAACTGCAAGCGCTATCAAGAACAAGTCACCAAAACAGTTCAAGAAGCCTGATACAGGGGAGGAAAATGTCACGTGGCAATACCAACAACAAGAACCACTAGACTCACAAGATGTGCAGCGTGGGAGCCAGAAGACCGTAAAGAAGACGAGTGAAGAGAGCCTGCCTGCGAGCTGCAACAAAGAACCTGAAACTACAGTCACCTCAATGGAAGCTACCACAAGGAAGATCGACGACAACCCACCACAGACAAGAGCCAAGACAGTTGAGAAGTAGAGAGAGGAGAAAGACACCAGAGGCAGAAAGACCGACTCACAGACAGTCAGATGGGTTGTCAAACGTATTCAAGTGGAGCTGACAGATAAACAGATCCTGAAGCAGCTATAACAGGAGAATTTCCATATCCGAATCTTGAGGGCAGAGCTGATCTTGAAGTACTCCAAGATCCCTACTACGCTGGTGGTGATGGCGACTGATGGCAGCGAGATACCAAGCCATGTATCGATAAACCAGAAAGTACAACAACCTGAAATATTCATACCAAGAATCACTCAATGTTCAAGATGCCAGAGGGCCGGCCACAGCAGAGCAACATGTCGCAGTAAGACAAAGAGCTTCCGATACTGCGCCGATCACCATGCCTTCAAGGAGTGCCTGCTGGCCAAACAGGACACGGACTTCCGAGCACCCAACAACAAGAGAATGTGCGCCAACTGCCTGGGCAAGCATGGAGCAAGATACTTGGGCTGTCCATACCTCCAAAAACACAGAGACGCCCTAAAGATCACCATTTCCACAAAGACACCATATAAGGAAGCAATGCGGAGGTGTGAGACAGCCACATGCATATCACAAGCTGAAAGAGCTCAACTGCAAGACCAGACAGACGAGCTAAAATAACAAATCAAGCTACTTCAGACACGACACAAACCAGCGACAATGAAAAACTGCTTGCTGAAATAAAAGAGATCCAGAACAGCATCAAACAAGAGATAGAGCACATGGCCGAGATGAAGAAAGAGAGCGAAGAAATCCTATAAATGATCAAGACCAAAAGAGAACTACTGATCACCGAAAGGGAACAATACCAATACAAACCAACAGAAGCCATGCAAGAGACCACAGAAAAGCCACAAGATGAAACCGAACAAAAGACAGTGCCGGAACCGTGAGCTAAAGCCAGTAGCCCAACTACGATGCCCAAGAAATTTGAGGGGAAAAATATCCCACCAGATTGCTGAAGAAAACCCAGATCAGCTCAAGGACAACAACATAGAGCACACCCCGTCTGCCCTACCATATACATTGGAGGAGCTCCTCAAGGAGAACACAGAATATGAAATGAAAGAGAAACTCAAGCGCAAGGAATTCAGAAGGCGCAAGGCAGAAAAGGAAAACAAGAAGCCCAAGAAATTCCATGGGAAACCAATGTCCCACCAGACCTCTGAAGAATACCCAGACATAATCTGGAATGAAGAAACCTCAAATACCCAAATAGGTACTATTTTGATGACGGAGAGATCGCCTCGTAGTTGACCACAGAGGAAGAAGTCAAAAGGCAGCAGAAACTCAAACTCGAAAGTTAAAAAAGGTGCAAGGAGGAAAATGAAAACATTGAAAAGCTTCTACAGGCAATACACAAAAAAGGAGGCAAAAAGACCAAATAAAAAGTCCTTATAAGGACTGCAACCAGTCAAGCCAGACGAGCCTGGGGCCTTCACTAACCAAATAAACCACTAGAGGAGACGGGCACAAAGGACAACTCGCCAACCAACTCCCCAGAGGCGCCACAGACACAAACGCTTACATACCCAGTCCAAGATAGGACTCACTCGTAAGAGCGCACAAACAAAAACAGGGTTAAATCCACAATAACCACAGACCTCAACTCTAACCAAGGCTGAAGAAGCAGGTTGAACGAGGCCGAATTTGGAAGTTTTGTTTTTGAATCATGTCAAGTCAAGCTTTCCACAAACTCATACAATCCTCATCAACAAAAATGTTTGTCTAGTCCCTTATAACTACCTATGCATTTGCCTACACTGAGACACAAAGAGATAATTAGTTTCTAAACGTTCATCACTGCCTATCTTACTAAGCAAATGAATGAATGCCTATAAGAATGCATACACACATGCAACTATAAGAATGCACGTAAGCGAGCACACATGCAAATACACACACACACATTTTAAAGCACAAATTAGAACTTCAAACTAGACATTAGAGAAGAAAACTATCAAAGTCCTATATTATATATACCAACAACAGTTTAGAATAGGACAGGCAGAGTTAAAAGAGTCTGTAATGTATATTGACGACAGCTTAGAATAAGACAGACAAACTCAACCAAGTTCAAGGACACAGACGAGTGTTCATTGCAGACAACTATTCAAGACAAGTCGAGGTGTTTAGGGAAAACACGACTCCTACAAGGGACCCATGGACAGGGAGAAAAGGGGAATGAGACAGGACAGAAAGGGAGAAGACGAAGACAGTGTATGGATTTTAGGACGTTTTGACTGAGAGAGATAGGAACGTGAGACTGTGAATGCGTGATAGCGACATAACTGTACGAGCGGATAAGAGTTAACCTCCTTTAGTGATTGACCATAAGTCCGGTTGATAATGTTGACTGTAGTATAGTAAGTTGAAGGTCAGAACAATGAGTGCAGGTGTTTGGATAACCCCGCGTATTAAATGGGTTTATTGTAAATATAGTACTTTGACGGTAAGAAAGTTGAGTGTACGTGTTTGGCTAACCCCGCGAACTTATTAAATGGGTTTATTGTGATATACTATTTTATGACAAATAAATTGCACTGTTTTATTGTTATTAGCTATGGGGAGCATACTATCTACCACTGTATTATTTGCACATGTTGGAGTAGAGCGTATCTATAAGAATGATTAATTACCTGTTTTGGACTTACTAAATGTACAATTACTGAATGAGTGCTTAGGATAATGAGTTCATGACAAAAACTAAAGATACTAATTAAACTTTTAAAAATAAATAATGCCCTTATTCAAAATGCAAGAATAATTTTTAAACAAAAAGTTCAGTTTACCTTTGCATCCAAAAGTAGATGCCACTGTGGTTTAATAAAGAAATATATCCCATCCAGAGAACCAGGAAGTGTGACACCTCTGACCAACAAAATAATCAGCACCAAGTATGGGAAGGTTGCAGTAAAGTACACCACCTGAAATAGCACAAACAGTTTCATGAACTCTACATGTGCACATCAATCTGAGCACATCTGACTATATAGTAACAGACTGTTACTTCAAAGTTATGGATGTAAAAGGGGCTAGGAGTTAAATGTTAACAGCGAGAGGATCGACTTCAATGAACGTTTGTTATTGCTGAAAGACTTTTCACTTTTTCAATCTCAAAACACTCATAATGTTGTGCTTGCTCTTCTCAATTAATACTGGCCATCACATAATGTTTCCCCCAATAGCCAGAGTATGCTAAATAAATCTGGTTTCCCCAAAGTTCTGCTTTGGGTACTGCTGCGTGTTTATCTTCTGTGAAACTACTGCATTCATGATGTTTTCTCTCTCTTGTGCATCTGCTGTGAAGCCTGTGACTGCAAGAGTTCAACTGAACCTAAACTAGCAGACCACTGTTTCCCAGCTGTCTGTTCTTTCTAATATCAATACTAATACAAGTTAGAGCCAACACAGACTAGTTAGTGTATGACACATATGCTGTGGCTGGGGTGTTAAGTGTAATGCTTCAAATATTCCAGATTGCCACATAATGAGGTGGAGTGACCAGTTCCTTCCCTCACCATCTTTCCTTCCCAGACAATTCACATAAAATTATCCAGTACCAGTTGTGGCTGGGTCAATTCTAGAATCCTTCTGGCCAGAAAGAAAAAAAAAACACTAATCCTAAACAATGTTTTCCCGTGATGAATTTGAATAACGAAGACACAAACAATAGATTGCACGATTTATTGCCTGGCATATTTCGCTGCATCTCGTCAGGTACATACTGCAGAAATCACACAACTTACGTGAATTAATTAGATAAATCCTTCAAACTTAAATATACACATGTTCGCACAGTAATGTCGATTGTCTACCACGGTAATTTTAAACTGACTAACATGTCTTTCTGCTTACACAAGGACGGCTTACGAAGGTTGATTAGAATAGCTTCAGCAAACTTTAACAATCGACTACTTTGTGTGTTGAACAACACACGGAAGGCACTGTCTCTTTCAACCACGTGACCACTCTCGAACATGTGTCTCCCGACCGATGAAGCCAGACTTTTCCGGTGTGTCGGCCTGCCTAGGCTACCATCTTCTGTGTGTAGTATCTTGTCCAACCAATTCGGAATATGTTCCGAAACCCTGCAATGTAACTGTCGCTCAGTTCTGCCTATGTAGATGGCCTCACATCTGCATGTAAATTGGTAAATACAATTTGATTTGGCGTACAAAGCTACAGGTTCTTTTACTGCTGGGACTGGGATCGGTGTGTTTCTGTACCTGATGACTAGAGCTGCAGCACAGAATGTTCGCTCGACTGCTGTGGTGAGCCGGTCCCGCAGACGTTGCATTACGTCATCTCCTCGGAAGGTTAGCTGGATGAATACTTTGAGTTTAGGGACTGTAGTTACTTCTGATTTCGGTTTGGGCTGTTGGCAGTGGCGCTTTATAAATCCTGTGGAGTAACCATACAGGTTTAAGGCATTCTTCAGAGTTTTAAATTCCTCTGTCAGTGTGTCCTGAGTGCATATCTTCCTAGCACGGTCAAACAGAGTCCGTACTAAGCCCCGTTTGTACTGGACAGGTGCGGAGCTCTGAAAATTTAAGTATTGGCCAGTCCATGTTTCTTTGCGGTACACCGATCTTTGAATTGTGCCATCTGCTCTACGTCTCATTAGGATATCTAGAAACGGCAATGCTTCGTTGTGTTCGTGTTCCATAGATAAAGAGATGTTTATATGTGTCTCGTTCATTGTGGCCTGGAACGACGTTGCTTGTAGCTCGTCTGTGGTCATAATTAGTATATCGTCCACGTAACGACGGTAAAAGGCCAAGTTATTGATTTCTGAGGATCTCTTTTCTTCTAAGTGTGCCATGAAGATGTCCGCTAGAATAGGTCCAAGTGGGCTCCCCATGGCCACTCCGTCAATTTGGCGATATGACTTGTTTAGAAAGTTGAATTGTATGTTGGCAGTACATAATTTTAATAGCCTCTCTCTCTTCGCACCTGTCCAGTACAAACGGGGCTTAGTACGGACTCTGTTTGACCGTGCTAAGAAGATATGCACTCAGGACACACTGACAGAGGAATTTAAAACTCTGAAGAATGCCTTAAACCTGAATGGGTACTCCACAGGATTTATAAAGCGCCACTGCCAACAGCCCAAACCGAAATCAGAAGTAACTACAGTCCCTAAACTCAAAGTATTCATCCAGCTAACCTTCCGAGAAGATGGCGTAATGCAACGTCTGCGGGACCGGCTCACCACAGCAGTCGAGCGAACATTCTGTGCTGCAGCTCTAGTCATCAGGTACAGAAACACACCGATCCCAGTCCCAGCAGTAAAAGAACCTGTAGCTTTGTACGCCAAATCAAATTGTATTTACCAATTTACATGCAGATGCGATGCCATCTACATAGGCAGAACTGAGCGACAGTTACATTGCAGGGTTTCGGAACATATTCCGAATTGGTTGGACAAGATACTACACACAGAAGATGGTAGCCTAGGCAGGCCGACACACCGGAAAAGTCTGGCTTCATCGGTCGGGAGACACGTGTTCGAGAGTGGTCACGTGGTTGAAAGAGACAGTGCCTTCCGTGTGTTGTTCAACACACAAAGTAGTCGATTGTTAAAGTTTGCTGAAGCTATTCTAATCAACCTTCGTAAGCCGTCCTTGTGTAAGCAGAAAGACATGTTAGTCAGTTTAAAATTACCATGGTAGACAATCGACATTACTGTGCGAACATGTGTATATTTAAGTTTGAAGGATTTATCTAATTAATTCACGTAAGTTGTGTGATTTCTGCAGTATGTACCTGACGAGATGCAGCGAAATATGCCAGGCAATAAATCGTGCAATCTATTGTTTGTGTCTTCGTTATTCAAACACTAATCCTGTCTCTGCTGGAGAGAGAACTGGGACATGACAGTTTACAGACGGATAGGTGATCATTTCCCTTCCTCACCTCCTTTTTAACAATATAAAATTAAATTATAATATGGAATAGCTACAATTGTTGCATTATTTAATATATAACGTCACAATTCATAAATCACGGAAGCACAATATACACAATGCAACTGAACAGAAGCTTAAGGCAGGCAGACTGAAACAAGACAAGACAACTCCACACTATTAAAAACAAGTGTAGTGTGAACTTAGTAAGTTGTGGCCTGTAAAATGTTTACATTCTTTTAAATGCTTCATTGTTTTTAAATTATTGTTTACCTGTGTCCTGCATTATTGCCTGTCCATAAAATGTTTATAAGAGTCAATAAGTCGAGGATTTACTGTATTTTCAAATGGTAGAATATAGTCAATGTTAAAATAAAGTTCATCATTCGTTCAACATTTATATTTACTGCTATGGTACTCAAACTTGCAACTACAAAGACATTAGTTTTAGTCACTTACATCATACAAGATCTCATGAAGTTATATTTTTATTGTCAAGGGCACAGGCCTTCAACCAACCGACTCCAAGCCCTCCTATACTTAGCTATCCTATGCAGCTCTGTCCATGTCCCCTCCATATTATCTCTTCTATTTTCTTTATCTCTGGACTTGTTCATGATTGGTTGGACTTTGCACGTAAAGGTTTTCTACAGAATGGGGAAGCCCACCCAATGCCAAATTCTTTTTCATTGCCTTGTACGACCTGTATGCTAGATTACATTGTGACACTATTCTTTTCCCTGACTGGTCCCAGTAACACACAGGTGGAATCCTTAGTCAAGTCTTATAACATGCGAGGTAGATTGCAGAGTTCATATTCTTTGCTTCCCCTTAAGGTCGTGATAACACACGGGATTTTCACATAAATGTGTGCCTAAAGCTTCCAATAACTTTCATTATTTCTTGGAGGATGATGATAAAATGATGGCTTGGCCACTGAATGAGAACAAGTGAAAATGCACTACATATGAGCTAAAAGTTCCAGAAGTGTATTTACTGTATACAATCATTAACAATACAATCATATACACTATATCTGCTTCAGAATGGTTCCTTTGGGCAACTACAGGCTTTTTGTTCAGCATTGAAAGGACTCATTCTTTGAAACCCCTCTCAGCTGCCTTTGTTTGTTTGTGTTAATGTCCTCAACATTCTTGAACCACTGCCTGTTCATAGATTTTTCTGGGAAGGGAAAGAAGTGAGGAAAGGAAATGATCACCTCAGCTAATATTGCAATGACCACTTCACATCCATTCAGCAATATCTGGCATGAGATTACTTTTACCTTTACTTAAAGCTTAGGATATTGATTAATTGGGTAATGTTAAGTTACCATGCACTGTATAAAATCTGTGTGCCTAGGCACATATAACCCTGTAGCTCAGCATATGAATGTGGTGCATGGCCCGAGAATTCCATGTGTTTGCAGAGTGTGGACAACTCAATCATGCAGATACATTGTGTTCTTTCACTGGAGATATATACAGGTACTACCAGCCAATTGTTTATTCATGAAAATAAAAGGTTGGTTGGGGAGAATTAAATATTTCATTACCATGTAATCATCATCATGTGCTATGCCAATATGTGTAGGCGGTCATGGTTTGCCATTTCACACTATCACTGGTCTTAGATCAGGTCTGTGTTCTTGTCCCGATTATGTCATGTGGCCAAGCCATCCAGGTATTTATCTCTTTGCTTCCCCTTGCTCTTTTCCCATTAATTTTCCCAACTGTCACCAAGTTTTCAAGTTTATTTCTCCTCATTGAGTGCTCAAAACATTTTCAGTCTATGTATAAGTTCTCTAATCAATTTACAGTTTTTATTTCTTACTTGAAGAAATGCCTCATTCGTTTTTTTGTCCATCCAAGGCATTCTTTGCATTTTTCTCAGAAGCCACATTTCCACCCCCATTAGATGTTTCTCATCTTGTTTGCTTATTGTACATTTTAACATCCATATAACAGTGTAGGATCCATGTAGCACTTCACCACTCTTTTTCTTACTGTAAATGACAGCTTTGTACTGGTGAGAATGTTTTCCCATGTTGCAAAAGGCTACCTTTGCCATGGTGATTCCTGCTCTAATCTATGTCAGGAGTTTTCCATCAGATGTTATGACTGTTCTCAGAGTTTTGTTCTCATTCACCGGTTTAAGAATTTTCTGATTTGCTTTGATGTTACATTGTGATATTTCTTTCTTCTTGAAGATGAACATCCGATTTTTTTTAAAAACATTTTAATTGTAACCCTTGTTGATCACTGCATCTAATAAATGTTGCAGATCCTGTTCACTGTTTGCAATCAATGCTGCATCATTTGCATATCATATAGTTTTGATGTGGGCTTCCTTGACCAATAGAACTTTCATATGAGTTTTCAAACCCAGATCAAATTGTTTTCAATCTTTGTCAAAGAGTCATGCAGAAGAAACAAAACAAACTACAGCGAAACAATGATCTCAACACTGGAGGGTCAGTATAGATTATTTTGTATTGAGAGAACATGAAACCTTCAACTATAGTTTTCAGTGAAGCATATTATTATCATGTCAGGAGATGTGGTGGCGCAGTGGCTTGCTTGGCTGCCAGTTCAGTTCTGACATATTTGAATTCCCATCAATATGGCAATTTTTTAATATTTAATTTTTGATATTACCTGTGTGAACATGTGTATATTTCAGCTTGAACAATGTATCTAGTTATTTTACTGTACGTTGTGTGACATCTACAGTATATACCTGACGAGATGCAGCAAAATATGCCAGGCAATAAATTGTATATTCTATAGTGTGTGTCTTCGTTATTCAAATTTCTTTATAAACATTGACCTGGACTACCTGGTTGACCAAGCCTAAAAATTGGGTATCAATGGGTATTAACCTGACAAGTCATGTCAGGTTAATCAGTTGGAAAACTGGCATGAAGGTTGTTGTTTTTTTCACATGATAATTTCACCACAAATCTAGTTTATGCCTACCAATACATTTATTCTAGAGAAATTAATGTTGTGGTTTCCCCTTGTCTTCCACAGCTATTATTATAAACTGATTTAATTGCTATATTTGTATACGTTTTCTAGGTAAATAGAGACAATGTCATGTCAGGTTATTCAATCCTAACACTGGTATAAAGTTATTTAAGCATGTCACTACACCTTAAGTTAGCTTTGTGACTGTCCATAAACTTACTCTTAGGAAATTATTGTGCTGACTATTCCCTGACCATTACAATCCGTGCAACAGACAAATTATATCTGTCATATTAAAAAGTACAAATCTTTGTGGTGGCCACACATGGGAATACTATTAATGTTGCATATCCTCTGCATGGTGATTTTCTTGGCAATTTATGTCGTAACTACCTCAGGTAGTGACGCAGATGATGAACCCCAGGGTAACACTGCAAACATAGTGACATATACCAAGGTCTACTGTTGTGACGTATGTGAATGAGAGGTCAATGTTTAAGTCCAACTGACTGATGTGTGGAATGAACCCACTACCCCACCATCAGCACAGCCACTACTCCCATAAATTATCCAAATATCTCATCTACCCAAGGGGTGCCACTTCTATGTCTATTTAATGAAATCTTCATATGCTAAGTCATAAAATTGGTAAATGGCTCTGTTCTGACTTTAGGAAGGAAAACATGATAAGGAACTGGTCACCTCACCTCTCTAAACCATGAACCCATATTAGTTCAGTCCTTAGTATTCTGTGTTACAACATGAGTGTCTGACGCAGAATTATCGTTCCCTATCTTTTTATGGCATCATGCTGCTCCTCTCTTCCTTCTCTACTAATAAATAAACTGCTTTTGTTTTATTCCAGTGCTACTTTTGTATTGCATATTTTAAAATGTCATATTTCCACTGGTTCAGAATATAAATTCTAATGCTATATTCTCAGTTCTACTTCATGTATGCTAAATTCTCACATAATAGTTTCTACAGCTGTTGTTGCTATAAGAGCACACGCATGGTAAATCTCTACAATTAGCAACAAATTCCTCTTCAACTGTGTCAACATTATTAGCTTCATTATGGTGAGGGTGTAAACATTTTCTGTTTCTACAGAACTCCTGCATGTGTCAAAATGAGTGGCTGGAAAAATGTCAGATATGATGAATTCTAAGGCCTATGAAATAAAGGTTCTGCATTCATTCATTTGCTCAAAATGATTGTTTACATAATTTAAAAATATTACATCTTTTACGGATATAAGACATCTTGTCCTACATGCATTAAACAATGTGTTTCTTTGCCGTCATTATTTCAAGCATGAAACATCTCATTCCCAGCTCACCATTGCATCATCATCTTCAACAGACAATGTCTTCCTTGGCTGTCAAATATGTGACAGTTTCTTCATAGATCACAATGACATCTTCTACAGACATTAGACACTGTCCATCTTTGTTGTCAGCTTGTCAGACATATGAACGATTATTAACAGCTCACTATTTCAGAATCTTCTGGATAATGTCCATTTCAAATGCCATCATGTTAAACGTGAGAAAGATTGATTACAGATATCACTATTAGACTAACTTGGTCAGTGTGATACCAGGACCCATAAGGGAAGCCAAGAATACCAACACTGTAACCAGCCTAGCATGATGTCAGAGGAAACAAAGAAGGGTTGGCGTGAGACTGGCTATCTCATCTGGTAGAAAACTTTGGCTGCCAAATCTGACTGATCGTGAAGGTCAGGGTGTGAGTTGGATGAGGGCCTATGCTCCATTGAGAAATGAAAGATAGAAGAAGGAGACTGCATTATCTTCTACAAAACTTAACTGGAATTCATCTTTGCTGTCCATATATTATATACAAGAGCGAGCTAGTTCACTATTACACCACCTTCTACAAACCTTAAACAATGTCTTTCTTTGTTGTCAGCATGTCAAACATATTACAGATTGTTCACAGCTCACTATTGCATCATCTTCTACAAAAATTACATGATGTCCATATTTACTGAGAGCATGTCTGATGTGAGAAAACTTATTGGCAGCCCACTATTATATCTTCTTCCACTTACATTAGACAAATGTCTTTCTTTGAGAAGGTTTTTTTGTCATTTCTCTCTAATCTCTTGTTTCTGTGGGCTAATATCAACGTTGTTATCTTATGCAAATAGGTGCGCAAAATGGTCAGTAGCTTGCTTTCCTGTTAAGATGTTTCCGTCTTTATGTAGTGCAATCTCTGAGTTTCTCCCTGTGCCCTTCTTGTTGAGTTGTTTTACTAGCTTCCATAACTTACTCGTGTCTCTTTCAAAGTTCAGTGACTGTTTTCGCCTGCCAGCTTTTCCATCTAGCCTGTAGCTTGACCCTTTGATATTTGGCTTTTGCATGCTGATATTTAATGTGGTGCTCTTAGCCGAGTTTGGCCTCTGCTGGCTTTCTACATACTTCCACATCACTACTCCATTACGTTTTGAATTATTTACGAGCTCCGCTTGGTAATGTTTCTCATGCTGCCTGTAGCATGCATTTTCCAAACTCTTCAACTTTTTTATTTCTGTCTTTGTCTGTGTTTAGATTACTAATCAGTATGCTGATGTGATGTTTGTAAATTGTCCAATCTGCTTTCTTATAGTTCAACCTTGAGAGGGTGCTGACTTCACTTACAAGCTCATTTTCTACAGTTTGAAAGACTGGCCAATGGTCACTACCACCAAGTTGTTTCCCAATTAATGTGATGTTCTACTCCAAGTCTAGTGACTGAAAAGCCAGGTCAGGTGTAGTTGTAGTGTGCCATGATGTTGAGTAGAAGGTATGTGGGTCAGACAGTTTGTTAATAAAGATGAATCTATTCTCATCCTGCCAGTCTTCCAGTCTCTCTCCTCTCTGCTCCATGTGATCACAGCCTCAGCTCTGCAAGTGGCTGCTGAAATAGCCACACACAATAATTTTTTCTTTAAATGGCAGTGTGTCCAGTGCCTGTGGGCAGTCACTTGGACAGCAATAATTGGTCGGACATAAATCTTCTGCATTCATCTGGAGTTTTTTTTTCCCGAACGTGATTGCGTTGTGTGTGCCTGTTTACAGCAGAGCTGCGTTCTTGCGTCGTTAGGCCAACACATCCGACTTCTGCAGGCATTTGTTGACCAGGTTAACGTTCCCGGGGACGTAGATCTATATTGTCTGTTTTAAGATCAATCTGATACTTGGCCCCTGTGGCAAAACGCCAGAGGCCCATGTCCTCATGCCTTTTTTGGGTTTGGGAAAACAGTGGGAAATGGCTTTCGGGAACTATCAGTTCTCTTGTCCGATCAATTCCCCTGAAAGATAGTTCTCTTGGTTACTTTTACCACCCGATCTTCGTAATGGATCTATTGGAAATCTGACTTTTCTTCAGGAAAACCCGATGGGGCGCCTTGCACCAAATACGCACTGGTTCAACTTTTGGGGCAAACAATGTCCGTTGAAAACACTTAATGTTTGTCATCTGCACCATGTATTAAAAATTTAAAGATTTGTACAAATTAGGTGCATACTGCTGGTGAATTGAAAGGTGAGCTTAGATTGTAATTAGTCCTGCCAGACCTTGGCTTGTGAATCTCTGTTGTCTCGACTGGTGAGACGAATTGGCGAAAAGCCAGTCATGCCCTATTGTGAGTGGGTTGTCAGTTGGCCAGTCTAGCTAAGCGTCAGGTTCTTGGCATGGCATGGGACCGAATTTGAGGAATATATTTCCCCAGATGATGTTGCTTGTTCTTGGCAGCAGATGGACAGGTGCTATCTTTCTTCCTATGGCCTGAACGCTGCTTAGTGTTGTCTTTAATTTGAATATAAACACGACATAGATACGGTAAGCCGGAAGGAGGGGAGGGCTCAGGACGGGTTCCACCCATCTATGTTCTGTCTTCTTGAGCCGGAAGTGGGTATCCTTTGTGCTATCTCTTTCATCTTTTGGCAGATGGGATGGCCAGGTGGATTCAGTAATTACTGGTCGATAAGATGATGTCAGAGGTATAAATAGATCTCTGTTTCTCACTGGAGAGAACCGGAACTCATCTAGATCTACGTGTTATGTGAGGCACTGCCAGTGCATTGCGGCAACAGCTCAGACAAGAGCAGCGGCCGGAAGGGGTGATTTCTTCTTTCCTATTCTTGCTAGGGATAGGGAACTACACTGCGGGCCATACAGACCCACTACTATAATATTAGTTAAGGGGGGAAAACACACATAATTACGCACACAACACCGCAAGAGCTTTGTCATGAGAAAGAGAGGGTTTGCCAGTGAGAGGGAAGCCGGGAAACGAATGTGCCCAGTAATAATAAAGGCATGGTATGAGTGTGGAGAGTGAGTCTTGTATGCAAAAAGTTCCTAGGGTGCCCAACGGGACGTCTACAAGCTGGAGGTCTAATAAAGCAGAGACGTAGCCAATCCAGGGGCTACCTGACATGTCAGGCCCATTCATTCGGGCCTCTTATCTAATTTATTGGGTAAGGTACATGTATGACAAATTTAGTAACTGAGGCCCTATTGGTCCTCAGGATTGTGATACTTGAGTCAGCCTAGTCGCTCACTAATCTCTGTCATCTCCAGGGTCCTCCTGGAATTGAAAGGAGCAGAAGGGATCTGCAAGGCCACGATATAATCACCTTAAGCAAGTCTCAGGTGAACCATGGACGGTCGAGACGACCCCAGGCCAATTACTCTACTCAATAGATTGAGGTCCGATTAGGACTGGACTAGTGGCATTCGTCAGTTCCAGCTCAGTGCAAATCCCATTGCCAACATTGGAATGGTTGACCCTATGTTCTTGGCTGGACTTACGCTTTATTCTCAGTCGTCAGCATCCTTGTCTGGGACAGTGAAAGACACCTACCCATTCCTATTTACAAATTGTCCTCCAGTATATTATTCCCTATCCACAATTGTGCCAAGTGATTCCATGGCACTTTCCAAGAACACGTGATTGACTATAGTGTGTCCACTCAAACCCGCAGGCTTGATTCTACAGCAGCCTGTTGTTCGTACAACCGATCGGGAAGGAGGAAACTAACTAAGGACATAATCGGTGAGGCAGATGTCGACTGACGGGACTTTGTAGTACTCTTCGGTCTATGATGGAAAGCCATGAGGCTCTGTGCCTGAACTGAACTTTGTGTCCCTGTTTTGTCTGTAGTGAACTATCTGTTTTAACTGCCTTGATGTTATCCTGTGCTGTCCTTTATTAAGTTATTAAAATTACGTTATAGTTTACTCTGACGATCGCCATGTTATCTATGGGTCAGCCAGAAAGACACCGCAGGGAATAGGCCCCGAGGTCGAAAGAGAGAGTGACAGTGAGTCCAGGGAACGGAGGAGGGTTGGCGAGCAAAGACCTATCCCAGCCAGGACTATATAATAATAAGTTAAGAATTGTGACAGGGTACTTGGGACCCTCCACGTAACTTGTTACAGCCCCTTCCATGTAAACTTAAGTTTGCGAAGCAGTGATCTTATTCTTTACACGGGTCTTAAAATTAAAAATATAAATTATTCCAAGTTAAATAAATGACAAAGACCAGCAGAGCCCAAGAGGATAATTAAATAATTACATCCCCCATAAGTCGTCTGTGTAGGGTATTAAATACTAAGAACCCTCAACTTAGAGGAGGTGATGAAATTGGAATAAAATAAATGCTCTTCTATATGAAAGGGAATTTTTTTTAAAGGATAGAGAGATGAACTTCAAAGTTCATCGTGATCAAGCTCAGACTTAAGTATAATAGAGGATTGTTATAAAAGATTATTAGAGTGTAGAGAGAGGCCCTATAAAGATTTCATGTTCAGTTTTAATAAAACTCACTATCTGGTCAAATCCTCTGACCTACAGAAACAACTTCAGTAGATAAACTTTATGGACCACTGAGTGAGCTAAGAAAAGACAACGTGATAGATATAGACAATTAATTTCAAGGATACGAATGAATAACACTGACTTCTCCCATGGATATTGCTTATAATATATTTTCTCCATGTTTTAGTTTCTCTCATGATCTTCACTGTTCTTGTTGAATAGAATAATAAAGTGCTATTATTGTTTGGATGGAAGCATTTGGCCATTCTATTGTCAGTTTACAACACAACTGAACATTATTATGAATATTTATGTTCACTGGGTACTACTGCCTAACAGATAAGACGATAACTTTCCCCTAACACCTTTTCATTGTCATTACCTTATTACATCCATTTTTGCTGAAAGCAAGCCATAGATGAGAAAAGCTTGTTCGTTAAGCAAGCATTTAGTAATCACTGCTCAACAGATAAGGTAGTGTTAAGAGATACAGAAAAACTTTAGAAATGTCTAGTTTAAATAATTATAATGGGAACAATGACATTATCGTCAATAGCTTAAAATATATATTACCTTTCCAGTTGATGTTGGACCTTTCCAAATACAAAAGTAGACAATAATCCAACACAACAGCAGGATCAACAATAGCTGCCAGCGAATGATACCTTGTTCATCAATACCTGCAGACTTCTCCAGCACATTCTCACTGTGAATGACACAACATTATGGAAGACAGTTGAATGGCAATGATGAAAACAGTATCAAATACTTCATATGAAACACTAGAAATGTATAAATCATCATCATCTTCCACTTTTTCCGTCACGCGTCATGGGGAAGAGTAGACATTCCATTTCCTTCTTGAGCATCCTCTTGTTCTCGTATCACATCTTCTTTGATGTAGCGGCAGTGCTGGTAGTTGATAGTGTTGCATTCTAACGAGATGGCTGAACCATTTGATCTTCTGCCTTTTAATATATGTGGCGTAAGGTGTTGATCAAACTATCTGTCTTATTCATATAGTTAAATTTGCAGCTCTCCTCATCTCATCTCGCAGGTGTGGATTTTGCCTAAGTGTGATTTTGATTATGTCCAAGTTTGACATTGTGTTATTTACTATCTGTCATTTTGTGGACATAGGTATATTTGGAAGCTTCAATAAGGGTGATAATTGATACTGAAGCGCCTTTGCTTTTTGACATCTGATTTCAATTTCTCAGTCAATTCTGCCATCCTCTGTGATCATACTTACTAGATATTTAAATTCTTTAACTTGTTTCAGAGGTGTCCTATTCAGTATATTTAGTGGACCAGAAGATCTGCTGTCTTGTATTACTACGGTTTTGATTGTATTTATATTCATATTGTATCTGTTGCATGTTGAACTCAGCATATTTGTATGATTTTACAGTATGCTCTCATTGCTGTAAAACAGGCACTGTTCGTCTGCAAATAAAAGCTCATTTATTGCTGGTGGATCTGTTATTTCATAAGTATAACGTGGAAATCAAGCATTAAGCACCAGACAAAACACATTAATCCTGAAGGGATCATTTGAAAAGAAACAAATAAGAAACAGTTAAATTAGCTGATAAAATATAGCACTGACAAACTAACCAGAAAAACAAAATAAACACACATTTAATAAAAGACAAAATATATCATTCAAAATACGCAAGAATTAAATTCAGCTTGTAGACTCTTCTTCTTCTTCTTCTACGTTCATCCGGAGTTTTTTTTTCGGACGTGATTGCGTTGTGCCTGTTTACAGCAGAGCTGCGTTCTTGCAAAGAACAGCTTACAGAAAAATAGCCAAAGTGAAGATGCAGATGCAATAACCAACAAAACAATAATGTCAAAACAGAATACACTACCTCCATACAGGGAGAGCAGCAAAATAATATTTTATAAACCTTTTTATAACAGAGAAGACAACTGGGGAAAAAAACAAAACAAAAAACAAACAAAAAAACACCACACACGCACGCACGCACGCACACACACACAAACACACACACACACACATATATATATATATATATATATATATATATATATATATATATATATATATATATATATATATATATATATATATATATATATCAAAAGGACAACTGTCTAGAACAAAAGAAGAAAATGAATACAAAGTAATAATTATACCAAGGACTATTAAGACCTATAAAACATACAAATATTAAGGTATTTAAAAAAAAAATTGCCTTAAAATGTTAAAATATGCCCTTAAAATTATAGATATTGCCCTAAAATCTTCAACAACAAAAATACTTGAACTTATTTTACTGACTGCTTGATTCTCAAAGTTCAAGTTACAACTATAAAAAATAAACTTAACTGGTTTATAGTATTTTACTTAAGTTTATTAAGATTATGTCACAAGGTGCACATAGGGTACCATCAATCTTTATTGATGACGCCGAACTGGAGATAGTAGACCATTTTACATATCTAGGATAAGAGGTAAATAGAAAATTATCCCTAGATCAGGAAATCAACATCAAAATTGGTAAGGCAGCAACAACAATGAACAGGTTAACAAATAGAGTCTGGGAGAACAGGAAGCTTACTGCCCAAACAAAAGTCCTTGTCTATCAAGCCTGTGTCCTTAGTACTCTTCTTTATGGCAGTGAAGCCTGGACAACTTACTCACACCAAGGGAAAAGTTTAAACAGCTTTCATATGCGATGTCTGCGAAGAATACTTGGTATTAAGAGGCAAGATAACATCACAAATACTGAAGTATTGGAAAGATCAAGTTGTGTGACGGTTTATTCCATGCTCAGTCTTCATAGGCTTAGATGGATAGGACACATTAGGAGGATGGATGATGGTAGAATACCAAAGGACATCTTTTTTGGTGAATTACAGGTGGGTAAGAGATCTCAGGGTTGGCCTCTACTACGATACAAAGATGTGTGTAAGCATGACATGATTGATACAGGCATTGATAATGCACATTGGGAGCAAGTTGCCGCTGAACGTGTTGCATGGAGGGCAAATATCAGAAGTGGAATAAAGACAAAGGAGAAAATTATTGCAGATAAGTCACACACCGAGCGCCTGAGATGTGTGATGGTGCATGATGGTGAAAATGACCATGTGTTCACATGCATCAACTGTTGGCGAACATTTACAGCGCAAATTGGCCTTAACAGTCACATTTGCCACCGCCATGGGTTGTAGTTATTAAGCCTTTTTGAAGCACAATGTAACAAACTATCGTCTGTCAAGACGGCAAGGTACCAATGAATGAGACTTAAGTTTAAAGCTAACTTTTACAGACAACTCTACAGAGTGCAAAAAGGACTTTAAATATCAGGAAAACACAAACAATGGTTGCATAAGAAGAAATAAAAGGATAATACTAACCTGTAATTAGCAATAGATGTGGAAACGCCTAACCAAATCAATAAAGTTAAATATTTGGGGACAATCATAATGTCAGAAGGAAGTTGCACGACAGATTAAAAAGAGAATAGAACAAGCAAAAGCATCTCTAAATACGATGACAAATATCTTATGTAATAAGTCACTCTCATTAAATGTGAGACAGAGAATACTGAAATGTTATATAGAACCTGTTCTGCTCCATGGCAGAAAATCTTACAACAAATTAGGAAAAACCTGGAGACGATGGAGTGGTTTCTGTTGTGAATACTTTGGACAACCAGAGTAACTAACAACAAGTGCCAGGAAAAGGCTAATGGATGTTCAACATTATATACAGCTATAAGAAAGAGACAAACAGTGTTCATTGGTTACATAATGAGAAGCGAAGCACTGGAAAATACTGTGATGACTGGACAAGCCAAGAGTAGAAGACAGACTGAGAGAAATGATGTTACATTCAAGTTACATATTCTACGTTTGGTACGAGATTTAATTTCTTTTGACTTCCACACATGTCCTAGTGCTATAAAAGCTCTTCTTACTTTTTGTTTTCTTATTTTAATATCACTACTTGTTCTCTATCATTGTCTACATTGCTACCTAAATATGTGTATCAATCCATCTTTTGAAGTGAAGCTTCACCAAGAGAGATCATGTTATCACTTACTTGATTTATTATTGTCATATTTATCTTATATCTATGGATTTTTATACCTAATCTTGGTGACCTTCTATCAAGTGTGTTTAATATCAAGTGGGCAATTTATCTTGCACCTGAATTCAAGTGTAGGTCAGGAGGGCAATAAACTGGCAAAGTCCAGATCAAGTTGCTGAGTTCACTGGATTCCACTTCCAGTAGGAATTATTGTTGTCTTCATGGTCCAGTCTATAGTCACTAAGAATAATAAAGGTGACAGAAGGCATCCTTGTTGCTCTTCTGTTCTTATTTCAAATGTATATGTTAGTTTTCCAGCATGAAGATCTCTGCATTTCATGTCTCTACATGCTGCCTTTCGAGTGAAATAGTGGGAGACCTAAAAACACATGAAGAAGAGAATTAAAGACATAGAGTAGAATAATATGGGGAAAGCTTGGATGGAGCTGCAGGAGACAGCAAATGATAGGACAGCTTGGCTTGAGTTGGTTGAGGGTCTATGCTCTAATGGGATATAAAAGAAGAACAAGATATGTTGCATTTATTATGTTAATGATCTTATGTTGGATCCCATATTGCCTCATCAATTTACAAAAATATTCTTTATCAATGCTGTCAAAGGTCTTTTCATAGTCCATAAATCCAATATAAAGTGGCAAATTCTTTTTAATGTTTTTTTCTCTATTCATCATCATCATCTTCCACTTCTGCCGACTAGCAACGTGGGGAGGAATAATTTGCTCTCCAGCGCTCGATGGGCAGCACTGGATAGTGTCATTCCGTGTGATTGTACAATGTCTTTGATGTCGTCAATCCATTTTCTTCTCAGACATCCTCTTGGTCTCGTCGCAGATGATCTTTGATGTAAGGCCAGTGATGGTAGTTGGTGTTGCATTCTAATGACACGGCCAAACCACTTGATCTTCTGCCTTTTAATAAATGTGGCACAAGGTGTTGATCCCACTGTCTGTCTGATAACAGCATTTCTTACTCGGAAACTGAAAATGGGCACACTGCACTGAACGTGTGAACTGTGGATTCTTCAACATGTTCTTCCGTTATAGTTCACGATGGAACGTTTCCTATAAACCAAAATTGTTGCTCCACCAATTTGTTAGAACAGAGAAGACATAGGGTAGGGGTGGCACAAGGTGTTGATCCCACTGTCTGTCTGATAACAGCATTTCTTATGTGGTCTCGGATTGTTAAGTTGGCAGCTCTCCTCAGGAATCTCATCTTGCAAGTGTTGATTTTTGCGAAAGTGTGATTTTGATAAAATCCAAGTTTGAGATTGGTAGCATAGGGTTGGTGTGAATATGCTGTTTATTATCTGTCGCTTTACAGGCATGGGTATATTTGGATGTTTCAGTAAGGGTGATAGTTGATATGTAAGTGCACTAGCTTTTTGACATCTGATTTTGATTTCTCTGTCCAATCTGCCATCTTCTGTGATCATACTTCCAAGATATGTGAATTCTTTAACTTGTTTCAGAGATGTGCTATTTATCTGTACACTTAGTAGACCAGGCAATCTGCTAACTTGCATTACTTCGGTTTTGGTTGTTTATACTCATATTGTATCTGCTGCATGTTGAACTCAGATTATTAATATGATTTTGTAGTCTGCCCTCATTGCTGTAAAACAGGCACTGATCATCTGCAAATAGAAGTTCTTTCCATGTAGATATTAAAAAGCAGAGAGAGAGCACACATCCCTGTCTCACTCCTGTATTAACTGTGAACATATCTGATATACCTTCTTATGTTCTTACTGCACTTTGGCTCTAGTGGTACATGGCTGTGATGTTTTCTAGCAATTGCCATTGTATCCCATAGTCTTCAAGGATGGTCCATAATCTGTATCTGTCTACTCTATCGAAAGCCTTTTCCTGATCACAAACACAATATTCTGCTGGTCACTATATTCGATAGTTTTTTTCACATATTTGTCTAAGTGTAAATAGTGCATCAGTGCAACTTTTACCTTTCCAAAAGCCGAATTGTACTTTGCTTAACTGTTGTTCAACTAAGGGTCTAGCTCTTTTTTCCAGTAGTTTTGCATACATTTTCCCTATATGGCTCAGGAGTTATATACCTCTGTATGTTTCGCACTCTCATATTGCCTTTCTTTTTCCATATTGGTACTATTATTGCCTGCTGCCAATCATCTGGGACTTTTCTTTCTTCCCATGCTATATTAAAAAGTCTTGTTAGTCATTTAACTCCTGTTTCCCCACAGACCTGAATAGCTTCTGTAGTTATTCCATCTGGACCCGGTGATTTGTTTTTAGGACCTTTCTGTATAACTGCTTTGACTTCTGCAGGGATGAAATTTGGTTCTTGTTGTTCATGACTTTTAGGCACAAAGTAAGGTTTTCTATGTTATGTGTGGGGTTAAGTAGTTCTTGAAAGTATTCTGCCCACCTTGCTAGTCTTTGTTGTGGATGAAATAGTGGTATACCTCTTTTGCTGTTTATGATGGTGGTTGGGTTGTAGCATGCATCTCTGTTTCTCATTGTATTGACACGTTTATAAAATTCTCTAGGGTAGTCTTTGCTAAGGGTCACCATCTGTTCACCGTATATTCTCCAGGATTCATCTTTAGATATAATTGTTCGTTTGGCCTCTCATCGTGCTATTCTATAAGTAACATAGTCTTGTTCAGATTTAGTTGTGATCCATTTTTTTAACGCTACCTTTTTTTGAATATGCTATCTTTAACTTCATTGTTCCATCAAGCTGTTCTTAATCTTATGTCTTGCCCTACTTTCTTTGCTCCACATTTATTTTCCAGTGTGTCGAGCATAGCAGCCTTGAAAATTGTCCATTCCTAATCTACACTTGAGTATTCATCAGGGATGTTCTTATGTAGTTTTTTATTTCTTGACCAAATTCGTCTTTAATTGTATTTTCCTGAAGCCTCCTTTAATTGATGCCATGTGTTGTTACCTTTTTGTTTCTTACTTTCCTGTATGTTGTAATCTTTTTTATTATGACTGGTTTGTGATCAGTATCAACGTCTGTATTTGGGAGTGCTCTTGAATCCAATAGTAGTCTCTATTATTCTTCTTCTTCTTTCGTTCGCTTGAAATATGTCTATAACTGCAATGTTGTCTCTTGTATGAATTTAACTGTCTTTTTTAGTTCACACAGCGGTCCATAGAGTTTATCTTCCACTGTCGTCTCTCTAGGCCAGAAAGTTTGCCTAGATATGTTATATTTTGGGCAGTCTTGGAGTATGTGCTCTGCTATCTGCGACGCCAATCCACATGTGCACATGGCTGTTTCACCAATCTTGAATTTTGTATACATGTGGTTGCGTAATCTATTGTGTCCTGTTCTGAGGCGCAGAATAATGACTTGTTCTGGTCTGTCCATGATGTGGTAGTCATCTTGAGCAGGTTTTGGTGGCTTTCTGACTGATGTGATCATTTTCTTTTGGTGGTATGTAACGGGCACATCAGGCTGTTCTTCTTTGGCTCCTTCCTTAGCCAATTGATCAGCTCTGTATGGTGACTTTATGCTGACTGCTAGAGTTCAGAAAGTGGTGTCCTTAGTACTGGCAATTTCCCAGACGGGAGCGCCTCGAGTACTGATTTTGCATCTGTCAATAGCACCACAGGTTGTGTACTATTGCTGGTATTTAGTAATTTCTCTGTTGCTATCTTGATTGCCTCGATTTCAGCATCATAGTTATGGCAGTACTTTCCCGTCGGTACTCTGGCTGTGTCCCTAGTATTATTTGGGTATTCTATGTACACCCCCGCTCCTCCATTTCAAACAGCATTTTGTGCTGACCCATCTGTGTAGACTCGGATCCAGAGGTCCTGTGGGTATTCTTCATCAAGGAAGCTGAGAGTGACTGTTCTGCGCTGCACACTGTTCTGTTCTTCCTTGTCAAATATTCCTCTCACTGTTGTCTGGATTTGAAATGATAGTCTATGTTCATCTTTCCATGGAGTTCGCTCTGGAATAGTTGTTAGGGGGATACCAACTGTGCGCAGATCGGTGGTTTCTCTGCAGAGTCGTTTGGCCTGGTGGATAAAACTACTTTTTTCAACCGCCCCATAGCTAGGTTTTCAAATCTGTTCTTCATAGGGTGGCCTGGCAAGCTGAGAACTTTTCTGCTTGTATTAGCGTTTTCGTATCTCTGCATTCTCTCAGTGCTTGTGTCCTCCCCATTTTCTCCATTTCCACTATAGGGGTTGATCTCATCCCTCCTGTCTCTATAACAATAGCATTATTTCTGTTAGTTAGTTAGTTAGTTAGTTAGTCGACAGATCATCCTCATTGCACATCGAACCATTCAGTCCATAAGTGCTCGGATCCCCTCCTCAGCAAATCCCGCAGCGTGTAGCGGCCAACGACGCCAGTTCTGTGTTGGTTTATCAATCTTCTTTGGCTTCCTGTGTAGTGTTCTTGTTTGGCACACTCCTGCAAGTCCCTCTCTTTCAGTTTCACCAGATGTTTTTCTCTCATCTGCTGGTATTTCTTCAGTCTCCCAAAATCTGCTAACAGCATTTTAATAATATAATAATATTGGCTTTAATAGATTCTGCTTGGATACCAACCTGACCAACAGCTTTCCCATCTTTCAGTTTGATAACTGTTCTAATTTCTTATTAAATGGTTTCTCACAGTTGATACCCAGCTACACTTCTGCAGGCTGAATATCTTTCTTTTGAGACCGGACTATTCAAAAGTTCCTCAAAGTATTCAACCTATATATACATCTGATTTAAATGTTGGTGAGAACTTTTCCATTACTAATTTTGATCGGTCTACTTTGTTAATTATATTTTCCAGCCATTTTCATTAGGATGTGTAAAGATCTCTGTAGCTTTCTTTTCACTGCTGCTACTTCCTTTCCAACTAGGCCATCTAAATTTTGTATTTTATCTGCCCTTATCCACTATGTAACGTCTTTATTAGCATTTGTGAATTTTCCATAGGCTCTGACTTTAGTAGCTCTAGTTTTGCTATTGTTTATATCTGGCCTTTTACTTTTTCCTTTCTTCAATTTTGTTGAGGGGTCTGGTGTTATCCATACTTTACGTTTCCGTCCCTTTTCCAAAAGACTATCAATGATTAGTTCTAAATACTTATAACCTGCTGTCAACAGACTTCTGTACTGACGGCGTGTACAAACCGTTGCAGGACCTAGTACTTATTAGAGACTGTAATCACAAATTGTTCCTTAGTTTCTAGATTTCTGAGATATCCTACATTGTATTGATTTTAATGTTTATAAGATGTTATGTATTTCATGATTTTTAATTTTATTTTATTTATCAGCAGATGGTAATATGAATCTTCATCTGTACCTCTAAAAACCGTCATGTTGAGAAGCTCTAAATTTCTTGTTAATACAAATACAATCAATTTGTTTTCCTGTATTATGGTCTAGTGACATTCACATAGCTTTTTGTATTCTTTTATTTGGAAAAACACTTTTCTCCTATAACATACTGGTATGCTGAGCAAGCACTGGTCAACAATTCTACATTTTTATTCACAATACTGGATTACATTCATGTTTACTTTCTTTTTTGTAGTTATTGTTTGTTAGTTAGTTAGTTAGTTAGTCACGGTTCCAACTTCACGGCAACGGGTCGTCCCCATATTGCTCCGTTCCTGTGCCAGTGAATAGTTATTGTTTGTTTTTGCTGTTATTATTCTGAACTCACTGCTTCCCACTCCATTAGTACTTTCTGCCTAACTAGATAACAATAGGGTCATTCCTTCATTGTGAGGAGCATTTTCCACTTTATGGCTTGAGAACAGCAATGTTTCTCCAGCGTAGAGAAGCTTTTTGACTGCTCCCTTCCATCTTGTTTTGTATAATCCCAAAATGCTACTCCTGAAATATTTCATTTTCCCTACCACTTGTGCTGTCTTTCCCAATTCACACACAGTTCTAACATTCCAGGTGCCAATTCTGAAGATATTCATAAGTGAAAAGAGGTAAGGCTGTGATCCAAACTCTTAATGACTTTCTCCACATCAAGACATAATTCTTCTAGGAAAGAAGCCTATTTCATCTGGGCTGGCTGAGCTATTTTGCTTTCCTTTTCTTTAGACTTGTTCATGGTTGATTGGATTTTGTAGCTAAGTTTTTTATGGAATGGGATAGCCAGTCCCACATCAACAATTTCCCTCAGCAATTATTCAATAATAATTTGTGAAGGATACACACATTTTAATTTGCAGCATTCTAAAGAAAGCAGTTTATGAGGAATAGTTCTGTCTTACTATCTCACAACACCATGATGATCATTATAATATGTTAGTTAGTTAGTCGCGGTTCCAACTTCACGGCAACGGGTCGTCCCCATATTGCTCCGTTCCTGTGCCAGCGAATATCACACAAAATGCTCCTCACTGCCCTATGTGAACAATGGAATAGACAGGAGTGTCGGCAAGCCAACAGCCTGCACAGGTACACTGTACATAATGCCGCCGCCAGAATGCCAACACAAAAGTCCTCCACGAAAAATAGTTCATCGTCAATGGAAACGGCAGTCACCAGAAAGACTTCATTGACCCGGGTTTTATCCCATATGGCTCAGTCTCTTTCCGCAGGGCGACCCACCGAAAGCGCCGCACAAAGCACAAACTCCGTAGCTACAGCGCCTACTCTCAGGAGTCTCCTGAAAAAAGTACTCATTAACTGAAAAGGCAAACCAGTCAATCCAGCAACAGCCGGCCGCCATCATTCCGAACATGCAGTTCACGCTAAAAACAACCGCGAACCGATGCAAAAGCATTCCACATGAAATTCACAGCTCACAGTGTCGCGCCACGCACTCACTCAGTAGCAGGGTGACGGAACCATAGCCCCCTTAGTCACCTCTTACGATGTGCATGGTAGGCAACGGTGTTACTATTCTTTGCTCCCCCATATGGGCCCCGGCAACACACGGGCGTTTAGACATACATCTGACTATACATACGGCATACATGGAACTAGAAACATAACAATGTATATATGTGTTGTATATAATCATAAACAGTTATGTTTCAATAAAAACGTAGTAGCCTAATTGATAGGGAGATTCGCTGTTAATGCAATGAGATCGCTCAGACGCTCAGATTTCGACGCCTGAGTTTTTGTCTCGCTAGAAAAGTATGGTTAAAGAGACCTGCTGAGGCCAGACAATGGTAGAGTGGCATGACTAGACAACGCCACCGCCGGCCTTCCAACTACACAATTATAATATGTATTAATGTATAATATAGCAATTATTTTGGTCAATCTTATTTTCCATGTTTAATAAAATTGTTGAACTATAGGGCAGAATGTAAGGTGAGTCTGCATTCCCAATTCTTAATTATGTTAAAATAAGGTTTGTTCGCTCATTCAACATGGTATATAATGGATCCTTAGCTACATGAATCTCTCACAGCTATCTCTCATACAGGATAGCTTTGACATTTCATGTTTCTTCAACCCTTATTCATTTGTCCACATTGTATGTTCACTGTGAACAAATGAGGTGTAACATCATAATGAGCATATATGTTGATACTTATAAAGAGGTAAACAGATTGGTTAAATGAACAAAACTTCTTTGAAAATTGTTAAAATGATTCAAAGATGTGTTGTTTTTTCTACTTTTGATCTAAATCATAATTACTGGTTGGTCAGTCTGTGGTAGGTAACAAGAATTCGACAGCTAAGTAGCTTGTAGGTAGGTAGATAGTAGGCAGTTGGTAGATAGGTATTTAGATGGGTAGGTAAGCAGTAGACAGCTGGTAGCTAGTTAGAAAGGTAGTAGGCAGTTTCTAAGTAGGTATATAAGTAGGTGAATAGGTAGGTAGGTAGTTAGTAGACAGCTGGTAGGTATGTAGTTAGGTGGGTGGGTAGGTAGGCAATGGGTTGGTAATAGGCAGATGATAGCTAGCTAGCTAGCAATGTACACAGGCTGATAAACAAGCAAACAGGTAAGGCTATGAGTAGGGAACTTGGTTAACAAGGAGACAGATATGTAGGTAAGTCAGTGGGTGTGTGTACTTTTATAGGTGAAGGTCGCAACTCTTGTTTTTGAAACTATAATCACACACTAGAAGCTACAAGATCAGAGCATGCAAATTGAGTCCATAATATAAGATGTGCCTTATCTTGCAATACAATCAGGCTTCATGATTATAAAGCTTTGATCCCTGTGTATCAAAAGCTAGTACTGGCACCTTGCCATCTTGACAGATGATAGTATTTTACATTGTGCTTCAAACAAGACATAATAACTACAACCCATGGCGGTAGCGAATGTGACTGATCATATCAATTAATACTGTAAATGTTCATCCACAATGGGTGCATGTGAACCATCCATCCATCCATCATGTGCCATGCCGGTAAGCGTGGGCGGTCATGTTCTGCCATCTCACTCGATCAACAGAGTCCTGGATCAGTTCCGTGTTTCTGTCTCGACCATGCCACAAGGCCAAGCCATCCAGATACTTGTTTCTAGGTCTTCCCCTTGGTCTGTTCCCCTCGATCTTACCAGTTGTCACCAAGTTCTCCAAATCATTTCTTCTCATAACATGCCCAAAAAATTGTGACTGTCTACGTCTAATGTCTCTGATCAGTTTACGATCTTCATTTGTTTCTTGAAGGACTTGTTCATTGGTCTTTCTGGCTGTCCATGGTATTCTTTGCATTTTCCTCAGAAACCACATTTCTACAGCCATCAGATGTTTTTCAGCCTGGCTGCTCATTGTCCAAGCTTCACATCCATATAAAAGTACAGGTTCTATGTAGCATCTCAACACTCTTTTTCTCGTTTCAATTGACATCTTTTTATTGGTCAGTATGTTTTTCATCTTGCTAAAGGCTACTTTTGCCATGGCGATCCTTGTTCTAATCTCTTCAAGGCATCTCCCATCAGATGTTATTACTGTTCCGAGATAATTGTACCTATTCACTTGTTGAAGAATATTCCCATTTACTTGTATATTACACTGTGGTATTTCGTTCTTCCTAGTGACGACCATAATCTGTGTCTTTTTACAATTTAATTCTAACCCTTGTTGTTCACTGTGTGTAACAACCGCATCTACTAAATTTTGCAGATCCTGTTCATTGTCTGCAATCAAGACTGTATCATCTGCATATCTAATGTTATTGATGCATCGTCCCCCAATGTTGATTCCTTCCATATTTTCAATATTTCTGAAAATATTTTCACTGTACAGGGAAAACAGATCTGGAGACATTACACATCCCTGTCTCACACCTCTCTTAATAGGCTGATATTGGCTTACTTCATTATCAACTCTTATGGCAGCTTGTTGTTTCCAATATATGTTTTTTACAAGTCTAAGGTCTTTCCCATCAATTTGTAGATCTTCAAGCATCCTTATCATGTTGACATGTCTCACTTTATCAAAAGCCTTTGTGTAGTCAATAAAGCAAAGGTGTAGATCTTTGTTTACTTCTATAGAACGTTCGATTACGGTTCTCAGTATATACACAGCATTTACTGTACCCTTGCCTACTACAAACCCACATTGTTCTTCTCCTATTTCAGGTTGTATTTTCCTCCTAACTCTTTGCATGATAATTCTTAGCAAAATCTTCGTGATGTGACTCATTATACTAATTGTTCGATGTTGATCACATTCCAAGGCTCCTGATTTCTTTGGGATTGCAATAAATACAGAATTACATAACTCATGAGGTATATTTCCAGTATCATATATTGTATTAAGCAGACTGGTAACTTTATCTATTCCATATTCTTCTAAAGCATTAATCATTTCTGTTGTGACGCTGTCTGGACCGGGGGTCTTGCCAGATTTCATATGATTAAGAGCATTCTGAACCTCCGTCTTCAAAATTGCTGGCCCTTCATTGTTATTTTGAACAATATATTGTTCGTCTCTGTTATCGTCATAAAGGTTTTTCACGTAATCTGACCATACATGTAAAATCTGATCTTTTTCTATTACGACTCTTCCATCTTTTGTCTTTAGGCAGCCTGCTGATGTACGTGTTCTTTGATTAGTAATCTCCTGAATTCTTTTGTGCATTAGTTTCGCATTTTTACTGTTGTGTTGTTTTTCAATTTCTCTGCAATTTTTCTCAAGCCATGTTTCTTTAGCCTCCTTACATAAGGTTCTGACTTTTCTGTGAATTTCTTCATATTTGGCAGGATTATTTTTGTTCTGTCTTCTTGTTTCCATTAGTTGTAAAATTTCTTCAGTCATCCATGTCTTACGGCCCACTTTCTTTACTTTTGGAATAGTTTTTTCTGCTGCACAACTGATTGAATTCTTCAGCATTTCCCATTGATCATCTACATCTTGAAACAGGATCTCTAGATCAGACAATAAATCAAATTTGTTCTTTACTTCTATGTTAAAATTATCTTGTATTTCTTTGTCAGTTTTCAATTTGCACAAGTCATATTTAGGGTTTCCTGCTGTATACTTGACTTTCTTTAACTTTACCCTCAATGTGCCAATAATTAATCTGTGATCACTGTAACAGTCTGCATTTGGAACTGTTTTTACAACTGTTAATGCATTTCGAAACCTTTTGCTTATCAGGATGTAATCTATCTGGTTTTTAATCCTGCTGTCTGGACTCCTCCATGTCCATAATCTTCTAGGATGTTGTTTAAACCAGGTGTTTCCTACAACCATTTCTTGTTCTTTTGCCCATTCTACAAGTCTGTAACCTCTTTCATTTCTCTCTCCCAAACCATGGTTGCCTACACTGCATCCATCGCTTTGCTTTCCTATTTTTGCGTTGAAATCACCCATTATGATATTTATTTCTGATTTTTTACAGTTCTTCAAAGCAGACTCCATGTCATTATAAAATTTCTCTATACTTTCTTCATGTGAACACATGGTCAAATACACCATCTGACGGCCTCGCATGCTATCTGCAATCATTTTTACTTTTGTCTTTATTCCATTTCTTATCTTTGCCATCCATGCAATGCAATCAGCAACAACTTGCTCCCAAGGTGCAATATCAATGCCTGTATCAATCATGTTCCGCTTACACACATCTTTGTACCGTTAAGTAGAAGCCAACCCCGAGATTTTTTTACCTATCTATAATTCATCAAACTAAATGTGAAAACTATGATAATTAACAGTGGAAAGGAGAGACCAGCAACGAACACCACAGTAAATGAAGAGATACTACTACAAGTAATAAGTTTCTCCTATCTTGGTCATGTAACAACAGTTTGTGGTAGAAGAGAACAAAAATCAAAAAGACAATAGGAATAGCCTAAAATGTTTTCAACATGCTGCAATATATTCAAAACTACTATATGATGCAGAAACCTGGACAAGGAACAAGCTATTTGAAAATCGAATAGATGCTCTGGAAATGTGGATATACAGAAGAATGTGTTATATTTCATGGAAAAAAAAATTAAAAAAAAATACAGAAGTTCTAGAAAAACTGGGAATGAAAAGATAGTTGATAAAAGAAATAAAAAAGGCAAGTTAAATATGTTGGCCATGTTAAAAGATAAAGAACTCTTATAAAAACCATACTGGAGGGTAAGGTTAAAGGGAAGCGAGCAAGGAGTAGACAATGATACAAATGTGGGAGATCCATTGTAGCCAACCTTCATTGTGAAGACAGCACCTGATTGATTGATTGGATTCATAAAAAAAAAGATGTCCTTTGGTATTCTACCATCGTCCATCATCCTAATGTGTCCTATCCATCTAAGTCTACGAAGACAGAGCAAGCAACAAACTGTCACACAACCTGATCTTTCCAATACTTCAGTATTTGTGTTTTTGTCTCGACACTTAATACCGAGTATTCTTCAAAGACACCACATATGAAAGCTGTTTAAATGTTTCTTATGAAGTGAGAAAGTTGACCAGGCTTCACTGCCATACAGAAGAGTGCTAAGGACACAGTCTTGATAGACCAGAACTTTTGATGTGGCAGTAAGCTTCCTGTTCTCCCAGACGCCTTTTGTAAACCTGTTTATTGTTGGTGCTGGCTTACCATTTCCTGATCTAGGGATATCAAAAGCTGCACTCAGTTCTGACATTTCCAGTCTCTTATATATGCTGATATATTTCATGTAAAATACTGGGTTAATATGCCACTGTGGTTTAGGGGCAGCGAACGCATGTCACAATTCCTAGGTATACTGGGTCGAGGTTTATAAATTAGCTGTGGGAAACATGGAAGTATGGAAGTAAACTGCTTTGCATTGATTTTGATGGCATGAGGTGTCGGTCCTTCTGAAAGCAATGGCAAACTACTGAACATAAAAATGGTCTAGTAAATCACAATTTCCTGTTATTTTATTTTTGACCATCCTCCCTTCTCTTGTCATGTTGTCCATAGAAAAGCCCATTTTAAGCTGTATTTTTCTGTCAAACAATGCCTTTACTTACTTCTGCCTTTCCTGATTTGGCATAATTACACTGAAAATACTGCACACTATTACTATATGTGACAATTGCACACCTGTCCTTCACCATTCTTGTTTTTAAAATCCTGTTTTGTTTAACTATTCATATAAATTATAAGGTCTGTAAGGTGTGGAATGCGCTTGGCCCTGCAGCCAGCAGGGTTAGGATCGGCTAGCCTCTCCCAGGAGGGGCGAAGAGCGAAAATTAGTAGCCTGCCGATGACCCGCAGACTACACAAGTCAACCCCCACCTCCACGTGGTGCAGACCGGGCAACCATGACCGCGAGGTCATGGGCTAACAGGGCTATGGCTCGCCATAGGGGATGGACTCCCTGTGGTTAGATTAGTGTCCTAATCCTGCGACTGGCCTAGCAAGCCAGCAGGGGATCTTCATACTGCTCGTAGAAAAACTAAGAAGTATAAACGGACTAAAGAAGAACAAACAGCAACAATTCACCTAAACGAACATCCCTTGAAACAAGTAAAGAGCTTCAAGTACCTAGGAAGTATAATATCATCAAATGGCAGATCAGAAGACGAGATCGAAAATAGGTGCAATAAGGCAAATCAACTCATTGGACAAATGGCACCAATACTAAAGAACAAACATGTATCAATAACTACTAAGAAAGCACTTTACAACACAATCTTCCTACCAACTCTGTGCTACCAATGCCAAACCTGGACAATGACAGAAAAAGAGAAAAGAAAAATCACAACAACAGAAATGAGGTTCCTGAGAAGAATACTCAACGTATCAAGAAGAGATAAGATCAGAAATGAAGAAATCAGGACTAAAGTGGGGGTTAAAGCTGCTCTAGATTTTATTAGAAAGCAGCAAGTCAAATGGTTTGGCCATGCAAGTAGGCTACCAGTCAACAGCATGCCACAACAAGCAATGATGTACAGACCAGATGGAAACAGAGGATGAGGCCGACCACGTAAACGTTGGACGGAGGGAATAACAGAATCCATAGGAATGTCGATATACGAAGCCCATAACCGGGCAGTCTCACGAAGTTTATACTTCACCTCGACACCGCAAGGTACAAGAGGAACATGATGAGATGAGATGAGATAAATTATAAAAAATTTCCTATTAGGAATGTTTGTGCTGCTCTTGATCAGGGGTAGAAAAATCCAAGGCTCCTGGTCACAATGGCGACTGGAAATTTTTACCTGGCACCTAAATATGGAATTGTTTTTAGAGCATATCTGCAAAAAAAATATGCAGGTTCCTGTAAAAAAATGAGCAGCTCCTGAGTTATGTTCAGCTTTTCTGTCTAAACTTCTGAAATTGTTTCTGGCAATCAAAACGTTGAACATGAATGGCATGTTTTAAAGTGTTTAATATTACTTTCTTCAGTCACCTTAAATTATTTATATTACTATTATTAATTTTCCCCATTGTGATTTCTAATATTAAGACTGAGGTCCTTGTAAGGAATGTATTATGTGTTTGTGCTTGTTCTCAACTGGGTCTTAATATACATTTTTGTTTCATTTTAAATTTCCATTCTGTAGACATTTCTAGTTCAGCACCTTAAGAATATCTAGAAATCAATTATGTATTTACATTTATGCAAAGGGAAAATTATACTTCACATCAGCCATGCATGAGTGCTTAATAATAATTAAGTTAACTGGTTTAAACATAACATTTCTGCATACAGGGAGAGTGCCTGCAACACTGATCAAATTATATTTACTCCTAACTTAAGCAAAGTGGGTCCCTTTATAATCTGCTGCATAGGTTAGAATGAAAGTTTAAGGCTTTCAGTCTCAAGGAATGAATCATGTGTGATTGGCTTTTCCTCTTGAATCCCAACCATAATATAAAGCATTCTCTTATGTGTTTAATTTGGTCAGAGCTTAATAAACATGACAGCTGCAGTCATGAAGTGGTCTGCATGTGTGCCTACCAGCCAAGGGATCACGAGTTCAAATCCCCTACAAAGTGGGGATTTTTTAAAAACTGAATAGGGCTCCCAAAAATGGGTATCAAGAAACATTTGGGAAAGTGAAGGCAGCAGTGTGATATTTAGCAGATCTATCTATCAAGTGCTGATTGGTCTAGAATAATATGACAGTAGCACCATATACCCAGTTTTCCTCCAGGTGTGGACAAGGGTGCTTTACTTACTTTGTAATGAAGAAATTCAGCTTCCCCAGTGGTCATTACATCTGCCTTTTTGACAGGAATTTACTCATCATTTTTCACAGTGATTATTGCCCCTTTGGACTTCTGCTATGAACCCTTCTGGACCTGGAAGAGTTTATATTATGTGCTGCAAGAACCTGATAATGTCCTTTGGGCTGTTACATTCTTATGTTGATTACACTGTCCTTATTTTGTTTCCCATTGTGTCCCTCACGATATGAAGAGAGTTCTGTCTCAGTTATACATTTATCCAACTTTTACAAACTGTTATCTCCATATGTCTAGCTGTCCTTTTGTCAAAGAGGCCATATTTAAATCTGTGAAGCTGGTTCTTAGTCTGAACATTATCACTTGGTTTCTTCTTGGCAAGGCGTAGTGTTCAGGAAGAAGAATGGCAAACAGATGCAGTTGTATGTATTGTAAAATTAAACGTATAGTGCAGATTTTAGGCACTATAATCTTTCTCTCCAAAAACTGGTGTGCATTATATTCACAACCTAATTTTTAAGTTTTTCCTGAGAGCCCTATTTTAAGCCTTAATGAAACAAAAAGTAAAATATCTAAAACTCAATTTTACCTTCAAATCTGACTACAAAAAAGTTATATCTTTTATTCCTCAATGCAGAATAGGCCCTAATCTAACTAAATCCAAGGCCTCCTGTCCTTTGCTATCTCTTGCAGCTCCCTCCAAGTTCTTGCTGTTTGTAATTCTCTTCTCCATGTGTTTTTACATATCCCATCAAAAGCAACTGCGTATCTTTATTGTTTTGTAGCATATTCTTAGAATGGATTACAATTATTTACATTCTGTATAATGTAGTGCAACGAAAGGAGACGAAGCCTTGTTACAAACCTTTGAGAACAAAGTTTTAAGACGCATCTTTGGACCCATTAGGGATACACAAAGTGGAGAGTGGAAAAGAAGAAGTAACAAAGACATTTATGATCTGTTTAAGTCCCCGCTAATCACCGGTATCATGAAGGCTAATAGACTACAATGGCTGGGGCATATAGAAAGAATGGAAGATAATAGGGAAACAAAACTCTCTTACACTCAGGAAATAAATGACCGCAGACCCCGAGGTAGACCAAGAAGGCGGTGGAGAGATAATACATGTACAGACCTACAAGCACTTGGAATCAACGACTGGCAAGAGAAGGTCCACCAGAGAGACGAATGGAGACGGATTGTATCTGCAGCAAAGAACCTCAATGGCTCAGAACGCTGAAGAAGAAGAAGATAATGTTGTTTTATGTAAGTCTCAATGTTTCATATACTGTCAAATGTGTTGTGGTGTGTCTACAAACAAAACTACAGCCGTAAAGCATGTTCTATATACATTTGGTTTTTGAAGGCATGGAAACTGCAATCACGCCTGACAATTAAACTATACATCTGTTTAAACAGTGTGTAAGAAAATGAATAATATGGATTGTGTTACAACATCAGAGACACAGAGACTGTGCTTGCAGCAAACAAGATTTGATAGGCTCATGAAGTCAAGAAAAGAAAAAAGCTATACTCATCTGAGGTACTGTTTTAAAATGTGTGTTATAAATTAGCCATTTGGTGATTATGTACAGAATACCAAAATGTGACTTACTTGAAAAAGTCTTCTGTGGGTGATCGGGACAGATTGCTAGCTCCGGCACTACCATTATGGTTTCCTGGATCCCAACAGTTAGGGGAATTCCAGGTGTTGTTACAGTTGGTCCAGGGTAATATATCAGTGAATGTGTTGAACATGTAATAGACAGACCAGGTGATGATGATGATATAATATGTGGTAAACAGGAAGGAGATCATCACTGTTGCCACTCCTGCACCTGTATGGACATAAAACAGAACATGTTGAATGAACCACTGACAACATTAATGTTGCCGCCACATTCTTTTAATGAACTCAAGCATAGTCCATACAATACATGCTACTTCTATTAGCACGGGGCTGAATTTTGCCTGTGGGTTAGCTTTCCCTATTATCAGTGTCCCAAGGCCTCAGGCGAACCAATTCCAACATTCAGAGGTACTTGTAATTTACATCCCCAAGTCAAGGACGAGAAGTCAACATTTTAGTCCAACTAACCGGTGTAGGGGGTTGAACCCGCTACCTTGGCTTCAGCTCTTATCCATTCAGACACGCTGACCTGGCTGCTGTCAAACAGTGTCAGTGGGCTTTGGGTATAGGTGCAGATATTTATTTTAATTAGCAATCAACATGTGGAAGACAAGAAAAACGCATCACATTTCCCAAGAATAAGTTTAAGTTTAAGCAAGAACACAACGCTAGATTCATGATAGAGGTAAATCACTGTTGTCACTCCAGCATGTGTAGGATACAAAACAGAACACACTGAATGAACCATTTACAAAATTAATGCTGGTGCTGTCAATTGTTTTTTCTTTGCACTCACTCGCTTTCAACTCAAGTGTAGTCCATACATGCTTCTATTAGTGCTGGGCTGAATTTTGCATGTGGATTAGCTTCCCTATTACCAGTATCCCATGCCCACAGGCAAACCCACTCCGACTTCAGAGGTACTTATAATTTATGTCCCCAAGTCAAGGATGAGAAATCAGTAGTTTAATCCAACTGACCGGTGTAGAGGTTGAACCCGCTTCCTTATCTTCAGCATGCCGGTGTTTAAAGAACGGGCCCTCTTAACCACTTGGGCATGCTGACCTAGCTGCTGTCAAACAGTATCAATGAGATTTGGGTATTGGTGCAGATATTTATTTGAATTACCATTCAATATGTGGAAGACAAGGAAAACGCATCACATTTCCCAAGAATAAGTTTCAACAAGGACACAAAGCCAGATTCATGATAGAGGTAAATCACTGTTGTCACTCTTGCATGTGTACGGATATAAAACAAAACATACTAAATCAATTATTTAAAAATAAATGGTGCTGCTGTCATCCAGTGTCGGAGCCAACAGTGTGGGTGTCAGAGGCAACAGTGTGGGTGTCAGAGGCAACAGTGTGGGTGTCAGAGGCAACAGTGTGGGTGTCAGAGGCAACAGTGTGGGTGTCAGAGGCAACAGTGTGGGTGTCAGAGGCAACAGTGTGGGTGTCAGAGGCAACAGTGTGGGTGTCAGAGGCAACAGTGTGGGTGTCAGAGGCAACAGTGTGGGTGTCAGAGGCAACAGTGTGGGTGTCAGAGGCAACAGTGTGGGTGTCAGAGGCAACAGTGTGGGTGTCAGAGGCAACAGTGTGGGTGTCAGAGGCAACAGTGTGGGTGTCAGAGGCAACAGTGTGGGTGTCAGAGGCAACAGTGTGGGTGTCAGAGGCAACAGTGTGGGTGTCAGAGGCAACAGTGTGGGTGTCAGAGGCAACAGTGTGGGTGTCAGAGGCAACAGTGTGGGTGTCAGAGGCAACAGTGTGGGTGTCAGAGGCAACAGTGTGGGTGTCAGAGGCAACAGTGTGGGTGTCAGAGGCAACAGTGTGGGTGTCAGAGGCAACAGTGTGGGTGTCAGAGGCAACAGTGTGGGTGTCAGAGGCAACAGTGTGGGTGTCAGAGGCAACAGTGTGGGTGTCAGAGGCAACAGTGTGGGTGTCAGAGGCAACAGTGTGGGTGTCAGAGGCAACAGTGTGGGTGTCAGAGGCAACAGTGTGGGTGTCAGAGGCAACAGTGTGGGTGTCAGAGGCAACAGTGTGGGTGTCAGAGGCAACAGTGTGGGTGTCAGAGGCAACAGTGTGGGTGTCAGAGGCAACAGTGTGGGTGTCAGAGGCAACAGTGTGGGTGTCAGAGGCAACAGTGTGGGTGTCAGAGGCAACAGTGTGGGTGTCAGAGGCAACAGTGTGGGTGTCAGAGGCAACAGTGTGGGTGTCAGAGGCAACAGTGTGGGTGTCAGAGGCAACAGTGTGGGTGTCAGAGGCAACAGTGTGGGTGTCAGAGGCAACAGTGTGGGTGTCAGAGGCAACAGTGTGGGTGTCAGAGGCAACAGTGTGGGTGTCAGAGGCAACAGTGTGGGTGTCAGAGGCAACAGTGTGGGTGTCAGAGGCAACAGTGTGGGTGTCAGAGGCAACAGTGTGGGTGTCAGAGGCAACAGTGTGGGTGTCAGAGGCAACAGTGTGGGTGTCAGAGGCAACAGTGTGGGTGTCAGAGGCAACAGTGTGGGTGTCAGAGGCAACAGTGTGGGTGTCAGAGGCAACAGTGTGGGTGTCAGAGGCAACAGTGTGGGTGTCAGAGGCAACAGTGTGGGTGTCAGAGGCAACAGTGTGGGTGTCAGAGGCAACAGTGTGGGTGTCAGAGGCAACAGTGTGGGTGTCAGAGGCAACAGTGTGGGTGTCAGAGGCAACAGTGTGGGTGTCAGAGGCAACAGTGTGGGTGTCAGAGGCAACAGTGTGGGTGTCAGAGGCAACAGTGTGGGTGTCAGAGGCAACAGTGTGGGTGTCAGAGGCAACAGTGTGGGTGTCAGAGGCAACAGTGTGGGTGTCAGAGGCAACAGTGTGGGTGTCAGAGGCAACAGTGTGGGTGTCAGAGGCAACAGTGTGGGTGTCAGAGGCAACAGTGTGGGTGTCAGAGGCAACAGTGTGGGTGTCAGAGGCAACAGTGTGGGTGTCAGAGGCAACAGTGTGGGTGTCAGAGGCAACAGTGTGGGTGTCAGAGGCAACAGTGTGGGTGTCAGAGGCAACAGTGTGGGTGTCAGAGGCAACAGTGTGGGTGTCAGAGGCAACAGTGTGGGTGTCAGAGGCAACAGTGTGGGTGTCAGAGGCAACAGTGTGGGTGTCAGAGGCAACAGTGTGGGTGTCAGAGGCAACAGTGTGGGTGTCAGAGGCAACAGTGTGGGTGTCAGAGGCAACAGTGTGGGTGTCAGAGGCAACAGTGTGGGTGTCAGAGGCAACAGTGTGGGTGTCAGAGGCAACAGTGTGGGTGTCAGAGGCAACAGTGTGGGTGTCAGAGGCAACAGTGTGGGTGTCAGAGGCAACAGTGTGGGTGTCAGAGGCAACAGTGTGGGTGTCAGAGGCAACAGTGTGGGTGTCAGAGGCAACAGTGTGGGTGTCAGAGGCAACAGTGTGGGTGTCAGAGGCAACAGTGTGGGTGTCAGAGGCAACAGTGTGGGTGTCAGAGGCAACAGTGTGGGTGTCAGAGGCAACAGTGTGGGTGTCAGAGGCAACAGTGTGGGTGTCAGAGGCAACAGTGTGGGTGTCAGAGGCAACAGTGTGGGTGTCAGAGGCAACAGTGTGGGTGTCAGAGGCAACAGTGTGGGTGTCAGAGGCAACAGTGTGGGTGTCAGAGGCAACAGTGTGGGTGTCAGAGGCAACAGTGTGGGTGTCAGAGGCAACAGTGTGGGTGTCAGAGGCAACAGTGTGGGTGTCAGAGGCAACAGTGTGGGTGTCAGAGGCAACAGTGTGGGTGTCAGAGGCAACAGTGTGGGTGTCAGAGGCAACAGTGTGGGTGTCAGAGGCAACAGTGTGGGTGTCAGAGGCAACAGTGTGGGTGTCAGAGGCAACAGTGTGGGTGTCAGAGGCAACAGTGTGGGTGTCAGAGGCAACAGTGTGGGTGTCAGAGGCAACAGTGTGGGTGTCAGAGGCAACAGTGTGGGTGTCAGAGGCAACAGTGTGGGTGTCAGAGGCAACAGTGTGGGTGTCAGAGGCAACAGTGTGGGTGTCAGAGGCAACAGTGTGGGTGTCAGAGGCAACAATGTGGGTGTCAGAGGCAACAGTGTGGGTGTCAGAGGCAACAGTGTGGGTGTCAGAGGCAACAGTGTGGGTGTCAGAGGCAACAGTATGGGTGTCGGAGTGGATGTTTATTTTAACTGGCATTCAAAATGTGGAAGCCAAGGAAAACCCAAATTATTTGGCAGAATAACTTTATGTAAGTTCACAAAGCTATATTCATGTAGTTAAATGTTCAAGTTATCAGTCTTCATATTGAGCACCCTGACTTGACATAAGATAAGTGAAGGCAAATAAAACATGGAAAATATTACGATGCAGGATTTTGGCACAATAAAAAAAACTCAAGAACAATTTATTACCACAGTCTCTAATAAGTTCCAGTTCCTGCCACAGTTAGTAGACAAGCTGAGCTTGTGAAACTGCTGGCAGCAGGATAAAAGCATTTGGAATGAATCCTTGGAACTAGGAAACAAAAACATAAAGCAAGGATGATACTTGACCATTAAAAATAAAATAGAAGAAAGGAAACATAAAATAGCAGATTTTGAACAGAAGCCAAACCAGATCTGAAGTCAGAGCTCATATAAAAATACACAGAAGTGAATAAAGAAGTTAGAAAGCCAGGGGACAACATTTATTTGGCCTAGCAGAAGAGGCAGCAGCAAAGTGAAGCATCGGAATCTTTACAATTCAAGCAATAAAATATAACCAATAAAATGGCATTATCCCAAAAACAGTTATGGGAAAGTTCTCATCAACAATAAACATAAAATGAACAGGTGGGCTGAATACTTTGAGAAATATATGAATAGATCAGTCCTAAAAGATTCCCAAATATCCAGCCTGCGGAAGTGGAACTGATTATCAGTTGTGTGAAACCATCTAAAGAAGGAATTAGAAAAGCTATCAAACTCTTTAAGGGTGTGAAAGTTGCTGGTCTAGTTAGTATCCCAAGAAAAGCTATTAAAGCTAATATAAACACCTCAATAGTATCACTGCACAAAGTATTTAACATAGACTGGGGAGAAAAATGTCAGGTAAAGTTAACAAACGAGACCTCAAAGAGCATGCAAATTGAAGAATAATGTTATTGTCAGTTCTGAGAAAATAGTAAGCAGGATCATTTTGGATAAATTAAGAGGTGCCATTGACAAACAAATTAGGGATAACCAGGCATGCTTCTGAACAAACAGATCCTGCACTAGCCAGAAAGTCACATGATGCATAATAATATAGCAAGTCAGCAACATTTATTCACCACTTTATATTGAATTTGTGAACAGATGAAAATGCCTCTGGCAGAATTTATAGGGAATCTATTTACAAACTGATGAGGTACTATGGAAAAGTTTCAAGGTAAATGACCACACGAATATTTCATTTACACATAGCAACAAATTATGATATTCAGTATAGGTAAAGGGAGTCCCCATAGAAAATCCTGTCTTTGTGGTTTTAAATGTTAGGCTTTTACATATTCTAGGCCATGGCATAATAAGGTGAAGTGGCAAGTTCCCCGCCTTGTCACCTTTCCTTGCCTGACAATTCCTAGAAAATTTTGAAAATTATCCGCAACTCATTTTATGAGGCTGGGTCGACAAAAGAGCTTTACTGGTTGGAAAAAAGGATCCTGTTGAGGATAGAACCTGCAACACTGTCTTGCTAAACAAGTGCACGTACTAATATGCCACTGTGATTAAATAAAGACAGAATAATCAAAATAACAAGGGCAAAAGATGCATAAAGTGCCAATTGTGACATACAGTGGAACCTCGCTTAACGAGCACCTCGCATAACGAGTAAGTCACATAATGAGCAAAATAAATTGTAAAAAATGACTCGCTGAACGAGCGACGTTTCGCATAACGAGTGACGAGGGGAGGGGAAGTCCCGGACTGTGCGCCTGCAACAGCAGGTTATTTCTAACTTTAAGAAGCTCTACACTAAAGCGCTCTTCGAGCATTGTTTTGAGGTGACTGAAGGGACCAATCTCACTCTCAGAGAGTTTTGGAAATATCACGACCAATCTCACTCTCAGAGAGTTTTGGAAATATCACGTCTACATTGTTGCCTGCCTTAAGATGATCGAAAGGACGTGGGAAGGGGTTACCAAGAGAACCATCACTTCTGCTTGCAAGAAGCTTTGGCCGGAGAGCGTTGTCGAAGGCGACTTTGAGGGGTTTGAGACAGTACCTGTGGAGCCTGTAGTCAACGAGATTGTGTCTTTGGCCAACATCATGGGACTGAAAGTGGATAACAAAGATATCGATGAGCTTGTGGAAGAGCATAGCCAAGAGCTGACCACGGAAGAGCTTATGGAATTACATTGTGTTTCACAGCAAGAAGTTGTGGAGGAGAGTTTGTCCGAGGAGGAGGAGGAGAAGGTAACAGCAAAAGCATGGGAAACTGTTACATCGTACATTGAGAACCATTACCTTAATAAGGCAGTGGCTATGAGAGCTACTAATTTATTTAAAGATAATGCTGTGTCGCATTTCCACCAAATTCTGAAGCGTCTGCAAAAACAAATTTCTCTAGACAGCTTTCTAGTAAAAAAGAATTAGGTATGTACTATAAATTGTAAATTAATTTTTTCAATTTTTTTTTGTTTCTACGAATCAAATTCTCATTCCAGGTTCGTTCATTTCGTGATAGAAGAGGAAGATTAATCTTGCTCCTTAACAATGTATATATAATTTTCTTTGAATAAACGTTATACAAAATATTACGAGTATTTTTTCGGCATGGAAAGCATTATCGTAATTTACATTAATTTGTGAGGGAAAAACTGTTTCGCTTAACGAGTGTTTCGCTTTACGAGTAAGGTTCTTGAATGAATTATGCTCGTTAAGCGAGGTTCCACTGTACTTAGAAATGACATTGGATTAACAACAGAGCTGGAAAAATACTACAGATAGCTAAACAGAATCATGACATGAACCAAGAAATATGACGAAATATCTTAAAGTAATATTGTATTTTAATGTATGTTATGCAAGTCATTTATTACAGAAAAACAAAAAGCCTACAGAAGCATCATCTATGGCTCAGAAGCTACGAAGGGCATTCAAAAAGTAATGCACCACATTTTTCTCAGGAGCTGTTTATTCAAATAGCATACAACTGATACACAATATTCATGGATGTGTCATATAACATCGTATTATTCAATATAATCCCCATCAACATCTATGGCTTTATGCCAGCGTGAAACGAGTGCATGTATTCCTAGCGCGTACCAGATTTTATCTTGATCACGTAGCCATTTCTTCGCTGCATGAATCAATCCCTCATCATCTTCAAACCTTGTCCACAGAGTGCATCTTTAAGTGGAGCAAGAGAGGGGAGAGGGAATAGGAGAGAACGCATGAACAAACTTTATTTTCAAGGGATCACAAATTGGGCAGGCAGGTCTATCTTACAACTGGCCCTTCCAATCAATCACTCATCTTTCGTACATTAATAATCTATTTTGCATGTTACATTAACATAGGGAAAAAACATTGTGAAGTGAATTTTGTGAACATAAACAATGCATATTACTATGTTATGAGACAAGCAGGCAGGCAGGCAGGCAGGCAGGCAGGCAGGCAGGCAGGCAGGCAGGCATGCATACATACATACATACATACTCTCTCTCTCTCTCTCTCTCTCTCTCTCTCTCTCTCTCTCTCTCTCTCTCTCTTGCATGCCCATATATTATAATTCATAGATACAGCAAAGCACACGCATACACTCCTTCCCAAACAGATATAGTTTACACATACCCACTATCACACGCAAATACACAAATACTCACAGTCATACATCCACATAATCACATGCCCATACACACTTCCTAGACACACACATATATATATACCCACTCACAAAATCAAACACACTAAATCATTAATTTATCCATTCTCTCTCTCTCTCTCTCTCTCTCTCTCTCTCTCTCTCTCTCTCTCTCTCTCTCTCTCTCTCTCTCTCTCTTACTGTCACTCTCACACCCATACATATTCAATCATACATAAAAACCACATACACATACTCCTTCACACAATCACTCAAACTAATAATAGACTCCCACATGGAGGAGGGAGAGAGAAAGGAGGGAGAGAGAGTAGGGGGAGAGAAAGGAGGGAGAGAGAGTAGGGGGAGGGAGAGAGAGAGGAGAGAAAGAGAAGCTGACAGTTTTAACACATTCTAACTCTAAGAAATGCACAGGTATATAGTAGGTCAGATATAACGGAAATCTTCCTGGCTACTACATTATTAAACAACTGTGCAGATAGCATGAATGTCAACGCATGCAGAAACTGAAAAAAATTTAATGACAATAAAGCAACGAAAGGCAGAATAAATAACAAACTGCAAGTGAGGTTCAGAAAAATAGCATCAAAACAGCAATTTATCAAATGATAACAGAAGAATGGACAACAATGTGTAATGAAAGCATGAAAAGGAAGACATGTTTATAAACTGTTCAATGCTCTAACAAGAACAACATGCGCTAAAAATTCTTTCCAATAAAGAATGTTTGATATACAACTTGGATTAGCATATTTTGTTTGAGAAGAACCTAACTGTGCTGAATGTCAGAAGGTAGTAACATTGAAGATTATTTACTAAAGTGCAAGATATACGAACAACAAAGGATGACACTAATGGAACTGACTGACTGACTAACTAATACTGATGTCATTGCACTCAAGACATACCAATAAGTGCTCGTGCTCTCTCTCTCTCTCTCTCTCTCTCTCTCTCTCTCTCTCTCTCTCTCTCTCTCTCTCTGAAAATTTGTGTAGGGATTATGAATCCCTGCCTGTGATTGCACCTGCTACTGCTGTGTTGCCGAATGAGATGTTAGGTTGATCAGTCAGCCTCTGTATCAGCCTGTAGCAACCTGTCTTTTATGACAAGCAACCAAATCCATCCCAGAGCTTTATGGAGGTAAAAATACTACTAAAGCAATCTATGTGGACAAACTGGAGGAAAGAAAATGAAAACTACAGACCATAGCACAACATAAATGAGTTTTACAAAAACTCAGACCAGAATCTTCAGACATAACAAGACATTGCAGACTCAGAGCACACTTCCACTGAATGGGCCTCACTGACTCTGCCACTTGCAACTGTGGAGCACCAAAACAAACCCCAGAGCATGTCCTACAAGACGGATCTGACTTCATCAGACAGAGAGGGAATCTGGTCCACAGGAGTGATTCTTTGAAAAAAATTCTGGAGGACCAGCAAACCGTCGTGTTCGTGAACCAAACAATTGCTGAAGAAAAAAACAAGGAAATAATTTGTGATGCGTACTGCATATCAATTGTCCATCTTAAGTTCCTTTACTACTGGTGCCTTTGCGACCAGGAATTCAGCCTGCTCATTAGCTCAGCCTGCTCATTAGCTCAGACTGCTGCATGACATGGGCAGAACTAAAATTCTGAAGAGATACAACTTAACCATTTTATATTATAGCCACCAAAAATGGATTTTCCAATATAGACTGTGAACCAGACGTAATGGTAACTCGAGTGAATGGAGTCTCAGATAACCACCGAAGGGCAGTAGAACTACTTCCATCCTCATAAAGTATGTAATTGTTACATGTATACCACTGTGCTCTACAATGACCTGTATTTCGATGAGAACCCCTGTCTTGACCTCTTACTGTGAAGGACAGGGCCGTCTGAGAGTTATCTATCAATTCTCACACTTCTAATTCTCACTTGGCACCACTCAGTGCATTCCTTACCAAGATTTATAAGAACCACTCTGTAATTAGGTGTTTCGTGGCTCACTTTAATACACTCGTTAAAATATGCTCAATGTTGGCAACCTGTTCAGTTGCTTCCTCAGCTTACACAATCCAAATGCTTAATTAAATTGAAATATATGAACCAATGCAATAAAACTTAAAATAAATTGAAAGCATGTTAAAGACAAACAGCTCTAGAGAGAACTGCAAAATAGAATTAAGTAATATTCAAAACAAAATTAACTCCCTTAGTTAATTGAAACACAGAAGACACAAACACATACCAGTGTTGGTGGGGGGAAAAAGAGTTACTCAGTCTTCAGGAATCCCTGTGCAGTTGAAAGGCTATAAAACGACTTCCTTATTGATTGCTCAACACACCTCATAAAATAAGGGCAGTGTGAACAAAGAAAAAGCATTTGGTATACTGTATTCAACAAACAATAAACAATTGCTCGAATGTGGGACGATAGCAATTAAGCGTTCTGTCCAGTTTTGTGCAAACAGAAACATGAGGATAACAGATGTTTCACATTCAAATAATACCTGTGACAATGTTTTAATTGCTTCCTCTAAAGTATCATTCATTTATTCACTTCATATGATATATAGCTCTGCAATATGCACCTGAGGAGATGCAGTTAAATATGCCAGGCAATCAATCGTGCAACATATTGTTTGTGGCTTCTGCATTTAAATTAAATAATAAATCACAAGAACTAAAATTCCTATAAAGAGGATCACTGACAGTTAGTGATCATCATGCCAATCTGTCTGAAGAGTGGTGTTAAGTCATGAGGTCATGTCCCTCCATTGTCTCCTATTCTCAGCATCTCTCTTCAGCTCAGCAAAAGTCTGTGCTCTAACATGTAGTTTTCTCTAGGTGGCCCTCTTTTTCTCTTGCCCCCGCATCTTGCTCTCCTGTATTTTCAGTAACAGACCGCCATGTCTCATATTGTGTCCAAGTCATGATAACCTTCATTTTTGAATGGTATTCAATAGTTGTCTATTTTCTCAAATTTTCTCCAATGTCTAAGAATGTTTTCATTTGATATCTTTTCCATCCAGCTTGTTCTTTGCATCCTGTGATAACACCACATCTCTTAAGCTTCCCAGTTTGTTTAGCTCTTCTGTTTAGAGTTCATGTTTCACAGCTGTATAGTGCAATGGGCCAGATGTACTGATGATTCATTTCAACAGTTCACTAGTGATGTTACTTGATGTTAGAGATGTTTCTTTCTCTCTGAGTGTCATTTTCAGCTAATGCAATCCTTGATCTTATTTCAATTTTACATTAAGCATATTCTGCCATAGTTTTGCCAGATAAGGAAACTTCTGTACTCGTTCAATGATCTTTCCATTGTGTTAATATTTAGTTCTGGGTTTGTTTGGCAGTTACCATCACCTTTGTCTCACTATCATTTATCTTGTAAATTAAGCTGTAAATATCAAAGCAGAAACAGTTTTGAACTAAATACTTCTATAAAGATGGTTGATATAAATATAAAAAGTGTCAGAAATGCATGAATATTTAAAAATCCATAATTTGAAGTCATAATAGATACTTTGAATCTCAATTATAATTCAGAGACACTGAATGTGAAATTACCTTTAAAATACTAATACATCTGCAACAATTCTTTCCTGCAGCTAACAACAACTCAGTAATTCTTTCCTGCAGCTAATCTAATATTTTAACTAAGACAAAGGTTATGAATTAACCAATCTGACCACTACAGCAATATCTTTTGGAACAAGATAGGAAAAAAAGTGAAAGGGCTTAGTACATGTACACATAGAAAATTAAAAACAGACAGAATTTACTTCCAGAAGCTCTGCAAACACAAGGCTGATCAAGACTCTGGTCTACAATTGTGGCAATCAGCAGGCAGACATACAAGGGCCTGGCCATAAGTACCTCTCGGTACTGATGCATTATAAGGCAGACATGGTCAGGGTCCCTTGAGATTGTGTGTATAGTGGAGAACAGACAGATAATCATGGCTTGGAGAAAATGGTGCAGCAGGAAGTGACTAGAGGACCTGGGCAAAACTCGAGGAAAGGCCCGACATACATGATCAGACTGCTATTGGTTCCATTAGTATTGGGACTTTTCACTGGCTGTTGAAGATGAGGATGGAGCACATATGGGAATGTCCCGAGTGCTGTGATGTCTGTTCTTGACTCAACTCAACACAAACTATCACATACACTTAACACACCCCTAAACAGACTTCATCTTGAGTTCTGTCAGGAGTGTCTGCTTTGTAAATAGCCTTAAGAGTCTGTTAAACATCACTACTTTGAGTGTCTCGCCCTTACAAATATCAAGAGGCCTAACGTGCTCGCTGTCAAGGACCCATGGTACTGGATAACCAGTGTTAGACAGGAGACAGGTTAGTTGCAGGATAGCAGGGCAGGTAGCCAGGTGTCCTTCACAAAGGTCATGGTTATTGACATAGAGTGCAGGAAAACCTGTACTCGGGTTAGACCCGTGTCCATCGGACCACACCAAGCGCCACGCAACTCACGGGCTGTAAAAAGCCGTGAACTGGCGGAACGTACCTGTTTTCAGACAGACGGGTTTAGGACTGCAAGACGGACGGGCATAGGGCTGTGGCTGTGATTCTTGAGTGTTTTGTTCTGATAGTAGGATCAACTGTGTGACAGAGTTTGTAGAGTTAACTATGGCTGAGTTGGGAAGTGTGCATTGAGAGACAGCGTGAGCTTTGTAATATATTATAGATGATTATAATGTTATTACGATATTTGTGGTGAGTGTTGTGTAGTGTTGAAAGTGCAACCCGTGCGAGATTGCGCACGTAGATATTATTATTGAATAAACTGTTATACAACTGCAACGGCTGTGCGTACGAGTGCTATTTTGTATGCATGCATTGTTTCACCTCTGTCCTGAATTGCGAGCCAGAGTAATAAGTATATAAGTCCATGACACTTGCACTAATTTTCTCTGGAGACTGCTGTGTTGTAGGTTCATTCCACACACCAGTCAGTTGAACTTATATATTGACTTATCTTTGATTTGGGAACATATTACAAGTACCTGAGAAACCAAAGTGGATTCGCCTAAAGATGCGAAACACTGGTAATAGAGAAAGCTAACCCTCATGCAAAATCAGCAGTAGCATGTATGTGGACTACACTTGAGTTCTAAGCAAGTGAATACAAAATATATATAAATATATTGGGAAATTGTTAATTCCACCAAAGCCAGACAAAAGGAACATTTTATATGAAACAATACAACAGCTGATGAACGCATCAATGTATCACAAGAGGGCCAAAGAGCAGAAGTCTGATGGATCAATAACACTAAAAATGAACTTGAGTTATTAGAGTTTTAGTTTACCATTATGAGTATATCACTACAGATATCTCGGTGGTAGCATGGTGGAACATTGGCTTAATATTATGGACATCTGTGATTTGAATATCTTTTGGGAATCTCATTTTCTTGGGTTAACAAATCAGGAAAATATCTGTGTATAATCATGTCTAAATGACAATAGCACAAGGCACCAAGCTAGTAGACGGGCCTGCGTGCCCAATTCTTAACCCTTTGAAAATAAAGTCTGTTCCTTCGTTCGTTCGTTCAGGAAGGCAGGAAAACAAGACAGACAGGTAGGCAGACAGGAAGTAAAGAAACTATTCATTTTCCCCTTGAGTGATGTGGTTTTTGGTCCACATTTTCTGTTAATTGAAGGTTATTTTGAGCCAGAACTGCACCTAGTTTTTGTTTGTGCAAGGTATACCTTGATAGAATCGAACCAGTTGATTCTGATCTTCCTCTAGCTCTCTAGCCAGAGCTCCTTCGACTATGGGCACAAAGTGGTAACTGAATGGGCTTCATTCTCATAAAAGGTCTGAACCATTTTGTTTGCAGTTTCTCTACAAATTCAATGCAGGGAAAGATACCTATGATATTTCTAATGCCACAAATTCTAATTCTGCGGAGAACTCATCATCATGTGACTCACAAAGTGCCAGAGATGTTCATGTTTCTCCACGGATCCCGGGCATTTATTTTAAGAAAATTACATGTGGAAAAACTCATATTCACAGATTGCCGAGGATCTAGTGTTTGCTATCTTTCAGTCTGCCTAAATACAACGGTAAACAATGTAATCCAGTGGCGAGTTGCCGGAACTGACATACGTCAAGTTACATTGTCATGAGATGTAGTTGCTAGATTCATCAAACATGTTTCAATGTTTTCCTATCTGGACCAAATTATAATGGAAGAATTATGTTACAAGAATAACAAAATTCAGATTACAACTACAGATGCAAAAAACCATAAAATGATACTCATATAAAATTGTTTAAAACAATCCTTCACTAATGCAAGTAGCTAATAGTGGTTTACATTTCTGAAACATTGGGACAGTAACAAATATGAGAAACATTTCAAGATGTCTGCTATCATAAAATAACAATAAAAAAACAAAAACAAACAGGACTGAAAACCAAAACCATCTCAGAAAACAAGAAAGAAAATTGCTTAAAGCAATATGGTGGCAGAGACAGCATCACTAACCTAATCTGCAAGGACTCTAGCACAATACGTAGACTATGAACAGAATATGTACGCCTCAACAAACACTTACATAAAGTAATCACAGATAATGTGTCACAATGCAAGCACTCAACTGAGAAGTAGAGGACACCATAAATCTCTATATTTTAAAGCACCCTGTGCCTGCAGATCTAAGTGAACAACTGCTACCTTCATATCTCTCCATCACTAACACAGTATAGGGAGACAGATCAATTTTAAAAGACACGCTAATTTCACTAATTAATACAAGGACAAAAAGATTTAATTCTCGTGATCCTGGAGATCAGAAGAAGAAACAGAATCATAAAGGCCAATTAAACAGTGTTGGAAGGCATTTTGCTTGGAAAGAGAGGAAGTTAGCTAAGGAACACCTCCGTTACTTAGGCATGCAGAACCACATGAAGATAGAACCAGTGTTTCATGACTCTTGCCCTTCTATTAAAACTACATTACTGAGGGGAGCAACATTACTAAGGTACAGTTTTAATTTTACAGTTACAGAAGGGCAAGAGTCATGACACACTGGTTCCATCTCCATGTGTGTTTCTGTAGATGAATTTCCCAGCAACATCAGGAAGTCCTGCAATCCTGGCTTCTGACTTCTTAACTATTCTAATAAATTATTGGGGCAGCAAGCAGGGTAAATTGCGCCAAGCCTGTAGCAAGAGAACCCAAAAGAAATAAACTCACACGTCACATGTTCAGTGCAAATATGAGGAGCTTTGAATGTGCCTAGTTTCATCTTTTTCCTGTTTCTCCTTCATACTGATAATCAGAGTAAACGCTCGTGGCTAGGCCCTTGTATAATTTATATATATATATATATATATATATATATATATATATATATATATATATATATATATATATATATATATATATATATATACAGTATATGGTAATGCTGCTAAAGGGAGACTATTATCATCTTATGAGGCATTATGTAAATTTACATTTTTTGCTTCCCTGTAGAATTCTCAAACCCACCCAGTTTGTTAAAGTTTACATAGATGGTGTTTACTGGCATAAACAGGGCAACCTCCACATTTAACATGAGACCTCTCATTTGTGTTTACATAGCCTCATTCTTCGACCCATTTTCTCATGTTACTGTATTTTGGTGAACCACAGCTGTCAGTGGGAGAAGGACAGGGAAAAACATATGGCAAAACAAGTTATTTCAAGCATGTTAACACACAAGAAAGAAAGAAAGAAAGAAAGAAAGAAAGAAAGAAAGAAAGAAAGAAAGAAAGAAAGAAAGAAAGAAAGAAAGAAAGAAAGAAAGAAAGAAAGAACAATCATGGAAGGAAGGCAGGAGTGAAGCAGACAGAAAAAGAGCAAAAGACAGACAAACAGACAGAAGTAGGAAGGGATGAAGCAAGGATCCACCACAGACAAAGAAAGAAAGAAAGAAAGAAAGAAAGAAAGAAAGAAAAAAAGAAAGAAAGAAAGAAAGAAAGAAAGAAAGAAAGAAAGAAAGAAAGAAAGATCATGGAAGGAAGGCAAGAGTGAAGCAGACAGAAAAAGAGTGAGAAAGAGAAAGAGACAGACAGGAGTAGGAAGGAATGAAGCAAGGATCCACCACAGAAAAAGATGAAAGAAAGGCAGAGAGAAAGACAAAGAAATAAAGAAATATTACAACATACGATGTAAATGCCTTGATTTTTTCAAATTCTAGTAATGCATTTGCGAACGCGGTTTGTGAGCCCGTATACCCGGGTTCGAAACACAGGGGTGCTGGTTTTTTCGAAAAAGGTATAGGAGCCGGTCGTCCAGAAAACAATGGCAAACTACTTCTTCTTCTTCAGCGTTCCGAGCCATTGAGGTTCTTTGCTGCAGTTACAATCCGTCTCCATTCGTCTCTCTGGTGGACCTTCTCTTGCCAGTCGTTGATTCCAAGTGCTTGTAGGTCTGTATATGTATTATCTCTCCACCGCCTTCTTGGTCTACCTCGGGGTCTACGGTCATTTATTTCCTGAGTGTAAGCGAGTTTTGTTTTCCTATTATCTTCCATTCTTTCTATATGCCCCAGCCATTGTAGTCTATTAGCCTTCATGATACCGGTGATTAGCGGGGACTTAAACAGATCATAAATGTCTTTGTTACTTCTTTTCCACTCTCCACTTTGTGTATCCCTAATGGGTCCAAAGATGCGTCTTAAAATTTTGTTCTCAAAGGTTTGTAACAAGGCTTCGTCTCCTTTCGTTGTACTCCAGGTTTCAGAGCCATACAGCACAACTGGTCTGATCAGTGTTTTGTATATTGTGATTTTGGTGTTACGAGATAGCACCTTTGATTTTAGTAGATGTTGTAGTGCATAGTATATCTTATTTCCAGAGTTGATTCTAGTTTGTATTTCTTCCCTTATGATGTTGGAACAGTTGAAGATTGTACCCAGGTATTTGTATGTTTCCGTTCTTTTAATGGTCATATTATCTATTTGTATGTGGCCAGAGTTTTTAGCCATTCCGTCTCTTGAAATTACCATATATTCTGTCTTATCTTGGTTGATAACCAGCCCCTTCTGTTGGGCTATTTCCTTTAAGTGAGTCAATATTTCCAATGTCTTTTGTTCACTTTGCCCTATAATATCTATATCATCTGCATAACCAAGCAGCTTGGATGTTCCTCCAATATCACATTCCTCCTTTACCTTCCTTACAACTTTCTCTAGAGCCAGATTGAAGAAAGCGGCGATAGTGCATCACCCTGTTTCAAGCCAGATGTTATTTGGAAAGGGTCTGATTTCCTGCCTTTATATGTTACTATATTATAAGTATGTTCCATGCATAGTCTGATCATGTTGATTAACTTCCTTGGTATTCCAAATTCCTGCATAGCATTCCATAGACTATTCCTATGGACACTATCATAAGCCTATTTTAAATCCACAAAAATGTTATGGAGATCTCTTTTATATTCCCAATTTTTCTCGGCTATTTGTCGTAAGATAAATATCTGATCTATTGTTGATCTGTTTTGTCTAAAACCCGCCTGGTAGTCACCTAATATGTCTTCTGAATATGGTTTTAGTCTATTTAGTAATATTGCGGATAGTATCTTATAGCTTGTGGACAGTAGTGATATTCCTCTATAATTTCCACATTGGAACTTGTCTCTTTCTTAAAGATAGGTAATGGCAAACTACTGAACGTAAAAATTCGCCCAGGAATCACGAACAGCGAAAATGCTGGGGTTGACTGCTACGTCCTGTGAAGGACATGCAACTTAATTAATTAATGTATTTACACCTGGCTAGCTCAATAAGCACGCTTATTCTTGTTCTGCCTTTCAGGCTCTCAACCACTCACATCACGCCCTTTCTAGACTTGTTCACTATAGGTCTCATGCCATCTGCCCTTACGACATGCATGCTAGGTTAGTGTTATTATTCTTTGCTTCCCTATAACACACGGCCACTGTATGTATCGTATCTAACTCTCTCCCCCCCCCCCCTCCCCCCATTCATGATTAAATCCACAGCAGTAGAAAATATTGTACTGTGTTGTTTTGCAAGGTGGTTCGTGCACTTGCTTGCAAAGACAGTTGTCCCGGTTGAACTCCTACCAGGGGCAGGATGATTTTCTCCCACCTGTACAGCTCTGGGTCGACCCAGCCTCATACAAATGGGTCACAATTTTCACAATGTTGTGGGGACTGTCTTGGAAGGAAAGGTAAAATGAGAGGGAACTGGCCGTCCCACTTATATGTGTCTAGAATATGTGAAGGCCTTATAGTTCACTCCCCATTGGCAGGATCTGCCATAGTACCCCAAAAAAAATGTACAATTTTCTTCACAATTAATTCTGTTTACGTCATCTTCCCATAGTGCAGTGGATACTGGATTAACTCATGCCCTCAGTAGTTATGGACTATCCTGAAGTGGAAATTTTATTTGACCACATGGCTTCAGCGACAGCCCCAGTCTCGTATTTTGCACTCAAATAAATACAACCTGACAAACTAGAACAAGTGCTACAAGTCAACTGTAAGTATGTGTTAGATGTAGCCAACCAGAGTACAACCAGGGTAGTTAGCAACCATATACTTCAATGTCTGATGAGGGAAACACAGTAGTTACGGGCTTGTCCTAAGTGCAGTAACATCACTTCTCTCAGCACACTACATAAACCCCTAGAGATGTTGACACAACCAATAAATAACCAGCTTCCAAAAATGAGTACCAGAGATGTAAGATGACAGAAGGAATACTGACATAGCCCATCAACTGCCATTTGATTTTACACATATGGACCCAGCACAATAGCATCCATATACCTATATGTTAAAGAAACAGGTATTGTTAATTAGCTTGCTTTGCTGTATTGTCTAACATTATCATCATCATTGCTGAATGAATCCATTATAATCAGATCTAAATACTGCGCACTGTGCGCTAAATGTTGCAGACTATGGAAGATCATGTTTCATTCTAATAACTCAAGAGTTAAAATATTGACTATTCACAGCACTTTTAAAAATAGAATGATAAGGCAGCTTTAAACAAAGTTGTATGTGTCCAAATTAATATGGTATTAAATTAGAGCATGCACAGAAATTCTTTTATCTAGGCACATGGGTAACATCAGATGGAAGTTGTATTACAGAGATAAAGAACAGAAAAGAACAAGCACAAACTGCATTTTATCAAATGAGGAACATCTTATGCAATAAATCCCTGTCATTGGAGGTTAGAAAAAGAATTTTTGGGCATTACAGATAGAACCAGTTTTAACATAACATGACTGTGAATCCTGAACAATTTGTAAACAAGTAAAATAACATCCATTTAGGCCTCTGAGGTGTGCTTTTACAGACAAATGTTAAAAATTTTAAGGATAACCCAAAAAGGGGTTAACACACAATGACAACTTATTAAAACATAGTAAAGAGGTAATCATTATCTTTTTGGGGGGCACACTGTGTGAACAGACAAACTGGAACATGTGACAACGAGAAAGATTTATGGAAAGACAGATAAAGGAAGACAAGAAGATTCATGACACCCTTTTGTCATAGCACGGTAAGATGTCAGCACACAAACTGATTCATGCTGTTTGAGACCGCTAGATGTGGAGAAGCATAATCACACATGCCAGCCAACAAGGCACTTGAGGATGCGGTGTGTCCAGATGCAGAATTTGAACACATCGATAAATTTGTGAATTTTTCTGTAAGTTTTGTAATGAAAGAGACAAGCAAAAAAATGTTCGACATACTACCTTGACAGAAAACCTAGTAGATATAATTTGCATATCTGAGGAAGGGTCACTCAGGGAAAGCAACTACACCTTTTTCTGGAAGGGTAAAGGGCAGGCAGAGAAAAGGCAACACGGTGTGGGCTTTGCAGTGAAGAATTCGCTACTGGGAATGATTGAAATTCCAGCAGGAGGAAATGAAAGACTATTATCCCTGCGCTTGGCAACCTCTTGTGGGTTTGCCACCATTATTACTGCATATGCACCGACACTCGATTCCTCTGATGATGTGAAAGATTTGTTCTATGAGGAGTTAGACTCTGTGATCAAGGCAGTTCCAAAATCCGACTACATTTATATGCTCGGTGATTTCAATGCTCGTGTGGGCAAGGACTCGAGTTCATGGCCAGTGTGCCTTGGAAAATACAACATCGGTCGCATGAATGAAAATGGGCAAAGGCTGCTGGAGCATTGCACCAGTAATTACCTATGTATTACAAACTCTTTTTTTAAAACAAAAGAGATGCATAAGGTCACATGGAAACATCCAAGATCCGGCCATTGGCACCAGCTGGACTTCATCATCACACGGAGACAACATCTGAACCATATATCATTGACTCGTAGTTACCACAGTGCTGACTGTGATACGGATCATTCTTTGGTTGTTGCAAGGGTTAGACTGAGACCAAAGAGAATCTACACAGCTAAACACAAATCTAGCCCCAGGATTAATATTATTAACACTCATGATCCTGAAAAGTGCTTTCAGTTTCAACAGCAACTTGAAGACGCTTTCACTGATACACCAGAAAATTGTACAGTAAATGATAAATGGAATAAACTTAAGGAAACTCTTTGTAAAACTGCCGTAAAGGTTTACGGCACTGTGGATTATAAGAGGCAGGACTGGTTTGCGGCCAACAGCGAGACTCTGCAGCCCTTGATTGATAAGAAGAAGAAAGCTCTCTTAAGAAACAAGGAAAGACCAACGCGTAACACTCTGAGTGAGCTAAGGCAAGCTAGGAAGGATGTGCAAAAGGCTGCCAGGCAGTGTGCAAATGATTATTGGATCAAGTTATGTGAGTCCATTCAAATCGCAAGTGATAAGGGAGACATAAGAAGCATGTATGAAGGAATAAAGAAAGCCTGTGGTCCAGTGATCAAAAGAAGTGCACCATTGAAAACCTTGACTGGAGAAGTCATCACTGATAAGAAACAGCAGATGGACAGATGGGTAGAGCACTATTTGGAGCTTTACTCAAGTGAGACCAAACTAGCGGATAATGCCCTCAACGCCATAGAGGCTCTACCAACTCTTGACCACCTGGACACACTTCCCACCATAACAGAAGTTAAGTGTGCTATAAATGAACTTGCATCTGGCAAGGCTCCAGGTAAGGATGGGATTCCAATAGAGGTTATCAGGAGTGGGCAAGACACACTCACTATACAGATCCACCAGCTAATAGAGCTATGCTGGCGTGAAGGACAAGTCCCACAGGATTTCAAAGATTCAAGCATCATAACACTGTACAAGAACAAGGGCGATCGGAGCGACTGCAACAACTATAGGGGTATCTCACTTCTGTGTATTGTTGGAAAAGTATTTGCCAGAATTGTTCTGCGCAGACTTCAAGTCCTAGGAGATCAAGTCTACCCCGAATCACAGTGTGGCTTTCGACAGAACCGGTCTACCACTGATATGATATTCTCATTGCGACAAATGCAAGAAAAATGCCGTGAACAGAATCAACCACTGTTTATTGCCTTCATCGACCTCACAAAGGCATTTGATTTGGTCAGTCGTGAGGGTCTGTTCAAGGCACTAAAGAAGATTGGCTGCCCACCAACTCTTCTGTCCATTGTGGAATCGTTCCACACAGGCATGAAGGGTATAATCAAGTTTGATGGTGCAACTTCTGAAGAATTTGAAATCAAGAGTGGAGTTAAGCAAGGTTGTGTACTAGCTCCCACCCTCTTTGGAATATACTTTTCACTTCTACTGAAATATGCATTTCGTGATCAGGATGGTGGTATATACATTCACTCACGCTCAGATGGCGGCCTCTACAATGCTCAGAGATTGAAGGCTAAGACCAAAATTAGGAGGGTACTGATCAGAGAGTTGCTTTTTGCAGATGATGCTGCAGTTACGACCCACTCTGAGGAAGAATTGCAATGTCTACTATCTGCATTCTCCAATGCTTGTTCTGAATTTGGTTTAACAATTAGCAAAAAGAAGACACAGATTATGTCACAAGGTGCACATGGGGTACCATCAATCTTTATTGACGACGCCGAACTAGAGATAGTAGACCATTTTACATATCTAGGATCGGTGGTAAATAGCAAATTATCCCTAGATCAGGAAATCAACATCCGGATTGGTAAGGCAGCAACAACAATGAACAGGTTAAGAAAAAGAGTCTGGGAGAACAGGAAGCTTACTGCCAAAACAAAAGTCCTTGTCTATCAAGCCTGTGTCCTTAGTACTCTTCTCTATGGCAGTGAAACCTGGACAACTTACTCACACCAAGATAACAATTTAAACAGCTTTCATATGCGGTGTCTGCGAAGAATTCTTGGTATTAAGTGGCAAGACAAAATCACAAATACTGAAGTATTGGAAAGATCAGGTTGTGTGACAGTTTATTCCATGCTCAGTCTTCGTAGACTTAGATGGATAGGACATCTTAGGCGGATGGATGATGGTAGAATACCAAAGGATATCTTTTTTGGTGAATTACAGATGGGTAAGAGATCTCAGGGTCGGCCTCTACTACGATACAAAGATGTGTGTAAGCGGGACATGATTGATACAGGCATTGATAATGCACATTGGGAGCAAGTCGCCGCTGAACGTGTTGCATGGAGGGCAAATATCAGAAATGGAATAAAGTCAAAGGAGAAAATTATTGCAGAAAAGTCACACACCAAGCGTTTGAGACGTAAGATGGTGCATGATGGTGGAAATGACCATGTGTTCACATGCACCCACTGTGAACGGACATTTACAGCGCAAATTGGCCTTATCAGTCACACTCGCTACCGCCATAGTTAAAAGTTATTATGCCTTTTTAAAGCACAAACTATCGTCTGTCAAGACGGCAAGGTGCCAATGTCGTGTCATCTGACAAGAAAATAAAAGAAGTCTTGCAGGCACTGAAAAACATAGATGATGAAGACCCCTTTTTTAGTCAGGAAGAGAATGCAGACAACTGAGATGATAAACAGAGATTGCAAGAAAAGTGAATGTGTCCTATCAGGAGGTATTTGAAGATCTAGGGCAACAGGGTTCATAAGGTGAACTTTCATGGTCGAAATCACATCTGCTCTCTCCTTCAAACCTCTCTCTCTCTCTCTTTGTTGTATGGGTATGTGTGTGTGTGCGTGTGCCAGAACATGCACATGTTATCTCTCTCTCTCTCTCTCTGTGCTGCAGGCATGTGAATGTTTCGTTGTCATCAAGCAGTATGGGACAGAGGATGACGAAAAACACAAATGACGCAGAGGATAGAGATCAAGGTCAAAACATATACTGTTCAAAAAAAAGAAACGCAACATTTTTGTGTTACTTTTATCAAAGATATTCGCTGATTGGACATCGGTCAACCTATCGACTGTGTCCATCTGGTCATTAACTTCTCGTGGTTACCTGAATTGTACTCACCTCATGATTCGTGAGGTCATGAAAGAGATCAAGGTCAAAATAACATTTTTGACAATAACTCGTGACAGGTTCATGATAATCCCATGAAACTTACTAACATAAAACTCTCTGACCATATTATTGAATGCCTATAAAAGATTTACGCTCGTCGAATAAATTCAGTTGAAAATTCAGTGTGCCTGTCTGGCTCATCTCACTACAGAACAACGACTCTTCATCATTTGACGTTTACAGGCTGGATAGTCACAAAGTAGTAGCCAGAGAATTGTATGTGGTTAGAAGCCCCATTAGTCGCCTTTGGAGGCAATTTCAAGAAACTGGCTCAGTGGCAGACCGGCCGCGCAGTGGAAGACCCAGAATCACAACTGCTGACGAAGACCGCTTCATACAGCTGCGTCACCTTAGGAATCGATTTGCATCTGCATCCTCCACAGTCCAGTCAATGCCGGGAGCTCATTGAATTTCAGATCAAAAGGTCAGGAACCGGCTGCACAACACTCGTCTTTGGGCTAGAAGACCCTACAGAGGTCCTGTTCTTATGAACCTGCATCATCAGAACCTACTGCAGTGGGTGAATCAGCATCGTCAATAAAACGTTGCTACAAGTTTACACTTGAAACTGCAATAATGTTACATTTCATTTTTTGAACAGTCTAAATAGAGTGAGTTTACAGTTCAGAATGGTAACTCGCTAAGGCAGAAAGTCTGCTCGGAAGCAAGCAAATGCAAATCCCATGCTTCTCACAAGAAAATCAAAGCGCAGGCAGGAAGCTATTAGTGGCAGGTCAAAGGCAGTTACGGTTATTACGCTCTGAGCTGCCTGACAGGGAAGGAAGAAAGTTGCATCCTAGAGAGTGAAACGACAACTGTCTATATTGTTAGCTGTACATGCTTGGCAAGTGAATGTTGCTGTGTGACATGAAGTACACCTGTTGTCACCACACTGGTGCATGGGTTTATTACATACCAACATCCGTTATTTTGCATTGTTACGCAAGTTACAATGTTTAATGCAAGTTCTGTTAAGGCAGAAAGTCTGCTCGAAAGCAAGCAAATGCAAATCCCATGCTTCTCACAAGAAAATCAAAGTGCAGGCAGGAAGCTATTAGTGGCAGGTCAAAGGCAGTTACGGTTATTACGCTCTGAGCTGCCTGACAGGGAAGGAAGAAAGTTGCATCCTAGAGAGTGAAACGACAACTGTCTATACTTGTTAGCTGTACATGCTTGGCAAGTGAATGTTGCTGTGTGACATGAAGTACACCTGTTGTCACCTCACTGGTGCATGGGTTTATTACACACCAACATCTGGTATTTTGCATTGTTACGCAATCAGTGACTGATGTGAGTAAATATGCTCTATTGAATGTGTGTGTTTAGTATTGCTGCATGAGAGAAGCGTAGGCAAGTAGACAACATGAACTTGTTACCACACTGTGAGTGCACAGAAGTCTAGTGGAAAGTGTATGGTTTGAATGATATTAATGCACTTGTGATCCCTATGCACATGGAAGTCGCATGACTGTTTTGGTAGTTGGGTGGGACGTGTCCAATATTAGGAACATTGTGAGTAGTCAAGGCAGGACTTTGAGAAACGTCAACACACGATTAAGTGTTGCTTGAGTCTTCAGACACAGTGTGACTCTCTAATTGTTACAGCATGACAGCTAGTACAGCCGGTACTCTGGAGTAGGTCTGTGAAGGAGTTACAGCATGACAGCTAGTACAGCCGATACTCTGGAGTAGGTCTGTGAAGGAGTGAGGTACCTGATGCAGCAGCCTATCACTGGGTGTGGTACTGGGGAAGACAACAACATGGAGGAGCAACAATCAACTCCCAGGTGTTCTCTTACCAGACAGAGGGAAATGACCTACAGACTCTTGGTGCTCGTCAGAATATCTGCACACCAGAGAGATGGAAGATTTATATTCTACATGTGGTTCTGAGTCAACTAATTTGTATACATGTACATGTAATACAATGGACTTGTCAGTACAGTGCAGACCTGATATGGCCAACTCACCTGAGACCTAAGAAAGAGTTCTGTTTATCAGCAATTTCTCTTAGTTAGTTAGTCGACAGATCATCCTCATTGCACATCGAACCATTCAGTCCATAAGTGCTCGAATTTCTCTTATAAGAGTTCAAGCATACAGTAATGCATTTACAATGTACAATACAATATTATTCTTCACACCAGAAAGTGGCCACATCCGAGATTGGCTTAAGAGGTTTGCACTGTATTGTGTGGTATTATCTAGACAGTCAAGAGACTGTGTGATCAGACTGTACTTGTGACTGTGATGTCATCATCATGTCTGCTGTAAAGATAGACCAGTCTTCCATCAGACCTCACATTGTACCTGCATCATCCACATTACTAAACTTTGTTACTATAATCCACATAGTAACAAGCTCACGCAACATTCTGACACTCATGCATACATCTGTGTGTGAGTTAATGAGGGATATGTCAGAGTGAGTGTGTACCTGTGTTCATTATGCAAACTACTTGTTTGAACATAATGTAACACATATTGTCAAGAGAATATTACAGTTTGCTGCAAGCACACACCAGCTTGTTATGGTTTTGTTTTTTTTAAAGTAAGTGAGTTACATATCCTTACGGGATATAACAATCAACCCCAGCATGTATTTGTGTGTGTGATTTTCTAGGCAAGTTTCCATTCAGTAGTATACCAGTGCTTTCTGAACAACTGATGCTGATACCATTATGAAAATCAATCTGTTCCCAAATTGCCTGCTGCTGACTTCAAGCAATTTAACCATGGAACTCATAGCAGCAACAAAGGCAATAGCTTGGCTGGAGACAGACTTTCACCCAAGCATGTATTCTCAGCGATTCCATGTGTATACTAAGGAATATGGAAAAGGGCTGGGCCAGAAGGCAATGGCTTGGATCTCTGAGGAGGTCAAGACCGACTAATATCTGTTTCATGTTTGTACCAGGACACGGTGTAAGAGGAAATGAGCGAGCATATAGGCTTGCGGGCCTGGCTGCTGTGGAGAGTGGACAAGCCACGGGCCAGGCAGACATCCTGGGTGCCCTCAGGAAGGTAGATCGAGTAAATGACTCAATGGATGGATGTGATTCGGCAACTTTGACCAGACTGCTAGAATAATAAGTCAAACAGGGTCAACAGGGTCAAGCTAGACTAAAGGGCCATGAAGGCACAGAACGGGTGTCATTAGTCACTACACGCTGAGGGAGATCATGAGAATCTAAGCACTTATGAACTAATAGTCCCATGAGGATGGTGGTCTGTTGACTAATTAACTAACAATTCACAACATATCACGCTGTGGGGGGTTCGTTTGCAGTTATGTGTGATATTACTAACTGTGCAGTTACATCTCAGTGCCTATCAGCAAGGCAATTAAGTTGTTTTGGGGTTCAGCTCACACATTCACTGTGATCAAGTTGACTTTTATCAGACTGAACACACACCTGTAAAACTATTCCTCTGTTACAATGTATGCATATCTTTCAGACTGTTTGCATATTTGAGTGATAGTGGTCACATTTGTCAGTCTGTGTATACCTGTCTGACTGCACAATTTACAAACTGAGACTGTGTCTAACTGTGCATACTTGGGAACTGCGGTAGCACAGTAGCTAGCATGCTTCCCCACCCCCTTTGGGACAAAATATTTTATCTCCCAGGTCGACCCAGCCTGAACATGACAAGAAAATGACCTGGGAAGGACATGACAATGACCACATCATGATTGGTCTATGAAAATATGGGGCTAGCACTATTTATCCAGTGCACCTCAAGGTATGAACAAAGCCTTCTTTTCTTAAACATGACACCTGAATCTCCAGTTGATTACTGTTCAAATGTGTGCATAGGCAAACTTGTTTCAGTAATTGTTTTGTTCTTGCAAATTTTCTTCCTGTTAAGCATGGGAAATGTCATACACTGCTCACTTTATATTTATAAAGATACTTGCTTTCCTGCGTGTATTTTGTTAACCTTTCTCTATATTATTATATTCACAAAATGGTTATCTTATTATACAAAACCATACATATCACACCATTGTATGGATAACAATCTGTCTGCATACAACAAAAATTGACATTAACATAAGAGGTCACAAATGTCTCAAATTCAGAACTAGATACCAGTTCAGAACAAGATATCAGTAAATTATGCCAAAGATAAGAATAAGATATTCTATGTGTCTTTCTAACTGTAGGTGCTTCACTTTAAGTACTTTAACCTCTGTTGTTTTCTCACCATGCGATAAGCTTTCAAGGTTTGCAGGACATTACATTCAAGACTTGTAGAAATATTTGCTGGCTAAAACAAGTTGGTCATTTAGCTTAATGTCTGTCAGGGAATGCATTTTTTACGGCAAGTTGCGTTGTGGTAAATGCTCCCAAGGCAGCCAGAGGAAACACTTTAAAGACACTGAAGATATCGCTCAAGGCTTTTGGAATTCATCACTACATATGGGACACTGCTGCTGAAGACCGACATTCATAGCATACATCATTATGCAAAGGTGTAGTCACTTGCGAAGCAAGCAGGACTTCAAGAGCTGTGAAAAAAAAAGGACTTGACAAAAACAAACCACTGCAGGAGATCCTCCTCCTGGAACGTCAAGCATTCTTTGCCCACACTGTCAAAGAACATTTCGAGTCAAAACAGGCCTTGGCAGTCATCTTAGAACTCATGGCTCAAAACCTTCAAACCTCATTGGATTAAATTAATGGTCATCATCATACTTGATGGACAAACACCATGTCAAGGAGTATGTAGTAGAACAGTTAAGACACTGGTCTCTAACAATTGGAAATACGGCCTCACAATATTAGTCTGAACAACAATGTACACAGAAATACCAAAGTTACAGCATTTTATACCAATTAAAAGTCGCTTAAAAGTCGACAGGGTCGACTTCATTGCACCGGGTTTTATCCCATATGGCTCTGTCTCTTTCCGCAGCACGGAAAGCGTGGCACAAAGCACGAACTCCGTAGCTTTTAGCGACGACCCACAGGAGTCTCCAAAACATTTAACTCGTAAACCGAAAAACGCGGCCCGGAATCGAACCCACAACCTTCGGAGCACGAGTCAAACGGCTTGACCACTTCGCCACAGAGACTCCCTGTCATGAAATGCAGCCTTTACTTCCCAGAACAATTTTCGGTTCACCATGTAGAGAAGTTACAGAAGAACAAATGCAATTCTCTATAATAAAGGAGGAGAAATGGAAGACAGAACAATCAGGCCTGCACACATAGAGGCATAAAATGTTGTAGCAAAAGGAACCCATTCAACTGTGAAGTGTCAGAACAGATGGCTGCTGGCTACTAAAACAGGATGGGGGGAATTGCAATAAACCCAGAATGAAATCACACAGACCATCAGACTAGGGTTGTAAAACCAGGCAGTCCAGCTTAAAGGTGTTACAGGTCAAACTGACAATTACACCCACTGGAGAGCAAACTGTGAAACTGGTCTGGGGCTGGCAACTCAAAACCATCCAGGTGTGACACTATGGTGATGGTTAGTGGTTCAGAACGCATTTATGACTGCCAGGGGGAGATAAGTCAGCCTGCATGGGAAAAGAGGCGTGAACTGGCCCAACACTTGAATAGAATTAATTACCTATAGGAGGTCAGCATGTTTCTGTCATACCAGACAGAAAGGTGCCAAGGAGATAATACTGTCTGTTGGACTCAGCTTAAATAAGGGTCCCTAGCCTGTTTCATGTCAGAAAATGTTTTACTTCTGAACAGCTCTCACAAGGAGCACCTATGTTACAGATCTCAAGAACGAGTGAAGACTAGGTAGAGCTAGGACTGGCATGAGTCAGAATACCGGCAAGCTGTTTCTTTTTTGTGTCTACTGGAGAGTGGGGATCTGGACCACAGTTCCAGATAGATCAAGTAACAAGTAAAGTTACGTAATGTTTCTCATCACAATATGTCATATGATTTCATCATCCCCATATTGAAAACCATCCGATGTCTATGATTAGTAAATAAATGTTGTAGTATTGTAACTCATAGTTCTGTCATTATATTTTTTCCAATTGTGCATACGTGTTGTTGTGTACATTTGTGGGGGTTCACTTACACACCAAGGAAAGGAGCAGTCAGGGAGAAAAACCTATACTAGGATAGTTGTCCTTAAACTTTAATTCAGACGTAAAAATGTATCTTAGCTAACATTCTCTTTCCTATTCCTTGGCGAATATTCAGCACAGTTCATTTCAATTTTGTAACGAGCCACTTAGAGCTGTACGTTGGATATTCATGGGCCTAATCTATAGTTCAGCCATATAGATTTTGTCCCTAGTCAGTTTCTGACTATTTGGGGTTGCTCGCCAGTAACTAATACTTTCATCTAGCCGGTGGGGCACCCCGACTTCTGACACTCCCTGAGCACTGCATTGGAGTCTGTTGACAATGAAATACCTAAAACCTGTGTAGGAAATAACACCAAATTAAAATTAATCCCAGCAAGCCCCTAGGTGCTGTACTGAATCATGACCTGGTTACATCTTAATAAAGTGTAACACAAAGCCAAACTCCATAACTCCGGCAATGACCCCTAGGGATTTGCCAAATAATTGAACTTAAAGGTGTTGAAAGACTGTCAAAAAGGCTGCTGACTAAAGGAGTACTATTCCATAATGATAACGCCACAAGAATATAGCTCCATTAAACCAGGTTGTGTGGTGACTTCGATCACAGGCACTGGGAAAGATAAGGCCATTGTGAGGTGTATAAAGAAATATCTTGTACCACACATCAGGTGCCAGTGAGGTATGTGCTGATTTTATAGAATCCAAAGACTTCTACCTCCATTCTCATGCTAGAGGTCGTAACCTCATATGCCAGACTCTCCTTTCTTAAGAATCATCTATTAGCCTTCGCAATGAAACCCCAACCACTCTCTGTTTCTCAACACTGACCCATCAGTATAGATCACTATGTTACCTTGATGTGTATTATTCTGGATCAGTTTTTGCACCTCAAACTCTGTGTGATCCACTGCCCATTCTCTGCACTCACGAACCAGTGTCATTATTACATTGTGCCAGTCCATCCTGTCTGATAGTACTTCAACCCACTCTTTTTCATGATTGATGGTCTCTAGATTACACACCTGACGTAAAGATATTTCTGCCTGTGCCATCCAGGGCTTGCCTCGTCTTAGTCTAAGACCCTTTACCATATTCATGGCTTCATGCAGGGGGTGATCCCTATCTGCAGCAACTCTCAGGTACCATTTTGCTTGAAGGACCCTATGCCTATCCGCCATTGTTGGTAGCGCCAGGATATGCCTCACGCATATAATTGGTGTCCTTTGTGCACCCCAGGATCACCCGCATGGCCACATTTTGTGTGCGCTTCAAACTTTCAAGCTGGTCTTTGATACTATCAGGAGCCCCAAACTATAATCAATGACAGAAATTATTAACTGCTGAAAGAGCCTGTATAGCATCCTCTGTTCTACCCCGATTGCTGCCATTGCCCTGAATGCATTAAGTCCTCTACCAGCCTTCACCACCAAAGCCCCCACATGATTCTTAAAAGACATACACCTGTCAAAGGTGATACCCTAATATTTCGATTTACTCTCTCTACTAAGAGGACATCCATTCAATATAATACATGGGACATCTGCCTTCACAATCCGGTTATCCAGGGAGTACCACACAACTGATGCTTTGTCTGGGTTTATAACAGCCCCCGAGTCCCTGTACCACTCCGTCTCCCTGTTTACTGCCATCTGTAAGTCTGCAGCCAAACTTTCCCTCTGTCTCTGTCCTGTTTGTACACCAGCACATCATATGCAAATGTCAAGATTCTACCAATACCTGGTGTCTCAATAGCTGTGACTTTGCTGGTGTAGACATTAAAGAGCACTGGGAACATGGCAGATCCCTGTGGCAACCCAGGTGTAATCGTACAGGGGTCAGAAGTCCAGGAACCCATGCACAGTGCAACCTTATGCTCATAAAGGACTGCCGCAACCCATCTGACAAGGCAAGGGCAGACCTCCATGTCCAACAGAGTGAGAAGTGAAAGAATAAACTAGGAGATAATTAAACACCGAGGGTAGCAAATTCTTCAAAATCTGCCTTACAAGTCCTGACCAAGCCCTGAGTGATCTTCACCTGTTTGGCACAACACATCCCATTAACACAGACATGGTGACATGGTGTTTAGTCCACTCATGTTACAACACAGTGAAGCCAAATTGTAGGGGAGGATTTCATTTCACAAACAGCACAGCACAGTTAGATGAAGACTGATCTGAGCAAAATTAAAGAGGCTGGTGTTATACTGATCTCAAGAACCCTATTGTATGGTTGGCATTTTAACATAACTTTGAACCTAACACCAAATCCCCAAGATACCCTGATGGCATTGAGATAATATGCTGCTTGTAATAATACAAATCCTTTACTTTATTAAATTTCTTAATATCTGTTTTTAAACAGCTAAAATATGAATCGATCTCTGTTCATTAATTTAATACCAGCTAACTCAAATCAAAGTTTATTATTACAGAAAAAAAATTTGGCGCTTTCTCTCTGTGTGTGTGTGTGTGTGTGTGTGTGTGTGTGTGTGTGTGTGTGTGAGTGAGTGTGTGTGTGTGCATGCATGCGTGCGTGCGTGCGCAGAGAAAGTGAGAGTGCCCATGACCTTGTTTATGTGTACGTGACAAACAGAGATAACAAAATAAGATATATTACCAAAAACTATAGGTAAAAATTCCAGCTGCTCTTGCGGCAGTGGAATACAATAGGCTACATATGCCAGCTGATAAACAGCAAATTAGACTTAGTATATGTTTGTATGGGAGTCATGGTAGTGCTATGGCTAGCACACTCGTGGTCATGTATTTGAATTCCCTTCAAGGCTGAGATTGTTTTTATACGACCTGGTCTCCAAGGTTAACCCAGCCTAAAATGGGTACCAGGTGTGTTCTGGGATGTAAACTTAACCGACATGATATTATAACCACAACACCCATCTAGTGTCAATCTGTCTTTAAAAATAATGGAGGTGGCACTATATACCAATACACCTCAAAGTGTGGAAAAGGGAACTTTACTTACAATAACTTGACTACATCAGGTTTTCAATATAATGAATAATGTTTTGTGCCTCTACCGTTTACCAGAAAGGACAGGTGGTGAGGGAGATAGTCGGGATGCCACAACCTAGTATGTGTTAAAGACCATAACTGTATACTCTACAGCAGTATTTGCCATGTGCTTACCGTTACACTAAATAACAGCCTCAAAGAAACAGTGTTATCTTATGTGGAAATCAATTATGCATAACAGCTACAAAACTCCTTAGTGACAGGCACTGGTTTTGATTATCCCATTAGTTTGATAATTTAAATCCAAAGGTTACTGATCTCCACGTCACACCCACTACTACAATAGGATGCATGATACTTATATCTGCCGTACCGATTAGCTCTGCTTTCAACCATGACCAAAGGTGGGTCCAGCCTAAGAATAGTTGAATAGTACTAGTGTGGTGGAAGATAAGACTTATTCAGTAGTGATTATGTTTCAAGCTAACCTGTGATGTTACTGAATGTTACCTGCAGTGTTGTTATGCAGGAGTCACTGATAGCCACAGTCATTAGTTCTGTTTGTTGAAACTCGCACTTGAACTCAAACACTAACTGGTGTGGAAAGGCTGCATTATTCCTCAGTTCTGAGACTGTCTCAACTAGATTTGTTGAGTTAGAGGCAGAGGACATATTTCTAAGCTATTCTGATCCCAATTTTTCCTTAAATCTCAAACACGCAACAACATGTATCCACCACGTGTCTTGAAAATAAGACAGCATTAGTGTTTGTCCTTCCTTTATTCAACCAAGGATAAGTTAAATAGTTCATACTTCTGGTGATTCATTTTGCCACAATACACATACCAATCTACCCTTAAATACATAAATATATATTCCACAAAGTAAGGATGGTAGGCAGAAATGACAATAATCAAGACTTCATGAGGCTGGACTATACTGAACACTGAAAAGAACAACTGATAACACATAACACTGGGAAAATATTATGCTCTTTTATATATATACAATTAGATTTAAAACATGTATGTGATGTTACCATTTTTTAACCTGAACGTGTAAGTGATGTTACCATTTTTGAACCTAGTTTATGTAGCTACTGTTTTCCATCAATAATGTCATTAAAGTCACATTTAACCAGGTTAACTTGTTTCCCACAATATTTATTGAGCATTCCCACCCTCTTTCCCCACCCCTGTGTGACATATAATCAGTATGCCAATTTCTAATCTCCACTACTGACTCCAGCTCTGACTTTGTCACCTTGATGTTTCCTTGGTTGTGACATACAAAATGTGGATTATGATAAAATTGGGTCTGGAGACCATTATGATAACTTTGGAGGACAGCAGAGGGAGAAGATGCAATCAGTTTCTGAATTGGCCACCCAAACTTCTCTGTCACATCTGTTATTTGAATTCATTTTGCTGTTTATTTCACACACTTATAGCTAGACACTGCATTTCTTGAGAATGGTGTTTGCTATTACTCTATGTTTATATGCAATTACTCATGTTAATTTTTAATTAGCTACTCAAAAATGTTCTATAATACACTTTGGATTAATAAACAATGCAGAACAAGTTTTCTTTGCCTTGCTAACTGTGAATATGAAGGTGCTACAGTGAATATAAGGGTTTAACAGAGGTAAATAAAGACAGGCTCAATAGGAGACTGGAGGTGACATAAGCAAAGACTAAAAAAGAAAGCAAAAGGTTGACAATCACTGATATTCACAAGACATCAAGGTCATTCTGTTATATCACAAGCAGTAAATAATCCAGGATTGGCCAAGTGGAAAAGGCCATCATTACAAGAACATTATCACACACGACAAGATGAATGCTGCAACTGCAAAGCTTTCTTTCATTAGCATATAAAGTAAAGACTAATTAATATAACTATAGGATGTGTGAACATGAATAACAAAACAATAGAACTTGTCTGATCATGAGGTGTGATCACAAACAATAAAGCACAAGATAAGACCACATTTCAAACAGTTGTAATCATCACCATAAATTTCTGCTTCCGTATTTCTAATTTGTGCTGGTAATAAATATATTCAAAAACACACACACGTCTGAATAAAGTAAGTTAAAATCTTAGATTGTCTATGAATCTTCCCTTCACATCTGCAACATTTTTTGCAAGGTCGCAGTGTGATAAGCAGCCTCAGTGTGGCATGGCTCACAGTTTGGGAATCAGTGACTTAAGCCTTTGGAAATCTGAGACACAAGGTATGTATGTTTCATGTGTTTATTTTCATAATGTTTAGCCAAAGGCTAAGCCGTGGCATGAGAACTATCCTATCCTATAGCTACATCTCACCCATGTCCACAGCAATGTGATTACACATGTTACAAGGTTTAGGGAGACATTATTAAAACATTCTCACAGAGGATATTCATATAGGCAGAGATCAGATTTATTAAAGGCTTATGAAATGAGGAGGTTTACAAGGCAATGAAGAAGTCATTGTAGCATTGTGGGCAGCATGCAAACTACTGCACATTGATCCAGGTTCAGTGTCAACTTAAAGAGAGAAGTTATGTCTGAAAGTAACTAGCTTTGAATTTTACATGAAGCCTCAAAGAACTACTGGTAGTCGAAGAAATGGAAATATCAACATTTTTATGGGTGACCTGAATGCCTAGATAGGATCGAATAACATGGGAGATTAACACGAAGAGATTATTTTGAAACATGGACTTGGGGTAATGAATGAGAATGGAGAATTATTCACAAATGCTTGTTATGAGAGGAAGTGTTTTTCCACATAAAAGAATACATAAAGCAACCTGAGTGTTAAGATATGATCTGATAACACAGGCTAAGAAGAGATCAAGAGATTATCGGGAAACAATGAACTTTGGGTAATGAATGATGATAAAGAATTATTCAAAAATGTTTGACCAGGGAATAAATATGTTATAGAAGTAACTATTTTTCCACAGAAAATAATATATAAAGCAGCATTTAGTAGATGCGGTTGTTGCACACAGTGGAAAAACTAGGGTTAGAATTAAATTGTAAGAAAACACAGATTATAGTCATCACTAGGAAGAACAAAATACCACAACATAATATACAAGTAAATGGGAATATTCTTAAACAATTATCTCAGGACAGTCATAATATCTTATGAGAGATGCCTTGAAGAGATTATAAAAAGAATCACCATAGCGAAGGTAGCCTTTTGCAAGATGAAAAACATACTGACCAATAAAAAGATGTCAACTGTACGAGACAAAGTGTTGAGGTGCTACATAGAGCCTGTACTTGTGTATGGATGTGAAGTGTGGACAATGAGCAGTCAAGCTGAAAAACATCTGATGGCTGTGGAAATGTGGTTTCTGAGGAAAATGCAAAGAATACCATGGACAGACAGAAAAACCAATGACCATTCCCTACAAGAAAGTAACGAAAATCGGTTGGTCAGCATGGCTTATCGGCATGGCACATGATGGTGATGATGATGAGATCATCTCTATATGATGTAAAATTTTCAGAAGTGCACATGTACCTTCAGATCACCAGCTGCTAAGTTAAATTAAGTTGAAACTCAAGAGATAAATAATTCATTACAAATGTAGAAAACAATACATTGCAGAATATCTCAGAAAACAAGAAACTAAGAAACAATTTATAGTCAGTCTCTAATAAGTACCAGGTCATACAACAATTAAAAGAAGAGATGAACACAGAAGACTGCTGGCAGTAGATTACACGTGTTTGGAATTAATCAAATATAAAAATAACTGGGAAAATGGAACACAATCATAAAGCATGATTAATGCCTAAAACCATTAAGACAAATAGAAATATAGAATAACAAATAAGTGGACTTTAAACAATACCAAAACCAGAGCTACTAAAGTCACAGCCCATGAAAAATGCACTACTAATAGACTTGTAATAGACTTATAAAGAAGGTAGAAAGAATGGATAAAGGATGTTATTTAGATGACCTATCAGAAAAAGCAGCAAAAGGAAACATAGAGACCTATACAGCATCACAAGGAAAATTGTAAATATATCATAAATAAAGATGATACATTAAAAATAGTATTGGGAAAGTTCTCGCCAACATTAAAGATCAAATAAACAAAACAACTAAATACTTTGAGGAACTTCCGAATAGAGCAGTCCCAAAAGATCACCAGGATATTCAGCCTGTAGTATTGAAACTGGATTTCAATTTGAGAAACCATCTAAAGAGAAAATTAGAAAAGTTATCAAACTGAAGAAAGGGAAAGTTGCTAGTCCAACCAGATCCTACACTGCCCACATAGCCATAAAACATATGGTAATTGAGCAAAGCATTGAAATGAATTCCTCACACTGTATTGGATTTGTGAATTATGAAAAGTGTTTTGACAGCACTGATAAAGGGGACCCCATTTGTCATCTGCATTATTCTTACTGACTATGCAGATGGACTGTGACAACAATAGATACAACTAAAAATTGAACTGAACGGACTGTGACAGAGCAGCTTGATGATCTGGATTTCGCTGGTGACATTGTCCTGTCATACACACAAAATCAGAAGTAGGAAAACTTACACATGACAGGTCTCAAACATCAGGTCTAAAATTCACAAGGGAAAGACATAGATAATGGAAATAAATCAAGCAAATGATAACCCAATTTCTACTGGTGAAATCTCTTCAAGAGTTGAAATAATAAAATATTTAGGTAGCAATGTAGACAAAGTTAGGGGATTTAAACACAGAAACCACAAAAAATATGTTGCACGATTTATTGCATGGCATATATTGCTACATCCCATCAGGTGTGCACTGCAGAGTTACACATCACATGAAGTGACTAAATGACTCTCATACTTTGGTTGAAATATTTAAAACACATAGTAACTGATATTTTCAAATGTAGAGCAGCAGTTATGCCAATGGTAATTGCAAATTCAAAATGAAAGACCGTAAATTTAGAACCCCACTTAGAATATTTACCTTCAATGTCAAATCAACTTTTGTATGGATCAGAAGCATGGAGAATAACTAAAATAATTACTAACAATTGCATGATACAATCAAAAATGTGCTAACGAAGCTATGCGGGTCATTCTGGGATGCACCAGAGACACCCCAGTAGTGTGTATGCGTTACATCCTTGGTTTGCTGACTGTTGCAGGTAGGCACAAGGTAATGCAGGTGAAGACATACCTCAGAGTAGCTGCAGACACAGATCACCCTTTGCATGAAGCAGTTATGGGTCAGCGACTGATAAGAGGGAAATCATGGATGGCTCAGGCAGAGGATACGATCAGACAGGTGTGCATCTTGGAGAACATTAGGCAAGGACAGGAGTGAGTCAGAGTGCCAGCGGAGCAGTCGGACTAGTGCAGTCATAATCACATTGAGCCAGGAGTGCAGGAACCGATATCACAGCATTCGGGGCATTCCCATAGGTGCTCCGTCCCCATCCTCAGCAGCCAGCAAAGAGTTCCAACACTAATAGTTCCAGTAGCAATCTGATTATATGTCCATCTCGCCTTTCCTCTGAGCATCGAGCGTCGGCCAGATCCCCTTGTCACACCTCGCTGCCTCATTCTAACCAGACTATGGTGATCCATTTGCTCCTCCGAGGTGTACACGTGCTCCTACAAGGCCGCAACCACGTCTGCCTTGTCATGCATCAATACTCCACCAAGTTTTGCCGAGCCAGCCAATCTGTCCGCCTGTTCATTCCCCAGCACACCGGCATGCCCCGGAGAAAAGATCCAGGTGACGCTTGCTACCCGTGACCTCTGAAGCGAAGCAAGCCACTCTGCATGAAGCCTGCCTGTCCTCACCCTCCTCAGCATGCTTTCTGAGTCAGTTACAATCACAATGTGTGTATGTATCGTGTTCTCCATCCAGCGGAAAGCTGCACTGACCGCCTCCACCTCCATTCTTAAGCTAGATGCTGTTTCATCATACGCCAGGCTCTCCTGCACCAAACGTCGACCATTAGGTTTTGCTACGAATTCCCATGCACTTCTCCTACCTCTCAACACAGAACCATTCGTGTAGATAATCACATCACCCAGGCGAGCATTATCCTGAATTAGTTGCTTCATTTCCACTTCTGTGGCCCCTGCTGGCCACTCCCTGCTCAATGTGATTATAACTCTGCACAAATCTGCCTGCTCCGCAGGCACTCTGACCCACTCCTCTCCTGATATTCTCCAAGGGACACACCTGTCTGATCGTATCCTCCGCTTGAGCCATCCATGATTTCCCTCTTATCAGTCTCTGACCCTTAACTTCGTCCAGTGCCTCATGCAACGGGTGATCTGTGTTTGCAGCTACTCTGAGGTATGCCTTCACCTGCATCACCTTGAGCCTACCAGCAACAGTCGGCAAACCAAGGATGTAACGCATACACACTACTGGAGTGTTTCTGGTGCATCCCAGAATGACCTGCATAGCTTCGTTCTGTATGCACTCTAATTTGCTAGAGTGTTTATTAGGTCTCCCACAGGGAATACTATAAATATCATTCATGCAGTTGGTCAAAGGGAGTCAAAACTGACACCAGTTATCATAGGGAAAGCATGTTAAACTTACAACTGCTTGGTATGTGGAAGTAGATATTGCAACCTGACTGTGAACCCCTAACTGTGGCAATGAAATTCAAATCTCTCACCGTCTGCACTTTCTAGTCATGCAATACCAGGGCAACAACATATAGTCAAAAATATAACAATCTACATGCCTGCTGACAAACACAGACCCCCTGCCAGACAGGTACTTAACTTGTTGGTATGTTTCTCAGTGACTGAAGTGAGGTGGTACACCACCAGCACAAAATGTAAATTACACCAAGGCGATGTTTGTGCATTATTACTTTCTAACAAGTTTATCTTTCTCTGACAGGATTTTAGTTTAGTGTTTAAAACAGGTTATCTCATGACAGATATTGTCAATGGAGTGTTAAACTACAGACCTTTCATATGTACAAGGTCAGGGCATTATGACAGAATAAAACTCCTTATCACTATTATATTATGACTGCTTTGGCAAGTGCATATATTCCTCAGCATGACAGAAACCTCAGAGTAGATGCTCACAGTAGTAGCAATTACGGTCCCAGATGGGAAGAAAAAGGTGTATTCACAATCTATGTGCTAAGGAAATAAGTATTTCTACAATTCAATATCTGCTAATAGAGACTGAACACATATATTCATGCTGTGTAAGTGCTATGATAATGATTCTTGGTAATCAGTCTCTCAATTAAGGCGGTGTGGATTAACTCTGCAAGCTTTTAGATTCTCTAAATAATGTGTGTTCTGTATTAAATAATCTCACAACTTGGCACCAGTTCACTTTTAGTGTAGAAAGACAGGATGATAAATAAAACCAGTATTTTTCAAAACAATCACATTTTCATGATGGAACTGAAAGAATCAATCAGAACTAAATTATAATTATGTGCATAGCAATAAGCAAAGATTACACGTAGAACAATTTTCCATATTCCTGCAGGCAGGCTTGGCATGTAACCTGACACAATTCCTACGTCACTCTCATCACAGCCTGCTGGCAAAATGCTCGATACTTTGCCATTTCTCCTGTGTCATGCATTTTCATGCCCAGAGTGTCTTTAATAACATGTCTACTGATGTAGTGGTCAACCCATCTCTACTTGCAGGAACCACGTCTTCCATTACTGGTTGTTTTTTAAACAACTGTGATGTTTAATATCGCCACAGTTCTTTAGTTTGCGAGACATGATGCTGTTAATGGGCTAGTTTGCTTTGATATTGTTTTCTCCTCGTTCGCTCGCTTTGAACTCAAGCGCAGTCCATACACATGCTACTACTTCTGGCACACTGGACTGATTTTTGCGTATGGATTAGCTTTCCCTGTTACCAGTATCCCTCACCATCAGGCAAACCCATTCCGACTTCAGAGGTAGCTTTGATATTCAAAACTTGTAAAATGTCAGTACTTTATTTTTCTTGATCTATGATATTCTAACAAATTTTCTCTAACATTTCAGTTTAAAAGCCTCGATTTTCTTCTTTAATGATTGCGAAATAGTCCATGATTCACATTGTATGTTGCCATGGGAACAATGCATGCTTTCCAAATGTTTACCCTATTTGTTTGCTGGTGTTGGTTCACAGACTTTTAAGCAATTTTTTGTACTCCCTGCATTGCTGGCACGAGTTTTATTCACCTTGTGTGCAATTTGGTCTGGCCTCATGACTGAAAAATCTATTTTGTTCTATTTTCAAGTGGCAATTTGAGACAAAGAGTATGTAAAAGAGTATCACAGATGTAATTGCCACATAAGACAGCTAAGGTTTATAATCTCCTAAAATAAAACTAGTTTTGTGTGGTTTTGACTGATGTTTGTGATGGAATAAACAATTTAAGACAAAGCAATCTGAGTATTTGATTGCCGTAGCAATATGCAATCTTTTTGAAATGCTTTGACATGATTAAATCTTTTTGTAACTCAATACCAATTTATATGAGCAGTAGAATAGTGGTTAGTGTACCTATTTAGAGGTCTAAGTTCAAATTCTATTATTGGTGAATTTTATTCCCAATTAATCTGAGATCAATCCAAATTCATAAATGGATATTAGAATGTTCTCTGGGAAAATAAAAATGGGCTTTTTTTTTAAAGATGGCAGTCTGATACAGACCATATCATCTCTTGGGTGCCATTTGGTCACTAAAAGTATTCAACTCCCATCATTATCATAGCCATCACATATCTCAGCCCTTGGAATGTTCGTACAGCTTCATGATCATTCCATAACATGGTATTCTGTCTTGTGCCATTCTCTTTAATTCTATATATGTCTGCATTGATAGATCTATATATTTATGAATGATGTCCTTGGTCTACCCCTTTCTCCTATTCCTAGTATTTTTCCTCCAGAACGTTTCTTCACATCTTAGAGTAAGACCAAATGATGAGTCTTTACCTTTAGATTACTTCAAGAAGTCTTCTAGGTTCTGTTGCCTTAACTGCACAAAAAAGGTTGCTTCTTTTAACAATGATTGCATTAAGATTGCTCAAATAAATGTTCTTCAAAGTAACATGTATGAAATATGTTAGCATTTTAAGCTGACATCTGATGATACGTACATGATACGCTTTAATTGTTTCTGGCAATAAACTGTCAAGTTATACATTAACCTGAAACAAGCTATGAAGAATGAAAAAATTAAACTACATGCTGCTCCAAGAAAACCCACTGTTCAGTGATGATGACTATACAATACTCATTATATCATACCTGATGCACCAATCAAAGCATTCTACTTGATGTAAACAGCACCCATGTGATACCAGAGCCCCATAATAAAATCAAACAATAGTAACACTGTAATCTACCATGCATATCATAAGAGAAACCAGTCTCCATGGCGAAGGAGTTACGGACGTGATTTGTAATCCTGTATACCCGGGTTCAAAACATAGCGGTGCTGGTTTTTTCGAAACAGATATAGGTGCCAGTCATCCAGAAAGCAATGACAAACTACTGAACGTAAACCTTGCCCAGGAATCACGAACAGCCAAAATGCTGGGGTTGACTGCTTCGTCCGGTTAAGGACATGCAACTAAAATTTTTAATATCATAAGAGGTGACACAAGGAGGGTTGAGGTAGGACCAGCTACTTCACCCAGTAGGAAACTTTAGCTGCAAAATTCCACCAATTATGAACAAATCTTCAAAGGGCTTGGCATGAGGACTTATGCGTCACTAGGAGATGGCATGTAGAAGAACATGTCAACAGCAATGTCTTGACAGAAGCCCAGATCTCTTGGGATCATTTGTTTATCAGGACTAGGATACCTTGCATTTCAATGGCTCTAACAAATTGTGTTCATAAATGCATCTGTACTGCAGTTGTTATAGCAAAGTGAATAATTCACTGACTTACTGGCACAGCAGTCACAGTTTTGATTACCCAGTTGTTGAGGAATGCTTTCCAACTGCATATGACTCCGGGAGTCAATATATCTTGATAATATGCATACAACAGATTTAGCTCAGAATGAGAGGTGGTGAGGAAGAGTTGCCCACCCTACTTGTGTGACCTAGTATATGTGAGAACTGTCACTTCACATCACTATGGCGGTGCGGTTCCTTTCATATGATTACCTTTAATCAGTTCTAAAGAGTTGCAGATACACTGATGTGCCAGAGTCAGGCATTACACTGACTGACCTGAATTGACAGGGTTTAATAATAACAATCAGTTATAAAATAAACTGACTCAAGGGAGCAGTGGCTGAGAGGTTATTTGTCTTAAGCTCAGAAGATCCAAGGTTCAATCCCTGCAAAGGGTTTGGAATGTTCCCATGAACCATTAGCATCTAATGATATCACACGTCCCCCTGATCTCTTGAGTAGTGAGATCGGATATGCTAACAATACTACAGGCTTGAGTAGTGAGATTGGATATGCTAACAATACTACAGGCTTGAGTAGTGAGATCGGATATGCTAACAATACTACAGGCTTGAGTAGTGAGATTGGATATGCTAACAATACTACAGGCTTGAGTAGTGAGATTGGATATGCTAACAATACTACAGGCTTGAGTAGTGAGATTGGATATGCTAACAATACTACAGGCTTGAGTAGTGAGATTGGATATGCTAACAATACTACAGCAGTCGGAAATCACAACAAGATAGGCTGTAAGGCTGATGCCCTGGCAAAATTGCTAGGAAAAAACTCAACACCTATCCACATCTTACTTCGGTATGCATTTGTGTAAGGTTTACTTCCTAAAGATTCCATTAAGCATTACGAGCTCTATCCACAGGTAGATAGTAGTGAGTTGAGCTCAATGTTTAAATCTCAAATCCCGGGAAAAACCAAATAAATAAATATAGAAAAGTGACAAGAGAGGAACAATTAAAGTAAAAGAATATAAATCAAATTTCAAAGTGTGTTTGGCTGTTTTTGTTTGTTGGCTGTTAATTCTTCCAGTCCCAGTCAAATATTTCTTTAACGTGTTCAACCCTAAGGAATTGTTACTGTAAACTACAACATGTTTGAGTCTAAAGGAGTTAAAATAATAACAATATGAGACAGAATGAATAACAATTCGAGAAAGTAACAACTGAAGCACTGTAGGTTTGTGTAAAATTAAATGGGATGCACAGAGTTAAGAAAAGCTTAACATGTAAGTAGTAACCAATAATAAAGCATTGTGGGTTCCTCGTACTGAATGAGTTATGGTGGTGGTGATGATGATGGTGGTCATGGGTAAGGGGGTGGATGTCAGAAATACTATAAGCGGACAGGAAAATTAGAACAATATAATAATAAAACACAAAGCAAGACAGAAGAATTAGACAGCAGAAGAAATAAATCTAAGGTCCAAGAAACAGTCAGGAGAAAGAATTAATAAAACTTAATGTGTCAGTGTAATTAATACCTTTGAAAAATGGGCACAGCTTTCCAATTGCTCCTATGGGTCCTTGTCGTGTGTACTGACCAACAGCCATTTCCATGTAAGTCAAGGGAATTCCACACAAAATTAGCATGATGAAGAATGGAATCAGGAATGCTCCTAGAATTGTGTAGATAAAATCAGTGCCATTAATAGCATATAATCATAGTGAATGACATTGTCCTATACATAGCTAATAAGCCTAAACACTATTGATTGTGTGTGTTGTATATGTGGGAGGGAAGAGGAGAGAGGGAATGCAAGGAAAAATTGTTATGCCCATTATAACTGATTATTCAGATAAATAAAAAATTTTATGAAGCTGCTAAAATGAAACATGTTTGCACTAACAAGGATGGGTGATTTCAGAGTTATTGCAAAGGACGTGGAAATAAATTTTTCATTTAAAAAATGAAAGATACTTTATCCTGATCTGCAATGAACAGGTTAGATATAGCATAAGCTGTTCACATTGGTAAATGATGTGTGGTTCTTTTGCAAATTTCTTTTTTGTGTGTGTGGAATATCTTTATTTTACTAAATATCAAACACAAAATATGATATGTGGTGCATTCGCGTTTTTTTTAAAATGTAAAATGTTTTTACTAAATGCTAAACATAAAATATCTCTTTACTGGTGTACTAAAATGTGTATTATGATTGTGAAAATGACACACAAAGCTGCAAGCAATATCTGGCCACTGACCTCACCACTCAGCAATAATGACTCTACAGCTCAGTTCTCTGTAGTCACTACTTCAGAAATACCATCTACAGTTTTCTTGGGGGGTAAAAGTTAAAACATGGCAACTTGACTACTAAGTCTCCAGAGTTGATTTAATCATTTGACATCATAAAGTGAATTGTATTGCACTATTTCATCAAGCCTGAGCCACGGGACATCCAACTAGGACAAGCATTTTCTGGGGTTTGCCTGCTCTAGCCTTTGATTGACCCCAGTCCACCCGTAAGGCAATAGGTTTGTGTCACTTTATCTAGTTCCTATCCCTTGACCTGTCCGACATGTGAGAATCTATCAGTCAGTGTGCTACTGTCAGCATAGCTCTGGGAGTCATTGGAACATGTAAACCCCTCTAGCACTGGAAGGTGAAGAAGAAGCACCCACTGTAAGCTAACAGGCAATGTCGTAGGAGGCCACTAAGGACAGTTGTGTGATGTTGGCTGCCTTATCCTGTAGAAAACTTGAACAGCAAAATCCTATAATCATGCACAAGTCTAACAAGTCTAGAAAGGGCTGAGTCGGTTGATGGCACATTCTCCACTGGCAGTTGAAAGGTGGAAGATTACAGGGGGAAAAAACTTACAGGAAAAATAGGAAAAACTGGAGCAATATAGAAAGTATGAATGTGAATAAAAACATTAAGTCCTTTGCGATGCTGTTATGAGACTTTTGGAGAATAGTGTTGGGCTCATATTTTCCAATGCTCAAACAACATAGAAGGGAAGTTAGTTTAGTTTAGTTTAGTCGATGGATCAATATCACGGCACACGGGTGTCTTGCAAAAGGAAAACACTCTCCAACAAACAACTTTTCTAAATACAAAGTGTTGTGAGACTTTACAAATACCTTGTACATTTGCAAGCAAATGTACTGATGTTCTATCACTTTCCTCAATAACCCGACAATAATTAATAACAGAGATTATGAAGCAAGTGTAGGTGCTCAATGCAAATGAACAAGCAACAATTTCTGTGACCATAAATACCATCAAATGATTACTAAACATAGGGAATGTAAAGACAACAAGTAATAGATTAATTCAGTGTCATCTGATTACATCATGAATTAATATATGGAATGTTCTAGTACTCAGCTTCCCAAGCCTGTAGGGCTCTTTGCTACAAGCACAATCACTTCCATTTCTCTCTATCTTCTATTACAGTTATTATCAACCTTGTTGACTCCATGCACTTTTCTCACCATTCAGAATATCATTCCCCATTATCCTTCCCACTTTTGTGAAGAGAAAACATATATTCCCCCCTCCCCCAAACTGCCTTCCTAAGGATAATTTTGTCTTGATGCTACAGCTGAGATCTTGGTTTTTTTCCCCCATTCTTTTTGCTCCAAGTTTTGAATTCATATACAATTGTGGGTATTCATATTAAGTTTCACCTTTGCTGAATGAGATATGATCTCTAACTTTAAGATGTCTTGCAAGGAATTATAATCTTATTTTATCAGGGCCATGCGGTGGATTTTCTCAGTATGATGCAAGTCTTTGAAATGCCGCCCCTTAAATGTTTTTTCTTTAAAAGCGCAGACTCCTTACAGTGCCCCCTGATGTGGCCGCCTTTCTGTATCATAGCACGACACGGCCCTGTATTTTTATACTTACATCATAAATATACAGCCTGGAGAATTTCCGTGGGGAAAAAATGGATGCCCTTGGCAAATATTTGCAAGATAACCCTTACCAGTTTTTACAGTAGTTATTTTGTCTTTCAGTCGTTACTTAAAAGAAATTAGCAAAGTATTATGGGATTTCTTTAAAGTGAAAATAGCCATTGAGATATAGAGCAATTATGTAGCAACAGGGACAGTAGGACAAAAAGAATATTATATAGAGCAAACAATAAATATATATTCACCTGTTTGATACAAACTGAGTCAAAAATGGAAACTTCATCCATCCATTATGTGCCATGCCGGTAAGCGTGAGTGGTCATGTTTTGCCATCTCACTCAATCATCAGAGTCATGGATCAGCTCCGTACCAGGTGAGGCTGCTCCTATGGAGCCCCCATTTACGCCATTTCTCCGATTTTCGATGAGACCGCACAACATAATTTTCTGCCATCTGTAAAGAAGGTAGTTTGCCATTGCTTTCCTTCTTAGCAGTGACCATACTGGTCAATTACCGTAGCCACTGTCTCCTCAAAAAAGAGATCCTCTGCCTACCGTTGTGAAGCTGGAGACCATAACCTACAACTATCTGTCGGCTGCTCTTCAGCTTCATCCACCACCTGCACCCATGGCTTCACGTAACTCTGATCAGGAAGCTAAACGGTACTCCACCTTGCACAAGGGTGTCCCGTAGGCTAGCGGGGGGAAGGAAACTTAATACTTTGTTTACATATCAGATTAGACATAAACAATTTCATAACCTACTTAAGTACATTCAAAATACATTAATATGCAGTCTTTACAAACAAACAAACAAGTCCCACAGCACAAACTAGCTATGGTTATATGAAGCTCCAGGACCATGCCATTTGTGAAGACCTGAGTGCTGGAGGAATAGGTGGTCAGTCTTTTCCTCCCATGGTGAACAATGAGAGCTGATATCAAAACACTGTCAGACTGTGCTCATGCCACTGTCAGTGTAACATCTGAACCATTACACCAATGCACTCATGCAACCTTAACCCACATACATTTTTCAGACAAAGTAAAGAAGTAAATGTAACACCATTAGAATAACAAATTACTAGGAATAGCCTGAGATATATATTGACTGACTGATTCAAGAATCATGGAAAATGGGTCAAGATATAGATGCTAATTGTTCCCCTGACACACTGGTTATAAATGTGTAGACTTCATCCTTTCATATACCCCTCCCTACCAGCACAGTTAGTAAAGCACCCAATTTACACGTGTAAAGCAAACTGAGCGTATGGTGCTAACTCCATATTTTTATAGACCAAATGACACCCAAGGGAGGTTGTAGTCAATACCTTTACTTCCAAAGGCAATTCCTGGTACGCATTTTAGTCTGGGTTGACTTTGGATTCCTGATCTGCCTTGATACAAAATCAAGCTCATAACCGTCAGGCTGGCAGACAAGTTGTGCTAGCCACTGTGTCTTTGCAGCTCCCTAACCCTTACTAGATCCACACTTAACTTCTAATTCAAGCATCATTGAATATGTTGTATCATCAGCTACTGTGTCTTTAACTATTAGTCATTCAGAGATAGTCTTCAGTATATCTGCCTTGTCCGTAATTAATGTTCCAACAGCTGGCACTTGTACAGCCATCCATCTGCTTGCTCATTACCTCACACTCCTGCATGACCCAGGCAGTGTACTCATGTAAGTGTCAACATGAGAGAATTATGATTATGCATGCAGTGTATGTGAGCGAGTGTCTATTGTATGTTATTGAGTGTGTGCATAACTGTGAGAGTTTGTGCAAATAATATAAGTATGGATGCTGGTATGTATATGTGTGTGTGTATTTATGAATGTGCATGTCTACGTGTGTCTGTCTGTCTTATAACGTGGTAATTTGCATTGTTTATGTTTACAAAATCCATTTGACAATGTTTTTTTTTTCCTATGTGAATGTAACATGCACAACTGATGAACGAAAGATGAGTGAATGGAAGGGCCAAATGTAAGACAGGCCTGCGTGCCCAATTTGTGACCCTTTAAAAATAAAGTTTGTTCATTTGTTCATTATCTATACTTGGTTTCCACTCAGGCTGCATCTGTCTATTCTGAACTGTACGTAATATGGACTGAGAATCAGACAGTAAGATTGCATTGGTGACTTGTGCACCTATTACCAACTTCAAAGCTTCAGTGATCCCAGCCACCTCCATGCTCATATCTGAGGTGGTGGACCATCCTATACACTTTATTTTCCTAAACAATTACCTTCCCTTTGACTCTCAGTGAGAATCCCCAGCCAGATTTAACTTCAAGCTGCAAAGGGCCATCAGTATGCGCTACTGCCTAATCTCATCCTTAGATATCAATCTGGCGACCACAGAAGATTTAGTATGGGAAAAGAAGTTCACTAAAAAGACTATCGAACATACGGTAGTGTTCCATTCATGAGTAATGAATATACATATTTGTCAAGATAATGACCCAATAAGATTAGCAAAAGAATGTCAATTAAACAGCTCAAAATTTGGCTTCAGAAATGGAAAAACATTGCATGATATCTTATTGACTAACTCTCTCAGAGACCATTGTAATGTATTCCTTTCTGTCCCAGATAGCTATTGCTATAAACTAATAACTATTTTTTGTCAAATGAAAAATGTATTTAGTGTCTAAGATAGGAGTCAAAAGAAGCAAAAAGAAAAGAAAGGGATGATTTAAACATAAAGTAATAAAGGAGTTATAAAAGTAATAATTAAGATCAAATGGATTAATGTAAACACTGGGTTGGATTGGAACAAAACAAACGTAAACATAAGAAGAATATTTTGGAACAGAAACACATAATGAAGAAACCAATAAAGATTTTGCTTAAAACTAGGTTCAGCCAGCACCCATTTATCTGTTCAGTTTTCTCTTAATTTAATTTCTTGGGGTTTAAATTTATCATATCCTGGTTGTGCTACCACTGGCTTGTATATAATGAACATGCTACAAGGACAACCAGTTACCACACAACCAGATACCCACTGAGGGATACTAATCACCTTAGGGGCTTGCTCAATGTAAAGTAAAACCTGAACTGTTAACAAATAAATGTACTAATAATGTTAACATTGATATTTAGTGAACTGATATCTGACAACCTCCCTTTGACAACTTATATATTGCATTTAAGTAGTAATGTAGACAAAGAGGGTGGAACAGATACAGATATCAGAATAAGAATACAGAAGACTACATGAGTTTTTATAACACTGAAATTTGTGGAAGTCACACACAAACATTAAAAACCAAGCTTAGAATATTCAATTCTAACATTAAACCAGTACTACTGTATGGATCAGAAATGTTGGAGAACAACAAAAATGATTACAAATACACCACAAACATTCACTAACTGGTGCTTGTGCAAAATATAAGGAATAAAATGGTAGGATAGTCATGAATGTGGAGCTCGTGTAGAGAACTAGACGAATACCAGTAAATCAAGAGATGAAGAAAAGATGCTGGCGCTGGATAGGCAACACACTGAGAAAATCCAAGAATAGTATAACTATAAAACCCTTTGTCTCGAACCCACAGGGTGAAAAAAAACAGAGGAAGACCTAAAAACACATGGAGAAGAGAAGTAGAAACATAAGTAAATAATATGGGGAGTATACTGACAGAGCTGCATGGGATAGCTAAGGATAGGAGAGCTTGGAGTGAGTTTGTTGTGGGGAGTATACTGACAGAGCTGCATGGGATAGCTAAGGATAGGAGAGCTTGGGGTGAGTTTGTTGAGACACTAGGCCACAATAGGGGGGAAATGGGTGGGGTTAAAAACAGAAGAACAAAGAACACCCATGTATCTGTTTAATTTTCTATTAATCTCATTCCTGTGTGTTTGAATTTATCTTACCCTGGTTTTGCTAGCATTGGCTTACATAATGAACATGGTAAAAGGACAACAAATTCATACAGCCTTTGAGATGCACTGAGAGATACTAAGCGTCTTGGGGCTTGCCCAATCTAAAGTAAAACCTGTATTATTAACAAACAAATCTGCTAATGTTGTTAACAGTGATCTTTAGTTAAATGATTTCTGAAAACTTCAGTGTCTATTCACATGCTGCATTATTCACATTCTTAACACTGGCTAACAACAGCCATAAATTATGTGAATCTGATAATGGCAGTTTTTATCATCTGTTGAATCAATGTATAATGTTCAGAACAGGATTTAATTTTTATATAAACACATAATGCAACAGGGTTGATTCTATATCCTTATAGTTTTGGCACAGCTCCATGTTAATGTCAAGAATTTCTGTGCAGAATCAATCATTCAAGGCTACATTTCAGTTTTTGGAAATGTATATGCTTGTATTGCAATGCATTATTATAACTTTTCAGTTACATGAAACTGATCTATTAACTTTCTCCTGCTCACCATTATCATCATCAAGTGTCTTATAGGCTGGCATGGGCAATCATACTTCTACACATCTTACGATCTCCAATTTCATGTTTTAGTTCACGGGCTGACAACTTTCTGTGCAATGACAAAAGGTTGTCAAGAATCTTCTCTTGTTGTTCTCTTCTGTCTCTCTTCCCATAAATCTTTTCAGTTGTCACAACAATGTTAAATTTTTCTTGTCTCAAATAGTGGCCAAACAAATGAGTGTTTCTTTCTTATGTTTGGAAAGGGGAAGGAGAGCTCTGCAATATAGAACTCGAAGAGATGGTATTTCGGCACCAGGTCGGGCAGAAAGCCTCCAGACCAACCTCACTCCATTAGATGCAAGCCCTTTTCAGTGCTCAAATGACCTTAACACCAGTGCCTCAGACTTAGGGCTACATCTTCGAGAAGACTCACCAACCAATCAACATTGTGTAGAAGATGGCCAATAATAATACTGATAAGAAAACTTCTTGTTATCATTGCTCACTTGACATGAACACATGAAGGAGGAACAAAGACAAAAATCTGAAAAATACTGGCAAGATAAATTATGACAGAACTTAAAGAGTCAACTATGGAATTCAAAACCAGCATTGCGTAAAATCTAACATCCAAAACAGCCGAGAAAACATGCCATTATTATGGTTCACTAGGCGTGAAATAAATATGCATGAGAAGAGATTCGATCAAAAGCAATTAAATGTGAACAACACAGATAGTCGGCCACGTGTACTGACACCCATAAGGGAAGCCAAGAATATTAACACTACAAACTACCGTGCATCATGTAAGAGGCAACTAAGGAGGCTTGGTGTGGGACTGGCTATTTCATCCCATAGAAAACTTGAGCTGCAAAATCTAACCAACCTTGAACAAGTCAAACCAAAGGAGGACTTGGAGTGAGAAGGCTGAGGGCTTATTCTCCATTGCAAGATAAGAGGCAGCAGAAGGGGAGAAAGATTCATTATTCAGTAGCATGTCCCTTGCAGAGCTTTGCTCCAATAACCTACCAGAAAACTTCTCGGTCATAAGCAAGATGTCCCGCGTCCAATACACCCATCTGGAGATCATCTGCCACATCCTGCACCCATCTTCTCTTTGGCCTCCCTCGTTCTCTATTTCTGAGCATATACACCAATTGTGTTCTCTCAAAACTTTCATGACTTTTCGATTGACCAAAATTTATTTTCTTTGTTTTATTGTCTTTAGTAGACAACCTACTTCAATATTCAGCTCTTGTTGTATGTATGCATTTGTTCTTTTCTGTATCCAAGATATTTTTAGAACCCATCTATAACATTTATCAAATAGATCACATTTTAATTAACAACAGAAATGCATCAAACATACAGCAAGTCAGAAGTTATAGAGGAGCTGAGTGCCACAGTGACCACTTCCTCGTTGGAGCAAAATTTAAAGTAAAACTTAAGAGAGCTTTCTATACTAAATTACAAAGATTACACCCAACATATAACAGAGAAAAACTGCAAGACATTACAGTCAAAGAGAAATTTACAGATGAAATAAAATGTAAACTTGAAACTCTGCAAAACCCTTTGGAGGAAAGCATTGACCAAACTTGGTTGAACATCAAGAATACAATTCAGTCTACCGCAGAAGAATGTCTCGGTGTGTTAACCACGCATAGAAAGAACAGATGGTTCAATCAAAAATGTGAAGAAGCAGTCATTAGGAAGAAGAATGCCAGACATGTATGGTTAAATGACATCAATAACATCCAAAAGGAAGAGCATTATAGAAATGAATGTAAAGAGGCTACAAAAATAGTCAGACAGCAGAAGCGAGAATATATGAATAATATAATCAAAGATATGGAAACTAATCACCAGAAAAATGAATCCAGAAAATTTTTTAAAGAACTGAAGTCAATGAAACGAGGGCACCAACAAAACACATATGGTTTAAAAGACAAAAATGGGAATATGATAAATACCAATGAGGAAATGTGCAACACATGGAAAGAATATTTTATTGAATTACTAAATTGTGAAGCTCCAAGTAACATTTTCTCACAGGAAGAGGTTCTAACATGCGAACCACAAATTGAAGAACCTACATTTGAAGAAATCCTATATGTAATCACACGACTTAAAAACAATAAGGCAACTGGGACTGATGGAATTGCTGCTGAATTTATAAAGGCAGGTGGCCATGCATTACATCTAAAGCTATACGAACTAATAATAAAAATCTGGAGGACAGAAGAATTACCCCATGACTGGAAAGAGTCATTATTGATACCTATCTTTAAGAAAGGAGACAAGTTCCAATGTGGAAATTATAGAGGAATATCACTACTGTCCACAAGCTATAAGATACTATCCGCAGTATTACTAAATAGACTAAAACCATATTCAGAAGACATATTAGGTGACTACCAGGCGGGGTTTAGACAAAACAGATCAACAATAGATCAGATATTTATCTTACGACAAATAGCCGAGAAACATTGGGAATATAAAAGAGATCTCCATAACATTTTTGTGGATTTTAAAAAGGCTTATGATAGTGTCCATAGGAATAGTCTATGGAATGCTATGCAGGAATTTGGAATACCAAGGAAGTTAATCAACATGACCAGACTATGCATGGAAGATACTTATAATATAGTAACATATAAAGGCAGGAAATCAGACCCCTTCCAAATAACATCTGGCTTGAAACAGGGTGATGCACTATCGCCGCTACTCTTCAATCTGGCTCTAGAGAAAGTTGTAAGGAAGGTAAAGGAGGAATGTGATATTGGAGGAACATCCAAGCTGCTTGGTTATGCAGATGATATAGATATTATAGGGCAAAGTGAACAAAAGACATTGGAAATATTGACTCACTTAAAGGAAAAAGCCCAACAGATGGGGCTGGTTATCAACCAAGATAAGACAGAATATATGGTAATTTCAAGAGACGGAATGGCTAGAAACTCTGGCCACATACAAATAGATAATATGACCATTAAAAGAACGGAAACATACAAATACCTGGGTACGATCTTCAACTGCTCCAACATCATAAGGGAAGAAATACAAACTAGAATCAACTCTGGAAATAAGATATACTATGCACTACAACATCTACTAAAATCAAAGGCGCTATCTCGTAACACCAAAATCACAATATACAAAACACTGATCAGACCAGTTGTGCTGTATGGCTCTGAAACCTGGAGTACAACGAAAGGAGACGAAGCCTTGTTACAAACCTTTGAGAACAAAATTTTAAGACGCATCTTTGGACCCATTAGGGATACACAAAGTGGAGAGTGGAAAAGAAGAAGTAACAAAGACATATATGATCTGTTTAAGTCCCCGCTAATCACTGGTATCATGAAGGCTAATAGACTACAATGGCTGGGGCATATAGAAAGAATGGAAGATAATAGGGAAACAAAACTCGCTTACACTCAGGAAATAAATGACCGTAGACCCCGAGGTAGACCAAGAAGGCGGTGGAGAGATAATACATGTACAGACCTGCAAGCACTTGGAATCAACGACTGGCAAGAGAAGGTCCACCAGAGAGACGAATGGAGACGGATTGTATTTGCAGCAAAGAACCTCAATGGCTCGGAACGCTGAAGAAGAAGAAGAAGATCTATAACATTTATAATCAAAGGCATTTATGCGCTGTTCAGCTTGTTTAGTAAGTGTCCACATCTCGCAGGCATATGTTGCAATGGGAAAGATGGATGCTCTTAAAAATCTAATATGTGTAGGTCTATCTGTCGCATGCCACAATTTATTCAGTTGTTTTAGTTCTTGAAGAGAAATAGATATTCATATTTTAATTTCTTTCATTGTGTCACCATTGTTGGTAATTAATGACCCAAGATTTTTGAAATTTTCCACAATCTCCAATTTTTCCTCATTAACATATATTTCTTTCTCCATATTAGTTTTATCTATATGCATTATCTTTGTTTTAGCTATCTTAAGATATAAGTTGTGTCCCTCACTATTCTTTTGGGTTGAGGTTATTAGTCTATTCTATACCATTCTGTGATGTGGATAGTTATACTGTATCATCAGCATATCGAATCTCTGTTATTTCATGACCACTGATATTTAGGGCATTATATTGCTCCTTGGATATATGTTTGCTTGCTTGCTTGTGTTCGTTGGCTTGAGCTACAACACGAAGTCCTGTATGTCGGATGAAGGCATCCTGTTGTTCAACATCAGTGTGATGTCATACAGGACCTGAGGTTTGCGTGAGTATCCGTTGTCCCATGTCTGGCTTATTGGTGTGCAGACTGGTGGTTCCTTGCCGTACAGGCAGACACTCTCCGACTTCGGAGGAATCGGCGATCCTACTGACTTTAGCCAGGACCCCAAAGGGACCTTGTTGCCCAGGACGCTCGAAGGGGACGCGTCAATAAGTCTTGGCCAGTATATAACCTCCCCCTGGTGCCTTGGAAACACCTCTGCGTCCCCCTTGGTTATATCATCTCTGGCATTTCTCATTATATTTTCGGCGTAGAGGTTAAACAATTAGGGGGATAGCACACAGCCCTGACGGACTCTTTGCTTGATGTCAAACCAACCTGATGTCTCGCCATCTATTCTAAACGCTCTAGATAGAGCAATTTGATAAGTTGTATTACAAGTGATGGAAAGCCCATATTCCTCGTGATATCCCAAAGTTTCTGATGTTGTACACAGTCAAAATGCCTTTGAATAATCCACAAATCATGAGAATAGGTTTACATTAAATTCTCTGCACTTCTCTATGATTTAACACATGTTGAGTATGTGATCTCTTGTTCCTCTTCCTTGTCTAAATCTACTATACACAGAATATAATATCAAAAGCAAGGAAATATGGGCAAGACAAACTACTGCAGGAAAGACAGGCTACTGCAGTTGTCAACAAAAGCCCTAACAGCTGTAAAGCAGATACAAGTTGAAAGTGGGTTAAATAAATGGGATGAATATATTTACTGGTCAGGATATCAATATGAATTATGAGCATCAGAGTTCTGCTTACGTCTAATGAGAGAATTTAAATGAGCAGCAGCTATGCATTTGTATACATAACTGTTTTTGCATGTTGTGTGTGTGTAAATACACATGTTGTTTGTCCATCAAGAATGATGATGTTATGTGTGTGTAAATACACATGTTGTTTGTCCATCAAGAATGATGATGTTATGTGTGTGTAAATACACATGTTGTTTGTCCATCAAGAATGATGATGTTATGTGTGTGTAAATACACATGTTGTTTGTCCATCAAGAATGATGATGATGTTATGTGTGTGTAAATACACATGTTGTTTGTCCATCAAGAATGATGATGTTATGTGTGTGTAAATACACATGTTGTTTGTCCATCAAGAATGATGATGTTATGTGTGTGTAAATACACATGTTGTTTGTCCATCAAGAATGATGATGTTATGTGTGTGTAAATACACATGTTGTTTGTCCATCAAGAATGATGATGTTATGTGTGTGTAAATACACATGTTGTTTGTCCATCAAGAATGATGATGATGTTATGTGTGTGTAAATACACACGTTGTTTGTCCATCAAGAATGATGATGATGTTATGTGTGTGTAAATACACACGTTGTTTGTCCATCAAGAATGATGATGATGTTATGTGTGTGTAAATACACACGTTGTTTGTCCATCAAGAATGATGATGATGTTATGTGTGTGTAAATACACATGTTGTTTGTCCATCAAGAATGATGATGATGTTATGTGTGTGTAAATACACATGTTGTTTGTCCATCAAGAATGATGATGATGTTATGTGTGTGTAAATACACATGTTGTTTGTCCATCAAGAATGATGATGATGTTATGTGTGTGTAAATACACATGTTGTTTGTCCATCAAGAATGATGATGATGTTATGTGTGTGTAAATACACATGTTGTTTGTCCATCAAGAATGATGATGATGTTATGTGTGTGTAAATACACATGTTGTTTGTCCATCAAGAATGATGATGATGTTATGTGTGTGTAAATACACATGTTGTTTGTCCATCAAGAATGATGATGATGTTATGTGTGTGTGTAAATACACATGTTGTTTGTCCATCAAGAATGATGATGATGTTATGTGTGTGTGTAAATACACATGTTGTTTGTCCATCAAGAATGATGATGATGTTATGTGTGTGTAAATACACATGTTGTTTGTCCATCAAGAATGATGATGATGTTATGTGTGTGTAAATACACATGTTGTTTGTCCATCAAGAATGATGATGATGTTATGTGTGTGTAAATACACATGTTGTTTGTCCATCAAGAATGATGATGATGTTGTGTGTGTGTAAATACACATGTTGTTTGTCCATCAAGAATGATGATGATGTTATGTGAGTGTAAATACACATGTTGTTTGTCCATCAAGAATGATGATGATGTTATGTGTGTGTAAATACACATGTTGTTTGTCCATCAAGAATGATGATGATGTTATGTGTGTGTAAATACACATGTTGTTTGTCCATCAAGAATGATGATGATGTTGTGTGTGTGTAAATACACATGTTGTTTGTCCATCAAGAATGATGATGATGTTGTGTGTGTGTAAATACACATGTTGTTTGTCCATCAAGAATGATGATGATGTTGTGTGTGTGTAAATACACATGTTGTTTGTCCATCAAGAATGATGATGATGTTATGTGAGTGTAAATACACATGTTGTTTGTCCATCAAGAATGATGATGATGTTATGTGTGTGTAAATACACATGTTGTTTGTCCATCAAGAATGATGATGATGTTATGTGAGTGTAAATACACATGTTGTTTGTCCATCAAGAATGATGATGATGTTGTGTGTGTGTAAATACACATTTTGTTTGTCCATCAAGAATGATGATGATGTTATGTGTGTGTAAATACACATGTTGTTTGTCCATCAAGAATGATGATGATGTTATGTGTGTGAAAATACACATGTTGTTTGTCCATCAAGAATGATGATGATGTTATGTGTGTGTAAATACACATGTTGTTTGTCCATCAAGAATGATGATGATGTTATGTGTGTGTAAATACACATGTTGTTTGTCCATCAAGAATGATGATGATGTTATGTGTGTGTAAATACACATGTTGTTTGTCCATCAAGAATGATGATGATGTTATGTGTGTGTAAATACACATGTTGTTTGTCCATCAAGAATGATGATGACCAATATCAACTTGGAGAAGACTGTAGTTATGTACCAGCTGAAAGTATGGAGCCGTGAGTTCTAAGATGGCTGATAAGGCCTATTGTGGCTCGAAATGTTCTTCGACAATGTGGGCAAAGAATGCTTGACGTTCCAGGAGAAGGATCTCCTGCAGTGGTTTTTCTGTCATGCCTTTTCTTCACAGCTCTTGCAGTCCTGGTTGCTTCACAAGTGACTGCACCCTTATGTAATGATGTACGCCACGAATTACGGTCTTTAGCAGCAGTCTCCCAAGTGTCAAGATGAATTCCAAAAGCTTTCAGTGAGATTTTCAGAGTGTCTTTAAAGCGTTTCCTCTGGTCGCCTTGGGAGCATTTACCACAACGCAGCTCGCTGTAAAAAATATTTTTAGGGAGCCTGTGATCTGGCATGCGAGTCAAGTGATCAGCCCAGCGAATCTGATTTTTCATTAGGTGAGTGTGGATACTGGGCATGGGCGCTCTTTCTAGAACTTCAGTGTCTGGGATCTTGTCTTGCCATTTAATCTTCAATAGCTTCCTAAGGCAGATTGTGTGGAAGTGGTTTAATTTCCTAGCACGTCGCTGATAAACAGTCCATGTTTCACAAGCATATTGAAGTGTGGATAATAACAACTGCTTTATAGACTTTCAGCTTTGTTTGCAGGCTTATTCCATTTCTGTCCCATACATTCTTGTACAGTCTGCCAAAGGCCGCGCTGGCCTTGGAGATTCTTGCATTCACTTCGTCATCAATTGTGGCAGCTTGTGACACAGTGCTGCCAAGGCAGGTGAATTTGTCCACAACACTTAGTCTTTGACCGTTAACCTTGATATTCGGCACAGTGTGATTATTCCCTGGAGCTGGCTGGTACGTAACTAGTCTTCTCCAAGTTGATATTGAGCCCAAAGTTGGCACAGGCATATGAGAAAGCTGAAACACTGTGCTGCATGTCTGCCTCTGAGTTGGCATATAAAGCACAATCATCAGCAAACAGCAGTTCTCTGACGGTGTCGCTGTTAGTTTTGGTTTTGGCTTTCAGCCTTCTGAGATTGAATAACTTTCCATCCATGCGGTAGATGATGTCTATTCCAATGTCATTGTTCTCGAAGGCATTCATCAGCATAGCTGAAAACATGAGGCTGAACAGCGTTGGTGCCAGGACACATCCTTGCTTCACTCCATTGGTGACAGGAAAGAGCTCAGACAGTTCACCACTTTCCTGTACTCTTGCCTGCATACCATCATGAAATAGCCGCACTATTTGGACAAACTTTTGTGGACAGCCATATTTCGCCACAATCTTCCACAGTCCTTCTCTGCTGAATGTATCAAAATCCTTGGTACGGTCAATGAAAGTGGAGAACATTTCAGAGTTCTGTTCCTGACACTTCTCTTGCAGCTGCCTTGCAGGGAAATCATGTCAAAAGTTCCTCGTTCTTTTCTGAAGCCACACTGACTCTCAGAAAGAAGACCTTGATCGAGATGGGCTGTGAGGCGATTGAGAAGAATTATGGCGAGTATCTTCCCTGCAATTGAGAGCAAGGAGATGCCTCGGTGGTTGTCACAGGATTGGCGGTTTCCTTTACGTTTGTAAAGGTGGACTATTGACGCGTCCTTGAAATCTTGTGGCATGGTCTCGTTCACCCATATGTTTGTAAAGACTTGGTGAAGCTGCTCTGTTAGGACCAGCCCACCTGCCTTGTATATCTCTGCTGGGATGGAGTCAGGACCAGGCGCCTTTCCACTGGAAAGTTGCTGGATGGCTTTGTTTAGTTCCACTATGGTTGGCAGGTCATCAAGTGTATCATTAGTGGGAACTTGAGGAAGGCAGTTGATGGTTTCATCATCGAAGAAGGAAGTTTCATTTAGGATGTTGCTGAAATGCTATGCCCAGCGTTGAAGGATTTCTTTCTTATCGGTGACCAATGTTCCCCCATCTACACTGAGGAGGGGAACTATGCCTGGTGATGGAGGACCGTAGACTGCTTTCAGTGAGTCATAGAAGTTTTTCATATCATGTCTGTCAGCAAAGCCTTGAATTTCATCAGCTTTGTTGCTCAGCCAGGAGTCCTGCATGTGCCGAAGATTCTGCTGCACTGCTCTCCAATTGTTATTTAAGGCATCTTTTTTATGTTGACTTCGGGTAATTCAAATGGTGCCTTGAGGAGAAGATGTTTCTCGGCCAGCAATTGGTTGATGTCTTCAGAATTTTCATCAAACCAGTCTTTATGCTTTCGGGGGGCTGGATCCAGGATTTCCATAGCAGTGTTGTAAATTATATCCTTTAGGGCTCTCCACTCTGTTTCCGCATCCTGTTTAGCTGCAGCATTTGGCTTGAGGCAGTCTTCCAGCATGTTTTCAAACAACAGCTGCATTTTTTTGCTGTTTAGGCTGGTGGAATTTTTATTTTTTTCTTCATTTTTACTCATTGAGGATGCTGTGGTGGTTTGATGTGTATGTTTATTTTCAAGATAATGAGACGATGGTCTGTCCAACATTCGGCACCACACATGGATTTTGTCACTCGAGCGTCGAGCGTCTTGTCTGTCACTCTTCCTGACGATGACATACTCAATGAGGTGCCAGTGTTTTGAGCGAGGGTGCATCCATGATGTTCTATTTCTCGTGGGAAGACAGAAAATTGTGTTGGTGATCAGGAGATCGTGTTTGGCATAAGTCTGAAGGAGGAGGAGCCCATTGCTGTTACAATTTCCGACTCCGTACTTTCCAATGATGCCACTCCAAGAGGCGATGTCCTTGCCTTCTCTGGCATTGAAGTCGCCAAGGAGTATAAGTTTGTCTCCTTTGGGAACAGATGTTAATACGTTATGCAGGTCTTCATAGAACTTGTTTTTGACGTCATCTTCATTTGTCATGGTCGGTGCATAGACACTCACGATGGTTGCATGCTACTTTCGTTTCAGCAGGGGTAACTTAATAATCATAAGCCTGTCATTTATAGCCAACCAGGGCTGACTTAATGGCAAATCCCACACCAGACTGGCATCTTTCGTCGCTTTTCCTTCCACTCCAGAAAAATGTGTAGCCGGCACCTACTTCACAGATTTGGCCTTCTTCTGCAAGTCGTGTCTGGCTCAAGGCTACAATGTCGATGTTGTACCTGCCCAGCTCTCTTTCAATCAGTGTTGTTTGTCTCTCTGAGCCCGATGCGCCGTCTCTATCAAGTAGGGTGAGTACATTCCAAGTTCCGATTGTCAAGGTAATATGGTTAGCTCTTTTAGCTTTACCTGTTTTTACTCTGTTTGTATGTCGACCGCAGTATAGGGTACCCACCAACCGCGGCTAGCTGGTTAGGTAGTGATGGAGCAGACAATGTTTAGGGCACCTTTTCTAGCTCCTTCCTCATGCTATGGAGGTGAGCAGTGCTTTCCTATAAAGGGCTGCTCAGTCACTCATGGGGCTGCCGAATCCCACTACTGCTACGGTCAGTAGAAGATGACCATATGGCCTGAGCCGCCTGTGTGCAGGTCTGCGACTATGACTGCCAGCGTACCCATGCCTGCCGCTTCGCCGCTCGCCCATGGCCACAGGGCTTGAAGGTGATATATGAAGTTGGATGAAGAATGACTTGCGCAATGAATTGGATTAAAGTGAGGAAGAGTTGCGCAATTCATCGATTTCACTCTCTCGCTCGAGTCCATCGGCAAGACAAGTCAAGATGACTGGAGATGAATACAGGTGCAGTGGATGACCAGGGCGCTCTACGTGCCTTGCCGTGCTCATTACGTTCTACAACCTTGCTTTAGAAAGAACAGTAGTAATGAAAGGCATGGTGCCTGGGATATGAGGCCAGCATGAATGTGGACGTAGGACATTAAAGACACCTTGGGCATAACATTGCATGAGACAGGGAAATTGGCACGGCATAAAGTTCTTTCCTGTGGACCACGATGGGAGGGATGTTCTGCAATGTAGCTGCTCCATACTGATGATGATTTATGTTAAAGAAATTATTTTAATGTGATCATATGACACAATATTTCAGAAATTATTATTTATTAAATTAGGTCTCTATAAAATATTGTGATAGATATATGAATTATATTGTTGTTGAAATGTTTGTTCACCAAAAACAAAAAAGTTGCAATGATTTAACTGCTAGGATTTAAAATATTACTTACAAAATTAAAATACTGAGTCAGCAGGTATTTTATTTTGTCTTACAGTTAATTATATTCAGTGTGCATATGTTCCCATATCTCCCAATTGAGGCGGGGAGGGGATTTTTTTTTAAACTGACCTGGGTTCCTAGGTTGACCCAGCCTAAACTTGGCACCAGAAAATGTCCTGGGAAATAAAAGTGACCCATGTCATACTGGCCACATCACACATAAAGTGCAGATTGGTCTAGGAAAACATTTACTAGCGGTTCCAACTACATAGGACGCATAATTTAATAAGTTAGAAATGCTGCACGACGTGGAAAATTGTCGTTATTTTTTAATTAACTTAAAGTGCTCTATAACTTATAAATAATTAAATAATGAAAAATCAATCTTACCGCCGCCACTTCTGAAACACAAATAGGGAAACCTCCAGACATTTCCAAGTCCTACAGCGTATCCGATTGTTGCAAGCATAAACTCCAGCTTCTTGCCCCATTTCTGTCTTTCGTCAGCTTTATGAAACTTACGTTGGTCGTTTGACAACTCCATTTTTATAATTACAATAGCAGACCACAAAAATATCGATTTATTATATAACAATATATATGAGTGTTCTCTGGATTTTCAGGGCTTCTACACAAACCAGTAGCACTTCAGTATTTCTATTCAAACGACGCCAAAGCTGCAACATGCAAACCACATAATAAGAGAAAATACAACGGTCTAGCTAATTGAAATTAGAGTCATGACAGATCAGCTGCCTCATCATTTCACGTCTGCCTCCGCAGACGATAAACGGTTAAATGAATCTACAAGATAAAATCGCCGTCAATGAAACAAACAAAAATTAACTACTCAATTAATTACTTATTTACAGTTATAATTATTTTCTGTTAGAAATACATAAAATCTGTATGTTAATATAATAAGTTGTTATATTTACATTCAATATGTTACATTTGATTGTAATAATTTTAATTTAATCATGGTTTGTTTCTTTCGCATAGTTTTAACGTTAAAAAGAATCGACAGCTGAAAACGATGTGTAATGAATTATGTAATTATGTTATGTAAGAATTTTTCTAATATTTCAATAAACTACACTAACAACTATGTCCGTGGTTTTCAAATTATTGGTACCCAAACGCCAACAAAAGCAACAGCTTGCTAACTCAACTGGTTGCTTACGGTACCATCACAGTGCATTTCTCTATTTATTTCGGTTGTTAATTAATACTTAGTATAAGTTATAACAATACCACAATTATTAATTACTATTTATTACTTTTGTATTGTATATTAATAATTGTAGTTATAGTTACTAGTATCATACTAATTATAGCAAGTCTCTAAGCGCTAATTTAATTATGACTAATAATTATCACTGTTTTATATAAACATATTTTTGGGGGGCCCTAATTCCTCTGTGATAGTCTAGCCACCCCACCAGGAGAAAATAATGAGTCCGTTCACGTGAAATAACAAACAAACTGCTATCGCAAGACATAGCATGTGCAGGTTCGACTGTCTTGGCAGAATCGGCCTCTCAAATATTGATTTTCCGCTCAGCGCGCGTCATCAGAGAAAACTGCTTCATCACTATTATACAACACTAGAAGAATAATACATGGTTTCATAACAAAGTAAATACTAAAAGTAAAAGAGTACTGTTTTTTTTTCGCCCTTATGAAATGGCGCTGTTGTTTGCGCCTTCAATTTATTTATATTTTCTTTTCAAGATCCTGTTCAACACTTCTTAGTTATAAATATGAAATGTATTATACGTTGAACATAGTTGAGATTTCTTTTTTTAAATAATTTTTCATAAATATCGGTTTTCAACTTGTTGCGTTAATTTATAATGTGTGTATGGTTAATTATGTCTATCGTATAGTTGTGAATGTTTACACTTATTACCATATATAGTTTATATATAGTTGTGTATTCATTGTCTATATAATTTAACAAAGATAGCATTTTGTAACATGTTATATTAATTTATAAAGTGATATCATTTTTTTTTTCAAAAAATTTTATTTTAATTTATAAAATCTATTGAATGAAATTCTATCTATCATATAGATAGTTGTGAATTTGTATACCAATTGTCATATGTTATACATACATAGTTAAGTATTCATTTCGAACAGTTGGACTTTAACATTGACTTTTCTTTCAGAAGGTAGAGGTAAACTACTGTGAGTACAATTGTCTAGAAAATTAACCTGGTTTTCATCGCAACGTCCTGCAAAGAACATGCAACTTTATTGATAATTAATATTACATAGAAATTGTTGTCAACATAGATTATATTAATAATAAAGAAATAAAAGATGTTATATTTATTATATAGTTGCAAATATTTATACTGAATATCCTGTGTTTTATAAAGTTAAGCGAACCACTCTTGATGTACAGTATACATTGTCGGTGAAAAGTTATTTTCTCATGTTCTTATCACCACACAGCAGTTTTAAGCTAACCTAATTCCGCTTCAACTACTCTTTAAAAAAAATCGGGTTAAGTTCAATCACATGACCGCGAAGGAAATGAACTGGAAATTACTTAAAAATAACCAGTACATTTCGTTCCTGCTCTATATTATCAGAGCTCAGTGAAAAATACGAGCATTCAGGAAATATACACGTATATATACGCGTTTGTTGATTTAAAACTGCATTTGACAGTGTGTCGCGTGAAGACATTTTGAATTTCATGAAACAACATGCCATGAGAAAGCAACGTATTAAGATAACATAGATTTAGAACATATATATATATATATATATATATTAAAGCACTGTATGTGATGTTTCTCTACACTGGGAGTTTAGTTTCGCACTGGAGTACAAACTGGTTGTCTGTTTGTTATCACCCATTTTATATAAAGTCGCGGGGGGGGGGGGGATGCAAGGATTTTCAACATAGTGGGAGACGGACGAAAGAAGGATGGCTTAGCATGTCGGTGCTGGTTGTCAAAAACATGCGTATTTGTGTAATGTTTTTTTTAATGTTGCATATCCTTTACAGGACATTGCAGTCAACGCCAGCATTTCAGCTGCTGTTGATGTACAAAGCAAGTTTTACGTTCAGTAGTTTGCCATTGATTTCTGAATGACCGGCTCCCATACCAACAAGTTATAACACAACGCGACACGGTCATTCAACGCGCGTATGTACGTCGAAGCATTAATTTGCAAAACACGTGGATTTTTGTTTGGGCCATTACTAAGAGTTGACAAGAATTTGTAGAGATAGTAGATAGATACACAGAGAGATACGAGGGTCGGTTCGAATATAATATAGTACGTGTTTTTATTTTTCTCAGCGAGATGGTAAATTGAAATTTTGCACACTTCAAATTTGCAAGTATCTCTATTTTGTGTATAAAATTGCACACAATTTTGACAATTAGACCAGCTATAGTAATCCGTTAAAACTGCATGTGTGAATAACTTTCATAACAAAAAGCGAATTGTAACATAATTTTGGTTGCGAAATAAGAAATAAGTGAACATTAACAGTCGATAGGAGCACCGTCAATCGCTGGACTGGAGAGTTGTGGCTTCAGAAAGTGAAGAGACAGACAGCATGATCTTCTGCGCTCTGGATGTTCTGTTGTGGCTACCAGCCCAGACATGTTGAACAGCGCTGGTGTCATTACTCGTGATGATACGCGCATTATAAGTCAACAACTTACCTTTCACCTGGTCAGTCAACAAGGAAAGTGAGATTACAACTTTCGGAACTCTGTCATGTTCAACGCTTTGCTCAAGATGGGTTCCTCGAAGTCTCAAAAATGAATGCAAACAGATTTCAAGGGAGAACAATTTGTGTTGAAATGTTGGAGAGTTTTGATGGTGAAGGAGATAACATTTTGCTTAAGATCGCTACAGGTTCCGAAGCATTGAGGAATCATTTTGAGCTAAGATGAAAATGTAACCAATTGCCAAGGAGCAAGTGCGACTTAATGACGTAATTAAATAGAGTAAAGAATCCCAGAACAGAAACGCTAGTAATGCGAAGGAAGTGACGTAACAACACAGTATCGTCACACGGCAATGTCAATAGAAACAACAGACTTGCTTGGGAGATGATAGGAAACGGTAGCAGATACTGATTTGGAGAATCATAGGTTGGCTTCACGTCGCATTCGTGGCTGGATAGATAACTAGAGAGAGAGAGAGAGAGAGAGAGAGAGAGAGAGAGAGACGACAGTCACAACAGCAGTGAGCGAATAGGCAAGCAAACGATGGGAAAAACTAGATGTCGCGAAGCGGTGGGACGGAGACTTTGATGGAGTGACAGAAGGACGCCGAAGGACGGATAGGGATCGTGTTGATATGTATATCAACCAAGCTGAGCACGTAACATACAGCTTAATTTATATATTCTCGATGCTGACCTGGTATGACAGGCACTTCGAGTAGTTAATGTTTTAATGTTTTTCGTCGCACCAAGCTCATGCGCTGAGTTATTAAACAGCGTTTGTAATTTTAATCGTCAAAGGAGTCGGCTTCCGTCATTCTGTTACAGTTGGCTCTGAAACTGCTATTCAATGCGAGCCGATTTTGTATTATTTGTTGAGAACGTTCATAACCCCTTAATCACAATATAGCACCAATGGAGTGGCATTATCCACAATTACCAAAAAAGAAAGAAATCCAAGACAACTCCATCAGCCAGACAGTGTATGATCACAGTCTTTTGATACATCGATGGTGTGATTCTTGTGAAAGTGATGCCAAGAGGTGAGACTGTCAATTCTGAATCTTGCATCAAATCACTAACAACCCAATTGGCTGTTCCACGGATTTCGGCCTAACAAGAATCCAGCAGAGCTGGTGCTCCAGCACGACAATGCACGTCGACACACAAGTCAATAAACACTGGAGGCAATTACCAAATTGGGTTGGACTGTACTTCTTCATCTATCCTGAAGCCAGGGCTTTGGTGTAGATTTTCTCATATTATGCAAGTCTTCGAAATGCCACCCCTCCGTCGCTGCTTGTGATGCCCCCTTACGGTGCCGCCGGATTCGACCGCCTCTTTGTATCATAGCACGGCACGGCCCTGCCCGACGCCCTGATCTGGCTTCCTCTGATTTTGATCTTTTTGGTCCACTTACAAATGCGCACTGTGGGGGAAGATTTGCTGATGATGATGAATCACACACTTGTGATTCATGCAGTGAATAAATGACTACGTAAGCAGGACAAAACCCGGTAAATTCAAGACATGAACGCGCTTGTTTTGCGCTGGCGTTACGCTGTACGAGTTGGCGGAGATTATGTAGAAACATATGTTTAGAGAAAATGTTCGCGTATATTGCTTGTACAGTTCATTCATTGTGAACAAATTGTTTCTGAAACACCCCCCCCCCCCCCCCCCCCCCAAAAAAAAAAAAAAAAAAAAAAACATGATGCATTACTTTCTGACCATCCTTATTAGATAAAAACGCACGCACGCACGCACGCGCGCGCGCACACACACACACACACACACACACACACACACACACACACACGTCCTACCATCTCTATGCTACAAATGCCAAACCCGCACAATGATAGAAAAAGAGGTAAGAAAAATTACGTCAACGGAAATGATATTCCTGAGAAGAATATTCAATCTATCAAAAAGAGAAAAAATCATAAATCTGGACTAAAGTTGGGGTCATAGCCGCGCTAGATTTCATTATAAAACAGCAAGTAAAATGGTTCGGTCATCATAACTAGGCAACCAACTAGCAGTATACAACAACAAGCAGTGATGTACATACCAAATGGAACCAGAAGGAGAGGCCGACCTGTAAACGATGGACATGAACAGAGGGAATAACAGAGTCCATGGGAATTTCAATAAATGAAACTCATAAATGAGCACTTTCATGCCGTTTATGCTTCACATTGACAACGCAAAGTACAAGAAGGACAAGAATGAGACGAGATCAGACTGACGGACACAAAGACAAACAGAAGCGTGAGAAAAAAAAATAGAACTGGATAGAGCGAAATTCAATAGAACATTTGCCGGTCTCCGTGGACTAAAGGCTTGCGAACGCGATTCGTGAGGCTTTATCACGCGTTCGAAACACAGCGACGACTGATTTGGCAGCAGACCGTGTCGCACTGGGGTTTTAACGTGTTGGTATGGGAGTCGGTCGTTCAGAAAGCAATGGCAAACTACTGAACGTAAAACTTGTCAAAACATCAATAACAGCAGTAAAATGCTGGTGTTGACAGCGATGTCCTGTAAATAGGATATGAAAATAAAATAGAACTTTTACAGTAATTTATTTTAAACCAAACATATAGCCAGACTACGATTAATTATTACATCCGTCATCTCTGTAGTTTTCTATAAAACTATGAGACAGATGTAACAGATGTGTGTTGTATGCGTACGGTTGTTTTCTTGTAACTGAATGGTTCAGTCAAGGTAACCGCAAACGTTTGGCTGTAGTCATTTCTCCGTGAGAGTCGCGAGGGGTCAGAATGTCCCAATCACGGATCATTGGTTCGGGTATTCAATCATCGATCAGAAGGTGGAAGGAGTGTGGGGGTACAACTCTTAGCCTGTACATTATGATATTTATCAGTTGTTTGTTTAGTGTTATTATTGTTATTAATGTGAATCACACACGCGCGCGCGCACACACACACACACACACACACACACACACACACACACACACACACACAATGAACATGTAATTTACACGCAAGGCTTTAACAAAAGAAAACCACACCCCCTCCCCTAACGTACTGTTTCAACACACCGTGTCACGATTGGTTGCGGCCACGACCGTGCGGTAGATTTTCTCAGTATCATGCAATCTTCGAAATGCCGCCTCTTACGTGTTTCTTTCTTTAAAAATGCCGCCACCTTATGAACCCCCCCCCCCCCTTCCCGTCTGATGCTGTCGCCTCTCTGTATCATAGCACGGCACGGCTCTGGTTTTTCACAGCTCCGAGAATCTCTCTCTCCATACACCAGCTATTGACACTATTGTATCGAAAATATAGGCGTTTGCTGCTACTGAGCGTTATTATATTTCGAATAAACAACTTATTAAGAAGTTCAATGGATGGAAAAGACACACATAGAATACCATCATCTTCGTGTGTTCTGTCAACTGGCATGGGTGATCTTGCTATTTCACACGGTTCTATCCTTCCCAACTTATGTCATTTTGTGTACTGACTTCTTTCCAAACCATTACTATGGATGCCATAGTACTAATTTGAATATCCAATCCTGAAAGGATTAACTGATTCAGTGCCGAAGGATAATATGACGCCAAATGTTACCTCCCATTTGTACAGACGGATGATATATTGCCATACTAGGATCATCATGTTGTTTGTTTTCTTTCGTGGTATTTTCCACAATTTCAATTTTCAGTGAACGGAAATTACATTATAATACTTGTCCATTTGATTGTGAACCATGTTTGGTCTAAACCCTACTGATCTGTTTGGCACTGAATCAGTTAATGTAATTCTACAATAATCATATTCCCACAGTATTCTTTAAATAATTATGCTATTTAAGTTCACAATACTGTGTTGTCATGTTTGATATCTTTATGTTATAATGTCGCATGAGAAGATCGGGGCAAATATATAGTACAGTTATACCAAATCCGTTTAATAATTAATTATTCTCATCACTAAATTCTAAGGAGATTTATTTTCGCATATCCTTTACAGCAGGGGTGGGCAAACTTTTTGTGCGTAGGGCCACATTGACAAATGTAAAGCTATTGGGGGGCCACATATATATTATGTCCACTTTGTTTACGGCAACCTATCACAATAAGTAATTATGAATTATTTATTCTAATATATATTAATATGTATATCTAATATATTATAATTAGTTAATTTCAAGTAAGTTGTGTGATTTCTGCAGTATGTACCTGACGAGATGCAGCGAAATATGCCAGGCAATAAATCGTGCAATCTATTGTTTGTGTCTTCGTTATTCAAATTCACTACGGGAAAACATTGTTTTGAATTTCTCAAACGTCGCCTCCCATTACCAACTGTGAAGCGATTAGATGGATTACTCAAGCTGAAGTGTAAAATATCGCTACAGGATTGTCGATTGAGATTTCTCGAGGAATGCCTAAGGACGGGGATATTTCCTCACCGGTATTTCAGATCTCTGAGGACCGACAGAATATGTCCGACAAGAAAAAACCTGAGACGACTGACAAAAAACCAGATAGAAGAAACCCAGTCCAAGCTGGCCAACTTGAAGCGCACACACAGTTCTGCCTACTACTACGTCACCCAAGAATTGAGCTTGTATGGCTACTTGAAGTTCACTAAATTCTGTACAGAAGCAGTGTACAAGGTGAAAATCGCAGAGAATGCTCGCCTCAACAAATCACTGAGCACTGAAAGGGTAACAACATCAGTACTAGACAACCCAGAGAAGTATGTGAGGAACTTATCGTCATACGTACTCAACAACATTGAAACAGAGGCCCTTGCATACGGATTAAAATTATGCATAAAGCCTAAACACATCAACCGTGTTGAGTCGCAAGCACAGTTTGAAATGTTGTTTGATCAAGTCTCCAAGTTATCACCTACCTCTGCTGAGTCGGTCGGGTGGCTGAAGGCCAAACTGGTAGATTTAGAACACCAGTATCGCACAACACCCTCTAAACAGACGTGTCCGCTGACCAACGAACACCTTACTGCCTTAAAAGCGTTAAAGGCTAACAAAACCCTCGTCATACTGAAACCTGACAAAGGGAGCGGTACAGTACTGATGGACATGTCAGATTACCAGAGAAAAATGGATGTAATATTGTCAGATGAATCCAAATTCAGGATAGATCAAAAAGTAAACAAGTCGGATGACCTGGATGCTATAATGAGGAAAGAGATCCAGTCACTTGTGAATGCGGGACTCATCAGTGAGGCCACTGCAAAAACGCTCACACCACGTGGCTCGCACACTCCTCAGATGTACGGTCTACCCAAACTTCACAAGCCCGGCATCCCGCTAAGACCTATCCTGTCCATGGTTAACTCTGCACAACACCGAATGGCGAGATGGTTAGCCGAAATGTTAAAGCCAGTACGACAGTCCTTCGATCCAAAAATACTCAGAGATACATTCCAACTGGTGGAATTATTGGATACTATGGACATAAATAACAAACACATGGCATCCATGGATATAGCCTCCCTATTCACTAACGTTCCATTAGAGGAGACAGTGAAAATAATAAGGGAACGCATTGAAGACAAACAACTAAAATTAGGCATACCAACACCTATTCTGGAGAGGCTACTACTACTATGTACCGCCAACATCCAATTCAATTTTTTAACTAAGTCATACCGCCAAATTGACGGAGTGGCCATGGGGAGTCCTCTTGGTCCTATTCTAGCGGACATCTTCATGGCACACTTAGAAGAAAAGAGATCCTCAGACATCAACAACTTGGCCTTTTACCGGCGTTATGTGGACGATATACTAATTATCACCACAGACGAGCTACAAGCAACATCGTTTCAGGCCACAATGAACAAGACGCATAAAAACATCTCTCTATCTATGGAACACGAACACAACGAAGCGTTACCGTTCCTAGATATTCTAATGAGACGTAGAGCAGACGGCACAATTCAAAGATCGGTGTATCGCAAAGAAATATGGACTGGCCAATACCTAAATTTTCAGAGCTTCACACCTGTCCAGTACAAACGGGGCTTAGTACGGACCTTGTTTGACCGTGCTAGAAAGATATGCACCCAGGACACACTGACAGAGGAATTTGAAACTCTGAAGAATGTCTTAAACCTGAATGGGTACTCCACAGGATTTATAAAGCGCCATTGCCAACAGCCCAAACCCAAAGCAGACGTAACTACAGTCCCTAAACTCAAGGTATTTATCCAGCTAACCTTTCGAGGGGATGACGTAATGCAACGTCTACAAGACCGGCTTACTACAGCAGTAGGTCGAACATTCTGTGCGGCAACTCCAGTCATTAGATGTAAAACCGTACCCATTCCTACACCAACAGTCAAAGAGCCTGTTCCTCTGTACGCCACAAACAATTGTATTTACCAATTCACATGTAGATGCCAGGCTGTTTACATTGGTCGAACGGAGAGACAGCTTAACAAACGGGTGTCAGAACACATACCTCAATGGGTCAACAAGATACAACACACAGGAGATGCTAGCCGCGAGGAGCCGACAGACCGGAAGCTCCCGGCGTCTTCAATCGGCAGGCACATTGTCGCCAGTGGCCATGTTGTGTCCAGAGACACTGCATTTCGCGTGTTGTTTAGAACACAAAATACTCGCTTGTTAAAATTTGCAGAAGCAATTATGATCTATCAACGCAAGCCAGAATTGTGTAAACAGAAAGACATGTTAATCAGCTTAAAATTACCGTGGTAGATAAGTGACATTACTGTGCGAAATTGTGTATATTTCAACTTGAAGGATTTATCTAGTTAATTTCACGTAAGTTGTGTGATTTCTGCAGTATGTACCTGACGAGATGCAGCGAAATATGCCAGGCAATAAATCGTGCAATCTATTGTTTGTGTCTTCGTTATTCAAATTCACTACGGGAAAACATTGTTTTGAATTATTTATAGATTATTAAACAGTATGAATAACTAATTAATGCAATTTTATTTTACTTATACACTTATACATTATATTTTACAATATGGACAAAAACTGTTACTAATTTGTTAACAAAATTAAAAAAATTTTTATTATAATAATTTTTTTTTTTTAATTATCTATCAATGGCTTTAATTTAGACACAAACCGACTACATTGTCACTATAATTGTTGATTTCTAATGAGATGTATGTAACTGCTTGCAATTTTTGACAATATTCTTGAAATCTGGAGGAAGTTTGCTTGTTTAAATTCGCATGACAGCATACAAGGTGCAGTCAGACAATTAAGACCTATTCTTAGATTTGTTGATCTTCAAGCAGGAAAATGCTTGTTCGCAAATGTATGTTGATCCGAACAATGATAAAAGCTTAGCTGCAAAGTTTTTCAAGTTCGAAAATTATCCTTCTGATAAAGATCCATAGAAATTCAGCAAACCATCTGACTTGAATTTCTCTTTCTAAATGCCCCCGAGGGCCGCATAATATCAGTTGTCGGGCCGCATGTGGCCCGTGGACCTAGTTTGCCCACACCTGCTTTACAGGACACTGCAGTCAACACCAGGTTATTTCAGCTGCTGTTGGTGTACTAGGCAAGTTTCACGTTCCATAGTTTGCCATTGCTCTCTGAATCACCGGCTCACATACCTCCGTAAGTAACCAGCGCGACGCGATCCGCTGCCGAATCTCGCGCAGCTGTGTTTCGTATGTGGGTATGCGGGATTATGAACAACGTCCTTAAACACCTTCACCAAGGACCCCGGCCTAAGGAGATTAACAGATTCAAATTTACTGAGGCTCTATCTAATGAAATGTATGTACTGTAAAAAAAAAAAAAAAAAGAAGAAGGAGAGTGCTTTTCCTCTCAGTCTGATGAAGTTGATTAGTCCAAGAGGCGCAACAGTATATGAGATTTCTAACTGCTTGAGCCTTGCCCATGCTAGTTTGCAAACAAAACAATGGGTTTTTTTTAAGAATACATAGTTACATACTTGTTTTTACTATCATGCAAACAATACCATGTGTTTTTCTTAGAGTGGTAACAGTGGCATTCTTGATCATGTTATAAAACCCACAACATGGATGTTCTTTCTCAAATGTTTATTCACCCTCAACGTCTGTTAGATAGATTCTTAAAGACAACAGCTGTCCTTCTCATGTGTTCATTCACACTCAAGATCCTTCTGACAGTCACACTCTTGTATTTAAAACACACAGTATGTAAACTGTTTAATGTTTCCTGTTATTGTGAAGTGAACCACATATACGAGGAGACTGTGACAATGGAAACAAGTGTCGTTAAGTGTTTTATGAAACGAACATCACCACAAATAATTACACACTGTCATGTTTTCATGTACACTCATTGTTATCAAGACAGACTAGCTCACAGTGATTATTTGAAAAACAGATCTGAAAATCACCATTGGGGAACGTAACATCAGTAACATTAGATATAAGGATGGAATAGTATTGATTGCAGATATTGAGCAGGGTCTGCAATATTTAGTAGATGCGGTTGTTGCACACAGTGAACAACTAGGGTTAAAAAATTTTTTTAAGTGTTAAAACTTTTTTTTTTAAGTGAACAACTAGGGTTAGAATAAAATTTTAAGAAGACACATAATATGGTCGTCATTGGGAAGAAGGAAATATAATATAATATGCTGGGAATATTCTTAAACAAGTGAATCAGTACAAATATATCAGAACAGTCACCTCAACACTCTTTTCCTCGTTGCGAATGACATCTTTTTATTGGTCAGTATGTTTTCCATCTTGCAAAAGGTTACCTTCGCCATGGCGATTCTTTTTCTAATCTCTTCAAGGCATCTCTGTACTTTTTATTGATGTGAAGAGGGAACAATGAGCAGAGAAGCTGAAAAACATTTGATGGCTGTGGAAATGTGGTCTCTAAGGGAAAATGCAAAGAATTATGTAGACCGACAGAAAAAAATAATGATCAAGTCCTAAAAGAAACAAATGAAAATCGTAAACTGATTAGAGAAATTAGATGTAGACAGTCAACTGTTTTGGTCACCTTATGAGAAGAAATAAATTGGAGAACTTGGTGACAGCTAGAAAGATCGAGGGGAAGAGAACAAGGGGAAGGCAGAGAAGTAAATACCTGGATGACTTTCCCACGTGGCATGTCGAGACAAGAACACTGAGTAGATCCACGACTCTGGTGATAGAGTGACATGGCGACACATTACCGCTCACGCTTATTGGCATGGCACATGATGAATGAAATGCTGTAAGTGTAATGTTTTCCATTCTTGTGTTGTAAATCTTCTGTGGTTTAAACCATGATACTGCAAAGAATGATGTAAATAATGTTGTTAACTATCTAGAGCAGGGGTGGCCAATCTTTTCAGCAGGCCGCCCAAATATCAGAAATAATATTTCCTGACGAACTACGCACCTAATTTTTTTTTAAATTAAAGTAAACAAGCAAGCGTGCTACAGCTTCGACCACATCGTCGCTTCCCAGCAGGTGAGATCGTGGTCAAACGCGTGCCTGGTTTTACAAGAAATTTTTTTTTTCCGCGTTTCCATCCTGTTTCAGGATATTGCGGTCAACACCAGCATCTTTCAGCTGTGTGTTGATTCCTAGGCTAGATTACGCTCATCAGCACGCCACGACTTTCTGAGCGACCGGCCCCATACTCTCATAAGTCACTTTTGCGATTCGAACCACTGCTAATTCTCGTCGCGTCACGTGACGAGAGTATTCGGGGTTAGCGGAGAAAGCTGCTAACCCCTCGGCCATGGAGCCGGCTTTTACAAGAAATAGGTATAGTTATTTTTTTTTTAAAGAAAATAAAACATAACTGAGAATCAGACATGTTTATTCAATCAATCAATCATGTGCCATGCCGGAAAGCGTGGGCAGTCATGACTCGCCATGTTTATTAGACAATTTAAAAATATTTAAAAGTGAGACATCTGACTTTCTTTTGCAGAACTAAGAGCATCAGAATTTATCTCAACTGATGTTGTCGCTACATGTAAACAGTTTTCCAAATGAACATCAGTAATTCGTGTTCTCACTTGTGATTTGATGTGCTTCATGCGACTAAAAAGCTGTTCACACGCATAAGTGTTTCCAAATAGTGAAACCATCGACAGAGCATGTTTGTAAAACAAATACGTCCAAATACGTTTTATATAACTCTTCCAAACCAACTTGGTCGAATTTCTCCATTAACTTGTATCACAACACATTTCACAATGTTCCATTTGTAATCTTCCTGGTAATAAATTCACGTCTATCGCGAATGGCGTTGCAAATGCACAAAAAAGCACATGATGTCTTTTTTTTTAAATCCTGAAATCTGTTTTCAAATTTGAGGTTTAAGCCAGATATCAAAGAAGCGTATTTATCCGCCGCCTCCTGTGTGACATCTGGTTGCAATGACAATGTAGGAAAGTAAGTAAAGTTTTTTTTTCCCTCAACAGTTGTTGCCAAAGACCAAGTTTCATTTGAAATGCAGAAATATGATCATACATCTTATTAATTAATTTATCTTTCCATTGTAGACGAGTATTAACGTCATTTAGGTTGCTAGTTATATTGACCAGAAATGCAAATTCGCAAACCCACTCTTTGTCTTCAAACTCTGGGATACTTTTTAACTTGCTTGCAAAGAATGATTGTATTTCTTGTTGCAAATCAAACACTCTTTTCAACAATTTGGCACGGGCCAGCCATCTTATTTCTGTATAAAATTAACGTCATTAACATCTGAGTTCAAAGACTTTAGAAATTCTTGGAACTGACGGTGATTCAACCTGTTCGACGTAATGAAGATCATTATTTTGACGACCAATTTCATGACATAGTCCATTTTGAGGGACTTCGAACATAAATTCTCCTGATGAATAATGCAATGAAAATTTAGCATTGAAGTATTACCGACTTTGGAGGCCTCATTTTCAATCAATTTTACTAAACCTTCGTGTTTCCCAACCATTGCTGGAGCACCATCCGTTGTTAAGCCCGATAAGTTGTTAAGTTGTAACGAAAAGTGATTCAATGTCGATGTAACTGCTTACAACAAATCTCGTGACTTAGTAGTGTCCTTAAGTGGATACAGTGCCGCTAATTCTTCTGTCTTTTTTAAATGGACATCAACATCCCAGATAAAAATTGCCAGTTGGTAGTATCTGCCATATCTGTGCTTTCATCCACTGCTAGAGCATAAAATATAAACTCGGATGCTCGACTTTTCAAATTATCTTCAATATGTTTTCCATTGTCGTCCACGCGCCTAGTAATAGTCTGACGAGATAGACTTATTTGTTTAGAAATCCTTCTTCTTTTCTGGACACAGAATTTCAACGACGCTCTTCGAACATTCCTTTAACTATTTAGCTAACTGAATATGCCTTCAATTTTTGTTTCTGCTAGTGTCATGGCTACTGCATAACTAGCTTTTACATAGCATGTTGACTCTGAACCAGCTCTAGTAAATATCCTGTGTTGTGCAGAAATTTTTTTTTAAAGTCATTTACTTGGTCTTGTTGAAATTGCCCTTTGTACTTATCAAACGTATTTGCATGTTCAGTCTCGTAGTGCCGTTTGATGTTATACTCTTTCATGACAGAAACAGATTCGTTACATATCAAGCATATGGGCTTTGTTTTAATTTCCACGAAACAGTAGTTTATAGTCCACCTGTCTTGAAAACTTCTTAATTCTTCTGTGATTCTTCTCTTCTTCGGTCCAAGGTCTTTACTAGTTGACGCCATGGTTACATAATACCTCAAATACACATAATAAATATTCACATAACAAAACCCCACATCAAAATAATATTAATAATCTATATTAATCATACCTTTCTCACTGATGTTCTCAGCCAATAAAAGTTATAAATATCCATAGGGTAGATAAACTTCAAGAGTTATAAATATCCATAATGATACCAGCCGAGGATGTAAATTATCCATAAATGATAAACGACGGGCAGATATCTATGGTAATAAGGTTCAGGCGGTGAAAAATATCCACGATGATACCGTTCAGGTTTCTAAAATGTCCTCATGAATAAAGTTCAGGTTTTAAAAATGACCAGGTGGAAACAATCGAAGTTTTGCATATGTCCATCTGGATAACTGGCAGGTTTTGATAATGATAATAACCCTTCTCCTGACCTTAACAACTAGCCATGAAGGTAGGACTCAGCCAGTGCATTTACTTGAGTAGTGGGTACATTGGTGTTGGCCAGGCGATCCTCATGTATACATTGACCATTCACTCAATGGACTTCTGTAATGTTGAGGTTGCTTTAAACTTGGAGAGCAAATAATATTAAGGAAATTCCGCTCTTACAGCAATATGAATCAGCCACTCCAAATGATAACTAGAGCATTTGTACTATTGTGATCAAGAGAAAAGAGAAAGGGGGAAGAAGAGAGAGGAGGGAGGGAGTAGAGAGAGAAGAGAGAGAAAAGAATGATGAGGGAAATGATGTAAATAGTGGTGTGAAGCCTAAAAGTTCGTTCCTCAGTCGAACTCTGCCTACTACACACTACCTTTGATAGTAAAGAAATATGAAGAGAGAGAAGGAGAAAAAAGAGGATGAGAGTAAGGGATACGACAGATGTAGGTTCGTGTCTCCGCGTGAGAACAATAGTTAATTACTATTGCACCATCAATGTCTCGTGGTGTAGGTTATCAGGTTATAGAAGAGATGTACAGCCTCACAAAGTCTCTGAGCTACTCTACTTATGTTACTTCAGACTAACAAGTCGGAATAAAAGACAACTCAATAATATATTTAATTCCTTCTTGAACAATAACAGAGTGACAATCTACAACATAATCACATAAAGTAACCAGTACATGCATTGAAGACACATCTACGTATAATCGACTCCAAAAAACAACACAATACTGCATGTCGTCACAAGGGGAGGTAGACAATATAATAAACTATGCAACCAGATGTTAGAGAAATTATTACCTACTATCACCTCCTAACCGCATGGCCTTTGTTTCATAACTATCTCTCCGTAGGCTTATCAGTGGTACATGTATTCAGCCCAAACACCCATTGATCCACAGATTGATCCATCAATCCATATACCCAGGGATTTAATTCGCTCCCATCCAACTTGTTCAGCGGGTAACTGTTTATTCAGCTATGCCTGGTTTATCCAGGCGACTCCAGTTTACCCAGACGATGTATTCAACTTCTGCCATCCAGTGGGTTTTCTGGTCGTCCTTCTGGGTTTCATATTTGAAATACGATTGCTCTCTTCAACCTCGTTTGCCGTGGATCCCACCACCGGTTTCCAGTCGTATTTGACATTAGTCTCCTGTGTGGTTCCAACCGCATTGTCCCTGGCTATGGTCGTCCTGTCTGACGTTTAGCCATCTACTGCAACTAACGAGCGGTCTCCTTAGCTGGCGGTCCTCTTAACTCAAGTGGCTTTCTTGCACTTTAACGATCCTCGGACTCTGCGTGTCTTTCCCTTCTTTGGCTTATCTGCCTTGGGTAGGTTCCGTTCACAGATCCTTAGTCGCTCTCACTCCTATCAGTGATTCAGACGAATTCTAGCATGAGCGCTTGTCCGTCTTCCTTCACTTCCTCCTCCTACAGATACTATACAGACTTGGGCACGGATTAGCCACAATTTCTGAAGTCCTGTTACTATGTTCCTTGGGCTGCCCCAAGAGGGCTCAGGCCCCCGCCGCTCCCGGAGTCCACTATTAACTGTCCTCTCTCCTGCTCGACTCTTCTAACTCACTGGATCCCAAAATATATATAACTATATACTTGGCGCTTCTTTCTGGAATCACGTGACGTCGCTGTCCCTTGTCCTCCAATCAGTACCTCGCGTACCCTGCTTAATTTGCATACTACTATCATATCATTAACCCAAATCTACATTGTCTCTGAAGTTCATGGTCCTGAGTTTATCGTCCTTGTTTGAGTTCATGCTCTTTAAATAAGAATTCCCAGTTCAAGCACGTTCCCACTGCTATAAATCTGCCCCTCCGTTGTATTCCTTGCCCAAACTGACAGTTCCCGACAAAGCCTATGCTAAGTTTGGCTTCATGTTTCCTGAATTTCTCATTTCACTAACAACTAAAGGTAAACCGTCGGTCAGCGGGCTGCACTAGAGTCATTGCCCGACCACTCACTAATTTTGAACTTATACTGGTCGGTGAACTTTCTGTTTCAAAAAGGCGGTATGTGAAAACCATTTTTCCATACTGTCTCATACCCACCTACCAAAAGTTGATGGGTCCCACCATCAATATAGCGTCATTCCTCCTTGAGATCGAAGCCCTGGCTCCGCATCTGACATCACTCCTAAACAATATTTGATGCCTAAGGGGAAAACTCTTTTTGGGAACTCCCACCCCAAATAATAATAATTACAAAAAAATACTGGTTGCATCCCCTGCTCTCCCAGTGCATAAGGCAGTTAAAACTTCTGACGTGCATCCTAACAATATTGTAATCAAGTAATATTATCCATAAAAACAGTTCAATACCTGGCATGCCGGGGATTCCCCCAGACAACAAAATCATACATCAAAGGGTGCACATAAAGACACCAAAATGAAAACAATATCAATATAGGCATTCACTTAATATGCCATCCCCCTGTAACAACAACAAAACCAAAAATCAAATTCACATCGGTGCTACCCACTAGGAACTCGGTACATCAATGTGTCCAATCATTCTTGAATCTGAAAAACATTGTAACAATTCCTGTGACCTCACAGGAAAATGCCTGGTCACCACACATAATAAAACAACAAATTCTCCCCTATTCGCAAGGACACATCAGCCTGAAGCTGCAATCTTCACAATCGCCGCCGCTGTACACAAAAACAAATCAGCCCCTACTGTAAGTAAACAACACTTAGTGGCCATAGAAACAAACCAAAACGTATATCATGAAACAGCTTTTGACATAAAAACAAATGTGCGCCCAGTCGTTGGACATCGTGCTCCATTGTCTTGGCGCTGAAATAACTCTGGAAAAAAAATGGTATGCCCAGTTCTTGGACATTATGCTTTACTCTCTTGACGCTGAAATAACTCTGACAAAAAAATGCGTGCCCAATTCTAGGACATCATGCTCTAACATTTATTCTTCGCCACGCCCCTTCACATTAAAAACAAACATGTACCCGTATTAACATCTACTCGGGCAATCTCAGATTATAAATGGTCTCCTTGGCCTCCTGACACGACATTGAACTATGTGTTGTCACTATGACACCTAATACTGCAGTTGTGTCTGCCCTTGAACACAATAGAGTGAGGCCCACACAAAAATAAAAACATTCGCATAGGCCGACTTGACAACTTCCGCTATGGAAATAACAAGGGAGCTAACTGCTCCACAAAAGTTGATCCTATCAAGTAGTCATATTCATTTAAACAACAAAATAACATGTTTCTAACTAAGTTCGACCTGTAAAACAAACAAAGGATGGCTAAACGTGACTACACCAAAATTGTCATTCAATTATGAACCAACACTACACCACGAACGTTTAACTAATTATTAAACTACTGTTCATTGCGTCATGCTGAAATAAATATATAAAGAATATGTTTCTGCTTGCGGGTGCTCTCTGGATTCCGTTTTCTTCTTCACTGAATTTCTACGATTCTTTTCTTTAAAGTGTCTATTCTATATGCATGGGCAGAAATATAGGGCGTCACTGGTCATTCACTGCCCAACACTGTTAACATATCTAAATCTGGTATCATGAAACTTGAAGACGCTGGTACACTGAATTCCACCTCTGTTCCCGCTTCTAAAATAAAGGGATTTTCTAACTACCACGAGTTACACTGTCATTTGTCTCTTCACAACAGCCATAATAAACTCACTAAATAAAACACAGGGGAATATCACCTCATGATGATCTAATTGTTATCGTTCATGCTTGCATTTCTGGTATGCACATGTGGCATTGGTAACTTCGGCACAGCCCGTCTCGCTCTGCCGCTGGTGGGGCACGCCAGCACGATGAGTCCTTGTTGTCGTTCCTTGAAGGGCAACACAAAAAAAAGGGGGGGGGGAGACACATTGTTCTGATGACTTCAGATGTGGCCACTGCCACCAAACGTATTGCGTTCAGCCAGGCAAAGCACTTTGCATGGCTCTGGGTTTCGCCTGCCATGCCCTGTCATCAATTATGACTCTTGACTACCTGGACGAAGAGTGGGTGACCTTTGTATAACGGTGGAGTATTTTATTCTGATACTCTTTAATGATGAAAAGATAAGGCCACCTTTACGTTGTTTTGCACTGCTCAGCTGATGTCTGAGCTTATTCCGGACAGATTCCGCTGCGCTGACTCTCCTTCTGAGTTGGCTATCCCTGGGTATTTTGTTGTTGTATGTTGGGTTTTCCTGTATTCTTGTAGCGAGGTGGTTTGGCCGGTGTACTTTACACAAGAGTTTCTAACTGAACAGACTTAGTAGAGACCTCGCCGACAGATAGTTCAGACAATTTACCAACCAGCTATGAGATACGTAGCCTAGTAAAGGAACACTTACTGAGACAACTATCGAGCAGGCAATCACGAACTACTGACTGTAAGCGACAAATCTATGTATACGATCTCACTATGTAGTAGAACCTGACACCACAGAAACAAAGTTCACATGGAATCTCCTGGGAGCTCCCGGACTAAGCTGGAAGGTCCCAGAAAATTCTGGAAACATATCCTGCCGACGACGCCATTTGTGATCAAGAGAAAAGAGAAAGGGGGAAGAAGAGAGAGGAGGGAGGGAGTAGAGAGAGAAGAGAGAGAAAAGAATGATGAGGGAAATGATGTAAATAGTGGTGTGAAGCCTAAAAGTTCGTTCCTCAGTCGAACTCTGCCTACTACACACTACCTTTGATAGTAAAGAAATATGAAGAGAGAGAAGGAGAAAAAAGAGGATGAGAGTAAGGGATACGACAGATGTAGGTTCGTGTCTCCGCGTGAGAACAATAGTTAATTACTATTGCACCATCAATGTCTCGTGGTGTAGGTTATCAGGTTATAGAAGAGATGTACAGCCTCACAAAGTCTCTGAGCTACTCTACTTATGTTACTTCAGACTAACAAGTCGGAATAAAAGACAACTCAATAATATATTTAATTCCTTCTTGAACAATAACAGAGTGACAATCTACAACATAATCACATAAAGTAACCAGTACATGCATTGAAGACACATCTACGTATAATCGACTCCAAAAAACAACACAATACTGCATGTCGTCACAAGGGGAGGTAGACAATATAATAAACTATGCAACCAGATGTTAGAGAAATTATCACCTACTATCACCTCCTAACCGCATGGCCTTTGTTTCATAACTATCTCTCCGTAGGCTTATCAGTGGTACATGTATTCAGCCCAAACACCCATTGATCCACAGATTGATCCATCAATCCATATACCCAGGGATTTAATTCGCTCCCATCCAACTTGTTCAGCGGGTAACTGTTTATTCAGCTATGCCTGGTTTATCCAGGCGACTCCAGTTTACCCAGACGATGTATTCAACTTCTGCCATCCAGTGGGTTTTCTGGTCGTCCTTCTGGGTTTCATATTTGAAATACGATTGCTCTCTTCAACCTCGTTTGCCGTGGATCCCACCACCGGTTTCCAGTCGTATTTGACATTAGTCTCCTGTGTGGTTCCAACCGCATTGTCCCTGGCTATGGTCGTCCTGTCTGACGTTTAGCCATCTACTGCAACTAACGAGCGGTCTCCTTAGCTGGCGGTCCTCTTAACTCAAGTGGCTTTCTTGCACTTTAACGATCCTCGGACTCTGCGTGTCTTTCCCTTCTTTGGCTTATCTGCCTTGGGTAGGTTCCGTTCACAGATCCTTAGTCGCTCTCACTCCTATCAGTGATTCAGACGAATTCTAGCATGAGCGCTTGTCCGTCTTCCTTCACTTCCTCCTCCTACAGATACTATACAGACTTGGGCACGGATTAGCCACAATTTCTGAAGTCCTGTTACTATGTTCCTTGGGCTGCCCCAAGAGGGCTCAGGCCCCCGCCGCTCCCGGAGTCCACTATTAACTGTCCTCTCTCCTGCTCGACTCTTCTAACTCACTGGATCCCAAAATATATATAACTATATACTTGGCGCTTCTTTCTGGAATCACGTGACGTCGCTGTCCCTTGTCCTCCAATCAGTACCTCGCGTACCCTGCTTAATTTGCATACTACTATCATATCATTAACCCAAATCTACATTGTCTCTGAAGTTCATGGTCCTGAGTTTATCGTCCTTGTTTGAGTTCATGCTCTTTAAATAAGAATTCCCAGTTCAAGCACGTTCCCACTGCTATAAATCTGCCCCTCCGTTGTATTCCTTGCCCAAACTGACAGTTCCCGACAAAGCCTATGCTAAGTTTGGCTTCATGTTTCCTGAATTTCTCATTTCACTAACAACTAAAGGTAAACCGTCGGTCAGCGGGCTGCACTAGAGTCATTGCCCGACCACTCACTAATTTTGAACTTATACTGGTCGGTGAACTTTCTGTTTCAAAAAGGCGGTATGTGAAAACCATTTTTCCATACTGTCTCACTATGCTTTCAGGTTCGGCCAATGTACAGTCCACCATCCTGGAGTCCAAAGAACCCTACTGTATCCAATACGGAAAATACAGCTGGTCGCTGGAAAAGCAATTTCTAAAATTCCTTACAGTTCTCAATTTTACCCCTTAAAATCTTCTCAATTCAATCCACCTACTCAATTTCTTTTCATGTACTCATCCTAGGCGTACTTTTAGCACGGAACGTGACACAGCTTGATGGGGATGGTGTCGTGGACAGGGCCGGACTGGAGAAGGGGGGAGCAGTAGTGTTGTCATCTCCCGTCTTCTTGTCACCCACAAGATGGTCGCACGTGTATCTATGTCGTGTGGACGCAGTTTCCAACTCCTGGCAACTTCAAACGCCCCGGCGGCTTAAGTGTTATGGTTAGAAAATTGGGCTTGGCCTCGAATTAACATTGTGACCTCTGAATACAGTTTAATAGGGAATCCAAGTGTCGTTGATAGGCATAAAATATTGGTTATATGTCACAACGACTCATGATGTAATTTCTTTTGGTGATATGTACAATAAAGTTAACATTTATGTTCATTTGACCTAGCTCCGCGGGCTGCAACATGACTCCCGGCTGGTCGCATGCGGCCCGCGGGCTTCATGTTGATCCTGATCTAGACAGAGCATTGATATGCAGTTATCAGTAAGATTGTATACCCAAGAACAGATGTGCAGATGTGTAAGATACCAGAGTCGTGGATCAGCTCAGTGTTCTTGTCTCGACCATGCCACGTTGTCGAGCCATCCAGGTATTTACTTCTGTCTTCTCCTTGGTCTCTTAACCTCGACCTTGCCAGCTGTCACCAGGTTCTTTATTTCTTCTCATAACATGTCCAAAATGTTGGACTGTCCACGTTTAATTTCTCTAATCAGTTTAAGATTTTCATTTTTTTCTTGTGTAAGATATACTTAATGGTAAATGCCATTCACTATATTGTCTTTATGAGGATTGTTGACGTATAACTGTCATCAGCTGGAAAACAGTTCGGACAGTATTTAGTATTTATGGAGTCCGCTTTGTTTTATTTATGCAGTTCCAGATGAATATTGCTGACTAGAAGCTGGAGTATCAATATAATTTGATTAGTCAAGCCCTGTGCAGACCACCTGGTGTCAAGTGTAGAAGTTGAAGCTGGAAGTGGCAGTACCAGGCAGATAACATATAAGATGGTAATGAATGAATCACCAAATCACGAGAAGTAGACGACAAGCTTTACTAGAAGACGATCACGAGTTTAAAAAAATGGACGTTGCGACCAACGCCGTCGTCAGCACACGCGCCCGCGCGCGTGCGCTCGCACACACACACACAATTACACACACACAGTCACACACACACAAACAGATACAACTACATGAAAATGTAATAAAACTAAAAATCAACAAAACCTTGACAGACTACGAAGACAAAACGGGAAACGGTTAATTTGCTGACTACACGTAAGCCGCAAAAGACTTACCACCCTAAATCCTGTGATTTTAACATTTTCTTCTTCTTCTTCTTCTTCTTCTTCTTCTTCTTCTTCTTCTTCTTCTTCTTCTTCTTCAGCGTTCCGAACCATTGAGGTTCTTTGCTGCAGATACAATCCGTCTCCATTCGTCTCTCTGGTGGACCTTCTCTTGCCAATCGTTGATTCCAAGTGCTTGTAGGTCTGTAAATGTATTATCTCTCCACCGTCTTCTTGGTCTACCTCTGGGTCTACGGTCATTTATTTCCTGAGTGTAAATGAGTTTTGTTTCCCTATTATCTTCCATTCTTTCTGTATGCCCCAGCCATTGTAGTCCATTAGCCTTCATGATACCAGTGATTAGCGGGGACTTAAACAGATCATAAATGTCTTTGTTACTTCTTCTTTTCCACTCTCCACTTTGTGTATCCCTAATGGGTCCAAAGATGCGTCTTACAATTTTGTTCTCAAAGGTTTGTAACAAGGCTTCGTCTCCTTTCGTTGTACTCCAGGTTTCAGAGCCATACAGCACAACTGGTTTGATCAGTGTTTTGTATATTGTGATTTAACATATTACTTATATCCTATAGATGCTGCTTCTTTAACCTTTAACCTTTCATCTAAATCTTGGTAAAGTTATTATTTATTTTTTTTTTTTAAATTTTACCTCGGTAGTATTGTCAGTGAATATCTGTAAAGTAAATACGAGGTGTTTGTAAAGTCTCACTGCACTTTATATGTAGAAGAAATTTTTAAAATTAGTACATGACGTCATCAATAAATGTGTCCACAGTCCATCGTGAAGCAATATGCAGAGAATGGCTGTCGTCTGCTGGAGAATTTCTTTGCACTCCAAACAGAATTGTGTTATCAACGGAAGAAAGAATTTGTTTGGTTGTACAAATGTTTCGAAATGGCGGTCTATACACACGGAAATAACAACAGACACGTTGCAGAAGATATTTGACAATATAAAGAGACGTGTACAGTCATGTCTTGAAGCCCGTGGTGGACATTTCCAATACCTACTATAATGAATACTTGATTCATTGGTCCTTTCCAGTTTCCTCAAAACAATGTTAGATCATAGTAGTAACTATTATAACTAATGTAACGAATTTTTAGCACATTTTTGATGACGTAATGTATTTCATTTTTTCAAATTTATCCTATATATAAAGTGTAGTGAGACCTTACAAACACCCTGTATATTTTGTTATTGCACATAAGTCTAATAACATAAAACAAGTTAAAGCAAGTCATGCAGTCATCCGAACACTCTGTCTTTAACCAAATAGTTAGTAAGTCAAGGCTTTTAGGTAGGATTTCACAAGCAGTCATTTCTTTATTATACTGTTTGTCTAGGAAGTCGCTCTTATTTGCCATGGGAAGTCTCCATGGGAAGCAGCATTTTCTTAACTTTCAATTAAAATCTTCCTGACGCTGGAAACTGTGTGGGAATTCTTTATTTTGTCTTCCCTCGTTCGTTAGACATAATGATCTTTCTGTGTCAGCGACCCCCGCCCACCACACAGAGATAAGGAACACAAAAGGACTAGCAAAAACTGCATTCTGTTAAAAGAATGTTTAATTAGTTTATGCAATAGGACTTGTCATTGGAAGTTAGAAAAGAATTCTTGCGTGTAATATAGAAACAGATTAACATATGGTTGCGAATCGTGTACAATTGGTAAACAGGTGCAAAACATCCTGGAGGATTCAGGATATGTGGTTTTATAGAAGAATGCTGAAAATTCCGTGGACAGATTAATTGAGCAATCTGGACATTTTAAGAGAAACTAAGTTGCAAAGACAACTTATCACACACATCCGATAGAAGAAATTAGAAAAAAAAAAACAACAACAACGGAACATGTTATGACAACTGGAAAGATTTGTGGAAAGAGAGATAGAGAAAGACTGCAGGAGAAAATTCTTGACAGCCTTGTGTCATGGCACGGATGGTAGTCAATACACGAATAATAAATTAAATGCCGTTGGAGATCGTAAGATGTATAGAAGCATGATCGCCTACGCCAGTCGACATAGCACCTGATATCGATAGCTTTGAACAGGGAGGGGATTTACAATTTTCCCCCTGTTTCTCTTTCCTATAAATGTTTGTTGTGTACAGTCACCCAATCACATGCAATTTTACAACAATATCGATAGCTTTGAACGGGGGATTTACAGTTTTCCCCCCTTTTCACTTTCCTATAAATGTTTGTTGTGTACAGTCACCCAGTCACATGCAATTTTACAACACATTTCCTTAGAAATGCGTCATTAGACGGATCTTGTTGTTTCACAAAAGTATTCGATGTTTACTCGACATGAAAGCTATAAAATTTTTCGTTAAGTACCGTGTTCCCCGAAAATAAGACCATCCATCCATCCATCATCCATCATGTGCCATGCCGATAAGCGTGGGCGGTCATGTTTTGCCATCTCACTCGATCACCAGAGTCGTGGATCAGCTCCGTGTTCCTGTCTCGACTATGTCACGTGGCCAAGCCATCCAGGTATTTACTTCTCGGTCTTCCCCTTGGTCTCTTCCCTTCTATCTTGCCAGTTGTCACCAATTTCTCCAAGTAATTTTTTCTCATAACATGCCCCCAAAATTTTGACTGTCTACGTCTAATGTCTCTAATCAGTTTACGATCTTCATTTGTTTCTTGAAGGACTTGTTCATTGGTCTTTCTGTCTGTCTATGGTATTCTTTGAATTTTTTCCTCAGAAACCACATTTCCACAGCCATCAGCTGTTTTTCAGCCTGACTGCTTATTGTCCATGCTTCACATCCATTCAAAAGTATAGGTTCTATGCAGCACTTTAACACTCTTTTTCTCGTTTCAATTGATATCTTTTTATTGGTCAGTATGCTTTTCATCTTGCCAAAGGCTATCTTCGCAATGGCAATTCTTGTTCTAATCCCTTCAAAGCATCTCCCATCAGATGGTATGACTGTGCCGAGATAACTGTATCGATTCACTTGCTTAAGAATATGCCCATTTAATCGTATATAACATTGTGGTATTTCCTTCTTCTCAGTGACGACCATAATCTGTGTATTCTTAATATTCAGTTCTAACCCTAGTTGTTCACTGTGTGCAACAATCGCATCTACTAAATTTTGCAGGTCCTGTTCATTGACAGCAGTCAAGACTGTATCATCTGCATATCTAATGTTATTGATGTATCGTTACCCAATGTTGATTCCTTCCATATCTTTTATATTTCTGAAAATAGTTTCACTGTACAGGGAAAAGAGATCTGGAAACATTACACATTCCTGTTTCACACCTCTTTTAATAGGCTGATATTGACCTACATCGTTATAAATTCTGGTGGCATCTTTTGTTTCCAAAATATGTTTTTTAACAAGTCTAAAATCAATTTGTAGATCTTCAAGCATCCTTATCATGTCATCATGTCTCACTTTATCGAAAGCCTTTGTGTAGTCAATAAAGCAAAGATATAGATCTTTGTTTACTTCTATAGAACGTTCAATTACTGTTCTCGGTATATACACAGTATTTACTGTGCCCTTACCTTCTACAAACCCATATTGTTCTTCTCCTATTTCGGTTTGTATTTTCTTCCTAACTAAGTAAGAAAAAACTAAAATAAGACCGGGTCTTATATTAAGTTTAGCTTTAAAAAAAAAGCACTAGAGCTTATTTTCGGGGGAAGTCTTATATATATATATATATATATATATATATATATATATATATATATATATATATATATATATATATATATATATATATATATATATATATATATATATATATATATATAACACGGTATGTGCAATCGATCGTGTTTGTACTCGCCCACGGACGTAGCAGGTGGTCGCATCCAGAAAGACATGTAGGCCTAACGCTATGACCCTGAAATCGTACACCCAATCTCTGAATTGAGTCAATAACCGACATCACAGCACTCAGGACATTCCCATACGTGTTCCGTCCTCGTCTGCAACGGCAAACGAAGAGACCCAATACTTGCGGTAACAGTAGCAGTCTCATTATATGTCAGCCAGGCCTTTCCTGGGAGTTGTGAGTGTCAGTCAGATCCCCCTTATCACTCCCTGCAACACCATTCTCTCCAAGTCGTGATGATCTATCTACCTGTTCTTGTGCATAAAACACACGATTCCAAAGAGTCCCGACCACATCTGCCTTATCATGCACCAATACTCCACCAACGGGTCGAGACCCAGCTAGTCTGCACGTTTCCCACCACACCAGCATGTCTCGGGGTGGGGTGGGGTGGGAGCGGATCCAACAGATGCTGTCTATTTTTGATTGTTGAATGCAAGCCTGTCACTCTGCCTTTCTTCACATTTCTCATCACACTTTGCGAGTCCGTTGCAATCACGACATTCGTGTGCTGTTTGTCCTCCTGCCAGCGATTCGCCGTCGTGACTTCCCCCACTTGCATTCTCAAATTAGATGTTGTGGTATATCATATTCTTCAACAAGTGAATAGGTACAATTATCTCGGAACAGTAATAACACCTGATGGGAGATGCCTTGAAGAGATTAGAACAAGAATCGCCATGGCAAAAGTAGCCTTTAGCAAGATGAAAAACATACTAACCAATAAAAAGATGTGTCAGAATTCCCAATAAGGGTTTAGAGAGTTAATAGGAGTAAGACAAGTGTAGTAGGGAGACACCAGACAGGAGACACACCAGCGCTATAAATAGCTTCACCAGGGGACACATTTGTGTCAACCAAGGGAGCACTACGGACATGTGAGCGAGGGCTTCCCCAAGTCATTGGGAAGCTTGGCCTTACGAGTAACCGTGGAGTACCCGGTTACTCAAGTTCACGAGCCAGCGTGCTGGGGACTCCATGCACGCAAGACTCGCTAATGCACGGAGGGGACAGCGTCCGTGCTTGGCCACGCAATGTGTAGCGTGTGGACAGACCCGACTGGAGACGATTAGAGAGTAGACGTGTTCTTGACAAATGCTATAAGTTTCTAGACAATAGTTAAATATTAGGCTTTAGATTTAGATTGTGATTACTAGCATCATTTCTCACCACTTCATTACATTCATGTTGTTTAATGTCAATGAAGCATACCGCTCGCAGAGCTTATAAATTGCCAGCTCTAAATAAAAATGCATTCCTTTTGCAAATGACACGAGTTGTTATTTCGTGCGGTGCAAAAGTAGGGGAGTCCTGAAAGACCTGTAGCAAGCAAGTTGCTGACAGACAGGACCCCAATTGGTGTCAGAAGCCACTGAACCAACGTCAACAGACAATTGGTGTCAGAAGCCACTGAACCAACGTCAATAGGCAATTGGTATCAGAAAGTTCTGATCCAACGTAACAAGCACGATTCAACATCATTGCTGTGTTAAAATATTTGAAAGTAATGTAAATTTGTTTGCATATATGGCAGAAATAATTTTCTCTTGTGAATTATTACGATCATACCATTTGTGGAGCTTGAACCACAATGAAGCAAAAGTAAATTATGAAAGTATGTTATTCTACGGAAATTAATGAAAATGTATACAATCATCAGTAAATATTATCAAGCTAACCATCGTGTACATTTCATTTTGTGTGATACAGCCATCAATGTCACCATTCTTCATATTCAGTAAATAGATTAGCTACTGAACTGAAGCCTAGAACGAAGTTATACCGAACTAGTCAGAAAGTGAAGACAAGACGACATCGACTGTCATACGACGAATCATCTTACGAATCATGACAATCATTCAGACTATCATATCATTCATTCATTAACACCATTTATCATTATCTATCACATTTTTTCATTCATCATTCGCATGAAAGATAAATTTGTATTTACAACATATGCGTGCGTCTAATTTTTGATGCTATACTAAACAGAAACATCCATTGTGTTATCAAGTCAATCATTTTGTGAGTGTGGAAGACAACGGTGGAACATCCCAAGATCCGTATTTTCGAAGGAATTAGATGAGTATATTTTCAGAATATTTTGGTATGCTCTAAATTAATCATGCATCTTCTTGTTCAGTAAAGATGTATATTTACTAACACATAATTACAAACCATTGTGTGAATATTACTTTGATATCATTTTGAACTAACATAAAGCCATAAAATGGCGTCACTAAGTGATTGTATCCAGGCAGGCAAGGCAATGGGCCATACTGGTGAAAAATTAGAGAAATGGGTAGATCAAAAATACAAAGAAGAATTAGCTCGACAGAAAGAGGAAACTGCTCGACAGAGGGAAGAAACAGAAAGAAAAGCTGCTCTTGATAGGGATGAAAGAGCATTAGAAAGGCAACATCAAAAAGAAATGAAAGAGGTCGAAGAAGCTACCAAACAGAAACAGTTAGAATTAGATCAGGCCACTAAACAAAAGCAGATACAAGTAGACTCAGAAACTAAATTAAAGATGAAGGAAATGGAGGTAGATTCAAACATACAGATAGCCTCTAGCAAACAAAAGAGCCAAGAAGAGCAGAACAAATTTAGCGAGTATAAAGGCCTTATCAAACCATACAGTGTAGGGGATTCAATTAGCGCATGGACTGAGAACATAGAATTCCAACTAAAGACTCAGAAAATACTTTTGGATGACTGGGCAATGATCTACATGAGAAACCTCAGTGGGGAGCCGTTAAAAGTAATAGAATCCATACCTACAGAGCTAAGGAACAATTATCAGTACATTCACGACAGGATCTTCTTCTTCTTTTCGTTCATCCGGAGTGTTTTTTTCAGATGTCATTGCGGTGTGTCTGTTATGCGCCCTTGGGCCGAAACCGGTAGGCCAACACATCGACTTTAGCGTGCTTTTTTGACCAGGTAGCATACCTGGGAGACTCTCACTTTTGTGGTGCCATCTACAACCATGCTGGCCAAGGTTGAACGGTCGAAGACAACGGTCATCCCTCAAAGGAAGGCAGGGACAGTCCATAGCATTTCCGCCATCCAAGGTTGCTTCCATAGTTGCAGGGCCGACACATAACGCCCTGGATCTGGGCTCACCGAGGGAAATCGTCACGTCCTGCTCATGGCTGCTTTAAATCCTCACTTCAATATATTGGTCATTTCGTATTCCCCGGGCCATTCCCGCACAAACCAGACATGTTCGCAGTCGGCATCCACTCAGCGAGTTTTAGGACATGTGCTTGTCGTTGCGCCCATCAGAGCTGTTCCAGGCACGACAGACATTCGGAAACTACCTAGTCAGAGCTGTTCCGAACAAGAGCGGCATTCGGAAACTAGGTAGTCAGAGCTGTTCCTAGCACGAAAGACATTCGGGCGAGACATTTCACTCGGACGTAATTGCGTAGTGTCAATTTTTAGTTTGCCACCCGTAGGCCGACACTTCCGACTTCTGGCGGGCATTTTTTAGTGAGGTTAGCCTTCCTCTGGTTTCGAGACACGTTAGACTGTTGTAATGTCACCCACATCTCAGCAGGTCAAGATAGAACGATCAACGATATCGCGGACGGCCCTCAAGGGAAGGCAGGGGCAGACCATGGGCATCATCTCACTATCCGAGGAGGCTTCCATAATTGCAGAGCCGGCACATATTGCTCTGAGACTGGACTCACCCAAGGAGTTTCCACGTTCTGCCCATGGCTGCTTTAGTTCCTCACTTCCATGTGTTGAGCATCCCGCTTGCCACTGATCGCTCAAGCACACACCAGGAGCGGTCAGATTGCGGGCGACATCCACTCGGTAAGCTTTTGCTTGTGACTTCAACCCACGCAATAGGTTCGCTCGCCGTGCGTTCCATTTTGCGTTGAGACGTTCTTCCACTTATATCTACACTCTCTATGAGTTAGGTACAGAGTTTCCGTAACCATGCCCTTCGACTGGGGCACTTGTCTGTCTTTTTTGTACTCGCTCACGGGGTAGGCTACATGTGCTGCCGGCTCAGCACCTTACCTTCGTGCAGCAGTGAACGGGAAACGGTCAGGCCCTCTCATCCGGGAATCCCTCATATCCCCCAGCTGAGAGCCTTCGAACATGTATCAGACCTGAGCATGTAGCTTGCTCAGTATCACGTTTCTATTTTCCGGTAGACGGGTATCGGCCTGGCTCTCAGATCCGAGGGTTTGTGGCTTAGAGGCGTTCAGCCACAGCCCTCGACAGGGAGCCTTAAGAGTTTTGTCCGAACCAAGAAATTCTGCCTTCGTGCACCTGATTTAAATTTTGACTGCTATCCTCAGTCTATACCTGCAGAGCAGCAGGTTGTGTCTCTCTTAGTCTGGTCCCTATCCCATAAGCTGTCCGATATGTAATTTTTCACCCATCGGCAAGCAAATGGGGTCGATGGGACACGCAAGCTCCCCCACCACGTCAAGGTGGAGACACATCGGGGGAGATTCACGATAGGATAATGCAACACTTTCTTTTAGACGCCACTGGGTACCAAATTCAGTTCTCTCAAATTAAGCCAAAAGCAACTGAAACCTTCTTAGACTACATCTCTAACGTGCAGAGCACATTTAAAAAGTGGACTAGAGCGGCGAAAGTGGGTAACAACTATGAAAAATTAGAAGATCTTATGGTAATGGACAAAGTAATATCGACCGTCCCTACCCCTTTTGCGAAGTTCCTTCAACAGTCAGATATTATATATATACTATATATAATATATACAAACGACAATATAAGAGCCTGGAAACATACACACATGGCTAACGCTGTAACAAGGTCAGATACACAAACAAACTATACTGACTTACAAAATGAAATGCTACAGCTATTAACACCAAGTGGTGCAGATACCAACACTACTCGACAGAAATTTATCGAGGCACAAAGCACCGACCAAACTATCGCACCTTATTTTAAATTGTTGGGTGAGCGAGCGAAAGTGACTAAAAATGCATCTTGGTACTTTAGAAAACATAACGGAATTCTCATGCGTTATTACACAAATAATAACCATGAAATTCAGCAGACGGTGTTACCTGTAACATACCGACAAAATGTGCTAAAGATCGCACATGAGTCACCGTTTGCTGGACATTTAGCCTATGATAAAACGCGAGCCAGAGTTTTGTCACACTTTTACTGGCCTAAATTCTGTTCTGACATAAAATTGTTCTGTCGTTCGTGTACTATTTGTCAACATCTTGTACGAAAGGGAAAGCATGTGACGGCCGAAGTTCAACGGTCATTATTAGCATCTAGACCATTTGAGTGTGTAGCGGTCGATATTGTTGGACCCCTAAATCAGGTGTAAAGCAAAGGAAACCGATTTATACTTACTCTCGTGGATCTATGCACCAGGTGGATCGAAGCTATTCCACTAAAATACATCACCTCCAAAGATGTGGCAAATGTATTTTTGCACCTATTTTCTCGCTTTGGCTTCCCACGATCTATCTTATCAGATCGGGGAACGCAGTTTATTTCGGCTGCTACGCAAGCCTTAACAAAATTGTTAGGAGTAGAGCAGCATTTCTGTACCCCGTACCACCCAATGAGCAACGGGATCATAGAAAAAATTAACGGGGATCTCAAACACATGCTGGCTAAAGTAACAGCGGAGAACCCATCTGATTGGGACACACTATTGCCAGCAGTGCTATTCGCCCATAGAGAAATTCCGCACTCGAGTACGGGTTTCTCAACTTTTGAGTTAGTTTATGGGGCGAACCCTCGAGGACCCCTAACCATTTACCATCAGCTAATTACTAGCTTACCAGACAATCCAACAGCAGTAACAACGTATGAGATGGTAACGGAGACACGCGATAGAATAATGAAAGCGTGTGTAATAGCCAAGGCATCTTTGGAGAGGAAAGGACAGATGTACCGCGACTATGCAAATAAGGGTGCTAAAACTATACACCTTGAACCAAATCAGAAGGTTTTGCTTCTACTACCTGATAAACGTAATTTGTTACTAACATCTTGGCAAGGGCCATTCAACGTTGAACGTAAAATATCAGATGTGGATTATGAGATATCGATAAAAGTAAAATTAAAGATATTTCATATCAACATGCTGAAACCATACTTTTCACGACAAGAACAACAGACAGACGAACAAGATGCACCAACACCAAGTAATCGGACGACAGACGTACACAACACAACTTCACTAGGTAGGGCGACACACGACAGCGACAACGCAAACACACATAGCCAGGTAACAGCACACGCAGCTAGTACCACAACAGTATTGAACGAGACAGACGAAGACGAGATGGAATTACCAGTCCCTACTGTAGACACGACTAAGACCATTGACAGCATAAAGATAGAAACTAAACTTACAGACGATCAACGACGACAGATGATAGAGTTAGTGACGGAATACAGAGACATTTTCTCCGACATCCCAGGAAAGACAGACAGAATAGAACATTCTATTATTCTGACTGACAACACTCCAATCAAGTGTCGACCGTATTCTATCCCTTTAAACTATAGGTCGAATCTCGACAAAGAACTACTATCTCTTGAGTCGAGCGGAATTATTCAGAAATCTCAGTCAGAGTATTCTTTTCCTATCGTCCTTGTCGCCAAAAAGGACTCAACTATTCGACTCTGCGTCGATTATAGGCGTTTAAACAAAATAACCAAAATTGATGCTGAACCAATCCCAGCATGCGAGGATTTGATCTTGGACATGTCTACATCTCGCATATTTAGTAAGCTTGACCTCACGAAAGGTTATTGGCAGGTCCCGATGGAAATAAATTCGATTCATTTAACAGCTTTCTCCACTCCTTTAGAGCTATATGAGTGGCGCTTTCTTCCTTTTGGCCTTCGTAACGCTCCAGCAACTTTCGTCCGTCTAACTAGGGATCTTCTCCATGGGATGACCAATATTTCTACATATATAGACGACATATGTATCCATACGGAAGACTGGACATCACACCTATTGAAACTACGACAAGTCTTCGACAGGTTGCGAGTATTTGGGCTGACAGTCAAGCCGACCAAAGTAGAGTTGGGCATGGAACAAATTGACTTCCTATGTCATACCATCTGCAGGGGCCAATTAAGAACAGATGACAGAATCGTCACCAAGATTCTGAATTTGACAATGCCGACGACCAAGAAACAGGTCCGGAGTTTACTGGGTCTGGTAAACTATTGTAGTAAATTTATTCCAAATCTGGTGGAAATCACCAGTGTTTTTTCTAACATCTTAAAAGCTTCGGCTAAATTATCTGTACAAGATGCAGGATTAATTAGCGCGTTATCAAAATTGAAACACCTTTTTAGCGTTCCGCCTATCCTTCGTATGCCTAATCCAAAACTTACCTATTTTGTACGTACAGATGCGAGTGCTATCTCCATATCTGGGGTACTAGTACAGTTCTACGAAAGGAAGTTCCACCCAGTAATGTACGTAAGTCGGAAAATTAGCCCTGCTGAATCCAGATACTCAGCATCAGAATTGGAGGGCCTCAGTTTGATCTATTGTGTTAAGAAATTTCATAGATCTTTGGCAGGAGCACAGTTTGTGATCGAAATTCTCCGTTGTCTGTGATGCAGTCTGGCATTCCCCACAATAACAGAGTCTACAGGTGGGCTTTGATTCTGCAAAACTATACATTTACCATCCAGCACTTAAAGGGAAGATTGAACACTGTTGCAGACATTTTGAGTCGACCGTCAACCATTGAAATACCTGATTTGCAGGAAGGGATCGACCACAGATCACCAGAAACAGTGACACTGTAAATGTTAGGTAACTCAGTGCAGTATGTGGTGATTAAGATACACTGTAAGTGCGTTATCATCGCCAAACATATAAACTGTGAAACGAACAGACGCATAAGTAACATGCGCTGACACACACATCAGCTATATTAACGTTCAAGTGTTAGCTATGAACCTACATAAGTTAGTAGGGAACTATATTTATACACTATCCAGGAAGGAGAGCATATAAGATTTTGCCGAAATTAACTATGTTATAAGTATAGTCTACAAAGAACATTGCTCCATCTTTACACCTGAAAGGAGGGCTTCAGTTAGTGTAATTAGATATAGAAATGTAACTGTGATATATATATATATATATATATATATATATATATATATATATATATATATATATATATAATGATTTTATTAACAGTACACATAACTTCATTTTTCTATGAATAAGTGTATTGTAAAATGTTCAAATGCATATATAACTTTATTTATGTCATGTGGTAGTTAGAAATCACCAGCATTTAGTTAATAAACCATTTAATGTAACACCAATAGTAAGAATACAATTGTTAGATATTACATTAGTTTATCACCGCATAATCATAATCATTTATAAATTCATTTATCTAAAATATTATTTCTAAACTAACCCAACCATTTAGGAATTAAAATCATTTCATTTACCAAATAACATTTTAAGGTAGTTAACTCAATTCTCTTTAATGAAATTAATTAGTTAGATTATTTCCCCTTAAGATAATTTAAAACAGCACACCAAATTATATTAGTTACTAGTAAAGGATCGGTGACTAACCATCCTCACAACCGTGTATATTTTGTATAGACATGACACGTGCAAACAAACCGCACAGTCATTTGGCGTGAATGCTTCTATAATGCAGCCAATCATTTATTGTAAATATGTAATGTTCATTTATGTGATGCTATGAAACATATTTTAATGACGAGTGAATGTTTTAGCAAAGCGAGAGTATGAAAGTAGATGAACGATGTATGAAAGAGGTATAAATGAGACGAGAGAAAGTGGAGATTAGTAAACATGGAAAGAAAGAGAGAGTGAGAGAAAGGTAGCGGCAAATTTTTTTTTCACCGCTCAAAACGTCTTATTTTGACTTGTCTGTGTCATCTGTGTAACCAATGTGTTGTCAAGTTTTTATGTGTGTTACTGCCATACTTTAATAGAGTAGATAGGGAATATACTTTGAACATCTTAAAGCGGAGTTGTGGTCATAAATAAGAATAACAAACATTTGTAACCACAATAAACCGATTTACGGCGCTCGAAGGAATACACACATTTAGTACAATAACGCATACACAGGTTAGCAAGTTAGGTACATTATAGTTTATTAGAAAACACACAAACAAACAGGAAAACAAACACATAAAAGTTGCACACTCTAATTGGTTTAAAGAACAACAACTTAAATTCAGGGGACACAATAACTTCTTTAAAACCTTAATGTAACATTGAAAATAGCTTTTCACGAGCGAAAGCAAGAAGGTGAAGGGTAGAACTCTATGTATATGAGTTGGAGGGGATATTGATGGGGACATGAACATTTTATGCTCATGTGTTGCACTCATAACAGAGTCAACTTGTATTTGGGTTGTCATTTTCGGGCAATATGAGGACAGGTTGAGACATAAGTCAACGGTGAATGTCAAAAGACATAGGGTCAAACGACGGAAGCCAGGACATAAGTCATAAGACAACGGATCCGGTTCAAAACAATTCCCAAAGATATCTATAGAACCAACTATACTGATACAAGGGCTACTTAATTAGCCGAGTGAAAAGATAGAACAGTGTGAGTAAAGGAGAAGAGAGTTGTTCTATCCCCAAACGAGAGATTTACAACTTATTGGATCTCTGACAAAATTGGACACCCAATTTTTCTTCGGGACCATACGTGTTACAAACATGAGTAAAGGGGAGTAACACTTCACGGAGAGGAGGGGAGCCTGTCAGAATCCCCAATAAGGGTTTAGAGAGTTAATAGGAGTAAGACAAGTGTAGTAGGGAGACACCAGACAGGAGACACACCAGCGCTATAAATAGCTTCACCAGGGGACACATTTGTGTCAACCAAGGGAGCACTACGGACATGTGAGCGAGGGCTTCCCCAAGTCATTGGGAAGCTTGGCCTTACGAGTAACCGTGGAGTACCCGGTTACTCAAGTTCACGAGCCAGCGTGCTGGGGACTCCATGCACGCAAGACTCGCTAATGCACGGAGGGGACAGCGTCCGTGCTTGGCCACGCAATGTGTAGCGTGTGGACAGACCCGACTGGAGACGATTAGAGAGTAGACGTGTTCTTGACAAATGCTATAAGTTTCTAGACAATAGTTAAATATTAGGCTTTAGATTTAGATTGTGATTACTAGCATCATTTCTCACCACTTCATTACATTCATGTTGTTTAATGTCAATGAAGCATACCGCTCGCAGAGCTTATAAATTGCCAGCTCTAAATAAAAATGCATTCCTTTTGCAAATGACACGAGTTGTTATTTCGTGCGGTGCAAAAGTAGGGGAGTCCTGAAAGACCTGTAGCAAGGAAGTTGCTGACATATGTCAATTGAAACGAGAAAAAGAGTGTTGAGATGCTATATAGAACGTGTGCTCTTATATGGATGTGAAGCTTGGACAATGAGCAGTCAGGCTGAAAAACATCTGATGGCTGTAGAAATGTGGTTTCTGAGGAAAATGCAAAGAATACCATGGACAGCCAGAAAGACCAATGAACAAGTTATTTAAGAAACAAATAAAGACCGTAAACTGATTAGAGACATTAGACGTAGACAGTCAAAAATTGTTGGGCATGTTATGAGAAGAAATGATCTGGAGGACTTGGTGACAACTGGTAAGATCGAGGGGAACAGACCAAGGGGAAGACCTAGAAGCAAGTACCTGGATGGCTTATCCTTGTGGCATGGTCGAGACAGAAACACGGAGCTGATCCACGACTCTGGTGATCGAGTGAGATGGCAGCACATGACCGCCCACGCTTACCGACATGGCACATGATGGATGGATGGATGGGTGGATGGTGTATCATAAGCCAGGCTCTTCTGCACAAAACACCAACCTTCACCACGAACCCCCAGACAGTTCTTTCACCACTTAACACAAAGCCATCAGTGTAGATGATTACGTCGCCTGGTCGCAAATTGTCGTGAATCGCTTGCCCACTCAGAGGACGATCCATGCGGTCGTGAGCACCGAGGTCAAGAAACGAACCGAGAAAGCCAAGAAGTATTGCCTCAGCACTGTTATGATCTCCTACTTACGTGATACATCCTGAACAGTTTATGGTCGCGGTATCTATTATGTACCAAGTCTTGCAACACTTTGTAGATGATCAGAGCACTGAAAATAGGTGGCAAACGGTGGCATTTGGAGTGACTCGTGTATGGAAGTCTTGCGAAGAATAGGATGAAAGCATAACGCATGGATATCATAGAAACCCTAAATAAAATAGAAGAAAGGGAAAATAAAAAGGCAGACTTAATTAATAACACAATCACAGCTACTAAAGTCAGAACGCAGGGGAAAAAATATACATCAGCTAACAAAGAAGTTTAGAAGCCCATAAGGACGGATAAAAAATAATTTTAGATGCACTAGCAAGAAAGACAGAGGATGCAGCAGCAAAGTGAAACTTCAAAGACTTTTACAACACCACACAAAAATTGATAGGAAAATATAGTCAGTTAAGTGGACTTAGCAAAAATAGTAAAGGGAAAGTTCTCAAAAGCATTAAAGATCAAATGAACAGATGGGTTAAATAATTTAAGAATCTTCCGAATAGACCAGTTCTAAACGATCCTTTTGATATTCAGCCGGCAGAAGTGAAGCGAGATATCAACAGTGACAAACTACCGAAAGAAGAAAGCTTGTCTATTTAAGAAAGCTATCAAACTACCGAAAGAAGGAAAAGCTGCTGGTTTAGATGGGATCGAAAGAAGCAAGAATTGACAGAACAGATTCAGACAATTCGAACTCTTTTCTTTAGGCGAAGCAACAGATCCACCCGCAATAAATGTGCTTTTATTTGCCCACTATCAGTGTCTGCTTTACAACCATGAGGACAGACTGCAAAATTATATTAATAAGATGAATTCAACATGCAGCAGATGCAATATGAATATAAATACAACGAAAACTGAATCAATGAAGGTAGCTGATCTCCCGGTCCACTAAAAATACTGATAAATAGCACACTTCTGAAATAAGTTAACGAATTTACATATCTATGAAGTATGATAACAGAAGATGGCAGAATAGACAGAGAAATCAAAATCAGATATCAAAAAGCAAGTATGCTTACATAACAATTCTCACCCATACTGAGACATCTAAATATACATATGTCCCCAAAACGATGGATAATAATACTATTAGCAAATCTCACATAACCCTCTGCAACTAATGTCAAACTTGGACCTTTTCCAAACCACACCTACGCAAAACCAACACCTGCAATATGAGATGCTTGAGAAGAGCTGCAAACTTAACTATCCGCGACCGAATAATAAATGCTGTTATCTGACAAACAGAGGGATCGACACCTTGTGCCACATATATGGAAAGCAGAAGATTAAATGATTCGGCCATCTTGTAAGAATGCAACACTATAATTATCAATACTGGAGCTACAGCAAAGAAGCTCTGATACGAGAACAAGAGGACGTCCGAGAAGAAAATGGATTTACGACATCAAAGACATTGTACAGTTACAAGGTATGACACTTTCCAGTGCCACCCATCTGATGCTGGAGCATCAGCAATGATTATGATGATGCCACGTGGAAACTACATCACCAATAAAAAGCTCTCAGCTGCAGTGTGAAAAATTGTATTGACGTTTTACATATAACCCATCCTGTTATATTCATGTGAAACATTTGAAATAATCAGACAAGTTGATAAAACATTGATGGCAGTGGAAATGAGGTTTCTATGGGAAATGCAAATAATACCATGTCGATTAAAAGTCGACTTAAAAGTCGGCAGGGTCGACTTTATTGCACCGGGTTTTATCCTATATGGCTTTGTCTCTTTCCTCAGCGCGGAAAGCGTCGCACAAAGCACGAACTCCGTAGCTCCAGCCACGATCCATAGAAGTCTCCGAAAAAAAATCACTCGTGAACCGAAGACGCGGCCCGGAATCGAACCCATAACCTCCGGACCCGAGTTAAACGGCTTGACCACTTCGCCACGCTAAGGCTAAAGAATACCATGTACGGGCAGAAGAACGAATGAGACAAGTCTACATGAAACAAACGAAAGCCGCAAATTTATAAGACGAATTAGACGTAAGAGTGAAGATTTGTGAGCATGTTCTGAGGAAAAATCAACGTGAAAACTTAGTGACAGCTAACAAAACTGATGGGCAAAGAGCGCGGGGAAGACAGACAGATAAATCACATGGGTGGCTTGTCTACATGGTATAATGAGGACAAGACGACAAACCTGAGCCAAGACTGCAATGATCGTGTGAGATACCGGACCACGATCACCCACACTAATCGGCTTGGCGCATGATGATGAAGAAAGTGGGTTTCTTCTTCTTCTTCGTTCATCCGGAGTTTTTTTTCGGACGTGATTGCGTTGTGCCTGTCCACAGCAGAGCTGCGTTCTTGCGCCGTTAGGCCGACACATCCGACTTCTGCGGGCATTTGTTGACCGGGTTAACCTTCCCGGGGGTTTCTTAGGACGTTTGGCTCTCACTGTTGTGGTGTTATCCCCCATCCCAGCTGGCCCATATAGAACAGCCAAAGACATCCTGGTCAGCCCTCAAGGGAAGGCAGGGGCAGACCATGGGCATTCCCCGCCATCCAAGGAGGCTTCCATACTTGCAGAGCCAACACACAGCGCTCTGGTACTGGGCTCACCCAAGGAATCGTCACGTCCTGCACATGGCTGCTTAGCCTCACTTCCGTATATTGGGCCTTCCATTCACCATAGGCTGTTCTTCCGGAAACCAGAAGTATGCAGTCTGCAGATGACATCCACACAGTGAGCTTTCGATTCGGGCTTTCCACATAATGGATTTGCTATCCAAGCAATATTCCATTTCGTGCCACTAGGACACTTTTTCCACCTTTTATGAAGCCCACAGAGTGAGCTTTCGATTCGGACTTTCCACATAATGGATTTGCTATCCAAGCAATATTCCATTTCGTGCCACTGGGACACTTTTTCCACCTTTTATGAAGCCCACACAGTGAGCTTTTGGTTCGGACTTTCCACATAATGGATTTGCTATCCAAGCAATATTCCATTTCATGCCTCTGGGGCGCTTTTGTAACCGACATACCTGTGGTATGAAGTGTGGCAGTCTAAATACTTCTTCATGCACCTTTAAATGTCAACCTGAATGTAGTTAAAGTAAGCTGCAGTCAACTTGAGCTTGTTGATATCTCCATAGAGCTTGTCCTCAAATGAAGCAGGTGTGGGCCAAAATATCTTTCTCTGTTCTGCATATATTGGGCACTCCTGCAGCAAATGTTTAGCTGTCATTTTACCAGTTCCACAATTGCATTCATCGGTATCTCCTATCTTTAGTTTATTGAACAAGTGGTATTTCAGCCTGTTATGTCCTGTGCGGAGTCTGAAGATTGCTACTTGTTCTCTTCGGTCGAGTTTGTAATATGCATCATCCTTCTGGTGACCTGGATGCTCTGATTCCCATTTGGTTCTATAAGTGCTTTTTATCAACCTCTTTGCCTCGTTATAGGTTATGTCTATGTCAGGCTGTGGTAGTCGTCCGCCCTCTTTTGCCAGTCTGTCAGCCTCTTCATTTCCAGGTATACTGCAATGTGATGGTATCCACTGTATTACAACTTTTTTGGATTTCTGGCATAGACCATGGAGTGCTGCTCTTAGGTCAGCTATTTCTGTGCTGTAATTGCTCTTCAGTATTGAGACAGCTGACTTTGCATCTGTAAAGATATCTATTTGCGTCTCTTTATTTTCCTCCATCAAGAGCATTTCTGCTGCAGTTTTCAGAGCCTCTACCTCCGCTTTGAAGTTACTTGAAAACTTTCTAGTTGCCACTGAATGTGTTTTTTTCACTCCATTTTTTAAATTTAGGAGAATTCCTCCTCCTCCATTCTCTACTGAATTTTTGGCTGATCCATCTGTATATGCATGGGTCCAATTGCTGCTTGGGTAATGTTCTTTTATGTAGTTTAGGGTTATTTCTCTTCTTTCGGTTTCATGCTGAGTGTTCTTTTTCTCAATACCAGGAATGTTTTCTATCATCTCAGGCAGTAGCTGCTGTCTCCAATCTGGGAACTTGTCTGCATTGTAAATGGGTTTGACTGTTGATATGTTAAGTATGGGATCTGCCCTAATCTTTCGTTTTGCAGTTTCTACAAAGTTGCTACGCTTCAGTCTTCCCTTTCCAAAACCACTAAACCTTTTATACATAGGGTGGTCTGTCAATCTTCTAAATTTTTCAGCTTGTTGCTGGGCTCTGCTATCTCTTCTATCCTGCATTGGTTGTAAACAAGTGATCTTTTCTAGTTCATTAATAGGCGTTGTCTTCAGGCTTCCAGTTATGATTCGCATTCCTTGATTTTGGACTCTGCTTATTTTGTTAAAGTTTGACTTAGCTGCTGTTGCCCAAGCTGCAATGCCATATTCCAGTACTGGCCTCACCCGTCCAGTATATAACTTCTTGAGAACTTTCTCATCTGCTCCCCACGTTGTACCAGCAAGCTTTTTCATGATTGTCATTCTTTGCCTTGCTCTTGTTCGATTTTTCTCAACCTGTGTCTTCCATGTCAGGCGACGATCAAAGGTGACTCCTAGATAGTTTGGATTTTCTTCATGGCGCAATATTTTTCCATTCAATACCAGCTTAGGTTGCTGAGTTTTAGTTGAGAGGGAGAACACTGTGCATGTTGTTTTCTCCTCACTTATCTTCACTAGCCATGATTTTGACCAGTCCTCTAGCGCTAATAGGGCTTGCTGTATTCTGCTGTTAGCTGTACTAATATATTCTTCAGATGTCCATATGGCTAGGTCATCTGCAAAGGATGATGTGTGTACTCTGGCTGGAAAATTGTCTGTGATGTCATTTATATATGCTAGGAATAATGTTGGTGAAAGAACTCCTCCTTGGGGGACACCTTGCTCCAACAGCATCATTTTGCTGGTTTTTCCTTGTACTTTTGTCCTGGCAGTTCTGTTCTCAAGGTAGTGGCTGATCCAATTGTACATTTTCCCACAAACATGCATTTTTTGCAGTTTTACTTTCAGTCCTTCCTTCCATACTTTATCAAATGCTTTTTCTAAATCTATCCAGACCGCTAGTGTGTGCTTTTTCTCTTGGAAGGCATCCTCTATTTCCTGAGCTATATAGGTTATTTGATCTTCAGCGGATCTGTACTTTCTGAATCCTGCTTGGTGAGGTGTTAAGAGTTGGTTTTCTTCCAGATGCCATGTTAGCCTGCCATTGATAATGCGTTCCATTAATTTTCCTACACAGTTAAGAAGACTGATAGGTCGATAGCCATTTGGTTTTTCCAGGTCTTTTCCTTTCTTTGGGACTGGTATTAGTATAGCTTCCTTCCATGCCTGTGGGACTATTCCCCTCTTCCAGCAGTAATTTAGGACTGCTAGTAGTTTCTTTTTTGCCTTAGTGCCTAGTCCTATTAGCATTTCATTTGTGATTCCATCCTTTCCTGGTGATGTCTTCTTTTTTAGGGTATTCATTGCCTGTTCCATTTCTTCCATTGTTAGATTTGCCATCATATATTCTGCTGCTGTCTCTGTATACCTATGATGTATCTGTTTATCTTTGATTGCTTTCTTCTGTTCGGCTGTAATATCAATGTGGTTTGCACTGGCATAGTGTTCCATTAGTGCATTTGCAGCCTTTTTTCCTGTAAGCAAGGCATTTCCTTGTTTAATTGTTATTTGTTTGTTTCTAGGTCCTTCATTGTTCATGGATTTCACTAGTTTCCATAGTTTGTTTCCATCCCTGTCAAAATTCAGGTTTTCTGTTTTTTTCCTCCAACAATCTCTTGTTGTTTGATTTACTGTTCTTTTATATTTTGCTGAGATGGCTTTGAGAGAGATGTTCGTTTCAGTTGTTTGTTCTCTCTCTGCATCTTCCTAGCATCTTCAACTTTGTCCTCCAAAATGTGTAGTTCCTCAGTCCAGTATGGTTTGTAATTTTTCCTCGCTCCTCTTGGAATAGACTCAGTGGCCGCCTGTATTATTGCTCTGTTTAGACTTTCCACCATTTGCTTCATGTTGCCATATCGTGTATTTATGTTTTCACAATATTTGTCTGTTAGTATGGAAAATCTGTCCCAATCTGCTCGTTTGTAATTCCACCGAGGCAAAGGCTTTTGCTCCTGTGGAACATACTCCATATTTATTACAAGCTTGATTGGTCTGTGGTCACTACCTGCTAATTGGTCAAGCACATGGCGATCGATTTTGTGGAGGATGTCTCCTGTGCAGAAAGCTAAGTCTGGAGTAGAAGTGGTAATCCATCTTCTGGAGTAGAAGCTCGGTGTGTCATCCGCTTTGTTGAGTAGATGGAGATTTGAGTCTATTTCCCAGTCCTCCACTTCATCTCCTCTTTTGTCAGTATCTGGGTATCCCCATCTTTCTGAGCGGCTATTAAAGTCTCCGACAACAATGCAATTTGTGTCAGTTATTTCCATGTTTGAGAGTGTAAGATCCTTATCTGCCGGGCTATACAGATTGTAAATTCTTATTTTCATGTCCTTTATCATTATATCAACACCTATAATTTCCGTTTGGTTGTCAGAGATCACAGATACTTCGCTGCAAGGTATTGTATTTCGTGTAAGTATTACAACTCCTCCTTTGTGTCCTTCGCGGTCAAAACGTGTGGCCTGATATCCCTCGACTGAAAATGTGCGATTGGCGTTGAGGTGTGTCTCTTGAATGCATGCCACATCTATTCTATCTTTATGAAGACGCTGTGTTAGGGAGGCTTTCTTGTTATAAACTCCTTCGGCATTCCATTGTAGTATGTTGAGAGTCCGGGGTGTTTGGTCAATAGCTCTTAATCTACTCCTCTGTGCCTTGACTCCACAGCACAGGGGAAGGTGACCACCAGTAGTCATGGGTGGACCCCCTCGAGGCAGGGGGCCCGGCACTATCACCGCCTGATGGGACTTCACGGGATTAGCACCATAACGATTAATTTTCATCTGTGGGATCATGAAATGATAAAGTTACGTTGCACTTCTTTGTCAAGCCTGTGGCTCAGTACATCCGATTTCGACAAGCATTTTTCGGGATGCTTTCCCTAGCCTTTGACTGTCCCCAGTCTACCTACAAGGCAGCAGGTTTGTGCGTCACTTCGTCTGGTCCCTCTCCCTTGACCTGTCCGACATGGGTGACCCTACCAGTAGCTGTGCTACCGTCGGCATAGCTCTTGGGGTCATTGGAACGCTCAAGCCCCTCTACCTCGTCAAGGTGGACGCACGGCAGAGGGGGAAAGTGGGTTTGAAGATGGCTGAATAAGCCAGTGTAAAGTAGAGAAGATATGTGATTGATGCAGCCGCAATTGCAGTTCTTTGTCGAATAACTTAAAAGGCTAAGATAATCCCTGGCAGATACTGCCATAGGCATGTGAAGTGTGAAGGATTTATCTAAAAAAAAAAAAAAAAGTTAGTTGCATATCCTTTACAGGACGCCGCAGTCAACACCAGCATTTTTTTTTTTTTTTTTTTTTTTTTTTTTTGCTGTTGTGATCTCTTGGCAAGTTTATGTTCAGTAGTTTGCCATTGCTTTCTCAACGACCGGCATCAATACCATTTCGTAAAATACCAACGCAAGGCGGTCTGCTGCCAAATCTTCTGCAGCTGTGTTTTGAACGCGGGTATGCGGGATTACGAACTGCGTCCGTAACTCCTTCACCGCTGAGCCGGCATGCTTTATCTAAGTCATGGCATAAAGAGTTGCGTTGGCGAGTTCCATGCTCCCAATCTCTCCTTCCCACACATTTCCCAGAAATGTCTTAAACTTATATGCTATGTATTTTATGAGTCTGGCACCTCAAATTTGAAGTTCTACACAAACAAGCCGCTTTCAGACAATCGCCGTTAGTTACTCTGGCAGCCCAAGAAATTCGCAACATTCGTCTCAGGAACCACATCTCTGTTGCTTCCAAGTTCTTCCTATAGTGTTCATATACATTCCAAGATTCACTGCCATACAGCACAACTGGTTCCATATAGCACTTCAGCACTCTCTTCCTTGCATTCAACTAGAACAGTGGTTCTCAATCGGTGGGGAATCCCCCCCCCCCACCCCCGGAGAATTTTAGGGTTTCTGGGGGGGAAGGGAATTAAGATTATTTCAAGATCGCGTTAATACAAGAACCGATTACTTGATATTGTTTTTCCTTTTATACTGTAAGGTTCTGTACGTCTCACCCTTCTAAAATTCAATTTATAGAGTAAGTAGACCCACAAATCATGTTTTATGTGGACGTCTAGACTTGTTTTAGTATGTGCTATTAAATTTAGCTTCCATTATTACGTATACTGTGTAGGGTCATGACTTGCCATTTCACTCGATCACCAGTGTTGTGGATCAGCTCAGTGTTCATGTCTCGTCCATGCCACGTGGCCAAGCCATCCAGGTATTTTCCTCTTGGTCTTCTTCTTGGTCTGTTCCCTTCGATCTTGCCAGTTGTCACTATGTTCTCCAATCCATTTCTTCTCATAACATGTCCACAAATCTTTGACTGTCTAAGTCTAATTTCTCTAATCAATTTACGATTTTCATTTGTCTCCTGTAGTAATTGGTCATTGATTTTTCTGTCTGTCCATGGTATTCTTTGCATTTTCCTCAGAAACCACATTTCTGCAGCCATCAGATGTTTTTCAGCTTGACTGCACATTGTACAAGTTTCACATCCATACAAAAGAACAGGCTCTTCCAAAAGTGCACGGAGGCTGATTTCTGCGTGTGGATTAACCTTCCCTATTATCAGTGTCCCTCGCAATCAGACGAACCCATTCTGAACTGAGAGGTACTTGTAATTTATTCTTCCAGGTCAAGGACGAGAAGTTAACAAATGTTAAAACTCGATATTATAGTCGGGTCGTGTTTGTTGGTGAAGCATGTTGATGACACGTCATGCTCTAGTTGTAATGATTGCCACTGTACCCAGTTCAGCCCATTCGTAGTCTTCGCATATCTGATATATGTCACACGTGTAAATGCTTATGATTGCCATCCACACCAAGCTTGTGAAATCTCAATTTATAAGAATCGATCATGTTGTTGGCATGTTAAACAAATGACTATGACAGTATGTGGCGAGTGTTTCTCATTCGCGCGGACCGAAACAGCTAGTCAATGATATCATGACAGTGTCAACAGAGAACTGTGCTTGTGGCTTTGTAAAGTAGGACTGCGTAGCTGTTGTTGACTGCTATGCTTGGCGTTTTGAAATGTCTGTTTTACAGTGGATACGTGGAGATGGATATGTGAGTTGATTAAGTATATAACAAGCAAAAATTACAATGGAATACATGGGGAGGAGGGGCGCAATACGCAACCTTATGTGTGATTTGAGTTTTGGCCCGCTAAGCGATTGAGTTTGACACCCCTGATTTAACTGATTCAGTGGCAAACAAACGGTATGTTTGGGCTAAACATGGTACTTACTCAAATTAGCAAGTATTATAATGTAAATTTCCGTTCACTGAGCATTGACATTAAGGAAGATACAACAAAGCAAAACAAATAACACAATTACCCTAGTGAGTCGATACATCGTCCTTCTTTCCAAATGGTAGGTCACATGTGGCGATATATAATCCTTCGGCAATGAATTTGTTTAAAATGATTGGACGAAAAAGAGATCTAACTATTGATTAAGACTGGTTATTAAGAATAATACAATTGAGGAGAACTGAATATTTTGGGCGCATGAAGAGAATAAATGCCTGGAAACGATAACTATGAGCGGAGGGAAAGAGTAAGACCGCAACATTGATGTAATCATGATGTGTGTCTCGATGTCATTCAACCGCCAAAGCGTTAAAACTCAAACTGGAGTAAAATTGTAACAAAGTCGCTCACCTTAAAGACTGGTGCAATTTGAGACAATCCTTTTTATTCAGATTTGATCTCCTTTTCAGAAAATAGACAAAACACTGTTGTAAAAATATAACGGGCCCCTGACACGGGGACGGGACGTTACATGTCAATACAAACCCAGCTGTTCATGTCTTTCTGTAATTGCTCAGTCTCTCAAGGACTATCGCAAACTATTGCAGACTCGTCGTCTATAATTTATTTGTCCCGGTCCGAACATGCTATACAAACAGGCGATCCATTCTCTCAGTAAATATGCCTCGCCTAGACGATCAAATCCTTTTATCACGGAGCTCAAAGGAAAACACAGCTGACTTGATGTCCTTTCTCGAAGCGAAAGTTCTCCATTATATGTTTTGAAAATTTACTTACTGTGTTTGCTCAATAATTATTTCCTAGTGATTTCTTCCTAAAACCTATCGGTCCTTTGGCTAGGATCGGGTGCATTTGCTGCTCCCCCCCCCCCCCCCCAGTAGTGCGCCTGGTTTGGTCGGGGGCCAGGATGATCAGATAAAAACCCATCACATATCTTCACCTTAGATGTGGCCTGGTGGACCACTGTGGGCAATAGCTCACAGTGAGACTAAGGGTCCACACAAAACAAGGGGGAGGCGGGGGAACTAGCTTGTCTGGGGTAACCGCCAAACCACAACAAAAAAATTCACCCAACACAACCGACACACAGGAACGCGGGACATGGGGGAGGGGGGCGGGGCGGGGCGGCTCTGGCCGCTCTGGGAACCGTGAGCCCTTCTAAAACAAAATTCAAGTTTCTTTAGTGAACGTTTCAATTTTTGAATATTAAAAATGATGCATATGTTGATATGTTGGGGGGGGGGGGGGGCATAAGAATTTTAGAAAGGCTTAGGTGGGGCATAGCACAAAAAAGGTTGGAAAACACTGGTTAACATGTCCGCTTCGATCAAATCTTGAATTTCCGTGCTGAACTCAGCCCACGCGCATGGTATTCTCAGAAATCCCACATCCTCCACCCCCACTGGCTTACAGAAGCGGTCATGGAAATATCTAGGATGTGCTGGTTCAGACAACTTCTTCTTCTTCTTCTTCTTTCGTTCGCCTGAAACATGTCTACAACTGCAATGTCGTCTCTTGTTCAGACAACTGACCCCGGACCACCATGATGTTCTCAGAAATCTCACTTCTTCCACCATACTGACATTTCATAAACAAACACGGAGCAAAGTGTTTGTTAACTTAATAACTGGGAGTTGAGTTGAGTTGAGCTAAGAACTGACATCACTGCACTCAGGACATTCCCATACGCGCTCCGTCCCCTCGTTCAATAGCCAGCGAAGAGTCACACTACTAATTGTTCTCACGGCCATCTGATTGAAAGTCCTCCTGGTCTGCCCTCTGTTTTGAGATTCTACCAGAACCCTTACCAATCCCCTGCAATCTTATCCTATCCACATACGGGTTCTCAGTCTGTTCCCCCACCTTCTCCAACTGATCCCACATGCACACGACCACCTTCCCCTTGTTCATAAGTAATCTAGCACCAAGAGGTGCGTTCCCTGCTAGCCTATCAGCCTGTTCATTCCCCCCGCACTCCCGCATGGTCAGGGCAAACAATCCATATAATTCTCACAATATGTGACCACTGAAGCGAGGTGAGCCATTCCACACGAAATATTCCTTTCTCCACCTTACTAAGCATACTCCTGGCGTCTGTAATGAATACAATGTGTGTTGCAGTGGTCTCCGCTAACCAACGGAATGCCTCTGTGACTGCTTCAACCCCCATTCTCATGCTGGAGGTCGTAGCCTCAATCGGCCATTAGCCTTCGCAATGAAACCCCAACCACTCCGTCTGTTTCTCACCACCGACCCATCAATATAGTCATCTTGATGTGTGTTGCTCTGGATCAGACGTTGCACCTCAATCTGTGCGGCCCGCTGCCCATTCTCTGCACTCACGACCCAGTGTTACTATTACATTGTGCCAGTCCGTCATGTCTTCCAGTACTTCAACCCACTCTTTTCCATGATTGATAGTCTCTAGATCACAAACTTGACGTATAGATATTTCTGCCTCTGCCATCGAGGACCTGCCTCGTCTTAGTCTATGACCCTTGACCATACCAATTGCTTCATGCAGGGGGTGATCCCTATCAGCAGCAACTCTCATGTACCATTTGGCTTGAAGGACCCTATGTCTATCCGAGAGAGAGAGAGAGAGAGAGAGAGAGAGAGAGAGAGAGAGAGAGAGAAAGAGAGAGAGAGAGAGAGAGAGAGAGAGAGAGAGAGAGAGAGAGAGAGAGAGAGAGAGAGAATATAATAATTGATTAAGTCTAAAAGCGCCGAGGCATGGCATGTACAATGCCTTCTGCAGAGATCTCCATATAGTATATACGCGTGTGGCGTTGTTGGTCATGTCTGCCTCATGTGCTACCAATAATTTCTGACACAGATATTCCCCCATGACGTGCTGTCAAACATTCTCGCATATTTTCTCTTGGTGGCCCCTGCTTCTCTTGCCCTCTAGATTTCACGTTGTGGCGACATACTCTTCTGTAACAATAAGTGTATACCTGCTTTTCAGCTGGTGTGATCAATGTCCAAGCAGTCAGTCAGATATGGATGCGCTACGGTATGACAGAAGACGGTACTACCTGCTTTCAAATTAAATGTTGGGCGGCGCTCATCAAACCCAACATCCTACACTGTGCCAACGACTTTATTGGAGGCGCTAATTGGGAGGGTACAAGTCTTATCTCGGTGTGTGATTAAATGCAACCTACAGACTAAATGTCATGGCAGGGCAGACCAGGCCCTAAGCCTTGGTTGGCTGCTGGTTTAGGATCGAAGCTCCGACAGACGGACAGTTAGAGCATTGCTTTGTGGCCTGACAGCGTGTCTTGATCTAGATTTATTGGTGTTACCTTTCCTCTGGAGTAAACTAGACAGGCTAAGACAGGGATCGTGCTGCATGGGCAACACATGGTCTCTACAATTCAGCCCAGGCTTTGTGCTTTTTTTTTTTAAAGTTGCATATCCCTTACAGGACATTGCAGTCAACACTAGCATTTTCTAGTAGTTTGCCATTGCTTTCTGAGCGACCGGCTCACATATCCCATAAGTAACCAACGCGACGCGATCCGTTGCCGAATTTCGCGCAGCAGCTGTTTCTCACGTGGATATACGGGATTACGGAGAAAGTCGTTAACCCCTTCGCCAGTACGGATAGGTTAACTCCATCCCTGGTCCCCACTATGGGTTGTAATTATTATGTCTGTTTTAAGCACACTGTAACAAACTATTGTCAGTCAAGACGGCAAGGTGCCAGTAGTTAAATATAAAATAAATTCAACATCTTATGTTGCTACAGGAAATACGAACACCCCAATTACTCTGACAGTTGTTGTCTTATCTGTTCAATCCAACCAGGTTATACTTGTTTAAGATGTTGTAGAGCAATGCATGGTCTTCCAGTGTTAATTTGGTAGTACTGCATGCGTCAGATACACGGAGAACGGATAAATGAAATACTGATAAACTACAAACATTCATTAATTTGTGCACAGAACAGTGTCACTAAAATGGTATGACAGAACCGCCGATGGAGATAACTAAACAGATTCCCAATACGATGGATCTGGATAGAATACATACTGAGAAAGAAATGGAGGATAATATGCTGAATCAGGGTAAGAAAAACACTGAGAAAAACTTGGGGATAACACACTGGATCTGAATAAGATACATATTGAGAAAAAAATGTTTTGCATATCCTTTACAGGACATCGCTGTCAACATCAGCATCTTTCAGCTGATTGTTGATTTCTTGGCAAGATTACGCTCAGTAGTTTGCCATTGTTTCTGAGCGGCCGGCTCACATACTCCGTAAGTTACCGACGCGATTCGAACCACTGCTGATTCTCACCGTCGTCACATTACCTACGAGAGTATACGAGATTACAGAGAAAAGTTGCTAACCTCTAGGCCAGAAAGCCGGCACATTAAGAAAACCTAAGGATAATACGCTGGATCTGGATAGGATACACACTGGAAAAAAAACCTGAGGATAATATGCTGAATCTGGATAGGATATACATTGAGAAAACCTGCGGGTAATTCATTGGATCTGGATAGGATACACATTGAGAAAACCTGCGGATAATTCGCTGGATCTGGATAGGATACACATTGAGAAAACCTGCGGATAAAACACTGGATCTGAATAGGATACACACTGAGAAAACCTGCGGATAATAATACGCTGGATCTGAATAGGATACACATTGAGAAGTCCTGCGGATAATTTGCTGGATCTAAATAGGATACACATTGAGAAAACCTGCGGATAATTCGCTGGATCTGGATAGGATAAACACTGAGAAAACCTGCGGATAATATACATAGGCACGTGTGGAACCCACAAGGTGAACGAAATAGCAGGAGACCTAAAGACACAAAAAGAGAATCACAGATAAAGATGAATACTATTGGGAGGACATGGCGGAAGCTGCATAACAGCAACAGATAGAATGGCCTGGCGTGAGTTTGGTTGAAGGCCTATAGCCTACGGGTCAAAAAGAAGAATGTTCTACACGGATGTGTTTCTGGGGAACACAAAGGAAGCTGCACTCTCTCTACCTGTCATAGGAGGTGAGTATGGTTGGCCAGTGTCATAAGTTTGACGAAAGATTGGTTACCTCAAATGTAACAAATCATCAGAGGAAGGTTCGTGAAAGGTTGGTTACCTCAAATGTAACAAATCATCAGAGGAAGGTTCGTGAAAGGTTGGTTACCTCAAATGTAACAAATCATCAGAGGAAGGTTCGTGAAAGGTTGGTTACCTCAAATGTAACAAATCATCAGAGGAAGGTTCGTGAAAGGTTGGTTACCTCAAATGTAACAAATCATCAGAGGAAGGTTCGTGAAAGGTTGGTTACCTCAAATGTAACAAATCATCAGAGGAAGGTTCGTGAAAGGTTGGTTACCTCAAATGTAACAAATCATCAGAGGAAGGTTCGTGAAAGGTTGTTACCTCAAATGTAACAAATCATCAGAGGAAGGTTCGTGAAAGGTTGGTTACCTCAAATGTAACAAATCATCAGAGGAAGGTTCGTGAAAGGTTGGTTACCTCAAATGTAACAAATCATCAGAGGAAGGTTCGTGAAAGGTTGGTTACCTCAAATGTAACAAATCATCAGAGGAAGGTTCGTGAAAGGTTGGTTACCTCAAATGTAACAAATCATCAGAGGAAGGTTCGTGAAAGGTTGTTACCTCAAATGTAACAAATCATCAGAGGAAGGTTCGTGAAAGGTTGGTTACCTCAAATGTAACAAATCATCAGAGGAAGGTTCGTGAAAGGTTGGTTACCTCAAATGTAACTAATCATCGGAGGAAGGTTCGTGAAAGGTTGGTTACCTCAAATGTAACAAATCATCAGAGGAAGGTTCGTGAAAGGTTGGTTACCTCAAATGCAACAAATCATCAGAGGAAGGTTCGTGAAAGGTTGGTTACCTCAAATGCAACAAATCATCAGAGGAAGGTTAGTGACAGATTCAATCAATCAATCATGAGCCAAGCCGGAAAGCGTGGGCGGTCATGACTCGCCATTTCACTCGATCACCAGAGTCGTGAATCAGCTCAGTGTTCCTGTCTCGTCTATGCCATGTGGCCAAACCATCCAGGTATTTGCCTCTTGGTCTGTTCCCTTCGATCTTGCCAGCGGTCACTAAGTTCTCCAATCCATTTCTTCTCATAACATGTCCAAAAAAATTTGACTGTCTACATCTTATTTCTCTAATGAATTTACGAGTTTCATTTGTCTCCTGTACTACTTGGTCATTGGTTTTTCTATCTGTCCATGGTATTCTTTGCATTTTCCCCAGAAACCACATTTCTGTAGCCATCAGATGTTTTTCAGCTTGACTGCACATTGTCCAAGTTTCACATCTATACAAACGAACAGGCTCTATGTATCCTCTCAACACTTTTTCTCGTTTCAATTGACATCTTTTTATAGGTCAGAATGTTTTTCATCTTGCTAAAGGCTACTTTCGCCATGGCGATTCTTGTTCTAATCTCTTCAAGGCATCTCCCATCAGATGTTATGACTGTTCCGAGATAATTGTATCGATTCACTTGAAGAATATTCCCATTTACTTGTATATTACATTGTGGTACTTCGTTCTTCCTAGTGACGACCATAACATGTGCCTTTTTACAATTTAATTCTAACCCCGGTTGCTCACTGTGTACAACAACCGCATCTACTAATTGTTGCAGATCCTGCGCATTGTCAGCAATCAATACTGTATCATCTGCATATCTAATGTTATTGATGTTTCGTCCTACAATGCTGATTCCATTTACATCTTCTTCTTCTTCTACAGCGTTCCGAGCCATTGAGGTTCTTTGCTGCAGATACAATCCGTCTCCATTCGTCTCTCTGGTTGACCTCTTGCCAGTCGTTGATTCCAAGTGCTTGTAGGTCTGTATATATATTTTATCTCCACCGTCTTCTTGGTCTACCTCGGGGTCAATGGTCATTTCTTTCCTGAGTGTAAGCAAGTTTTGTTTCCCTATTGTCTTCCATTCTTTCTATATGCCCCAGACATTGTAGTCTATTAGCCTTCATGATACCAGTGATTAGCGGGGACTTAGATCATAAATGTCTTTGTTACTACTTCTTTTCAGCTCTCCACTTTGTGTATCCCTAATGGGTCTAAAGATGCGTCTTAAAACTTTGTTCTCAAAGGTTTGTAACAAGGCTTCGTCTCCTTTCGTTGTGCTCCAGGTTTCAGAGCCATACAGCACAACTGGTCTAATCAGTGTTTTGTATATTATGATTTTGGTGTTAGGAGATAGCGCATTTGATTTTAGTAGATGTTGTAGTGCATAGTATATTTTATTTCCAGAATTGATTCTAGTTTGTATTTCTTCTCTTATGATATTAGAGCAGTTGAAGATTGTACCCAGGTATTTGTATGTTAGAATTAAATTGTAAGAAGACACAGATTATGGTAGTCACTGGGAAGAAGCAAATACCACAATATGATATACAAGTAAATAGGCATATTCTTAACAAGTGAGTCAGTAGTTATCTGATGGGAGATGCCTTGAAGAGATTAGAACAAGAATTGCCATGGCGAAAGGCTACCTTTTGCAAGATGAAAAACATACTGACCAATAAAAAGATAATTGAAAGGAGAAAAAGCGTGTTTAAGTGCTACACAGAACCTGTACTTCTGTATGGATGTGAAGCGTGGACAAATGAGCAGACAAGATGATCTGATTGCTGTGGAAATGTGATTTCTGAGGACAATGCAAAGAATACCATGGACAGACAGAAAAAACAATGGACAAGTCCTTAAAGAAAGAAATGAAGATCGTAAACTGATTAGAAACAGACTTTCAAAATTTTTTGGGCATGTTATGAGAAGAAATGACTTGGAGAACTTGGTGACAAATTGCAAGATCGAAGGGAACAGACCAAGGGGAAGACCTAGAAGTAAATACCTGGATGGCTTGGCCACATAACATGGTAGAGACAGGAACATGGAGCTGATCCACGACTCTGGTGATCGAGTGAGATGGCAGAACATGACCACCCACGCTTATCAGCATAGCACATGATGGATGGATGGAAATAAAAGGGGGGGGGGGGGGGGGGAGGGAAGAGGAAGAAAAGAGAACAGAAATGAATAATCTTGGGAAGACATGCAAGGAATCACTGATAAAAAAAGAGAGTCATGGTCAGGGCCTATGCTCCACTAGATGATCAAATACACAAGATTATAAACACACAAGTTACTGAATTCACCAACATAAACCGCATTAACTACAACAAATGAATGCACACAATTTATTCTTCAGCCCTTTCACCTTTTTTTTGGTTTATTGTAGTTAAATGTGACAAATTTGCCATGTCACATTGCATCAAGCAGGGAAAAAGGACAACATAAAACATGCACAAGTCACATACACAGTCATACTTGTTTGGCATCAATCACACACATCATTTCTTATAATACAATATATATAGATAAATAGCCCTCTCTTCACTATCACATTTATACGGGCATAACACAATATTGTGGCACACAGTCGTGTGAATTGTTCCCCTTCTGGGGTATATTTATCAGGAATGTCCCAACAGGCCACAATTTTAACGTATTCACTCACCTATCAATGATGATAACACCTGTGTTATCACATCATGAGAATGAATTCTATCCACTGTCAACACCTGCTCGTAGCCCAGCAGCCACATGATTCTGTTGTCATGTCATTTTGATATATGGTGTTAGACCCATATTTCTGGACCAATCTCAGGTGGTGGTGGATGATGTGGTATCACCCTTGCCGCATTATCTTCCCATGTCTGATTGCAGTTTTGTTTGGTTGGATAGCACCCAGACCCTGTGGTCATGGAGAAATCATCCTCCAAGGGGGATTTGATCCATGACCACAGGTGAGTGCACTGACCATACGCTACCATGGCTCTCAAATGACTACTAGAAGACAAAGGCAATCCCACAACAAATATTGCCACATCCATCAAGACATGACATTATGAGATGAGGTGACCGCCTTCCGTTCCCAGAGAAGTCTCCTACATACAAGGTACCAGGCTGAATGATGCCCAAAGCTTTACCGTATTTTACGGACTATAAGACGCTGCGGACTATAATACGCACCTCAATTAAAAAAAAAAAATTACATTTTTACCATAATTTTGAGTATAAGACGCACCTGAATTTTGGAGGCAATTATTGGAAGAAAAAAGTGCGTCTTATACTCCGTAAAATACGGTATATGCAGACAACACTGGGGGAGCAGGGAAACCAAATCTATATGGCAGTGCTGACAAAAACATGCACAACACCCCCCATATGTAAATACTCTACAACCATGGCATATCAGGTCATGCTTCTTCTTCTTCCTCCCGATTCCCATCTCCCAATGGAGAAATGGTCCTCAACCAACTCCTGCCAAGCCCTTTGTTGGCTTGTTTATGCCTGGTGGGATTTGGCAGCTAGGTTTCCTACAAGATGTAGCAGATCCTTACATGAAGCTATATTGTTCTCACCAAGAACCCATAAGAGAACAAAAAAAAACTTGCAATTTGTTTCAACCACATGAAACTTTGCACTTGAACTACGGGCTACCGATGTTAGCCAGGACTTTTCTTTATGTGAAGGATGAGATTACTCCTAGCATTCATCTATACTGAGGAATTTTTTATTTTGTGTGTGCATTTACAGCCAAGCTGTGACAATAACTTTTGGTCACCAGAGTAAACTTCAGCACAGCATTGTCCGGACCTCACCTTACTTGTTCTCATACTATAAATATTCTCTTGTTGCCAGGTTTTTGTTTTTGTAAGTTTGAAATGTTGCCAGGCCTGCTATTTGCAGTTCCCAGCCACCGAAGGAGCTGTAATGTGCACATCATCATCATGTGCTGGCAAAGTGGCATAGGCGTTCATCTTTCTCCAGATCGTGGTCCACGGAGAACTGGATCAATGTACAATTTAGGCCTTCATCTGGCCTGTACCCAAGAAGGTTGGATCAGTTTATAGACAGTATCATGTCTCCCATTACACAGAGATTAGGGTGGAGTGCGGCACCACTGGGTTTCATCTGGAATCGAACCCGGCACCTTTTTAAGCAAAGGCGGGCACCTACCCCCAGATCACCCCAATCTCCCATTTGAGGACTAAAGGCCCCTTGCTGGTGCCAACCCCAAACAACGTGCAGGTTAGGTTTCAACATGACCTATGACAGACAAATAAACAACCAGCAATGTTGATCTCTGTCTGCAGCCTGGCACGTCTGCTAGAAAACAGTATTAATTATAGATATTTACTGGAGGCCAGGAAATAAATCTGCAAAAGAAGTGTCATGCCACAAATCATCATGATATGATTCTCCAATACTTCGAGGAGACATAGGATCAGTGTCGCTGCTGACACCAGAGTCACTCAATGAAGAGGAATCTGAAGGCGAGGATTCCTTGATGTTCAAGAAGTGTTCGTAAATCTCATCAAACAATTTGGTGGTGTTCATCTCACTTTCTGACATTTCTGCTGTGGTTTCATCATATTTCATGTTCATACAGATGTCGTTTTTGCTGTCATTCATGTCTGCAGCAGAGTCTGATTCAAAATTTGATTCAATTATGCTGAAATCCAAGTCTTGCAATAAATTCAATGACGACTCCATATCAGGGTCTGCGAGAGAGCTGATGAACTCATCGGCAATGTCTGGAACATTTGACTGCAGCGAAGACAAGGATTGTGGTGATAGGTATGAAGACAATGTGAAATCATCAGTGGTATCATGATTCAGTGTTTGCAATTCTCTCTTAGGATCATGTGAGGCAATGTTAGGCTGAAACAATGACACTGTTTGACTGCTGACTTCATCGCAGTGTTTTTTCTTGGAACACACCATGCTGCCATTACATTTCTGTTGTGAAGAAATAATGCTAGCGCTATGTCCATGTACATGAGCAGGAACATGTAATTTATGCTGTCCTTCCTTCCCTTTCTGTGAGGTTATAGGCTGAGACTTGACATAGATGTGATCTATAGAGATCAATTCATTGAGGGATTCCAGCTCCGCTGGTGACAGCCCCACCACTCTAGATGAGGCGCTTCTGTGGTTGGCACTGATGCTGTTGTCAGTGCAGTCTCCTCCACGGATACCCTGCGGGAAGGATGTGGTTGTTTGCGCTTGCGACTGCTCGCACTTGCTGTCTTCTGCAAGTTCTTGTAGCAAGCCCAGGAAATCATCAGGCTGCAAAAACAAAATTATAATTACTTTCTCCGTGTACTGAGATACGATCAAGACTTCACAAGATCACCAAACTACACAAGTTCACAATATAAACTACAACTGGCAATGTTATACAAACATTTCTAACGTAAAATAACAATTGTCAAATTTGTCAATTCTGTTAACTCTTCTTGTCAAAAGCCAAGCACCAAGTGTCATTGACTGGCTACTTTTCATGTTAATGCTTTTTCACTGTGATCAATCAATGTGTCTCCATGGAGAAGTCATCAAGCTATCTGTCTTGTGCCCTGAAGACCGTGGGTTTGTTTTTGGACATCATTATTCAGACCACGAGTGTAATGTTTCCAGAGACATCTGAAAGTCACTGCTGGAGCTACGGAGTTTGTGCTTTGTACAATGCTCTTGGCAGGCGGCCCGCAGTTCTGTGGCGAGAGACTGAGCCAGGTGGGGTAAAGGTTGGTGCAATGAAGAGGACCCTCTTGCCTTTAAACAGAACCAAATTTAACAATAGGCTGTGAATAAAGGACAATTAGCAAACAAGCATCAACAACAAAATCTCTAGAAGTCACAAAATTGTTTTACAGAAGAACGTTGAAAATACCATGGACAGCCAAAGTAAGTAATCTTAAATGTTTTTGTTTTGAAAGAGACTAACATACGAAGGCAACTGTTCACAAACATCAGAAAAAGGCAAGACAAACATTTGGCCATGTCATGAGAAAAGAAAAACGTACAGTTTGCAACAACTGGACATACTTATGAAAAAAGAGATAAAGGAAGACAGCAAGAGAAGACAGCATTTCTTTTTGGCTTGGAAAAATGTCAGCAAACTCTGTTGGAGTTTGCAAAATGTGGAGAAGCATAATCACCCATGTTAACTGGCAGGGCACTTGATGATGATGATGATGATGATGATGATGTATATCTGGCCCCTATGAAAATAGTCCCACCCCATCTGACATATCTGTCAGTTGAAATACTCTATGAGCAGAAAGCCTCCAGCCACATGGCTTAGCGTTCCTTACTGCTGGTTCATTTCTCTTCTGCTCGTTGATGTAGTCTCCATTAACAAAGTTCAAGATGATTCCTTACAGTGCTTCTCCATGTCAGGAGTCCTTTCCTCCCAGGTTGCGAACATCCTCAACATTTTCATGTCTGGCTTGCACAAATCTTTTAATCATAGCCATGGACATCCCATTTTCTATCACCATCTGCCCACAGAGAATGCTATTTGGAATTTGACAATTTAGCATGCAGAGAATTTAATGTAAACCTACTCTAATGTTTTTTGGATTATTCAAAGGCAATTGACTGTGTACAACAGAAACTTTGGGAAATCATGAGGAATATGGGCTTTCCATCACATGTAATACAACTCATAAAAATGCTCTACCTAGACCAACAAGCAGCGGTTAGAATAGATGGCGAGACAGATTGGTTTGACATCAAGCAAAGAGTCCGTCAGAGCTGTGTGCTGTCCCCTATTTGTTTAACCTGTACACCAAAAATATGAGAAATGTCAGAGATGATATAAACAGGGAGCCTTAAATATCGGTGGTCATGACATACCAGAGATTAGGTATCCTGATGATACAGTATTACTATCCAAAACACAGAATGGTATAGAAAATCTAATAGCCTCAACCCAATTGAATAATGAAAATCACAACTTATATCTTAACATAGCAAAAACAAAGATACATACAGATAAAATTACTATGGAGAAAGAAATATATGTTAATGAGGAAACATTGGAGGTGGTGGAAAATTTTGAATATCATGGGTCGTTATTACCAACAACGGTGAAAGAAATTAAACGACGACTATCAATTGCTCTTCAAAGACTAAAACAACTGAAAAAATTATGGAGTGGGACAGACAGAACTACAAAAATTAAATTTTTAAAAGCATGCATCTTTTCCACTGCAACATACGCCTGTGAGACCTGGACACTTACTAAACAAGCTGAACAGCACATAAATGCCTTTGAATAAAAATTTTATAGATGAGTTATAAGAATATCTTGGATAAAGAAAAGAACAAATGCATCCATACTTCAAGAGCTGAATATTGAAGAAGGTTGGCTGTTAAAGACGATAAAACAAAGAAAATTGAAATATTTTGGTCACTTGAAACGTCACAAAAGTTTGGCGAGAACAATAATGGAGGCTTGGGAAGAGAGGAAGAGGAAGGCCAAAGAGAAGATGGGTGCAGGATGTGGCAGATGATCTCCAGATGGGTGTATCGGACGCATGACATCTTACTTATGATCGAGAGGTTTTCCGGAAGGTTGTTATGGTAGTGAATGCAAAGGACATGCCACTGAATGAACTAATGATTGGCACACATGATCATCCTATCATATTCTATGCTGTATAAGAAGTAAGTGCATGGTTGTTTGACCAATGTGTAGAAAACTTCAGAGATCACTGGTTCTTTACTTTCAAGAGAAGATATAGATAAAATGCAGACACTGTTAATGGAAGGTGTGAAGTCTACTCTTGCTGGTCAGGGTCACTACAATATAAAAGAGTGCTTATAACACTAACTTAAATTTTCACTCTAAAGTTTTGGATTCCTTCATACACATTTTGCGACGTGCAAAAATGGCTGCAGATTTGCTGATGCGGTTATCAATATCTGCAACTACAGTAAGTCTGTCACTGACAACATAAGTACGTAAAGACATAGACCACTTTCTCTTCGTAATCATCAATTTTAATAGCTGATATGACCTTCTCACTGTAGCTCATCACCATTGTATTCTTCAGAATTACAGCCAGGTTAAAGTCTTTGTGAAAGCGATAAAATTTTGATTCTGTTATTGTCATTTCACCTCATCTGGCAGCTGCTGGATGAAAGAGTGATTTATATGAACAGGTATGAATGGCTTCCCTTTACATTCTAACAAATCTTTTGATTTATAAAAACTGAACACACTCACCTGAGTGTTACCACGAGGGTGACGTACTGGGCCATCCACCGAGACAGAATCTGAAACTGCTCCTTCTGCAGAGGAACAGCAGGTGCTGCAGACCTGAGAAATAAAGGAAACAGTAAATACAAGATTCAGATGAATGTACATCACAAGACGGTCTAGCTACCCTAAATGTACAGAACTTTACTCTTCAACATATTAGCAGATCCTCAATAACACTTTAATGTATGCAAGGTGAAATTAAAATGCACGTATCTATTCAATCCTGGATATAGATGGTTCCTAAGCAAGATTTAAACCTGAAACTTTACAGCAGGTCAAAGACTTCCTAGTGGATTTATACAACAGAAGCAAAGCTTACCTAACCAGTAACTGTGATTTATTCAAAGTGACAACCTACTGCAATGACTTGAAAGTTAAACTACTCTTTTCTTCAAAGATCAGTATGGAACTGAACCCTGTACTACACCTCTACTAGCAACTGTCCAACATTTCAGTTTGAAGTATTCCCAGTTAACAGTAAGTAACTGTGAATATCTGTTTTATGCACAAGGATGACTATGTGTTTTCAGAATTTTAAACAATACTCATAAATCCGTGAAATTAGAAATATGGATAAGAGTTATCCAGAGACACTGAAGAAAAACTACACAAGAAGAAGCCAACTGTGGGTACAGCTAAAGCCAGCAAACAACAAAACAATGGTCAACGTTTAGTAAAAAAAAGTAAAGAACCCTGTTAACCCTTTACAGGGCACAGCAGCCAAAAACGTCTCTACTACCGAACGGGCAAAACGTCTGAAAGCATCCGTGACAACTAAGGGTTGTAAACACACGATCTCAAAACTTTGTGAGACTTCCCATTGTTTACTTCCGCTTTTGCCGATAGCTTGATAGCGTGGGTGCCATTTGCAAGTGTTTTCTTTAAATTTGATCGTATTTTTTAAAAATAGTTTTCAGTGTTTTTATGCTTTGTTTTTCAAAATGGATTTCGACGATTCTTCAAGCGATAGCGGAGATTTCGCTGGGTTCAATTTAAGTGACTTTGAAGTGCATGAAGTTGACTATGAATCGAAGCTAGATATCAGTGATATCAGCGTAAGCAGTGTACACACTTCGGATCTCTCGGACCTTGAAGAAAGCGATTCTGATTCTGAAAGCTCGTGAAGTTTGAGGGCAGGAAGAAAGCCTGCATGGTGTGTAAAAACACCAAACGTGTTGTACCTCTGCAGGACAAGCCATTGAAAGTTCATATGGCTGTGACTTGTGCCAAATGACCTACTGTAAGGACACTTGTTTTCCCCAGCATCTTGGAAGCGAGTGAGCAGTTGGCAGTGTGTTTGTAAATAGGGTATAGATGACTGACAATCACAAACAATATGTTGTATTTTGTAAATATTTGTGTTCATGTGTGAAGTGCTGGCAACATTGGATTATTTATTTCACATGTGAGTAAAATAATAAATCTGCATTCATTATCTGTCATTTTGTATTTTATTTCACAAAAATATGTTCACTAACACCTTAGATTTGACATTTATACTAACATAACCCTAAATCTTACTGAAAACCTGAAAAATCTTGCCGTTCAGAGTTTAAAAAAAAAAAAGGAAAAACATGAGCCTTGTAAAGGGTTAAACACCATATATGAGGTTTACGGGGTATATGGTTTATATATTTATAAAACAATCAACACTCAACAGGGGATGTAGTCAATATTATGCTTGCCACATTCACTTCCTAGAAATGTCCTGGTACCAATTGTAGGCTGGGTCAAATCAGGTTGCCAGGTCAGTTAAAATCTACCTTGGAAAGATTCGAACACATGACCACCAGGTCGTGGCAAACAAGCTTGTTAGCCACTACACTACCACAGCTCCCAAATATTTAGCACCTACTGCAATGTCATTTTGTAAGGGCATGAAAACAACATGACAATAATTCTAACAATTAACAAATCTATAATCTTGTGGGTGACCTAGGATACCTTAATGTTTCAGAATCTGTCTTGATGACTGCCACAGGATGATCAGCCAGTTGTGATTTCAATGCTGCGTTTTCTTTTGCTAATGTAGATGATGCTTCTTTCAATGTCAAGTTCTGTCGTTTTAACAATTTGTTTTCCTCCTCCAGCTGTGAGACTTTCTCTTCTAATTCTGCCATTAATGCTTTCTTTCTGTCTCTTGCAGTCTGTGCTGCCACACGATTTTTGAGTTTTCTGTGAGCAAAATAAAAGGAAATGTATGAACACATACTCTGGCAATAATTACTTTAGGGAGGGGAGAAGGAGAAGCACATATAACAATGTTCTCAAATACAAACTCACAAGAATATAATTTTGCTACAAAACTTTAAAATATGGAGATAATTTTGCCTTTTAACTGTTTGCAATCTCACGTCTTATCTTTTTTGTTTCATTGCAGGGTGTTGCAATCAACCCCAGCCTTTATTTGCCTGTTTGTGATTTACTAATCAATGTTATGTTTTGTAGTTTGCCATTGCCAGTCTCCATGGCGAAGGTTTTACGGACGTGGTTCGTAATCCCGTATACCCACATTCAAAACTGAGCTGCACACGATGTGGCAGCAGACCACATTGTCTTGGTTTTGCGTTGGTATCTGTGCCGGTCGTTCAGAAAGCATTTGCAAACTACTAAACGTAAACTTCCCAAGAGGTCACAGCGGTAGAAATGCCGGTGTTGACTGCGATGTCCTGTAAAAGGATATGAGAAAAAAAAAAGTTTGCCACTGCTTTCTGAACTTGAAGTCAACATTTCAATCCAACTGACTGGCATGTGGAACAAATACACAACGCAGCCTTCAGAAACAAGTGTCAGTGTGTTCAACCTCTCAGCCATGCCAACCTCTACATGTATATCCACTGAATTAATTAGTTTTGACAATCTTATCTCAAACTTTACTGTGTCCATTTCATCTCATTCTAAGCTGATTGACATTTCGTTGAATTCACCTAGCAAGACATCATCTTTTCTCGTCTAATCAGTCTCTCTCTCCTCTCTCTCTCTCTCTCTCAGAGCACCTCAGATGGAGTGGATTCACACAGGAAATTACAACTTACAATCAAAGATATCTGGTAAAAATTAACAATGATTATTTGCTACTAGCTCTGGTGGGTTCCAGTGAGTATAACATAACTGTAATAATTGTATGTGTAAATGCTATCAGGATAACATAGCTGTAATTAAAAGGGGGTTCTAAGTGAGATGCTAGACTTCTGTGCACTGGGTTTTATCCCATATGGCTCGGTCTCTTTCTCTGCAGGGAGGGTGGGGTGGCCTTCTGAAAGTGTCCCACAGAGCAGGAACTAGATGACTCTGCCAGGAGTCTCCGAGAAAGCTGAGCCCATGAAATGAAAGACGGGGAGTCCGGAAACGAACCCATGACCTTCAGAACAGGAGGGGAATTAAAAACTTCCCGGTGTTATATTTAGTTTAGTACAACTTAATCCATGTCACTGTGATTGTACATTCATTCAGTATAGCTGTGTAAATGTTATACATTCTTCTATTCGCACTAGCGATGTACACAACGATTTACAAACAATCCCAACCAACGGTTAATTTAAATCAAGAAGTGGGCTAAACTGCCACGTCTGCTGTGGTTAGTACCACTAGTTCAGTAGTTCTTAACCGGTGGGGAATTCCCCCCCCCCCCCCCAGCGCCAGGGGGGAAATAAGATTATTTCAAGATCGCATTAATACAAGAACCAGTTACTTGATATTGTTTTTCCCTCTAAATTTTACAGTTCTGTACTTCTTGCCCTAATGAAATTCGTTTTATAACGTAAGTAGACCCGCAAATCACGTTTTATGTAGATGTGATGTATAGACTTGTTCTGATTGATTGATTGATTTAGGAACCAACATCACAGTATTTGGAGCATTCCCATAAGCACTCCGTCCCCATCCTCAGCAGCCAGCGAAGAGTTCCAATACTAATAGTTCCAGTAGTAATCTGATTATATGTCGTCTCGCCTTTCCTCTGAGCATCGAGCGTCAGCCAGATCCCCTCGTCACACCTCGCTGCCTCATTCTTACCAGACTATGGTGATCCATTTGCTCCTCCGTGGTGTACACGTGCTCCCACAAGGCCGCAACCACGTCTGCCTTGTCATGCATCAATACTCCAAGTTTTGCTGAGCCAGCCAACCTGTCCGCCTGTTCATTCCCCAGCACACCAGCATGCCCCGGAGAAAAGATCCAGGTGATGCTTACTACCCGTGACCTCCAAAGTGAAGCAAGCCACTCTGCAGGAAGCCTTGTTCTAGTATGCGTTACTAAATTTAGCTTCCATTTTTATGTATACTGTGTAAGGGTGGGGGGATTTGTAGGGAGGAAATTCGAAAAAGGGGGGGGGGGAAGACGTTCTGAACATATGGTAAAGGGGGGGCATGGGCCAAAAAAGGTTGAGAACCACTGCACTGTTTGTATGTTTGTAGGAGGGCGGTCGTCGTTTCTCGGGCTGGGCCGATCGATAAAACTGAACAATTCAACCACTTGTACGTTATATTTAGTCCCTGCACAGTTTTACTGTCATCTGCAGTATAGTAAATTAAGTTAGAAACAACATACCTTCTCAGCAGTTTCTCATCTGGGGACAAGTGTGTCAAACGTCGCCGTTTCTTCGGCCCGCTTCCTCCACTGCTACTGTCGTCGCTGTCAAAATCAACGGAGTCGAGAATAGTGAACTCGGCGTTTCTGGCTGGCACGGTGATCGTACCGTGTTTACCAGAGTACGCCGTGATAACGATTGCTTTAGATGTGATCGCCGACATATTCAAAGTCCTTTTTTGAGATCCAAAATCAAAAGGATATGATACCGAGCCTGTTGAAGGCGATAAAGGCTATTATAATTTGGACTCAAGACATCTTCCATACGTCCTCTTTAGCTTCCTGTTAGGTTCTGGTCAGGGCTGATGTGGTGCAAAACGATTGGTTGAGCCGGGTGACGTCAATGTTCAATGATTGGTCATGTCCGCTCTGATGAATATTGCTTCTTTTTATATGTGTGTAATCACTAATGACCTACACACTTTAACACGCGAAATAGTCAACATTTTACTGTATAAAATACTAACATCACATATATACATTGCATAAATGTTATTATATAACATTTGTATAAACTATAAATAATTGTATGTGTATTATGTATTTAGATCGACTGCTGCAACACAGTACGAATGTTGCAAGGCGGATCGATGACGTGTCCTTTGCTTGCGAATACGTGGCAAGTAACACGCCTCCGCCAGGTCTGATGCAAATCAACATGGCATTTGTCATTTGTTCCTTGCACATATGTCGCATATGTGAGCGGGAAGTCTGCTGATCATTGTATACATAATTAGCGGGTAAAATAAGTGGTGAAGAAAGGAAGAGAAAGAAATAACTTACAGACAGACGCAATTAAAACCGTAAAATAACACTTTTAACAATGTAAATATCTCGAAGGCAGATACTAAATCTATTTTAAAAAAAAAAGAAAACTATTAAGTATGAAAACAATGGCGGCAAAAAGAAAGGCAGATTTGTGCTTTATTTCCCACCCCCTGGGTATTAAGCATATTAAAAGTTCATCTGGTTTATTTGCTGGATTCATTGTTTGGCTTCACTAGTATGTTGTCATTCTGAGAATAATTAAAACGAAACGTCTCGCGGTAGACAGACGCTAGACAGCAAGAAGTGACAAATTAGCTCAAGATAAATAATGCCTCAAGACAAATTATACATTCTCGCAGATCTAATAAGGATTTATAGATATGTTGTAAAACATTGTATAACGTTTCACAATGTAAGAAATATTGGCAACGGGGCAGGTTCGAATGTTTTAACTTGAGCAAGTCCCCCAGGTAGACCCAGCCTAAAATGGCTACCTCAAAATATCTTGCGAGGTCAAGGCGGCCGGCTCGGTACTGGCCACATCGACTAGTGAGCGCCGATTGGTCTATAAACGCCTAATGCGCGTTCAAACATGTACACGAGTCCTTTACTTTTTATCTGTGTCAGAAATAAAATAAATAGGATGATAACTAAAAACCATGTCAGAATTACTAAGATAAATACGGTATTTCAAACTCAATTACCCCCCCCCCCCCCCGATGTGTCACCACCTTGTCGCGGTTGCGGGGGGGGGGGGGGGACTTGCTTGTCCCAAAGACCCCAAGAGCTAAGCCGACGGAAGCACAACTATGTGCCGGACAAGATTTGGGTTAGGGGCCAGACTAAGAGAGACACAACCTGCTGTTCTGCAGTTAGACTGAGGATAGCAGTCAAACTTTCAAATCAGACGCACGAAGGTAGAAATTCTTGGTCCGGACACATACTCTTAAGGCTCCCAGCTGAGGGATATGGCTGAACGCCTCTAAGCTATAAGCCCTCGGATATGAGAGCCGGGCCGACACTCACCTACTGTAAAATAGAGGTGAGATGCTGAGCACGCTACATGCTTAGTTTAGATACCTGTTTGAGGGCTCTCAGTTGGGGAATATGAGGGATCCCCGGGTGCCTGGGTGTCAGGGTGTTGAGAATGTCAGGGTGTTGAGTAGGTACGGATAGGACATAGAGAGGACAAGGGGCAGAATAGAGGTAATGACATATAGGATTATAGGACATAGAGAAGGACATCTACAGGGTAGTAGATAGAGTAGAGACAGAACATAAGTCAGGACATAGAATGGTCATAAGACAGGACATCTACAGGACAGTAGATAAACAGGAGACAGGACTTAGGTGGGGATACAGAGTGTCAGAACCAGGACACCGGCAGGACCATACCAGAGGGTAGTAGGGGACGCCAGTTCACGGGATATCACCCTGAACAGACTAGACGTTAGTTCAACCCAGCTTAGCACGGACGGACTGCTGTACTACGAGACGGGTAGGACAGCACGGGGTTTTACGGACAGCACGGGGTTTTACGGACAGCACGGGGTCTAGGGCGACAAGGCCAGCCAACCGGCTGGAAAACGGCAGACGGGACCCGACAGTTTTCAGAGGAGGACATTTGTGTATTTCCGAGTGCAAATGCTTAGTTTGCGAGAGCGCTAGTTGAAGATAGCGAGTGTAAAGTTGAGCAATTGACTGTGTGTGATAATTGTATATAAGACGGCATTTGTATATTTGTTCAGGCCGCCACCGCCTGGGTGTAATATGTAAATTATATTAATAAAAATATACGGAATGTACCATCTGCACAACTGGTGTTTCTTTGGGTGCGGATGAAGAAGCGAGAGTGCCTGTGTGTGATACAAAACGTTGACACTGGGCCTAGTCGTTAATCGCTCACCGATGCATAAAGGTAAGGTGCTGAACCGGAAGCACGTGTAGCCTACCCCGTGAGCGGTAACTAAAGGTGGAAAAAGCGCCTAGTCGCACGGTTAAGATGAAATCCTATATCTATACTCATCGAGTGAGCGTAGACAAAGGTGGAAGATGTCTCGTTTATACTAAATGGAACGCTTGGCTAGCGAATCCATTACGTGGAAGCCCGAAGCGAAAGCTTTTTGAGTGGATGTCGCCCGCAGTCTGTCCGTCCCTGGTTTGTGCTTTAGCAATCAGTGGCAAAAGAAATGCCCAATACATGGAAGTGAGGAATTAAAGCAGCCATGAGCAGAGTGTGGCAATTCCTCGGGTGAGCCCAGTCTCAGAGCAATATGTGGCGGCTTTGCAATTACGGAAGCCTCCTTGGATAGCGGGAAATGTCCATGGTCTGCCCTTGCCTTCCCTTGAGGGTTGACCGTAATGTCTTTGACCGTTCTACCTTGACCAGCTGAGATGTGGACGACACCACAGCAGTAAGAGTCTAACGTCCCTCGAAACCCGAGGAAGGCTAACCTTAGTAAAAAGAATGCCTGCCAAAGTCGGATGTGCCGGCCTAAGGCTGGCAAATAAAAACTGGCACTACACAAATACGTCCGAGTGAAATGTCGATCGTGCCCGGAACAGCTCTGACTAAATAGTTTTCCGAATGTAACGGAACAGTTCTGACTAGCTAGTTTTCCGAATGTCCGTCGTGTCCGGAACAGCTCTAACTATTTTGTTTTCTCGGCGCAGCGGCTTAGCACATGTCCGAAACGAAAGCTCGCTGAGTGGATACCATCCGCAATCCCACCGTCCCTGGTTTGTGCGGAGAGCGGCACGTAGCGAACGAAAGGCCCAATACATTGAAGTGAGGAGTTAAAGCAGCCATGAGCAGGACGTGAAGATTCCCCCGGTGAGCTCAGCACCAGAGCGCCATGGGTCGGCTCTGCAAATATGAAAGCCACCCTGGATGGCGGAAAATGCCATGGACTGTCCCTGCCTTCCCTTGAGGGCTGATCGTGAAGCATTCAACCGTTCCAACTTGACAAGCTGGGATGTGGACGCCACCACAAAAGTGTTAGTCCCCCAGGATTGCTAATCTGGTCAAAAATGCACGCTAAAGTCGGATGTGTTGGCCTAAGGGTTTCGGCCCAAGGGTGCCTAACAGATACACCGCAAACACATCTGAAAAAAAAAACAAACTCCGGATGAACGACGACGACGACGACGAAGAAGAAGAAGAAGAAGAAGAAGAAGAAGAAGAAGAAGAAGAAGAAGAAACTTAATAATTGCTTAATATGGAATAGGTATCCTAGCACCCTAGACAAACTCATAGATGCCCCGCCTCCCTCAACACATGTCGCAATGTGTAGTTGTTGATTGTTCCAGTAATATGCTGGCCATAAACACTTCGGATTCCTCCTCTCATATACGCTCTTCCTCACAGGAACCACACATAACCTAAACTCAAGCCATGCTTTCATTGGTTGTTTTATCAGTTAGCAAGCAATGGCACATGATCAGCCTTCAAAATCTCTCCCTTGTCCATCTTGAGTGTTCCGATTACTGACGCTTTTGAAGTTAACAGATCTGCACGTCCAGTGCCAAGCTCTCCAACATGATCAGGGGAGTATACACGTTCAGTCCTTGTAGGGCAGAAGTGCCTGGCATTTATTTATGCCAAATATGTCCATTTTGAGACCTAAAGTAGTACGGACTGAGAATTATAAGACTCTAGTTGTGTTCTTTCAGTTAACTCATAACCATTAGAATAGGTTCGGAGGTGAACTGAAGACTTTAACACCCGTCTCATGACTGACTAAAATGATTATGGTGACGACGATGATGATGACGTTGACGATAATTATGGCTATACCGCACAGGTCAACCGATATCTGTTGGAGACCCGTGTCTCAAGCCGTGCCCAACCACCGATACACAAGAATCGACGTGTCTCTCCGTGTAGGCCTACATGACGTTCAAATTCCAGTCTTCCACATCCCGCTGACAATCCCAGTGGCGATGGATTTTGGTACCGGTCGGGGAAATATTTATTCACCATCCTAACCCCTACAGTAGCAAGCCCATTTCCTGGCTCGGACGAAAAAAGTCGCTTAAAAGTCGACTTCATTGCACCGGGTTTTATCCCATAATGCTCGGTCTCTTTCCGCAGCGCGGAAAGCGTCGCACAAAGCACGAACTCCGTAGCTCTAGCGATGACCCACAGAAGTCTCCGAATAAAATTCACTCGTGAACCGAAGGATGCGGCCCGGAAATGAATCCACAACCTTCGGCGCCCGAGTTAAACGGCTTGACCATTTCGCCACGGAGACTCCCCCTGGCTCGGACGACCTATATGTCAACACATCGAAATTCGGATTCGATTATAAAATTACCCTTACCCCGTTCAGCATCAAAGAGAAGTTATATTAGGGTCCATCCCTGGCTCAGACTAATAATCATGTGACCGTAACAGCCATAAATAGGATATTAATTTGAAGGTGATTGTTGTCCAAAGAGGTAATGGATGGCGTAAAAAAAAAAAATCCAATCTTAAAGAATATTAACAACAAATTAATCACGCAACCAGCTAGCTAACCAATCAAGCAATCATCCAACCATCGCAGTTAAAATGGCTTTTTTTATGCAAACTTGCGGGTCGCGGGTTACTTGGCTAACGTAAAACGGGGCTTGTGACTCAAAGAACGCCCTCGATCTCTTTCTCCAACCTTCGACCTCTGTGTTGCGTATCCGGATGCTGTCTAATGGGACAAGGACGAAACACACGAGGTCACGTGGATACGTTGTACGCGTCTCCCGTTGGGACACAATGAAAGGTTGGCAATAATTCAAAATGTGAAAACCAATCTACAACAATATTCACTGCATATGTTGAAATGGGAAAGAAAACAGGGTGCGCAAAAATGACAGTATTGGCTGAAAAGCGCATATGTCGCAGTCTAATTGTAAGCGGGTACATCAGTCCTCTAGGTAGCAGACACAAATAGCAAATTGATGAGAGAAATTAGGCTACAGTTCTTAAGAGTTATATTAAACTTATACCGAGCCAATCCTAGTGTACAGAAACAAATCATGGGCAATTCACAGACTAGTGAGGAATTATGTGGAAGCTGTAGAGATATTGTTTATAAAAGAATGGCGAGAATACTGAGGGAAATGAAGAGCAATGAAGATATCTTGAAAGAAGTTAACGGATAAAGAGAGTCGGTTACTCACATCAGAAGAAGGCAATCCACATTCTTTCGACGTGTCATGAGAAGGTGAACGCTGGAGGACGTGATAACGGGAAAGTTGGAGGGAAAGAGAGGCAGAGGGAGACCGAGAGAGAAGATGCAAGACAGTTTGACATCATGGCATGGAGGAACATCGGTCATCATCATCATCATCATCATCATCATCTTCCACTTCTGCCGTCAAGCGTCGTGGGGAGGAATAATTTGCGTTCCAGCGCCCGGTGGTCGGCACTGGATAGTGTCATTCCGTGTGATTGTACAATGTCTTTGAGGTCGTCAATCCATTTTCCTCTTGGACGTCCTCTTAGTCTCGTCGCAGATGATCTTTGATGTACGGCCAGTGATGGTAGTTGTTGGTGTCGGTACCTGAAATAAATGGCAGTACACGAGATAGAAGGCTGCGAACAAACGCAACTGAAGGTTGATAGATAGAAGGCTGCGTCAACGCAACACGGCAGAGACCACCAGAAGAGGACCAGAGGAATGAGAAATATTGACAGTTTTCTTTCTGGCATGTTATGAGGAGAGATAAACCGCAAAACTTGGTGACAACTGGCAAGACTGGGGCATAACGAAGGCAAGTAGATGGCCTAGCCATATCACAGTAGGAAAGAACAGCTCAGATTCGGTACTAGTGATTGTGTTAGCTGGCGAAGTATGATTACTCATGCTTACTAAAATGGCACGTGATAATCCGGGACATTTCCTTACATTAATTTCAGGCCAGGTAAACTTGATTAATACAAAAACATTTACCTCGGTGAGGATTCAACCATGACCACCGGACTGGCAGGTCAACGGGTAGCCACTGCACCACAGAAGCTCCCGATGATGATGCATAGACAAGTGATTCACGATCACGTGGAGCAGATAAATAAAAAGTAAAGGTAATCCAGTGGTAGATTGTGAAGTGTGGCATTCATATATTCTAGCTCAGCGGCGGGATCACGCAATGGAATTCTCGCGGTTGTCTCCTTCCAAGACGGTTCCTATACAACTGTGAAACTATCTGGTTTGCCGCCCGTGTGTTACCGGGATTCATAAGGGAATCAATGAATTGTACCACGTATCTACCATGTTGCACGTGGGTTACTGAGATCCATAGAGGAAACAAAGAACGGTTCCACATATCTACCATGTTGCCCATGGGTTACTGAGATCCATAGAGAAAACAAAGAACGGTTCCACATATCTATCTTGTTGCCCGTGGGTTACTGAGATCCATAGAGGATTCAAAGAACGGTTCCACGTGACATATCTACCATGTTGCCCGTGGGTTACTGAGATCCATAGAGGATTCAAAGAACGGGTCCACATATCTACCATGTTGCCCGTGGGTTACTGAAATCCACAGAGGAAACAGAGAACGGTTCCACATATCTACCATGTTGCCAGTGGGTTACCGGGATCCATAGAGGAAACAAAGAACGGTTCCACAGATCTACCATGTTGCCCGTGGGTTACCGGGATCCATAGAGGAAACAAAGAACGGTTCCACAGATCTACCATGTTGCCAGTGGGTTACCGGGATCCATGGAGGAAACAAAGAACGGTAACACGTATCTACTATGTTGCCCATTGGTTACGGAGATCCATAAAAGAATCATAGATAGGCACCACGTATCTAACATCTTGCCCGTGTGTTACAAGGGCCCATAGGGAAGCAAAGAAGAAGTACACTGCACCCTATCATCAGGCATGTCGTCAGAGACCGATAAGAAGAGCTGTACGTAGGAAAATTCAGCCACTAAATCCACCTATCTACCAAGCATATGTCACATAACAAAAAACCACGTCGCAAAGGAAACTGAGACAAATGTTTCGAATTCCTTGGACTGCCAGAGAACCTAACAACGACTGCCTGAAACAGGCTAATGAAACTAGAACATTATATACAACAATAAGAAAGAGACAAACATCTTTCTTCGGTCATGTGATGAGCAGAGAGACATCGGAGTACATCGTAACAACTGGAAACATCGAAGGGAAGAGAGGCAGAGGCAGACCAAGAGAAATGATGCTGGATGGATTGAGACGGTGGCATGGAGGAATATCAGCAGCAGAGTTGATCCAGAATACCAAAGCTCGAGATCTGTGGAGAGCCATGAACGCCTACGCCAGCTGGCAGGGCACTTGATGACGATGAAAGGAAAGGGAGCTCTTCTAGCTGATTCACTGCCAAACACAAAGTAGGTATGTACCAAACATGGCACACAATCAAATTAACACGTATGTTAATGTAAATCTCCATTCGCTGAGCATTCAAATTGTGGAATATACCACAAAACAAACAGATAACACTATGACTCTAGTATGGCGAAATATTGTCCTTCTGCTCAAATTGCAGGTCACATTTGGCGATATATTAATTATTATTCTTCGACACTGAATGAGCTAGAAGCGCCAGGAAGCGATGCGGAGAAAGCTGCAAGGAGTCCGGTGAGGTGATTAACGTCCATTTACCGAGGAACAAAAACAAAGACGTCAGAGACAGCCTGCAGGTAGGATGGTCGAGGGCTCCATCTACACCCAGAGGATTCAATGATTTAAATTATCTAGGGCTCGCAGGTTGACAGGGCCTAAAGTGCGTACCAGGAAAATTCTTGGGAAATAAAGGGGCCGACACAATACAATACTGACCACATCATTCATTCCCTGAGTGGCCAGTGGTCTTTAAAAATAGGAGTCTGGCACCACATGACACATTCACCTCAACTTTAAGGCGTGTACAATGATCCTTTACGTTTTGTTTTGTGTAATTTATAGGTCTTGATGATTTGATTCAGCATTTCTTTCTCTGGAGAGTTAACAGTTCATAACTTCTTTGTTTTGAGTGTTAATTGTTCAGCATTGGATTTTTTCGAGTGTTAATTGTTCAAGAGTTGTTTCTCTGGAGTGTTAATTGTTCAGGATTTGTTTCTCTGGAGTATTCATTGTTCAGGACTTGTTTCTCTAGAGTGTTCATTGTTTAGGACTTGTTTCTCTGGAGTGTTCATTATTCAGGATTTGTTTCTCTGAAGTGTTCATTGTTCAGGATTTGTTTCTCTGGAGTATTCATTGTTCAGGACTTGTTTCTCTGGAGTGTTCACTGTTCAGGACTTGTTTCTCTGGAGTGTTAATTGTTCAGGATTTGTTTCTCTGGAGTGTTCATTGTTCAGGATTTGTTTCTCTGGAGTATTCATTGTTCAGGACTTGTTTCTCTGGAGTGTTCATTGTTCAGGACTTGTTTCTCTGGAGTGTTCATTGTTCAGGACTTGTTTCTCTGGAGTGTTCATTGTTCAGGATTTGTTTCTCTGAAGTGTTCATTGTTCAGGATTTGTTTCTCTTGAGTGTCAATTGTTCTGGATTTATTTCTCTGGAGTGTTAATTTTCAGGGCTAGTTTCTCTGGAATGTTAAATGATTGCTAAAGATTAGAAGTTATAGTTATCTCCATGGTTTTTAAAACTATATTGACATCATAAGTGGTAATAAAAGAGATATTTGAAATTTATACCCAGGGTAAAGCAGGCACTGTAATGAAGTTACATCTAACCAACGACTAATAGTGAACTGTGCTGACAATGTTACAAGCACAATCAGACGTGGGTTCGACGTTTGGGATTATTGCCTGCGAAAGTGAGGGAGAAAATTAGCCATCTATTCCTCTGTACATAGAGATCTACAAAACTGTGATGGCATTACACATCACAGACCGGTAGCAAGAAACTGCTTTGGGACAAATTATTTATTCAAAACTATGTGAATTTGAAGCAATTTGAAGTTTCAATTGTGTTAAGTTGTGCATCATATGTACTTAACCAAATTGAAACTTCACATTGCTGTATGAATATGTGTGTTGTAGATTTCAGCTTGAAGATTTTATCTTATTGCTTTAGTTAATGTTGTGTGATTTCTGCAGTAAGTACCTGACAAGATGCAGTGAAATATGCCAGGCAAAAAATTGTGTGTCTTCTTTATTCAAATTATTTATTGTTATTAACCAGGAAAAACAAAACATAAAGTTTAATAGGAATTATTCTATCACATACACGTAGAAAAGAGCATTAGTTGCAAAATGATTAGCATTCTTGCCTGCCAAAATCAGTGGCCCGGGTTCAATCCCCAGAAGAGATAGGATTATTTTTCTTACCAGTACGGATGTCTGGAGTAGACAAAGTCGAATAACACTGAGCACCAGACAATTTTCAGAATTTTCTGGAAAGTAAAGGCACTGGGGAAGGCCGTCCAACCTCATGCGTTGTGACTAGCGTATGTGAAGGTTTAACACTTCACACCCCAAATGCAGTATCTGCTAGGTACTACCTTTACCCTTTTTTTAAACACTTGAAATCATCATCAACAAAATGCCATGCTGAAAAGCGGGGTTGGTCATGTTTTGCCATCACACACGACGAGTCGTAGATCAGCTCTGTGTTCTTGTCCCAATAGGTATACCATGTGACCAAGCCATTATAGAAATTACCTACAGAAAGAAAGACAGTGGAAGAAGAATGGGAGATGTTCAAATCAAGCATTTTAAATACTGCAAAGATAACATGTGGAACCAATAAAAAATGCAAAACACGGATAAAGAAAATAACAAGTTGGTGGAATGTAGAAGTAAAGGTAGGTGTAAAAGACAAAAAGGAAAAATATAAAAAGTGGTTGAAGAGCAAACAGGAATGCGATTACATAGAATATAGAATAGTGAGAAGACATGCGAACAGAATAGTAAAGAGAGAAAAACAAAAAGACTGGGAGGAGTATAGAGAAACTCTAAATAAAAATTACAAGGAGGCAACTAGAAACTTCTATAAAAAGATAAGTGCAATGAGAACCAGAGGAGAACCCTTTGACCCAACTGAAATAATTAACAGCGAAAATAAAGAACCAATAAGTGAACAAAAACAAATCCTAATAAGATGGAAACAGTACTTCGAACAACTTCTCAACATCCGATCAGATGTCTGTCACAGGAATTCAAGAAACCAATACAGATGCCACAGAAGAACTAGAACCAGACAACCTGAAAGAAGAAATTATAGAAGCAATCAGATTAGCCCCATTGAACAAATCACCGGGACAAGATGAAATACTAAATGAACTAATTAAAGCAGCAAGAGAAGTAGGAGCAGCATGGCTACATAGACATTCAACCATGTTTGGGTAGAACAAAAGACACCATGAGACTAGGGAAACACCATAATTGTCCCAATTTGGAAAAATAAAGGCAGCAAAAGAGACTGCACACAATACAGAGGCATTTCACTGTTCAGTCATACTGAGAAAATATTTTGCAAAATTCTAGACAAAAGATTACGAACTACTTTAGAACCCCAGCTAAGTGAAAAACGGCTTGGATTTAGGAAAAACAAAGGATACACAGATGCCATTTTTGCTCTTATACAACTTATAGAAAAATCAATCGAATTCAATGAAACACTCTACTTAGCCTTTGTCAACCAAGAAAAGGCATTTGATAGAGTAGATAGAAACAAGCTGTGGGAAATCCTTACACAGTATGGAGTGAGTACACATCTAACAAACTTATGTTTATACAACAACAGTGAATGCATAGTGAGAGCAACTGGAGGACACTCAGAACCCTTCACCATAAGATCTGGAGTACGACAAGATTGTATCCTGTCCCCTCTCTTGTTTATAACATATATAGACAACGTATGTAAAGAAACCAGCCAAACAGAGACTGCAAGAACACTGCATGATGAGAACACAGAAGAAGAACCATCTGCAAATCTAACCATTAGAGAACTCCTGTTTGCGGACGACCAAGCACTAATAGCAAAATCAGAAGCTGAATTACAAGACCATATGAATAGTTTAAACGAAATGTGTAGGGAACATAACATGAAAATTAGCACAAGTAAAACAGAGGTTTTGACTATAACTAAAGAAGAAAAAGCAACAACAATTCACCTAAACGAACATCCCTTGAAACAAGTAAAGAGTTTCAATTATCTAGGAAGTATAATATCATCAAAACAGAAGACGAGATCGAAAATAGGTGCAATAAGGCAAACCAACTCATTGGACAAATGGCATCAATACTAAAGAACAAACATGTATCAATAACTACTAAGAAAGCACTTTACAACACTATCTTCCTACCAACTCTATGTTACCAATGCCAAACCCGGACAATGACAGAAAAAGAGAAAAGAAAAATCACAGCAACAGAAATGAGATTCCTGAGCAGAATACTCAATGTATCAAGAAGAGATAAGATCAGAAATGAAGAAATCAGGACTAAAGTGGGGGTTATAGCTGCACTAGATTTTATTAGAAGGTAGCAAGTCAAATGGTTTGGCCATGCAATTAGGTTACCAACAGTATACCACAACAAGTAATGATGTACAGACCAGAGGGAAGCAGAGGAAGAGGCCGACCACGTACGCGATGGACGCAGGGAATAACAGAGTCCATGGGAATATCGATACATGAAGCCCATAGGCGGGCACTCTCCCGCTGTTTATACTTCACCTCGACACCGCAAGGTACAAGAGGAACATGATGAGATGAGATGATGAGATGAGATGACCAAGCCATACAGATATTTATCTCTCTGTCTTACTCTTGTTCTTTTCCTCCCAATCTTGCTTGTCACCAAGCTTTCTAGTTTATTTCTTCTCATAACCTTCTAAAAAAATCCGGACTATTTGCGTCTAATTTCTCTAATCAGTATATGGTTTTCATTTGTTTCTTGTAGGATTTGCTCACAGGTTTTTTCTGTCTGAGTTAAGTTGAGTTGGGTTATGCTAAGAACCAACATCACTGCACTCAAGACATTCCCATATGTGCTCCGTCCCGTCGTTTAACAGCGAGTGACAAGTCCTTCTACTAATCGTTACCACCACTATCTGATTGAAAGTTCTTCTGGTCTTCCCTCTCAGTTTTGAGATTCTACCATACCCATGCCAATCCACCAGTTTCATTATTTCCACATACGGGTTCACAATCTGTTCCTCCACATTCTCCACCTGGTCCCACAGGTGCACGACTACCTCTCCCTTGACCATAAATAATCGACCACCAAGAGGTGCATTCCCTGCCAGCCTATCAGCCTGTTCATTCCCCCGCACTCCTGTATGACTAGGGCAAACAAATCCATACAATTCTCACAATCTGTGACCTCCACACAAAACATTCCTTTCTCCACCTTACTAAGCATACTCTTTGAGTCCGTGATGAAGACAATGTGTGTTGCAGTGGTCTCCTCTAACCAACGGAATGCCACTGTGACTGCTTTCACCTCCATTCTCATGCTGGAGGTCGTATCCTCATATCTGTCTATTTCTCATCAATGACTGTCACGAATTTGCAGCCTTTACTTCCCAGAACAATTTTCGGTTCACTTTTGATGGGCCATGTAGAGGATCAACAGACGAACAAAACTGTTTTCTCTATATTCAAGGCTATACTGTCTTGACGTAAACTTGCAAAGCCTGCAAGTAAACAAACCACCAGGAATGGCTTTCTATTTGGGAAGTTAATTTGACACCAGTAACGGTCACCCCCAGAGGTTATCAATCCAGCCAGACTGGAGGGCAGACTCAGGGGACTGAATGGTAATTAAAACCAACCAGGCATGATGCAAGCAAACCTGGTTTACCAACAGAGTTGTAAACTGGCAGCTGACCATGAGAACCTAATTGCTCCTTTGACATGACACCTGATAAGCACAGCTAGGAAACCGCCCAACCGCGATGGCTGACCTCCATCTGGTAGAGACTAGAGGTGCAAGGTGTGAAATCACTGATAAGACTCAGGGGGCTAATAATTGTCAGACCCACAGGTGTGAGGGCTAGTATGCATGCAGAAAGATTTATGACTGACATGTTGGGAGATAATGTGGCTGCCCTGTAGAAATGTGTGAAACAGAGCTGATAAAGCAATTAGAACAGCACTGAAGGAATGTTAATTGCTTTGGGATACTAGTTAAATAGGCTGGTAGCTCTGGTCATGAGAGAAATGAAAAAATCTCTGAACAGCTCTCACAAGGAGCACCTATGTTATAGATCTCAAGAACGAGTGACTGACTAGGTAGTGTCAGGACTGACAGGAATAGTCAGAATACTGGCAAGCTGTTTTTTTGTTGCTACTGGAGAGTGGGGATCTGGACCACAGATCCAGATAGTTCAAGTAACAAGTTATGTAATGTTTGTCATCACTATCATGTATATGATTTCATCATCATCATCTTGAAATCGGATATGATTAGTAAATAAATGTTGTAGTATTATAACTCATAGTTCTATCGTTATATTTGTAATTCCAATTGTGCATACGTGTTGTGTGTGTACATTGGTGGGGGTTCACTTAGACACCAAGGAAGGGAGCAGTCAGGGAGAAAAAACCTGCACTGGGATAGTTGTCAGTACACTTTAATTCAGACTTAAAAATCTATCCTAGCTAACCTTCTCTTTCCCATTCCTTGGCGAATATTCAGCACAGTTCATTTCAATTTTGTAACGAGCCACTTGGAGCTGTACGTTGGATATTCAGGGCTTAATCTATAGTTCAGCCATATAGTTTTTGTCCCTAGTCAGTTTCTGACTATTTGGGGTTGCTCGCCAGTGAATAATACTTTCATCTAGCCGGTGGGGCACCCCGACTTCTGACAATGACCCATCTGCATAAATCACTATGTCACCTTGATGTGTATTACTCTGGATCAATTGTTGCACCTCAAACTCTGTGCTGCCCACTGCCCATTCTCTGCACTCATGACCCAGTGTTACTATTACATTGTGCCAGTCCGTCCTGTCAGTTGGTACTTCAACCCACTCATTTTCACACACCTGACATATAGATATTTCTGCCTGTGCTATTCAGGACCTGCCTCGTCTTAGTCTATGACCCTTGACCATATCCATGGCTTCATCCAGGGGATGATCACTATCTGCAGCAACCCTCAAGTACCATTTGGCTAGAAGGACCCTATGCCTATCCACCATTGTTCGTAGCGCCATGATATGCCTCATGTAAATAATTGGCGTGTCCTTTGTGCACCCCAGAATCACCTGCATGGCCGCATTTTGTATGCGCTCCAACCTTTCAAGCTAGCTCTTTGATACTGTCAGAAGCCCCAAACCATACTCAATGCCAGAAATTATTAACTGCTGAAAGAGCCTGTAAAGCATCCTCTGCTCTACCCCGGTTGCTGCCATCTCCCTCAAAGCATTAAGTCTCCTACCAGCCTTCACCACTAAAACCTCCACATGATCTTTAACAGACATACACCTGTCAAAGGTGATACCCAAGTACTTAAATTTACTCTCGCTACTAAGAGGACATCCATTCAATATAATACACGGGACATTTGCCTTCACAATCCGGTTATCCAGGGAGTACTACACGACCGATGCCTTGTCTGGGTTTATAACGGTCCCTGTGTCCCTGTACCACTCTGCCACCCTGTTTAAGCCACCTGTAAATCTGCAGCCAAACTTTCCCTATCTCTGCCCTGTCTGTACACCAGCACATCATCTGCCCTGTGTGTACACCAGCACATCATCTGTCTTGCCATAGTATTTTTTTGCATTTTCCTCAGAAACCACAATTCCACTACCATTATATGTATTCAGCTTTTCAGCTCATTGCCCACATTTCATATTCATAGAAAAGTACAGGTTCTATTAGCACTTCAACACTTTTTTCTCATTGCAATTGGTATCTTTATACTGTTAGTATGTTTTCCATCTTGCAAACAGCTACCATTGCCAGAACAATTCTTGTTATAATTTCTTCAAGGCATCTCCCATAAGATGTTATAACTGTTCAGAGATAGTTGTACCGATTCACTTGTTTAAGAAAATTCCCATGTAACTGTATAATACATTGTCGTATTTCTATCTTCTTAGAGATGACCCTAATTTCTGTCTTCTTATAATTTAATTTTAACCCTTCGAGCTGAAATATATAACACAAATATTCCCAGGGTAATTGTAACTGACAGCCACCGTAATTTTAAAATCATTGTGAGAATATGTGTGTTTTATATTTCAACTCAATGGATTCATAGTTTGCTTTATTTTATGCAGTGTGACTTCTGCAGTAAGCATCTGACGAGATGCAGCAAAATATGCAGGCAATAAATCGTGCAACCTATTGCTTGTGTCTTTATTATTCAGATTCACAATGAATAAAAAATTGTTTTAAATAAAATAAGTGACAATCAAGTAGTTGTAAAATATATTCTCAAAAATGTTTATATAAAAAAATGTTTCACATTGTTATGTTGTACAATAATGTTAGTGGAAAGCTCGTAGTAACTGAGAAGCTGTAATAGTCTTGAGTTACTAAGATATGTGGAAGATAAAGAAAACTTACAGCAACTAAAAAAGCAGTATTTGTCTTATCTTGGATTGCTAAAATATGTGGAGGATAAAGAATAATTTGGCAACTCAGTTATGTTAAGCCCCAAAGATGGAATGTGTCATGTCACACGAAGTTACTCTGTTCCAAGACTGGGTGCAGTTTTATGAACATGTCAGTCCTTCATTAATGTAACATTATCCCTGCCCAGAAATGTATTCTTGAAAACTATGGTGGTTTCCCCTTGTTTCATTATATTATTCCACATACATTCCTCTGGGCATTCAGTTGGAGTCTCTTGACGAGGAACATTTACAACCTGTGGTTGAAACATGATTAACCTAGGCCTAATAAAGTAAGGGCTTCTACAGGACATTGCAATCATCTCCAGCATTTATTGGCTGTTTGTAATTTATTAGGCAACTTTAAGTTCAGTAGTTTGCCAGTGCTTTCTAACAGCCGGCGGTCATACCAGTGAAATCAAAGCAAAGTGATCTGTTCACAAATCTCCTCTAGCTGATTATATGTTATTGTATGTTTGGTTTGGGCATACTAAAGAAATCTGGCTAGATATTTTAGCATGCAGCACATTATCTATTTTATACAAGAATACATGTTGCCTTCATGAAAGTAATACACTATATTTTTTATGTGTACCTCTTGTCTGCTGCAGAATCTTCTAGAATGTGCAGTTAAATTATGCCAAGTCATGATGATCTTCACTTTTGCCCTGAGCAACTCTCTACGTTAATTTAATTCTTACAGTATAACACCATTTTGTTTTTTCCTGTCCAACTTACTATTTCCATTTTATGACAGCACACCATCTCAAATCCCTCTAATACTGTCTGTAGACCTGTCTGGTTTGTGTGGGAATGGCCTGGGGCAAACGAAATGCCCAATATATTGAAGTGAGGAATTAAAGCAGCCATGAGCAGGACGTGTCGATTCCCTCGGTGAGCCCAGCACCAGAGCGCTATGTGTCGGCTCTGCAATTATGGAAGCCACCCAGGATGGCGGAAAATGCTATGGACTGTCCCTGCCTTCCTTTGAGGGATGACCGCGAAGTCTTCGACTGTTCCAACTTGACCAGCTGGGAGGTGGACGGTACCACAAAAGCGAGTCTCCCAGGAGTGCTAACCTGGTCAAAAATGCACGCAAAAGTCGGATGTGTTGACCTAAGGATTTTGACCCAAGGGTGCCTAACGCACACCGCAATCACATCTGAAAAAACACCCCGGAAGAACGCAAAGAAGAAGAAGAAATCCCTCTAAGGTTTCTCATCATTTTCTGTTGATGATCCATAATTCTGAATCATCAATGAATATGACTAGTTTAATGTTATTGATCGATCAATTCACCGCACATTTATTGTAAAGCGAGGGATCCTTTTACACACTGTCAGGGATATTCGATGTATGGTGCTAGCCCCATATTTTCATAGACCAATTGACACTCGATGGGTGATGTGGAAAATATTATGTTGGCTGCCTTTACGTCGAAGGACACTTCCTGGTACCCACTTTCGGCTGGGTAGACATAGGGAGCACAGGTCAATAAAACAAAATCTGCCTTAATGGGGGTTCAAATATATTACCACTGGTCAGCAGACAAGTATACTAGCCACTTCACTACCATGGCTCATGAACATGTATTGGCTATTGATACTATCACACTTTTCTTGTGAATACTGGAAGTGTACAGGTTATGAAGGGGAATTGTTGAAATTAGTTACAGTTACAGATCTTGTTTTTATGCCACGTGGCATGTGGGAAAATGCTTCCAAGCCCACATTTAAGGACCAGTTGGTACTCAATGGGTGATGTGGTCAGATGACTCCAGCCACCTTTAATACAACAGAACATTTTCTTGTGCCCATTTTATGATACTTAGTGAGCCCCAGTACCTTGTGATTATGTTAAATAAGCTCCTACTTGAAGGAGGATTTGAACTCAGAGCCACTTGACTGGTAAGTGAGTGTGCTAGTGACTACACTACCATAGCTCTGCATGGAGATTGTAATCAATGTTAAATGAGTTGTCGATATAGAATGAGTAAAGATATTACAGTGTGATCAATGTTAAATTAGTTGTTGGTATAGAAAAGGTAAAGATATTAAGTGTGATTAATGTTAAATTAGTTGTTGGTATAAAAATAATAATGGTATTACAGTGTGATTAATCACATAGTAATTAAAACATCGTCCAAGGAAAAAGATTACAGAAAGCAGCCATTACATGTTGAACTATATCATATGTAAGAAATGTCATGGATACTCAAAAGTCTTATTTTCTTGTAATAACAATTTATTACACTAAATGTTTCCAGCACAATTCAAGCCTTTTATATGACAGTTATTGTCTATAAATAAACTAATTAACAAAACCGGATGTAGATATGATTCTACGCAGCTGCAGAATGTGGATATGAAAAATACATGTAGTCATCACAGAATGTGAATATAAGATCATTTACAGTCATCATAAAATATGACAATGGCAATGCACAACTATAACACAAAACACAATAATGTTATCATGTAGAGATGTTAAATCAGTGGGTATGAAACACATTTAATATGTTACAATGAGCAACTTTGTATGTGTATCACAAACAGTTCTTTTAATGTGGCAGACAACGAGAACTTCAATGTGCTGTTCACTACACATAACCAAAAGTTACTGAGGTATGCAGAGGCGTCTGCTATACATGTGGTAAACCTCCATTTTGTAAATAAAAAGACATGACATTCTCTTTAAAACCATTGCTGTGACAGTCAAAAATATTACTGTGTTTTGTTTGTTTCAGTTAAAAGATTCATTACTCTGCTTTAATAAACTGTGCAATATATTGTTTCTTCAAATTGATTCTTCATATTCACAACAGGAAAATGTAATGAACTGTTTTAATCATGTTTTTTGCTACAAATAACACATCATCACTGAGATAAACATAAACTAAGGCCAGAACGTTTGAAAATATTAGCATATAAACATGAAATAATTGAAACACATGGAATATACAATTACATATTTATATGTTGGTAATGGGAATTTCCTGAAGATTTTATGGTATTAAACAGCCTACATTTTAAATATATTAACTCTTTCAATGTGAAGCAAATGATTATATGGTTAACTTCTTTTGCCTCTGCCAATTATTTTAACTCCTGTAGGGTGTGAGGTGTGGTCGCCTGTCTAGAGCAGGACTGTTCTCTCTGTGTGGGTTTTAATATGCTAGTCACAATTCAAAATCAGTAGTTGCTTATAAAGGTTGTATGTTTTAAAAATAACAGGAAAGAACAAAACCAATTAGTGTGGTAAAAATTACCGGTCTTCCTTCTTGAATGCTTGAAAACTTTGACCCCACATACTGCCCTCACATACTTGAAGAGTTAATCCACTCTGTTCTTGTTAACCCTTCCACCCTATGAATTGTTTAATACTCCAATCTACTATTTTCCAGTTGCATCCTTAATTCCTTTCTTAGACAATTATCTAGTTCCCTCCTGCCAGAAATAGATATTTTAGAACATCTGCGGTCTGGTACAGAGAGAGTTAAGACAAACTCAGAAATGTATGGCAAACAAGTAGCAGACAGTGGTTTCATGACTCAAAAATATGATGCGAGGTGTCCTCCTGGTTTGTTTCCCACCTGAACAATGGAAGACATCCTGTGTTACATGTATGATGAGTTCTAGTAGTTCACAGCACCTGGGGGTTGGACACGGTAATACAGTAAATATCATTATTTCAACAACTGCAGTAACAACGCAAAAAGTAATAACAGTAACAGTAATAACAGTAACAGTAATAATAATAACAGTAACTGTAATAATAATAACGGTAATAACAATACCAGTAATAACAATAGCAACAATAACAGTGATAACAACAACAGTAATAACACTAACAGTAATAACATCAACAGTGAGAATAATAATAATAACTACAGTAATAACAATACCAGTAACAACAATAACAGTAATAACAACAACAGTAATAACAATAACAGTAACAATACCAGTAATAACAACAGTAATAACAGCAACAGTAATAACAATACCAGTAATAACAAGAACAGTAATGACAATAAGAGTAATAATAATACTAGTAATAAAAGCAACAGTGACAATAATAACAAAAACAGTAATAACAACAACAGTAAAAACAATAATACTATTAACAATAACATCAACAAAAATCACAGTGATATGATAACAGTAATAACAACAGTAATTAAAAACAGGAACAGTAATAAAACAAAAAAAAAACAGCAATAACAGTAATACAAAACAGTAATAACAGTAACAGTAATTTAAAAAAAAAACCAGTAATAACAGTAGTAATCCAAATAACAATGGTAGTAACTACTATGGTAGTGTCACTACTGCTCGCTTCCATTATGAGCCCCAGTAACACACCTGGTGAAAAAAGGGAGTTAAAAAGGCAAGAGGATTAACTTCCTGGCAGTGGGTTTCCTCCCCTGTTTAGCGTCCTTCCACAGAGTTGTCTGCTGCAAGTGCCACACAGAGCACAAACTCCAGAGCACCGCTGATGACCTTCAGGGTTTCAAAAAAAACAAAAAACTTGTATTTGTGAACTGAGTGACGGAGTGTGGAAACAAACCCACAGCCGTTGGAGAGCTGGCCCCGTGGATTAACCACTTGGTCATGGTGACTGCCCTTTACAAGACAACTTTACACAAGGCATCATGAATCTCTGGTTTGCTATGTGCACCTTGCAATTTGCAGGGATACATATTGTGGACATATATTGTTTATTTATATGGGGGGCTTATAGTGTGGACATATATAGTGGGCTATATTGTGGAAATATAATGTAGACATAAAGTGGATATACTTTGTGGATGCATATTGTAAACTATTTTGAACACTGTGAACATATATTGTGGATGCATATTGTGAACATAATTTGGACATCCTTTGGACATATATTGTGGATGCATATTGTGAACATATATATTGGACGGATGTGGACTATATTGCGAACATACATTATGGATGCATATTGTGAACATGCAGTTACAGAAGACAAAAATATGTCCAGACAAAATATTGAAAGCTACTTACTGTCCTGAGGGCGGTTGTACACGTTCGATGAGCCATGAGTCGATCCCATATCGTGCATTTTGGGATTATTATCATACTGTCTTCCATATACAGAGTTGTAGTCAGCACCTTGTGAAATAAAGAGAAATTCTCAAAATAAAGAGATTTACATTAAATCTAAACTAACCTTCACTAAACAATTCACAAAATAAAGAGATTCACAATAATCTAAACTATCATTCACTAAAAGTTCACACAATTATAAATGGCAAGCTGGCAAACACAACTATTTTTCTTCTTCTCTGTCTTCTTCATCTGCTGCTGCATCTTCTTATTATTATTCTTCTGTCCCCAAACTCTTCCTAATTTCCCCATCTACATTCCAAGATTCACTGCTTTACAATAGAACAGGTTCAATATAGCACATTCATGTATTGAATGAAAGTGACTGACATATTGACTTCCTGAATTATATACTAATAATAACAACCCCAGCAGTTGCTGCTGCCAATAATAATAATAATAATAATAATAATCTTCATCATCATCATCATCATCATCATAACAATAATAAAAGATACTGCTGTTGAAGTGTGAAATACAGGGTGTATTTTTAATGACTGTGCAGTGGTTGAAAATACTGCCAGTCCAAGTTTTGTATTTACCTATTATGTTGCATGAACTTTACAGAGTGTGAATACAAAACTTAGACTGGCAATATTTTCAAACACTGCACAGTCATTAAAATTACACCCTACACTAGGTCTTAACATATTTTAAACCAGAGTATAATCAGATGAGATAGCCAGTTCCCTTTCTTGATAATGTTTCTTCACAGTTGTTTGGTGCCTATATTATAAACAATCTGGACATTTTGAGGGAAGCTGAGTGGCAAAATCAATTTATAACAAACATCAGAAAGAAGTAGTCATCGGTTTTTGGCCACATTATAAGAAGACAAAAACTGGAACATGCTGTGACAAGATGAAAGATTTGTGGAAAGAGTGATAGAGGAAGACAGTATGAGAAGATTCTTGACAGTCTTATGTCATGGAACGGAAGGGAGTAAACACACAAATTGATCCATGCTGTAGGAGATTGCAATTTGTGGAGAGGCATGATCACCCACGCCAACCAGCAAGGCACTGGATGATGATGATGATGATGATAATGAGATACCCCAGGGTCCATAAGGGAAGTGAAGAAAAGTAACATTGTAATCTACCATGCATGTTGTAAGAGGCGACTAGGGATGAGTTGGTGTGAGACTTTTCCTTCTTTCCTTTAGGACATATACAAAAGATTGAGCAACCAACCTCTCTGGCTCAAGGCGAGTGTGCTCTGCTTGTCTTCCTCCTCCATCTCTTCCTCTATGATGCTATATTTGTGCAGTAGATACAGCTTGCGGATGGGCATCAAGAGAAGCATGATAGTTGCATTCACCAGCAGTCCCACCACCACCGCGGCATCCCGGACCTTGATGGCACCAAGTATCGAAGCTGTGCACCAGATCACCCAGCAAATCACGCTAGCAATGAGAATTCCGAGAATCCAGCGAGATTCACGATGATTTTTAACTCTGGAAAACAAACATGAAAAAAGTTGTATTTTTTCAAAGCAAAAAACTAATGTTTGAGTGAACCTGTATTGTAATACAACAAACAAGACACCTGCCAATAAAAACACGTACAACATACTACTACGCCTGGAGGTCAGTGTGGCCGAAATGATAAGAGCAGTCGTTCTTAAATATCCAGTCTGTGGATGCTCAGGTAGCGGGTCCAACTCCTACACCAGTCAGTTGGACTAAAATGCTGACTTCTCATCCTTGATTGGGGACGTAAATTACAAGTGCCTCTGAAGTCAGAGTGGTTCCGCCTGATGGCGAGGGACACTGGTAAGAGGGAAACTTAATCCACATGCAAAAATCAGCTACTGCACTGGAAGTAGTAGCACGTGCATGGACTACGCTTGGGTTCAGAGTCAGCGAATAAAACAAACAACAACAACAACAACAAACAATTTAAAAGTACCCCAAAGCTTGCTTGCCAACCCAGTGGCCATGGGTTTAAATCTACATCAAGGCAGATTATGCTTTTTCCTTTTCTTCTTCATTTGATATTTTTTGTTTTGAAAGTTGAGTTAAGAACCGACATCACTGCACTCAGGACATTCCCATATGTGCTCAGTCCCCTCGTTCAACAGCCAGCGAAGAGTCATACTACTAGTCGTCCCCACCGCTATCTGATTAAAAGTTCTCCTGGTCTTCCCTCTCAGTTTTGAGATTCTTCCAGAACCCCTGCCGATCCCCTGCAATCTCATTCTTTCCACATATGGGTTCTCAATCTTCTTTCGTTCGCTTGAAATATGTCTATAACTGCAATGCTGTCTCTTGTATGAATTGAACTGTCTTTTTCAGTTCACACAGCGGTCCATAGAGTTTATCTTCCACTGTCGTCTCTCTAGGCCAGAAGGTTTGCCTAGATATGTTATATTTTGGGCAGTCTTGGACTATGTGCTCTGCTGTCTGCGACGCCAATCCACATGTGCACATGGCTGTTTCACCAATCTTGAATTTTGTATACATGTGGTTGCGTAATCTATTGTGCCCTGTTCTGAGGCGCAGAATAATGACTTGTTCTGGTCTATCCATAACATGGTAGTCATCTTGAGCAGGTTTTGGTGGCTTTCTGACTGATTTGATCATTCTTTTCTTTTGGTGGTATGTAACGGGCACATCAGGCTGTTCTTCTTTGGCTCCTTCCTTAGCCAATTGATCAGCTCTGTCGTTTCCGGGTACTCCACAGTGGGATGGTATCCACTGTATGGTGACCTTATGCTGACTGCTAAGTTCAGAAAGTAGTGTCCTTAGTACTGGCAATTTCCCAGACAGGAGCACCTCGAGTACTGATTTTGCATCTGTCAATAGCACCACAGGTTGTGTACCATTGCTGGTATTTAGTAATTTCTCTGTTGCTATCTTGATTGCCTCCATTTCAGCATCGTAGTTATGGCAGTACTTTCCTCTCGGTACTCTAGCTGTGTCCCTGGTATTATTTGGGTATTCTATTTACACTCCCGCTCCTCCATTTCGAACAGCATTTTGTGCTGACCCATCTGTGTAGACTCGGATCCAGAGGTCCTGTGGGTATTCTTCATCAAGGAAGCTGAGAGTGGCTGTTCTGCGCTGCACACTGTTCTGTTCTTTCTTGTCAAATATTCCTCTCACTTTTGTCTGGATTTGTATTGATAGTCTAGGTTCTCAATCTGTTCCTCAGCCTTCTCCACCTGGTCTTACAAGCACATGACCCCTCCCCCCCCCTGTTTTGAAAATAACTGCAATGTGTTAGCTTACAGTGGAGCTGATGTATTTATGCCTATTGGCCGACACATCAGACTTCTGTGGGTTTTTATTGACCTGGCTAGCCTCCACAGGTAGATTTGTCAAAGTGACCTGGGCTCTCATGTTGACCTGGCTAGTCTCCCCAGGTAGATTTGTCAAAGTGACCTGGGCTCTCATGTTGACCTGGCTAGTCTCCCCAGGTAGATTTGTCAAAGTGACCTGGGCTCTCATGTTGACCTAGTTAAAATAGGTACCAGGAAATATCTTGGAAGGTGAAGGTGATCGGCCCAATATTGACCACATCACCCCTTGACTGCCAACTGGTCGATACAAATATGGGTCCAGCACCAAGGCAAGTTAAATGGTCCTTCTTTTTAGTAGAACATTACAAAAATCTTAAGTTAGCTGTATATCTTTTACAGGACATCACAGTAAACCCCAGCATTATTTGACTGTGAATTACTACTAAATTTTATGTTCAGTAGTTTGCCATTGATTTCTGAATGACCAATGCTCATACTATTGTATCAAAACTAGCGCAAGGTGGTCTGCTTCCAAATCGTCTGCAGATATGCTTAAAATAAAAAAATAAAAACCATCACCATGAACCTTATCAAATGCTGTGGCATTCATGTTACTCCACAGATCTCAGTCCTTGGTGTTCTAGATCAATCCTATTGTTGATATTGTTCCTTGCCCCCATTTTAGACCATCCAGCCCCATTTCTCTCTGGCTTTCTCTACATCTTCTACCACTGAACTTTCCAGTCATCACAATGTTTTCCAACGACTTTCTTATCACTATATGACCATAGAATACTGTTCGTCTCTTTCTTATACCAGGTGTTTGTAAAGTCTCACTACACTTTGTATGTAGAACAAATTTGAAACATTCTTTCTTCCGATGATAACACTATTCTGTTTGGAGTGCAAAGAATTTAGCAGCAGACAACAGCCATTCACTGCATATTGCTTTATGATGGATTGTGGAGCACATTTTGTAATGACATCATGTACTTCATTTTTCATATTTGTTCTACCTACAAAGTGTAGTGAGACTTTACAAAAACTCGGTAGTTGCATATAATGTTTTACTTTCGATAACTTCTTCCTCTTCTGGTGCTTGAGACTGATATTATATGCCAAGCTCTGCTCTATGACACAGTATCCATTTGCCTTGGCAACATCGCAGCTCTGCTGTATACAGACACAAATAACTAACAAGCTTTTCAGGGAGAACAAACAAGCGAACAAAGAAAAAAATAGAAAAAAATAAGACAATAACTTAGAAACAACATATTAAAACTGCAACCATACGTACGTTCTGTATGTTGCCAGTCCGAGCACCAGTGACACCACGATAATCACCATAATATATACAAGAGACAGCACCAAGCTTTCATCGTAGAAATCATCAGGCGTGCATCGAGGCCAGAACTGACTTTGATAAAAGATGCGGGTAATGCCAGGTTCTCTCAGAATTAACCACTCAGCATTGATCATCACCTAAAACAGGTACCAGTAGATTTACTTTACCAATTCATAAAACTAGAAATATCAATCTAAATATTTTAACAATTCATACAACTGAAAATATAATTGTAAATATTATAGCAAATCATAAAACTTAAATATCACTGTAGATATGTTACCAAATATTAAAACTGGAAATGTCACTCTAAATATTATTTTAACAATTCATACAACTGGAAATATCACTCAAAATATTTTAACAAATCATAAAACTGCAAATATCACTCTAAATATCTGAACAATTCACAAAACTCCAAACATCACTCTTAACAGTGATAAAGTATTCAGAGCTGAACAGATAATTTTCCTTTAAGATAAGCTAAATAATAGAAGAGGCAAACTAGAGGCTATTATATTAACTCCTTCTGCCCCATACAGTTATTACATTAAGCTGTTAAGTTCTCCATATTGCTTTAACTGATTAAGTGCCATGGGATGATTAATGGTCTCAAGCGACTTCCCATATCTGCCATGAGCTTATATACAGTAGTATTCCTTATGCAAACCCCTTTAATTTGATATAAAATACAACATGTCTGCTACCATATTAACACCTTTTAAGTAATAAATGTGACACCCATACTTCCCATTTTATGTCATCTATGTCATTTTTATTTGATCCAAACCTACTTTTGTTTGGCACTGTTAATAACTTCATTTCCAGATAGTTGTTAGTTTTATCACATACAATTGTTACATTACAATCTATTCAAATACTAGATATTATTTCAACTACTTTCATCTGCCAGAGGCAGTTGTAACATTCTATCTTAACTTCTTCTTTAGTTACACCTTTTTCAGACTGTTATTAGTTGTCACTTGTTCTTACAACATCATAATCAACATCATCATGTGCCATGCCGATAGGCATGGATGGTCATGGCTGGACATCTTCCACGATCAATAGGGGCATGGATGGTCATGGCTGGACATCTTCCACGATCAATAGGGGCATGGATGGTCATGGCTGGACATCTTCCACGATCAATAGGGGCATGGATGGTCATGGCTGGACATCTTCCACGATCACCAGGGGCATGGGTGGTCATGGCTGGACATCTTCCACGATCAATAGGGGCATGGGTGGTCATGGCTGGACATCTTCCAGGATCTCCCCCATGGCTGGCCATCTCCCACGATGACCAGGGTCTGGACCAGGTATGTGTTCTTGACCTGATTATGTCACATGGTCAAGCCATCCAGGTATTTATCTCATCTTCCTCTTCTTCCATTAGCTTTGCTAGGTGTCACTGTTTTCAAGTTTATTTCTTCTCATAACGTACCTAAAAATTCTTGTTTGTCTGCATTTAATTTCTCTAATCAATTTATTAAGTTGTTTTAGCCTTTGAATATCTATTGCTCTTTAAAGACTAAAACAACTGAATAAATTGTGGAGTAGGACAGAGAGAACTACAAAAATTAGATTTTTAAGAGCATGTATTTTTCCCATTGCAACATACGTCTGCTAGACCTGGACACTTACTAAACAAGCTGAACAGTGCATAAATGCCTTTGAATATAAATGTTATAGACGAGTTCTAAGAATATCTTGGATAAAGAAAAGAACAAATGCATCCATTCTTCAAGAGCTGAATATTGAAGAAGGTTGGCTATTAAAGATGATAAAACAAAGAAAATTGAAATATTTTAGTCACTTGAAACATCACGAAAGTTTGGAGAGAACAATAATGGAGGGGTATATGCCTGGGAAGAGAGGAAGAGGAAGGCCAAAGAGAAGATGAATGCAGGATGTGGCGGATAATCTCCAGATGGGTGTATCAGACACCTTCCTTATGATCGAGAGGTTTTCCGGAAGGTTGTTATGGGAGAGAGGTTCTGCAAAGGACATGCTACTGAATGAACGAATGAATCAATTTATGATAATACTTATAGTAACAATAATAACAATCATAATGATTGTAACTATAAAGTAATAAGAAGAATAAAAATAACAGTAATAATGAAAGTAATAATAGTAACTATAATAACAATGTCAACAATAATAACAATAGCAATGATAAAAAATAGCAATAACAAGAACAAAATAAAGTCAATGTTAATAATGAACAATAACGAAAATGGTAACAATGATAACAAGAACAACAATAAATATGCCACCAACAACTGCAATGAAAACAATAACAATTAAGATTATAAAAATAATGAGAGCATCAACAATATAAATAATAACAAAAATAAATTTGATGATCATGATGATGAAATGATATACAGAAGCAGCTGTAATGCATCAACTCACTTGAACAAGTATGAAGAAGACGGTCACTAGGAAAAAGCCAACAGGAGTGCCCAGTTTGCTGTACTTGATGCTGTAGGGATCATTCTTGGACCTGACCCTCCAGCAGTCTATCAGCTTTACCATCAGAGCTGAGTACACAATTGAGTACACAAATCCCAGACCAAATCGACGGAGACCACATATGCGTACGTCTGCATGAGCTATGAACGGGAATGCCATCAGGTAGAGGAGGACGATGCCGAATGACAAGATGAAGCCCAGAATAGTGGTTCCGCCACGGACTGGGTACATGATGAGGAGGTATACAAAGATGCCAAGGGAGATGACACCACCCAAGCATGCCAGGATAGACAGAATGATGGCCCATCCTTCATTGAAGCGGTCTCCTGCGCTTGGAATTGCTGTTACTGTGACTACCTCCCCAGTGAGTGGATCCTTGTAAACACCTCCAACCTGCAAAGATTACAAGTATTCATAGTGTCAATGCATGTATGCATACACATATATACAACATTTGCTATAATGAACAAACATATTTATATATGATGAGTCAAGATCCTAAAATACCAGTGACAAACAAAATGATTAATCAGAGTGTTTTGAAAGAGGCCAAGACACAAAGGAAAGTTATTGCAGTTTTCTTTTTAGAAAGAAACAAAACTGTTTGGTTGCGTGATGAAAAAAATAAAATCTCAAACATATTTAACAATTGGTAAAATTAATGTAACAAATAAAAAGACAAAGGAAGACAGAAACTAAGGAAGACAGAGACAGAGTAAGAGAAGATTCTGGGTAGCTTTATATCATGACATGGATAGAGATAAATAAAATTAGTGATATGCAGTGCTACAAAACTTAAATTGTGGAGTCATTATTGCTCATACAAGTTGGCAAGGCTAAAGATGAAAATACTGATGGACATAACATTAGGTTAAGATGATGCCTACCACAACGTTTGATGGGTCCACTAACTGGACTGCAGAATACGACCAGGTCCTGCCCCCTGATAGTTGACAGGTACAAGCAGATCCAATAGCACAATCAGAAGATGGAATCTTTCTGTCATAGAGATTGCTACCTGCATAAAGGTCTCTCCTGAAGTTCAGCATCCCATTACTATACTCTCCAATCTGAATTGTGGAAAATGGGATATATTTATATTTTCATTAATTCTTGATTCAAACAATGCATAATATGTTCCCTTTCATTTCACATTTGGTCAGAGTACACGAAAGAATTCCTTGGACTGCCAGAGTAACTAACAATGACTGCCTGAAATAGACTAATGAAACTAGAACATTATATCCAACAATAAGAATGAGACAAACAGCTTTCTTCGGTCATGTGATGAGAAGAGAGGCATTGGAGAACATTGTGACAAGTGGAAAGATCGAGGGGAAGAGAGGCAGAGGCAGACCAAGAGAAATGATGCTGGATGGATTGCGATGGTGACATGGAGGATTATCATCAGCAGAGTTGATCCAGAACACCAAAGACCGAGATCTGTGGAGAGCCATGAATGCCTATGCCAGCTGGCAGGGCACTTGATGATGATGATGACACTAAAGAAATCTGGCTTCCCCAGTGGTCACTTCCACTGTGTATTTTGTCTCTCTTACAGTAACATACTCATTATTTTTCATGTTGGCTATTTTCCCCTTCAGTATCTTATTGAAACCCTTTGGGAATACAAAAATTAAACTAAAAATGAAATTTGATCAAGGATCTAGTTGGCACATTTGCAGACTGCCAGCACATGCAATGTTGTACGTAAGCAAAGGTCCTTTTTAGATGCCATACGTCACATTGGGCATATGGTGCTAGACCCATATATTTACAGACCAATCGGCACTTGGTGGGTGACAAAGTCAATTTTACCCTGACAGGCTTTACATCCAAAGACACGGCTGGAAGTCCTGGATATTTTTATTTTTAAACTCAAATCTGTCTTGATGCAGATTGAACTCATGACCACCGGGCCACCAGGCAAAAATCTAGCCACTGTGCTACCATGGTAAAATAATGTTGTAGATATGAAATCATTAAAAAGAAAACTGGCTGTCTGACCCATGTTTCCTTGCTCCACAACCCTGCTTGTCAGTAAAGGAACTTACAATAATAATAACTGTCTTCTCCTTTATCTCTATATCTCAACACTGAAACATAAGTCCTTAATCAACTTATGCCAAACCGCCATATTATTTGCAAAAAATATTCTGTCCAGCTCTGTTCCTTAACTCCACATAAGTGACAAGCTATCATGATAACTTCACCTTTAACACTCAAAAAACAGAATCTCTTCCTTAACTCCACATACACTCAAGAAACAGAATCTCTTCCTACTCCACATACACTTAAGAAACAGAATCTCTTCCTTAACTCCACATAAGTGACAAGCTATCATTATAACTTCACCTTTAACCCTTTACAAGGCAGGACGGCCATTTCCGTCCGATACTGTTAACGGGCGAAACGTCTCAAAACGGCTGATACTATTATGCATTGTAAAAACGCGATCTCTCGGCTTTCCGATACTTCCGACGGCTACTTTCGCTTTCGCTGACAGCTTGACAACATGGCCGCCAGTTGTAAACGTGCTATTATGAATTTGAACAGACTTTTATGGACTTTTTTTGATAGTTTTGGGGGTTTTTACGCTGTTTTTCAAAACGGATTTCGGCGATTCTTCAAGTGATAGCCGAGATTTCGCTCTGTTCAATTTAAGTGACATTAAAGGGCGCGAAGTTGACTATTAATCGGAGCTAGATATCAGTGCAAAGCGTTACTTTGCATTAGCAGTCTGAGTCGGACTTTAAAGAAAGTGATTATGATTCTGAAAATGTGTTTGTAAATTGCCGTATAGATGACGGAAAATCACAAACAACAAGCCGTATTTTGTAAATATTTGTGTTCATATATGGATTACCGACAACAATCACGTGAGTAACATATTCTGCATGCTTTTCCCTTCATTGTGTTGTTTATTTAACTAAAATCGATTGACTAACACCTTATTTGTGATGTTTTTACTAACGCGACCCGAAATTTTACTGAACCTGAAAAAATCTTGCCCGTTCAGGGCTAAAAGACGGACAAGCGTCTGCCCTGTAAAGGGTTAACACTCAAGAAACAGAATCTCTTTCTGTTTGGGAAGCGGACCATGTGTATCAACTGTTCACATATTATCCATGTGTACCAAGCACAGGGTGCGCTATTATATCTTTCATATTTAGCCTGAAGATACTAAAGAAATGTGGCTACATATTTTAACATGCAGCACAGTGTACATATTTTTAATACAAGCTGTATGTGTGTATCCTGTTTGAAAGTAACAAATTTATTTGGGGTTGTGGTTAAAGTTCCCCTTGGGCTACAGCACTAAACTCTTCTTGGACTGAAGGATAAAACAAAAAACATCCACGGAATAACAGCAATGGAAACATAACAAAGCACACAAATAAACTGTATACCTTGTATAGTGAGTAAGGAACATCGTTGCTGATGTGGTAGTTCCAGATGTTATAACCAGCCAAGCCGTTTCCGTTATCATCAAATGTGAATGTGAAGGATTCGTTACTCTGGAGGTCAGGAATCTGTGTAGAAATCACATAATGCAAGTTACAGTGATGTGATAACTGTTTGGATGAGGATAGAAATGTTTATTGCTATAATACAAAGCAGCAGTAACAATCATAACAATAAAGAAGTAGAAACAAATACAGACAACAGCAATAACAAAGATAAAGACAACAACAAATATTAAATCATATAAATATGGCAATGACAACAACAAAAACATACATTTGTGTGTGTGTGTACACATGTGTATACATGTACATTAATTTTGTTTTGTTTGCAATGATCACATTAATTGCACATGGGTAGCTCCATAAGTGCTCCAGTCTTCTTCCTAGATCACATAAAGAGAATTTCAGCACAGCACACAAACTCTGTAGAGCCGTCAAGGATCAAAATTTGTCTATAGCAGAATCACAAATTTTTCAAGGGCAGCTTTTCCAATTTAGAAATTCTGTCTGGGCAGCGGCCGGTTCAACCTGCTCTTTTTGATTCTATCTGTGGGGGGATTTTTAATGTGCACAAAGTGTACACAGTTCCTCTGAGTTTTTCTGCACTTGTCCAAGAAGGCTAGACAGTCGATACACTACCCTGGGACCAGGGGGGGGGGGGGTGTATACCATCCTTTTTCTTATTTTGTGTGAAAATCAAGGGGTCAACACCACTAGGCCAAGCTGGCCTGCTTGAGACTGAGGCGGACACTGTAAACTCTGATCTACTCTGCCCCCATATATATTTGTGTGTGTGTCCATGAATGCTCACACACACATACACGTTTACATGTGTATGTACACCCACACATGTGTGTACATGTGTGTGTGAGGCAGAGAGAGAGAGAGAGAGAGAGAGACAAAGAGAGAGACAGAGAGATAGACAGAGACAAAGAGAGAAACAAAGGGACAGACAAAGAGAGAGAGGGACAAAGAGAGAGACAGACAGACAGACAGTGAGACAGACAGACAGACAGACAGACAGACAGTGAGACAGACAGACCGACAGTGAGACAGACAGACAGACAGTGAGACAGACAGACAGACAGTGACACAGACAGACAGACAGAGAGTAAAACATTCCGTGTTCTTAACCTTGCTTAGCTAATGAGAGGTTAAACAGAGGTGGAATCATACACCTATTTAATACAACAGATAAGAAGAAGAGCTTTCATAGCACTAGGAAAGTTGTGGAGTCAAAAGAAATTAAAACCAGTACCAAACCCAGCATATTTAACTATAACATTAAATCAGTACCGCTGTATGGATTAAAAAAAAAATGACTAAAAGTTATTAATAAACTACAAAAATTCATTAACTGGTGCCGAGGCAGAATAGAAGGACTAAATTGGTACAGCAGAATAACTCATGTGATTTCAGCCAATGAAAAGGTGCTAACAATGGGCTAGTGCTTAATAGGACTCACACACACACACACACAGAAAACTTGATAACAGTATAAATAGAAAGTACTTTCTCTGGAACCCACAGGGCAAATTAAAAAAGGGGAGACATAAAAGTTCACAGAGAAGAGAGGGGATCAACAGGTAGGCTTCCGATGAAACAGATATTTTCTCTGAACCCACAGATTCCATAAAAAAAAAAACTGCAGGGAGACTTAAAAACAATGGGAAAAGAGAATTAAAGACAGAGATGAATAGTTTAGTTTTATCGATGGATCATAATCACGGCACACGGCTGTAACACATAAGTGCTCCGTTCTACTCCTAACTCAAGCCTGAGTCTGGAGAATTTCAGCTCAGTGCATGAACTCCGTAGCACCGGCGAGTATCCTGAAATACTTTGGGTAGGGTTTTAATTCAAAATTTTGCCCGGGCAGCGCCGTTAGGCTACTCTTTTTCAGTTTCCAACTGCTTAGGGATCTTTTATGTGCGCAACAATACACACGGGCGTCCAATCTCACTACCCACAGGCGTCCAATCTCACTACCCACAGGCCAGGGGAAATTTTGTTACTAGAAGTTCACATGGGCTTACACCCGGGACCTCCAGCATTCGAGGCGGACACCATACCTCGAGACCACTCAGCCCCCCCCCCCCCTCCCCTAGACAGAGATGAATAATATGGGAGAATATGGAGGGAGCTGCAGGAGATAGCACAAGATAGGACGGCTTGGCACGAGTTGGTTGAAGGTTTATGCTCTCAAGGGAGATTAAGGGCAGAAGTAGAAGAAGGAGAGAATCAGAGGACAGACATCACTGGTCAGACATAGGAGATTAAAGGCAGAAGTAGAAGAAGGAGAGAATCAGAGGACAGACATCACTGGTCAGACATGGGAGATTAAGGGCAGAAGTAGAAGAAGGAGAGAATCAGAGGACAGACATCAATGGTCAGACATGGGAGATTAAAGGCAGAAGTAGAAGGAGGAGATAATCAGAGGACAGACAGCACTAGTCAGACATGGGAGATTAAGGGCAGAGGTAGAAGAAGGAGAGAATCAGAGGACAGACATCATTGGTCAGACATGATTGGGAAACTTCTTAACTAGCTAAAGGACTAATTATCATCATTGTCAGTTTCATTCATCTCTTCTTTTTGGACAGTCTGTATATGGGATGCCTGCAAGAAGAACTGATTGGCTGTACATACATTTTACCTGGACATTAGCTCTTTATGTGGGATGTATCAAGAAGAACTAATTAGTTGGACATATGTTGTACCTGGTCATTAGCTCTTTATGTGGGATGTATAAAAAAGAACTAATTAGTTGGACATATGTTGTACCTGGTCATTAGCTCTTTATGTGGGATGCATACAGGAAGAACTAGTTAGTTGGACATATGTTGTACCTGGTCATTAGCTCTTTATGTGGGATGTATCAAGAAGAACTAATTAGTTGGACATATGTTGTACCTGGTCATTAGCTCTTTATGTGGGATGCATACAAGAAGAACTAATTAGTTGGACATACGTTGTACCTGGTCATTAGCTCTTTATGTGGGATGTATCAAGAAGAACTAATTAGTTGGACATATGTTGTACCTGGACATTAGCTTTTTATGTGGGATGTATCAAGAAGAACTAATTAGTTGGACATATGTTGTACCTGGTCATTAGCTCTTTATGTGGGATGTATCAAGAAGAACTGATTGGCTGTACATACATTTTACCTGGACATTAGCTCTTTATGTGGGATGTATCAAGAAGAACTAATTAGTTGGACATATGTTGTACCTGGTCATTAGCTCTTTATGTGGGATGTATCAAGAAGAACTAATTAGTTGGACATATGGTGTACCTGGTCATTAGCTCTTTATGTGGGATGCATACAGGAAGAACTAGTTAGTTGGACATATGTTGTACCTGGTCATTAGCTCTTTATGTGGGATGTATCAAGAAGAACTAATTAGTTGGACATATGTTGTACCTGGTCATTAGCTCTTTATGTGGGATGCATACAAGAAGAACTAATTAGTTGGACATACGTTGTACCTGGTCATTAGCTCTTTATGTGGGATGTATCAAGAAGAACTAATTAGTTGGACATATGTTGTACCTGGACATTAGCTTTTTATGTGGGATGTATCAAGAAGAACTAATTAGTTGGACATATGTTGTACCTGGTCATTAGCTCTTTATGTGGGATGTATCAAGAAGAACTAATTAGTTGGACATATGTTGTACCTGGTCATTAGCTCTTTATGTAGGATGTATCAAGAAGAACTAATTAGTTGGACATATGTTGTACCTGGTCATTAGCTCTTTATGTGGGATGTATCAAGAAGAACTAATTAGTTGGATATATGTTGTACCTGGTCATTAGCTCTTTATGTGGGATGTATCAAGAAGAACTAATTAGTTGGACATATGTTGTACCTGGTCATTAGCTCTTTATGTAGGATGTATCAAGAAGAACTAATTAGTTGGACATATGTTGTACCTGGTCATTAGCTCTTTATGTAGGATGTATCAAGAAGAACTAATTAGCTGGACATATGTTGTACCTGGTCATTAGCTCTTTATGTGGGATGTATCAAGAAGAACTAATTAGTTGGACATATGTTGTACTTGTATATTAGCTCTTTATGTAGGATGCATACAAGAAGAACTAATTAGTTGGACATATGTTGTACTTGTATATTAGCTCTTTATGTAGGATGCATACAAGAAGAACTAGTTAGCTGGACATATGTTGTACCTGGACATTAGCAGTGGAGATACCCTTGTATATCTTGTCATATCTCTGTGGCAACAGTTGCAGGCAGGCAGACAAGTCTAAAGAGTTGCCCAAACATTCAGGGATATTAGTCAGCCCAAAAGCCACAGAGTAGACGCTGAGGATCACATACAAGACATCAGGGTCCTGCCTGACCATGTCATCTGTGATAACTTCATCCAAAGTGCATGTTTTTGGGTATCTGTAGGATGATGGACGCTGGAAAAAGAAATAATTTTAAGCGTCAATACTGATGTATTTTAAGGCCAGGTCTTAGTCAGCCACTATATGACAGTAGATGGTTTATCTGCTTTCTGTGAGCGCCAAATGTTGGGAGACGCTCACCAAACATGACACCCTGTATTGTGCCAACGAATTTGGGTGGAGGAGCGCAATTGAGAGGTACAAGCCTTTTCCTGTTGTGAGGAAATGAAACCTAAATACTAAATGTCATGGCAGGGCAGGGCAGACCAGGCCCTAAGCATTGGTCTGCAATTGGTCTAGGATCAAAGCTCCGACAAGCGGACAGTAAAAGCATTACTTTGCTTATCCGGCAACTTCTACAGCTTGTCTTATTCCTGATGTAAAGGTGTTACCTTTCCTCTGGAGTAAACCAAGCAGGCAAAACATGGTCCCTACAACCCAGTTCAGGCTCAGTGGAATGGAGAGGCGTAGCTCCATCCTGCCAGGGGTTGTAGTTATTATGCCTGGTTTGAAGCGCACTGTAACAAACTAGCAAGGTGCCAGCAGCACTGGTGTATTTATACATAATCAAAGTTACACTGTTGCAAATTATGCTTTTCGTAGATGACTCATATCTTCAAACATCTTATCATTACATACACGAGGTAAATGTAGTCCATAAGCAGATATCGATGTTGAGATGTGAAATGTTTAACCTTTTCATATTGTAGGTCACTACATATGAGGTTGGGTGGCTATTTCTCTTCCTCAAGACCTTACTTTCCCAGACAATACCGGAAAATACTGAAAAGTGTCTGATACCCATTTCTATGAGGCTGGGTTGATCCCAGAGCCACGCTGGCTGGAAATAAAAGACAATCCTGCCTCTGCTGGGTATTGAACTAGAACACTGTCCTGGCAGGCAAGTGAACTACCCACTATGTCACTGAGGCCCCATTACATGCAGACAGGTAAAATATAATTACCTCTAGATTCACGATGCTACACTGATGAAGTGTCTCACAGATGTCTTATATCTTCAATCATCTTAGCTTTATATACAAACAACCCAACAAATCATTAACTCTAGATTCCCTGGGAAGGTTAACCCAGTCAACAAATGCCAGCAGAAGTCGGATGTGTCGGCCTAATGGCGCAAGAACGCAGCTCTGCTGTAAACAGGCACAACGCAATCACGTCCGAAAAAAAAAAAAAACTCCGGATGAATGCAGAATAAGAAGAAGATTAACTCTAGATTCAGGATGTTACACTAATGAAATATCTCACTAATATCTTATATCTTCAATCATATTAGCTTTATATATAAATATCATCCAACAAATTATTAACTCTAGAAGTTTGTCAAAGATGCCTTATATCTTCAATCACCTTAGTATAACATATAAATATTAACAAATAATTACATCTAGATTCAGGATGTTACATTTATGAAGTGTCTCAAAGATGTCTTATATTTTAAAACATATTAACTTTACTAATAAATAATTACCTCTAGATTCATGATGTTACGCCAATGAAGTGTCTAACTGCCGTCTTATATTTTCAATCATATAGTGCAATTTACAAACAATAACAAATAATTACCTCTAGATTCAGGATATTACACTGATGAAGTGTTTCATATATGTCTTCAAACCAGTCAGTTGGAATTCCTCCTCTATTTCTATAGGTCAGTTTTTTTACATATGCGGTGAAGTTGGCCAAAATTGCAGAGCGGACATTTATAACTAGTGCTCCAGCCAACTGTTTGAAGTAAACAGAGTAAATTATATAAATAAAGGAGAATTAGACATAGAATAATCAAGAGACACTACTAAATATTAAGAAAAGTATTTCCAAAGTGTAGCCAAAGTATTTAACATTAAAGTTATAAAACATATTTAAAAATAAAGGAACTCTGAATCTCCCAATGAATGGCGATAGATTGTAAAGAGCAGACAACTCAGTTCCAATGGATACAAATTAGCTAGACAGGCTTACAAATACTATAATTATAATGGATAGTTCACAAGACAGTAAATCACAAAATGATATAAGACAGTTGAGAAATGGTTGTTGTTAGTTTATAAAGGTGTCATTCTGTGGCATATCTGCTCAATATGTATGTGACAGACAATAACTTTCACATGCACATGTGCTATTAAAAATGTCAGCCATACTTGAAGTTTGCACTAGCGTTGTGACATTTTGTTGGATAGGGAAATATTGCCTGTCTTTGGCGGCAAGTGTTTCTCATGTGAAAAGCAGAGCACAACTTGACGGCAAACCATTTGCTGATGACAAAGAAGTTGAGCATGAGGTGCAAATGTGGCCAAGATTATTTATTTGCGACTGATATTTGAGTTTTCTAGCTAAGTGTTCTTGTTTTGTACAACTTTCTCGGAACAGTTATAACATCTGATGGAAGGTACATTGAAGAGATTATAACAAGAAACGTTATGGTAGAGGTAGCCGTTTTCAAGATGGAAAACATACTGACCAATAAAAATATGTCAATTGCAACAAGAGTGTTGAAGTGCTACATAGAACCTGAATTTTATGGATGTGAAACATGGATAGTGAGCAGACAGGCTGAAATACATCTGATGGCAGTGGAAATGTGGTTTCTGAGGAAAATGCAAAGAATACCATGGACAGACAGAAAACCAATGACCAAGTCCTACAAGAAGCAAATGAAAACCATAAACTGATTAGGGGAATTAGATGTAGACAGTCAAAGTATTTTGGGCATGTTATGAGCAGAAATAAATTATAGAACTTGGTGACGACTGGCAAGATTGAGAAGAAAAAAAAACAAGGGGAAAGCAGAGAAGTAAATACCTGGATGAATTGACCATATGGTATGGTTCAGACAAGAACGCAGAGCTGATCCACGATTCTGGTGATCTTGTGAGATGGCGCACACGCTTATTAGCATGGCACATGATGATTGTTGTTTTGTGTGTGTTCATGTGTAAAGGCTCTAGCCCAAACATTCGCTTGTGTCTGCGTGTGTCTGTCCTTTCATCAAGTTTCCCAGTTAGAGTTAGAGCTGTAGAACAAGCTTGAGATATCTCACCTCTTGCTCAAGTCCTGCTAACTGCTGGGTGTTCTGGTCCCAGTCAGACGCCATCACCCACACAAAACGGCCAGACAGACCCAATGACTGGCTAGCCTGCAGCATCAGTTTGACCTGATCAGGCTTCACAAACAAAACCACTGCCCTGGCACCGACCTGTGATCAGAAGAAACAAAATGGTCACAGTCAACAACAATCTCTGACTTATGGAGATTAGTACAGACCTGGCAAACATAAGAATGGAAAGCTGTAGCCTATGCCAGAGACCCATAACAGCCTAATAATACAATAAATGAATCTGACTGTATACATGTCAACGCCAATCTTCTGGAAAAAAAAATAACATAATTCTTGGAAAACTTTGCAAAATTGTCAAAAAACAAACCATAATTTGTAGGGTGATCTTTCCTATTTAGTAAAACATGATCATTACCTGTTGAGCAAACCATAATCTGTAGGTAATCTTTTCTAATTGTAATAAATTAATATCTATTGGGCCTGGATTGTAAATCCGGCATATTACCATCATCATGTGGCAAGTCCTTTGCTAAACATGGCTCCCATCATAGCACCCTAGAAAAACTCTTGGTCCCTTGTCAGTTACCCTGCCTCATGTATTTTCATTCCCAAGGTGTCTATAATGTCCTGGTCCACCATCATGCTGGTCAACTGTGCTGGTCAACAGTGCTTGTCAAACATGCTGATCAACTTTGCTGGTCAACCATGTTGGTCATCAGTACTAGTCAACAATGCTGGTCGACCAGTTTCTCTTCTTCCAAAAACCATGCCTTCCATGACCATTCTTTCTAAACCACTGTACACATTTCCAACTCTACTGAATTCCTTAAGTAGCAATCTTCAGACTGCAGAAACTAGAGGTAACTTTCAGGCTCTGGACATGGTATCATGAAACAAAATAGCATGCACACAAGAGACTAGAGACAGAAGATGCTGCTAAATTTATCTCTTGAAATTATAAAATGACATCTCAACATTTGCCACAGGAGTACTTAATGTACACTCCAGCTCCATTTCAGAACAAACTATTGTGATAACAGCAATCTAAGGCTGACTCTTGCTTCCAACCACTTCAATACACATTTAAACAGACCTGCTGACTCAGCCTTTGCACGACGTTCTGGGCATCTTCTAGAGTGGCATTGGGAGACAATGGGACGGACACTCCCACACAGGCCTGTGACTGTCTTGAACTGAAATGATTATGCATTATGATGCAGCTAAAACATATTACAACAATGTTCTTAATGGAAAACTGTTTGTTTATGTTTTTGTTTAATGTCTCAGTGCCAAACAAACAGTAGGCTTGGACCAAACAAGGTGCAAAAATCAAATGAATAAGTTTTATAATGTAAATTGCCATTCACTGAGCATTGCAATTGTGGAAGATACCACAAAACAAAACAAATAACATGGGGACACAAGTAAGGCAATTTATCATCCTTCTGTCTAAACTGGAAGTCAAATCTGGCACTGATCCTTCAGCACTGAATCAGTTAATAAAACAAAACAAATAGCATGATGACACAAGTATGGCAATATATCATCCTTTTGTCTAAATTGGAGGTCAAATTTGGCACTGATCCTTCGGCACTGAATCAGTTAATGAAGCTTAGCACTGTTATTACACACATTTGTTTTCTATTACAATTTGTTATCATATCTATCATGCTTTCTTGATAACATCCCACTCCATCAGTACAACATTACAGTGGATTCCCACAGGGACAAGATACATTGATAGAGGAATTTGAAACTGTTAAGACAACTTTACATCTTAATGGTTACCCTACTGGATTTATGAAGCATCAATACCGTCCACCAAAACCTACCCCTCGATGAAACATCATCCCCAAATTCAAGGTACTTATTAAACTAACTGTTTGAGAGGATGATTTAATGCAACATCTACAGGGGCTCCTCACTAACAGCAGCTGGCCAAATATTCTGTGCTGCAGCTCCAGTTACTAGAATCAACACCACCATTATCCCCCACTCCAGCAGTAAAAAACCTTGGTCTCTGTAAGCTAAATCTGGCCACATGTTTTGTGCTACAACTCTAGTTACAAGATACACCACCATCCCCGTCCCCACCCTAGTGAAAGAACCTGTTTCTCTGTAAGCCAAATGTTATTGCATTTATTAGTTTCAATGTCATTATCAGTCTACCAACAATGACAGAATAGAGAGGCAGTTGAACTATTCATATCAGTGCTTCAATCTCCTTTTTTTCAGATAAGACTAGAAATTTTCAGCACCAATCTCATAGCACCAGCAAGTATTTAACTGTGTATGTACCAGAATCAACACATGAAATAAGAATTCTGTTGTGGTTATGTTTACTAAGATTAAAATTTTGCCAGGGCAGTGGATGAACAGCCTACAGGTTATGATTTTTAACTGAATAAGGATCTGAAAAGTGTGAAACCTATGCAAAGCACCTCCAATTTTATGTCACAGCCTGAGATGCCTAGGTAACCCATTCACTACCCAGATTTCAGGGATTTGGAAGTATGACACTACTAGGTTTTTCTGAATAAAAAAAAAATGCCCTGAAAATACTGTTTTACTGAAAACTCAACACTTGTGGAGTTAGAGACAGAAGCTATAATTCTACAGCTATTCTAACCACCCATGTATCATTTGCCAATATCAAACATGGTGACTACTATCTAACTTGACAAACACATACGTCAATGACACAGAGTCCAGAAAAAACATAATTTTACAAATATACATTTTGACATCAACAATAAACATAACTGTGTACACTTCACAATAGAAATTACAGCACCAACATAAATTATACTGTGGATTGGCAGGAGGTGCATTCCCTACACCAGTCAGTTGACTTAAATGTTGACTTCTCATTCAAAAAGCAATGGCAAACTGCTGAATGTAAAACTGCCTAGAAAATCAACCTAAGTTTGGTTACAACACTGATCAAAGATACATATACAAGGTGTATTTTTAATGACTGTGCAGTTTTTGAAAATATTGCAGTTCCATGTATTGTATTTACCTACTGTGGAGTTCATGCAACACAATGGGTAAATACAAAACTTGGAACGGCAATATTTTCAAATACTGCAGAGTCATTAAAAATGCACCCTGTATATATACCTATATATATCCATCTGTACGAGACAGGAGCTGCAGTAGCGCAGTGGCTAGATGCCTGCCTGCTGGCCCTGTGGTCAAGGGTTTGAATTCACATTGAGGCAAATTTAAAACATCGCTCCGGGCTCCCAAGTCAACCCAGCTTAAAATGGGTACCTGGAAATGTTTTGGTCAGTGAAGCCGGCTGGTATGATATTGACCAAATTATCCCTTGAGTGCGGACTGGTCTATAAATATGCGTGTAACACTGTATGTCCAATACGTATTAAAGTGTATAAAAGAGTCATTGGCTTAATAATCAACCACATGGCACAGAATAACAGATACATGACCAACCTGTCCATCAGAGAATCGGCCATATTGCTGTATCCAAGTGTGTCCGTGTATACAATGCTGAGGTAGTCCCATGAGGACGCATGTGCAATGTCGAGAATGACTTGGGCAGTCTGGATATTGTCCCCACGGGCTCGCAGAAAGTATGGATAGACAAAGCGGTCATTGAGCAAAGAACTGCCAGCAGTTGGAGAGATGCTTGTGATATCTGGAGAAGGTGAATCAGCAATTGTTCACATGTCATAAATGAAAATATAACTCCAATGGTAGCACCAGATGGCAGTAAAGTGTGTTAGACAGTGGCAGTGTTCACTACACTTAAAACTTAATTTAAGAATTGATATCACTGCACTCAGGACTCTCCCACACATGATCCGCCCCTCTCATAAAAAGCTGCCTATCAGTTCCCATGCCCATTATTCCAGTAGCAATGTAATGTCCAAAAGGCTTTTTTCCTCTATGCTTTGAGTGTCTACCAGACCATCTAGTAACTCTATTTTAGGCTGATTTTTCCAGAAATGGATACTCTGTCTGCTCAGCTGCACTCTCCAGCCAATTCAAAGAGCTAGCAGACGCCAAGGCAGCTGACTGAACCATATTGTGGTTGGCTAACATGGTAGCTCTGGTTAAGTTAGTTGCATATCCCTTACAGGACATAGCAGTCAACCCCAGTATTTTTTGGCAGTTCGTGATTCCTGGGCAAGTTTACATTCAGTAGTTTGCCATTGCTTTCTGAATGACCGGAACCCATACCATTTCATAAAAAATCAACACAGCTGTGTTTCAAAAACGGGTATGCATCATTAGTTAGTTAGTTAGTTAGTTAGTTAGTTTGTCGCAGTTCCAACTTCACAGCAACGGGTCATCCCCATTATGCTCCGTTCCTGTGCCAGTGAATATCACACAAAATTCTCCCCACTGCCCAATGTGAAAAGTGAAAAAGACAGGAGTCTCGACAAACAACAGCCCGCACAGATACACTGTGCATCATATGCATCATTACGAACTGCGTGTGTAACTCCTTCACCACAGAGCCAGCTGGTAGCTCTGGTACACAAGTTAAATGGTGACTTCTTGTTCAAAAATCAATGGCAAACTACTGATGGCAAAAATGCTTAGAAAAATCAACCTGGGGTTAATAGCAATATCCTGCAAAGGATTTGCTACATAAAAATACAACAACCCTTCCATGGGATTCTATTCTTAGCATTCTATAAAGACATCGCACCTCTGTGGCGTGTAATTTCTATGTAATCTTGGTATTTATGATCCATGTTTCAGAGGCATATATACATCTGAATAACGAAGACACAATCAATACATAGCCCAATTTATGGCCTGGCATTATTCGCTGCATCTCATCAGGTGCATTCTGCAGAAATCACTCAAATTAAACTGAAGCAATAAGATAAATCCTTGAAGCCGAAATATACAGCACACATATCCACACAATAATTACTGATGATATGCCCTGGCCTAGCAAGCCGGCAGGGGATCTTCATACTGCTCGTAGAAAAACTAAGAAGTATAAACGGACTGGTATCAAGAAGAGATAAGATCAGAAATGAAGAAATCAGGACTAAAGTGGGGGTTAAAGCTGCTCTAGATTTTATTAGAAAGCAGCAAGTCAAATGGTTTGGCCATGCAAGTAGGCTACCAGTCAACAGCATGCCACAACAGGCAATGACGTACAGACCAGATGGAAACAGAGGAAGAGGCCGACCACGTAAACGCTGGACGGAGGGAATAACAGAATCCATGGGAATGTCGATATACGAAGCCCATAACCGGGCACTCTCACGAAGTTTATACTTCACCTCGACACCGCAAGGTACAAGAGGAACATGATGAGATGAGATGAGATGAGATGAGATGCTCTGAAATATGCCAGGCCATAAATCACGCAATTTATTGTTTGTGTCTTTGTTATTCAAACATATAAATCCCAGGAAGGTTAACCTGGTCAACAAATGCCCGCAGAAGTCGGATGTGTCGGCCTAACGACGCAAGAATGCAGCTCTGCTGTAAACAGGCACAACACAGTCACGTCCGGAAAAAAAAATCCGGATGAACGCAGAAGAAGAAGAAGACAAACATATAAATATGGGCAGTATGTAACATCCTAAAACTCACTTTCTGCTTTTCTTGTCTAAAATAGTTTACTTGTCATCACAGATAAAGAACAACAGATAAGGATATCTTACTCTGCCGAGACAGCATACTGACAACTGGTTCGGCATTCTCATCCTTGTCCACAATAACAGCCATGATGGTGGAGGGTGAAACCAACAGTCCGTCGTTGTTCGCGCCACACAGAACATTGCCACTGAGCACGTTGTATACATCCTGACCCAAGCGCAGGCCCTGTTTCAAGATACAAGAATGTGAATTTATGTTACACTAAAAAAGTAACAATTATCTTCAGCATTATTGTTACATGATATTATATTTTGTAGCTCAGCATGGCCGAATGGATACGAATGCGTGTTCTTAAACATCCGGTGTGCTGATTCTGAGTTATGGGGTTCAACCCCTACACCGGACAGTTGGACTAAAATGTTCACCTATCGTCCTTAACTTTGGGATGTAAATTACAAGTACCTCTGAAGTCAGAGTGGGTTTGCCTGATGGCGAGGGACACTGGTAATAGAGAAAGCTAATCTACGCGCAAAATTCAGTCCAGCACTACTAGAAGAAGTATGTATGGACTACGCTTGAGTTCAAGGCGAGCAATCATATAACAAAAAAATTATATTCTTCTTCTTCATACGCCATTGGATATCAGCCTGAATATATTTAAAGAAAGCAGCAGTCAACTTGAGCTTGTTGATATCTCCATAGAGTGATATTATATTATAATAAAAGATCCATAACTTCAATACTTAGCCAATCATGGATTCATTTAAAAAAATTACATTAATTATTCACTGTCATATTTCGCTGTATCTTGTCAGGTGAATACAACAAAATGAAATCAGCAATAAAGCATCACGATGAATTCATAGAGCTGAAATACACAACACAACTTCCTACATTTCAATGTTAGTGTTGCCAGTACAGTTTTAAACTATATTTTCTTGTTTACATAATTGGGGTTTACGTATGTGTATCACAGCAGCCTCTGCAAATGTCAACATGTGAATGTTTAAAACTATCAATGTAACACTTGCACTGAAACACAAAATATGTATTAAGCATTTTGGCTATAAGGATTTATCACATTACTTTATTCTATGTTGATTTAATTTGTAGTATGTATTTGTTTGTGTTCATTATTCAAATTTACAATGGGAAAAAGGGAAAACATTGCTTTGAATTAATTATTTAGTCAATAATTTAGATTAGGTAATTATATAGCACATACTACCTTTGAGCGTGAAGTGTCACATATTCTAGGCAATAGTGTAATGAGGCAGGGTGACCAACTACCTTCTTCATCACCTTTTCTTTCGAGAAATTTCCAGAAAATTATCTGGTTTCCATTTTATGAGGTTGCATCGACCACACTACAAGATCTGAATATCAAAGAAAGCTGTCATAAACAGCAGCACATCTCGGAAACTGAAATACTTTGGTCATATTAAACATCACAACACCTGGGAAGAACAGTGATGGAAGGCATGGGTCCTGGACGACCAGCACGAAAGTGGACACAGGACACTGAAGACACTTTTGATGAAAATGCCTGAGGCAGCAAAACTGCCAAAGGATCGAGAATCTTTTCAGTGGAATATGATGAGAGCAACATCTTCAATGATGATGATGGGTCGACCCCAGTGTCATACTGGAAGGGAAAAAAGAATCCTGCCATTGCTTGGAATTGAACTGGATAACTGTGTTGATAAGCAAATGCACCATGCAGCTACAACTGTTTACCGGCTCCATGGTGAAGGGGTTAAAGACACAATTCACAATCTCACATACCCACGTTTGAAACACAGCTGTGTCAGTTTCTTACAAAATGGTATGGGTGCTGGTCGTTCAGAAAGCAAAGGCAAACTACTGAAGGTAAACTTGCCTAGGAATCATGAACTGTCAAAAAATGCTGGGATTGACTGCTACGTCCTGTAAAGGACATGCAACTAACTTTTAAGCCACAGCTGATTAATAATTTACTCACAAATAAAAAAAATCAATTCAATTATTCTTAATAATTTACTTACAAACAGGAGCATGGGGCATAGTGGTTAGTGTGCTTGCCTTCCAAGATAATGGTCTTGTTTCAATCCCAAGCAGAGACAGGATTAATTTATTTTAGACCATATAGTCCTGGGTTCAACTCAGCCTTATAAAAATGGGTACTTGGTAATTTTAAGAATTTTCTGGAAAATGTCTCGAAAGGAAAGGCAACAAGGAAAGGGAGCACCTCAGATGTCCTTGCCTAGAATATGTGAAAGCCTAAAACTTAACATCTCAATGGCAGTATCTGCTATGGGACTCACTTTTACTCATAATAAAATAAATGATCAACTTATGAAAGCATACACTCACATTTGTACAGCTGTCCAGGGCCAGACCATCCAGCTTGAGAGAATTTGGGAAGATTCTATTGCTGTTCACCTGCTCAATAGCGTAGAAGAAAGCCAACAACTTCTGTAGGTCTGCGCCTGTTTTACAAAGAAAGATAACTCATTTCAACAATGCTCCTGTTTTACAAAGAAGGATAACTCATTTCAACAGAGTTTCTGTTTTACAAAGAAAGATAACTCATTTCGACAAAGCTCCTGTTTTACAAGGGTTCATTTTCAGACTGCATCTCTAAGACCACGAGTGCCATTTCTCTGGAGATCCCTGGGGTTATCACTGAAGCTATGGAGTTTGCATTTTGTGCATGCAATGCTCTCGGCTGGTGGCTTGCCACTGGCTGAGCCAGAAGGGCTGAAAATTTGTGCAATTCAGTTGATCCTTCCATTTGAGTTAAGTTGAGGTAAGAAACGACATCACTACACTCAGGACATTCCCACATGTTCTCTGTCCCCTCGTTCAACAGCCAGCGAAAAGTCATAGTGCTAATGGTTCTAACTGCCATCTGATTTCAAGTTCTTCTGGTCTTCCCTCTCAGTTTTGAGATTTGTCCATTTTCTCTTCACATACGGGTGCTCATTCTGTCCCACCACTTTCTCCACCTGGTCCCACAGGTGAAAAGACCACCTCTCCCGTGTCCATAGGTAATCTATCACTGAGAGGTGCATTCCCTGCCAGCACATCAGCATGTTCATTCCCCAGCACTCCCACATGACCAGGGTAGAAAATCCATACAATTTTATCAATCTGTGACCTCTGAAGTGAGGCAAGCCATTCTACATGAAACATGCCTTTCTCCACCTTAGTAACCATACTCCGTGAGTCTGTAATGAATGCAATGTGTGTTGCAGCGGTCTCCTCCAACCATCGGAAAGCTGCTGTTACTGCTTCCACCTCCATTCTCATACTGGCCACTGTAGTCTCTTATGCCAGACACTTCTTTTTTCAAGCATTGTCCATTAGCCTTTGCAATGAAACCCAAGCCACTACGTATGTTTCTCACCACTGACTCATCAGTGTAGATCACTATGTTCCATCTTTAACTTTTTAAAAGCAATGCTGGTCTAAGTCATAACAACAACAATAACTACAAAATATACAAACCTGTATTAATAGGTCCACAGCCAAGTGGGTTGGTTGGGCTGGCTTGATGGACATCTCCGATGTATACCAAACTGAGTCCCTTGTCTCCGTCCGCCTTCTTCATGTAACGTGAGGGCAAATCATCTTTGAATTCACAAAGACAGCCACCTGGTACAGGATCACAGTGAGCTTTGAAGTTTGTATCATATGTGATGTCTAGCTTTAGGAAATTTGTATCGTTGTAAGATCCAACCTACACAAACAAAAAATATGATATTAAGTTTGTATCAAATGTGATGTCTGGCTTTCTTCAATGTATATCACTGTAAGGTCCAAACTAAAAAGGCAAGATTACAAAGGATATGAAGTCCATATCACACATGTGATATCTTACAAATACTTGTAAGACAGATCTTAAAACAGGAGTGGTTATATATAACTATATAAGATGCAGCTTAAACAGGGCTCATGGCCAGTAAATAATTTTCAAATATTCTCTGTAAATATTTAGCTTACCATTACAAAAACTGTAAACGTAAGCATTAACCTTATCTATTCAAGCTGGACAAAAACAACTTAGAAAGCAATATTAGTTAGTCGCGGTTTTAACTTCATGGCAAAGGGACACTCCATAATGCGCCATTCCAGCGCCAGTGAATATCACAAAATGCTCCTCACTGTCCAATGTGAAAAGAGAAACAGACAGCAGTCCCGACAAACCACTAGCACAAAAGGCATACATGCATAAGGCTACTGCCATAATTCCAACACAGTAGTCCATCATTATTACAACAGCCCTGCAATATTAACTATTTTTTAACCAGTCTAGACAAATTTAATTGTTAACTATTTGTTTACACAATTTTTTTTTTTTTTTTTTTTTTTTTCACGTTTCCATCCTGTTTCAGGATATTGCGGTCAACACCAGCATCTTTCAGCTGTATGTTGATTCCTAGGCTAGATTACGCTCATCAGCACGCCACGACTTTCTGAGCGACCGGCTCCATACTCTCATAAGTCACTTTTGCGATTCGAACCACTGCTAATTCTCGTCGCGTCACGTGACGAGAGTATTCGGGGTTAGCGGAGAAAGCTGCTAACCCCTTCGGCCATGGATGACCCAATATTAATTTAACATTTCCAGCTATTCATAAAAACACGACATTCAGCTTTCCACTTCCATCCTCCAGGACAGTTTATCACATATGTTATTAGTGATGTCCAGATTATCATTACTGTGACACACCCCTTGTTCCCATTTCCCATCATCCATTTTTCATTTGGTCTAAAATTACATTTTGTTTGGCGCTGAATAAGTTAAAACCACATGTATCAAATATATCATCATAAAAACAAAAAAATCTCTTGGAAACAACTGATACTTGAACAGTAAAAGATCATTCCACAAAACTGTTTCAAACCTTTAACAGTTACGAGACAGAACAAAGCAGAGACTGTCATAAAGTGAGAAGAAAAATTATCATCATATTTCTTCTTCTTCTTCTTCTTCTTCTTCTTCTTCTTCTTCTTCTTCTTCTTCTTCTTCTTCTTCTTCTTCTTCTTCTTCTTCTTCTTCGTCTTCTTCTTCTTCATTATTCTTCTTCTGAGGGGAGTGCAAGCACATCTAGTTATGCACCTACAAGGTCAGTGTGTCTGACTTCGGCATACCTTGGTGTAGGGTGTACTTCCTCTAGACAGATTCCATCCAAGGTCATGGACTTCCTGTGGGTCAGTTTTCTGTCCTAACAACGTAGCCAGAGCTGCAGCCTGATGGTCTACCTTTTTTGTGATTGATAACCGCCATTGGATTTCAGGGTTTTTAACATGAAAAAAACACAACAACTTGCACACACAACTTGACTGTATACGTCTAATTTCTCTAATCAGTTTATGGCTTTTATTTGTTTCTTTAAGAACTCTCAGTAATGTTTCTGCCCATTCATGGTATTCTTTGCTTATTTCCCCAGAAATCCCTTTTCCACTGAACTAGATGTTTCGCAGTTTCACATATATACATACAGCAGTATAGGTTCTATATAGCATTTTAATATTCTTTTTCTCACTGAAATTGACAACTTTTTTTTTTACTGGCGAGTATGTTTTCCATCTTGCAAAAGGCTGTCTTTACCATGGCGATTTTTTGACTAATTAAAAAAAGACATCATTCATCAGATATTATGACTTTTCAAAGACAGTGGTACCGATTAACCTCTGAATGTTCCCATTTACTTGGATGTTACTTTGGAGTAATCCTTCTTCTTGGAGATGACCATAATTTCTGTTGGAGATGACCATAATTTCTGTTGGAGATTGCCATAATTTCTGTTTTCTTATAATTCCATTCTAACTTTAAACACACACACCATAAACAAAATAAGAAACCATGGAATATTTTGTTTGTGGCGTCTGTTTTTAAATTCTTTTTCCGTATGGCAGTTAATCTTGCAATGTAAAAGAACAGATTAGGAAGAACTTGGAAGCAACAGAGATGTAGTTCCTGAGATGAATGTTACAAATTCCTTGGACTGTCAGAGTAACTAATGACGATTGCCTGAAAGAGGCTTATGAAACATTATATTCAACAATAAGAATGAGACAAACAGCTTTCTTTGGTCATGTAATGAGAAGAGAGGCATTGGAGAACATCGTGACAACTGGAAAGACCAAGGCAGACCAAGAGAAATGATGCCTGATGGACTGAGATGGTGGCATGGAGGAATGTCATCAACAGAGTTGATCCAGATTACCAAGGACTTAGATATATGGAGAGACATGAACGCCTATGCCTGTCGGCTAGCCACTTGATGATGATGTTTTAAATTTCACAAAGAGAAAAGCATTGTTAATAATTATAACTCTCAAGTGTTTTATCCAAAGCACAAGTAAAGCAACTTTAAAAGAAGTGGCAGCAACATTACTAAGAACATGCAATGAGAACAAATCTGAGAAATAAAGATACATGCGTCATTTGTACTTACATTTTGATATTCAAAGTTTGAAGGTGTTGGTTCTGTGACATTGTAGACATGGAAACCTCGAGAACTCTGGCCATCTTCAGTGAAATAAAATGGCTGGTGTGTGTCATCTGTGAAGTTGACCTGTCAAAAGAGAACACATAATTTAATATGTTTGTGTACATGTGTGTAAGTATGGATGGAGTGTTTATGCATGTGTGTGCATGTACGGATGAATGAAGTGTTTGTACATATGGGTGTGTATATGGACGGATGGAGTGTTTGTGAATGTGAATATGTGTGGATGAATGTATGTATGGATGGATGGATAGATGGATGGAGTGTTTGAGCATATGGGTGTAAGTATGGATGAATAGAATATTTGTATATATGTGTGTGTATGGATGGATGGCTTTACGAACTGACTGATTGATGGAGGGATAGTTTTATATATATGTATATAAATAAACATAATGTTTGTCTTTTTTAAAAACCAGAATTAGAGTATTTTTCTTCTTCGTGGTCCATTATATTCCAAACACATTTCTATAACACGTAAGCTCATAAGCTCCTGATTTCTTCAGACCAGGCATCTGAAAAAGAAGACTAAATATTATGGCAATAAAGCAACAACAAAAAATACTGACTAATTACCTTTAGAAGTCCTTCCATAATCTTCTGTCTCTTCTCACCACTAGTGACATACAAGTTGCAAGCCCCATAAACCTGCTGGCCAGACATACCAGAACACAAGGTTTTGATGGCATCATTGATCCCTAGAGCTATTGAGAAGACAGCATTCATCACATACAGAACATAGGAATCTTGCTTGTAATTGTCAGCTCGTGGGATGGTTGCACTTGGGTCACACGTCTGTGGTCCAGCGAGAACTGATGTGTCTGTGTAGCAATTCAGAAACGTTTCAAAGTACTCCTTGAACCATGGGTTGCTTTTATAGTTGTTTGGGGTCTTGTGTTCCAAATAGGTATCAAAGCTGCAAAGAAAACAAGTTATGGTTTTGCTCAATAAGTAAGTATGTATGTTTTATAGACTACAAGAAAGCTTTTCACAGATTACAAAATGAAGGATTAATTACATGCCTTCAAGATTTAGGAGTAGATGGAAGGGACACAGACTTATTAGTAACTTGTACTGGGAACAAGTGGCGATAATTAGATACAGAAATAATAATTTGTTGTCCATAGTGATAAAAAGCTGTGTGCGGCAAGGGATGCATGTTGTCCCCAAGCCTCTTCAACCTATACACAGAAAGAATGTTTAAACAAATCGAATTGCCTGGATTTAACATCAATGGAAGAATCATAAACAATCTTAGATATGCTGATAATACCGTGTTGCTAGCAGAAAGTGACCAAGAGTTACAAAACTTAGTGGAACAAGTAAACAGGCATAGTGCAAAATGTAGCTTAGATATTAACATCCAAAAACTGTGATAATTAGCAGTGGAAAGGAGAGGTTATCAATGAACATCACAGCAAATGGGGAGATACTAGAACAAGTAAAAAGTTCACTATTTTGGACATGTAATAGATGATGGCAGAAGTGAAACAGAAATAAAAAAAAGAATAAGAATGGCCAAAAATGTTTTCAACATCATGTAATCTGCATTAACATCTACAGAGATTAACAACACATTAAAAATGAGAATTGTCAAATGTTATGTATATTCAACATTACTTTATGGCGTGGAGGCCTGAATAAGAAACAAGCAATTAGAAAGTCGAATAGGGTACAATGAAGGATAATTCATGGAAGCAATAGCAATCATATACAGAGATTCTAGAAAAGCTGAGAATGAAAACAGAGTTGATGAATAAAATAAAAAAAGGCAAGTTAAATATTTTGGTCACGTTAAAAGATGTAACACTCTTATAAAAACTTTACTGGAGAGTAAGGCTGAAGGCAAGCGAGCTAGAGGTAGGCAGCAATAAAAGTGGGAAGATAATATAAAGAAATGGATAAACAGCAAGAGACAGACAGTGTTGGAGATCCAGTACAGTCAACCTGTGGAGATGGCAACTGACTGATTGACTGATTGATCGATTGATTGATGTAAAGGACCCTTGTACATGCCACAAGGCTTATCAAGAAATGGTTCTAGACATATTTATATTTAAAATAAAACTGGTATTTCAGGAGGAAACAATATGTTTCAAAAATTGCCCAAAAGCAGTTTCCTGTTAGGGTTCTGATGTGATAACGCCGTCACATTTTGTAGGTCAAGGGCAAGGAGGAATAGGTGGCTAATATTTCCTTCATTTTAGCAAGCGATGAACCCAGATATTGAACTCACTTACGAATGTGCTCATGACATGACCAGCTCAATCCGTGATCAACTTTGCTAGTGCTCCTGACATTTCAGGGGTCATGAGGTCAATATCCTTTCCACGCATTCACATCTCAAGACGTCTCCTGGTACCTATTCTAGGTGCTCTTGACAGCTCAGAATATAATATAACAGAGCTGCCTCGATGTTAATTTGAACTTATGATCAGCTGAAAGCATATCATTGTAAATCTCTGATATATGAGATTGGTAACCTAAAGTAACAATGAAAATATAATGAGAAATGTCATAGATGATATAGCTAAGGAGCAATATGATACCCTAAATATCAGTGGTCATGAAATACCAGAGATTCGATATGCTGATGATACAGTATTACTATTCTCATCACAGAGTGGTATAGAAAAATTAATAACCTCAACTCAAAAGAACAGTGAAAATCACAACTTATATCTTAACATAGCAAAAACTAAGATAATGTATACAGATAAAACTAATATGGAGAAAGAAATATATGTTAATGAGGAAAAGTTAGAGGTGGTGGGAAAATTTCAAATATCTTGTGTCATTTATAACCAACAATGGTGACACAACGAAAGAAATTAAAAGACGAATATCTATTGCTCTTCAAAGACTAAACAACTGAATAAATTGTGGAGTGGGACAGATAGAACTACAAAAATGAGATGTTTAAGAAAATGCATCTTTCCAATTGGAACATACGCCTGTGAGACCTGGACACTTACTAAGAAAGCTGAAAAGTGCACAAATGCCTTTGAATATAAATGTTATAGATAGGTTCTAAGAATATCTTGCACACAGAAAAGAAGAAATGCATCCATACGACAAAAGCTGAATATTGAAGAAGGATGGCTACTAAAGACAAAGAAAATTGAAATAATTTGGTCACTTGAAACGCCACGAAAGTTTAAAGAGAACAATCATGGAGGGGTATATGCCCAGGAAGAGAGGAAGAGGAAGGCCAAAGAGAATATGGGTGCAGGATGTGGCGGGTGATCTCCAGATGGGTGTATCGGATGCCAGACATCATGCTTATTACTAAGAAGTTTTCCGAAAGGTTGTTATGGGAGCAAGGTTCTGCAAAAGACACGCTACTGAATAAATGAATGAACCTAAATAGGCACAATTTTATTATACATGGTGCTGTGCTTGTTATCATTGTAAAGTATCTGCTAACAAAGATTGGAAACTTAAAGTATGTACAATCTGATTGTATATGGTATCGTGTGTGTTATCATTTTAAGTATCTGCTATCACAGAATGCAAGCGTAAAGTAAGTACAATCTTACTGTAGATAGTATCATACTTGTTATCATTGTAAAGTATCTGCTAACAGAGACTTATCTTAGAAATATAAAATACAACAATAAAGTATTTTTAGATCCTGCAGAGAAAAAATAAAAACAATACATGTGCATACATGACTAAGGCCTCGGTCCAAGTAAAGAGAATAATCAACATCAGGAACATAGATTAAAGTAATATAATAATATGTTGATTGATATTTGATATTTGAAAATTGATATATTTATCGTTTGTTTCTTCACAGGATCTAAAAACACCGTTTTGTTTCATAATACAAGAGTGAATAAATAAGTAAGTCACATGGTTCTGTGGGATGGCAGGTAAATTTAGTTGGTGTTTTCTACAGATGTCATTAGTGACAGCAACATGGAACTTTATATTCCTGTTCATCAGGTGGCGCTAGGTGTTTCATGTGCATGCGCAGCGCATAAACAAAATGGTGACTGTACTTACGGAGTGTACAACCAAAGAGCAACATGCTGTTGTGCATTTTTTGTGGGCAAAAAGACTGCCTGCAAAGGACATTCATAAGGAAATGCTTCCTGTTTATGCTGACAAATGTTTGTCCCATAAAGCGGTGCAGAGCTAGGTAGAAAAATTTTCTCAAGGACACTCTAAAATTGTTGATGAAATCCGATGTGGTCATCCTGCTGAGATTGCAAGAGAAGCATCCGTGCAGTGGGTGGAGGAGATGATTAGAGGTGACAGTCGAGTAACGATAGACTCTGTAGTATCTGCAATAGGGTGCTCACATAGTTCAGCATACAGTATAATGCATGATCGATTGAAATTTAAGAAAGTGTGCTCAAGGTGGGTACCCAGACAATTGAAGGAAGAACACAAAATGAACAGATTTGGCCTGTCCTCGCATCCAACTAAGGTGGGAAGTTCTGGAACATCCACCTTATAGCCCCGACTTAACCCCTAGCAATTTCCACCTGTTTGGTCCACTGAAAACCCACCTTGGCGGGAGACATTTCGCGAATGACGCTGAAGTTGAATGTGAAGTGAAAACGTCGTTTAGAAAACAGAGCACACAGTTCTATGCAGCCTGTTTGGGAGGACTGATAAAACGATGGGATAAGTGCATCAATGTTGGTGGAAATTATGTTGAGAAATAAAGGGACAATGTATGTATAAAAATAAACCAGTTTCAAGTTGTTGTCATATTTAGTTATTTTTCTACAGCCATTTGTGACTTACTTATAGACTTCCCCTTGTATATTGTAATTAAAGATTTAAATGCAAGAGGGTCAATTTAATCACAGCAGGTTATATCCTGATTTATTATAGCTAAGTCTCTTTCCGCAGGGTGGCCTGCTGAAAGCGTTAACACACAGCACAAACTCTGTAGTTCCAGCAATGACCCTCAGGAGTCTCAGAGAAAATCAGACTCATAAACCAAATAGAGTCAGGAATCAAACCCACAATCTTCAGAGCTTGAGGTAAGTGGCTAAACCACATGGATAACCCTTCAAAATAATATCCCACTACAGTCAAGATCTTTCTTACTGGAAACAAAAAGTGTTACCCGGGAATATCAGCAGTCTCCACATCCAGTATAATCAGGTGCTTCTGACTCAGCAAGTTCCTGATGCTAGGCAGTGTCAAGTAGTCGGGATCAGCTCCCCAAGCATCAGTGGCAATAAACAGCATATTTTGGCTGACATTACTATTCTTGTCGATCACCTCCAGAACTGGCAGAGGATCTTTTAGCCAAAGAACAACAACCTAAAGCAACACAAGAGTTAATGACAGTTCAGTGAAATATGATGAAAGTGGAAGGAGTCTTCTTCTACTTTCGTCCTTCATTCCCCATCGCATCAAAGGTCCTCAGCCAACTCACTCCCAGCCATCATATTCTCAGCTAGCCCAGGCAACTCCACACATGTCCAATCCATGTTATTTATTTCTTTACTTCTCTTCTCCATGTGTTTCTGGGTCTTCATCAATTTCTGGTTCATGGTTGGTTAGATTTTGTAGTAAAATGTTTCTATAGAATGGAAACCAGCTCCACATCCAACCCTCCTTTGTCACCTCTAATGACATGCCCCTTAGGTTGCAGTGTTACTATTCTTTGATTCCCTTAAGGGTCACAGTAACACACGGAAGGGAAGAGGGAGTGGCTTACATGTACAGCATTCACCTCTGACACAAGCAAACCCAGCACGATTAATGGTGTGAGAATCTCAGGGCAGAGTCAGTTAAAGTATCCTTTACAGGGCGCCATGGTTTGGTCTCCTGAAAGCAGATGTTTTAGGATGAAGATTCACCTCTGACACAAGCAAACCCAGCACGATTAATGGTGTGAGAATCTCATGGCAGAGTCAGTTAAAGTATCCTTTACAGGGCGCCATGGTTTGGTTTCCTGAAAGCAGATGTTTTAGGATGAAGATTCACCTCTGATGAAGAAGTGAAGACAGGGGTGCATTTGTGGCATGCAGATGATCCTATCATATTTTGAAATAAGGGAATATGAAAACTGATGGACAAAATGTACTGAAAAGCGAGAAGATTATGTTGAATAATGATGTATTTGCCTTTTCTAGAAGTTGATTAGAATAAATTCTACAGTTAGGGTGTGGATCATTTTTGACACATCCTCATACATGTGTTCTTATCATACATGTGTTCTGATGTCTTCTTTTTATGTTTTTCCCTGTCACTTCCAGGCAAATGACATTCTACTTATACCATTCTCAGGTTTTCTCAATGCCATGTTCCATCTAACAGCACTGTATTCCTCACCTCTTGAATTACTGGCATGTGTTTAGTTCTCTTCATAAGCTCCACATTGTTGTTACTGTCCTACCATTTTGTCCTATTATGCACAAGCACCAATTAATTACAAGACCACATGAATGGTCTAAACGAAATGTGTAGGGAACATAACATGAAAATTAGCACAAGTAAAATAGAGGTATTGACTATAACTAAAAAAAAAAAAAAAAAAAAAAAAAAAAAAAAAAAAAAAAAAAAAAAAAAAAAAAAGCAACAACGATTCACCTAAACGAACAGCCCTTAAAAAAAGTATAGAGTTTCAAGTACCTAGGAAGAATAATATCATCAAATGGCAAATCAGAAGACGAGATCGAAAATAGATGCAATAAGGCAAACCAACTCATTGGACAAATGGCACCAATACTAAAGAACAAACATGTATCAATAACTACTAAGAAGGCACTTTAAAACACAATCTTCCTACCAACTCTATGTTACCAATGCCAAACCTGGACAATGACAGAAAAAGAGAAAAGAAAAATCACAACAACAGAAATGAGATTCCTGAGAAGAATACTCAATCTATCAAGAAGAGATAAGATCAGAAATGAAGAAATCAAGACTAAAGGAGTTATAGCTGCACTAGATTTTATAAGAAGGCAGCAAGTCAAATGGTTTGGCCATGCAAGTAGGTTACCAATTAACAGTATACAACAACAAGCAATGATGTAAAGACCAGAGGGAAGCAGAGGAAGAGGCCGACCACGTAAACGATGGATGCAGGGAATAACAGAGTCCATGTTAATATCGATACTTGTAGCCCATAAGCGGGCACTCACCCGCTGTTTATACTTCACCTCGACACCGCAAGGTACAAGAGGAACATGATGAGATGAGACCAATTAATTAAATGTTTGTAGTTTATTAGTAATCATTTTAATTGTTCTTGATGTACCTATGACATCAGCTGTTGCTTTTAACCATTTATGCCCCTTACTGTGCATACTTTAACCCACAGAATCCTATTTGTTTCTTCATTTTTCCTTTATCCTTGACAGTGATTAGCTTATGCCATCTGATTCACATAGCCATTTCTATAACATAACAAACATGAGGATGATATACCCCAAATGATCCCAAGGCAGTGTATCAGATGTCTCCTTCTAAGATAAGGGCGAACAATTAGGAGAAACAGGATTCTTTGTCTTCTTCTGCTGTTATGACTATTTTACACTTTAAAAATCCTAAACTGTTGGAAATCGAGAAGAGAAGGCCAAACAGCTGCTTTCCAAGCTAAGTTTCTACAAGTGTTGATTTATTTTGGTTGTTTCGGGATTTAAGGTTTGAAGATTGAGCACAACCCTCCACTGGCAATGCCATTCGTATTCCAGTATGAACCTAGGGCCTTGTCCACGTCAGATTGGAAGCACTAGACTCGAGTTTCACTCTTGTTTGAGCTCGTCTGTAGTGCATATCCCTGACTGGACCCGGGATTGAAACCCGGATTACTGGCATGTGAGGCAGGTGTGTAACCACCTGACCACGTTGCTCACACTAGACCATTGTAGGCTATAGGTCAAAATTTGCCTGATCGCTGTGACTAACATCTGTCAATCGATGTGGCTCCAAATGATCAGGTCTTCTCGATCTGGCAAGGCACATTAGGCACCTAAAGTCCAGCGAGCAATTATCAAATTGATAAATTTGGTTGTTGGGATTTAAGGTTTGAATATTATATGTATATTTACAGCAAATTTGATTTTGGCATGCACACAGCTGGATCCTCGCTGGTGCTATGGAGTTCATGCACTGAGCTGAGATTCTCTTTGTATGAACTATGCGAGGAAACTGGAGGACTTATCTGGCTATACATGTCATGAAAATAATCCTGTACGAATGACACCAAATTAATCCTAACTAAGGACGAAACTGGAGGACTTATCTGGCTATACATGTGCCATGAAAATGATCCCGTACAAATGACACCAAACTAATCCAGTAAGAAAATCAATGACAACCAAAATAGAAATGTTCATGCATCACAAAATAATTTCTGCTGACATCCAGAAATGACACTGAAATACTGAGAGGTAAAGATATGCCACTGACAAACAAACAACTAAATGATCACTGGCAGGCTTCCGACGTAACAGATCTTTTCTCTGACCCACAGGTCTCATTAAAAAATAAAAACTACACGGAGGCCTAAAAACACAGGGGTAAAAGAATTAAAGACAGAGATGAATAACATGGGAGGATATGGAAGGAGCTAGCAGGAGATAGCAAAGGATAGGACGACTTAGCGAGAGGTGGTTAAAGGTCTATGCTTCAATGGGGGTGTAAAAGATAGCAGCAGAAGTTGATGATGATAAAAGATTGTCTTCCTCTATCTCTCTTTATAAATATTTCCAGCTGTCATAATATGTTTAAATTTTTGTCTTCTCAAAATATGGCAATACTTGATGATGCCCTGTTTCTATGTTTGTGGTAGTAGTCAAAATATGGCAATACATGATGATGCCCTGTTTCTATGTTTGTGGTAATTGTCTTTGTGAGTTGGACTCTTTCAATCCATTTAGATTATTCATTTTGGCTGTCCAGGTATTTTTAGCTTTATTATGTAAAACAGCATTTCTGTGGCATCCAGGAATTTATCTTCTAACTTATGTTATCCATGAATCTAAGTTCTTGAACGGTACCACAAGACACCAGTTATAACTTTAAAATGGTCAAAGCCCACTGAATTCATACCATCTGCAGCATAGCTGGAAAAAAAGATGACATACAGAGTTGTTAACTGCAACATACTTGGAAATGGATGTAACAACTGTAACATATTTTGAAATACTGAGTTGTTAATTGTAACGTATTTCAAAATGGGATGGCACATATAGTTGTTAACTGCAACATATTTAGAAATTGAATGGCATATAGAGTTGTTAACTGTAATATATTTTGAAATATTGAGCTGTTAACTGTAATATATCTGGAAATGTGATGGCATATAGAATTGTCAGCTGCAACATATTTAGAAACAGGATGGCATATAGAGTTGTCAACTGCAACATACATGGAAATGGAATGGCATACAGAGATGTAAGTCTGATGTTAACTGTAACATACTTGAAACCAGAATGGCATATAAAATTGTTAGCTTTAAGATATTTTAAAATATTGAGTTATTAAGCGCAACATATTTGAAAATGAGATGACATACAGAATTGCTGATTGCAACATATTTGGAAATGGGATGGGATACAGAGTTGTTACCAGCAACATATTTGGAAATGGGATGGGATACAGAGTTGTTACCAGCAACATATTTGCAAATGGGATGTCGTATAGAGTTGTCAGTGGCAATATATTTTCAAATGAGATGGCATTTAAAGTTGTTAACTGTAACATAATTGGAAATGAGACAGCATATGGAGTTGTTAACTGCAACATATATGGAATTGACTTGCAGCCAAACAAGTGCATGTTAAAGTATTCATTGAAAATCACACAGCTAGAATGCAAACTTGCAGAAAGCAAAGAACAGACTAATAAATAACTTACTGATGGTCAGCATGGTAAAATGGATAAAAGCGCTCATTTTTAAACATCCAGTGTGCTGATACCGAAGTAGCGGGTTCAACACCTACACCGGTCAGCTGGACTAAAATCTTGACTTCTCGTCCTTGAGTTGGGGATGTAAATTACAAGTACCTCTGAAGTCGGAATGGTAATATGGAAAGCTAATCCAGTCCAGTGCACTAGAAGTATCAGCACTTGTATGGACGACACTTAGGTTCAAAGCCAGCGAACGCCACACACAAAAAAAACAAAACAAATGACTTACTGCTGCGTATGGATTTCGCTGAACAGAGTTGACGGCGAATAGTGCGTCTGCAGCAACACTGCCATTCTCGCCAACCATGTACTCATTCACGATACAGATCCTGTTGACGTAAGCAAGCCTCTTGAACTCCTCCATGCCCGGCTCACCAACGTCATCAAAGGAACTGATCACCTGCACAACAAAAGCCACACATTTCATTTACCACATAGTAAGTAAAGTAACAAGTAAAGTCACAAGTAAAGGACCCTTTCACATGCCTTAGGGGCCTGGACTTATGGTACTAGACCTATATTTGTACAGACCAACTGGCACTGGGTGGCTGATGTGCTCTGTATCACCCCAACTGGCACTGGGTGGCTGATGTGCTCTGTATCACCCTGGCTGTGCTTACTTCCCCAAGGCATTTGCTATTTTAGGCTGGGAGCCATTGTTACTTGCATAAATCTCTCTCCCCCCCCTTTAGGATTTGAACCCATCACTTGCAGGGCCTGCCACTTGCTGCTTTCACTGTACCTACATGTCAGTGCTGTCTGCAGGATATTGTTTGGGGTGTGTGGGTTGGTGGAGGTGTGTGGGTTGGTGGAGGTGTGTGGGTTGGTGGGGGTGTGTGGGTTGGTGGAGGTGTGTGGGTTAGTGAAGGTGCGTGGATTGGTGGGGGTGTGTGTGGGTAAGTGAGTGAACAAGAAACAGAAAGAGAGAGAGAGAGAGAAAAAAGGGAGAGGTGAGAGAGGGAGGGAGAGAGAGAGAGAGAGAAAAAAGGGAGAGGTGAGAGAGGGAGAGGGAGAGAGATAGAGAGAGAAAAAGGGAGAGGTGAGAGAGGGAGAGGGAGGGAGAGAGAGAGAGAGAAAAGGGAGAGGTGAGAGAGGGAGAGGGAGGGAGAGAGAGAGAGAAGGGAGAGGTGAGAGAGGGAGAGAGAGAGAAAAGGGAGAGGTGAGAGAGGGAGAGGGAGGGAGAGAGAGAGAGAGAAAAGGGAGAGGTGAGAGAGGGAGAGGGAGGGAGAGAGAGAGAGAAGGGAGAGGTGAGAGAGGGAGAGAGAGAGAAAAGGGAGAGGTGAGAGAGGGAGAGGGAGAGAGAGGGAGAGAGAGAGAGGGAGAGAGAGAGAGAGAGAGAGAGGGGGTGAGACAGAGAGAGAGAGAAAAGGGAGAGGTGAGAGAGGGAGAGGGTGAGAGATAGATAGAGAGAAAAGGGAGAGGTGAGAGAGGGAAAGGGAGGGAGAGAGAGATAGAGAGAAAAGGGAGAGGTGAGAGAGGGAAAGGGAGGGAGAGAGAGACAGAGAGAGAGAGAAAAGGGAGAGGTGAGAGAGGGTGAGGGAGAGAGAGAGAGAGAGAGAGAGAAAAGGGAGAGGTGAGAGAGGGAGAGGGAGGGAGAGAGGGAGAGGAGAGAGAGGAGAGGGGGAGAGAGAGAGAAAAGGGAGAGGTGAGAGAGGGAGGGAGAGAGAGACAGAGAGAAAGAGAGGAAAGGGAGAGGTGAGAGAGGGAGAGGGAGGGAGAGAGAGACAGAGAGAGAGAGAGAAAAGGGAGAGGTGAGAGAGGGACAGGGAGGGAGGGAGAGAGAGAGAGAAAAGGGAGAGGTGAGACAGGGAGAGGGAGGGAGGGAGAGAGAGAGAGAAAAGGGAGAGGTGAGAGAGGGAGAGAAAAGGGAGAGGTGAGAGAGGGAGAGAGAGGGAGAGGGAGGGAGAGAGAGAGAGAGAAAAGGGAGAGGTGAGAGAGGGAGAGGGAGAGACAGAGAGAGAGAGAAAAGGGAGAAGTGAGAGAGTGAGAGGGAGGGAGAGAGAGAGAGAGAGAAAAGGGAGAGGTGAGAGAGTGAGAGGGAGAGGGAGAGAGAGAGAGAGAAAAGGGAGAGGTGAGAGAGGGAGGGAGAGAGACAGAGAAAAGGAAGAGGTGAGAGAGGGAGAGGGAGGGAGAGAGAGAATAGGGAGAGGAGAGAGAGAGAGAGAGAAGGGAGAGGTGAGAGAGGGAGAGGGAGAGACAGAGAGAGAAAAGGGAGAGGTGAGAGAGGGAGAGAGAGAGAGGGAAAAGGGAGAGGTGAGAGAGGGAGGGAGAGAGAGAGAGAGAGATGAGAGAGTGAGAGAGGGAGAGAGAGAGGGAGAGCCTTGTTACATGACTGTTTCTGGACAAAATCCATTGATGATATTGTATCCACTTTCTTCCTGGTGACATTATTTCTAATCCTATCTCCATGTTATTGTCCAGTGGTGTAATGTTTTTAATAAGAATGTGCATTATACCACTTCATCATCATCAAGTGCCCTGCCAGCTGGCGTAGGCATTCATGGCTCTCCACAGATCTCGGTCGTTGGTGTTCTGGATCAACTCTGCTGATGGTATTCCTCCATGCCACCGTCTCAATACATCCAGCATCATTTCTCTTGGTCTTCCTCTGCCTCTCTTCTCATCACGTGACCGAAGAAAGATGTTTGTCTCTTCCTTATTGTTGTATATAATGTTCTAGTTTCATTAGCCTGTATCAGGCAGTCGTTGTTAGTTACTCTGGCAGTCCAAGGAATTCGCAACATTCGTCTCAGGAACCACATCTCTGTTGCTTCTAATTTCTTCATAATTTGTTCATTTACATTCCAAGATTCACTGCCATACAGCAAAACTGGTTCTACACAGCATTTGAGCACTCTCTTTCTTACATTCAGTGATAGTAGCCTATTGTATAAGATACTCTTCATTTTCTGAAATGCGGCCTTTACTTGTCCTATTCTACTCTTAATCTCTATTGTACATCTTCCATCTGATGTTATAAATGCCCCTTGCTTATACCACTTGCTCCTTATTATTACTTATCTTAGGAATCTACATCACTGTACTGACGACATTCCTAAACATGCTAGGTCCCAATCTTCAAAAGCCACCAGAGTTCTCATGCTGGCTACACCGTACTGGCACCTGGCCGTTTTGACAGACTATAGTTTATTACATTATGCATCAAAATAACAAACACAAAAAGGTGTAATAACCTCTCCATAGCACAAAGCCTGGGCTGAACTGTAGAGACCATGTGTTTGCCCATAAGTGTGATCCTTCTCTGAGCCTGCCTAGTTTACTCCAGAGGAAAGGTAACACCTTTATAACATCTGGAGTAAGACAAGCTGCAAAAGCTGCCAGATCAGCAAAGCAATGCTCTAACTGCCTGTCTGTCGGAGCTTTGTGCCTAGACCAGTTGCCACCCAAGGCTTAGGCCTGGTCTGCCCTACCATGACATTCAGTCTTTAGGTTGTATTTCCTTGCACCAGAATAAGGTTTGTACCCTCCCAAATGTGCTCCTCCGCCTGAAGCCAATGGCAGGCTGACTATTCCAGTAACAATTTATGTCAAAATCGATCTGGCTTTCCCTCTATTCTTTGAGCATCATCCACTCTCTTCTCCCTTCTGAGCCAGTATTTCAAGACTGGAATACGCTGTCTGTTCAGTTGTACTCTCCACCCTAGGGGTTCCAAGAACTCTAGCATCCATTTTCGACCTCAAAACCAAATTGGTTGGAACAAATTCAACCCTGCCTCTATGATTTATAAATAAAACAGAATCAATGTCACTGCACTCAAGACAATACCATAAGCACTCAGTCTCTTCCAGTGTGAATTCAAAGGGTGTAGATGCTGACTGTCCATGTTGTCAGAGAAAAAATAAAAACAATACATGTGCATACATGACTAAGGACTCGGTCCAAGTAAATGATTGATTGATTGATTGATTGATTTAGGAACCAAAATTCACAGCATTCGGGGCATTCCCATAAGCGCTCCGTACCCATCCTCAGCAGCCAGTGAAGAGTTCCAACACCAATAGTTCCAGTAGCAATCTGATTATATGTCCATCTCGCTTTTCCTCTGAGCATCTGCATGTCTGAACAGTTCCATATTCCACTCCCAACTTCAACAGCCATCATTGAGAATATTCACCAAAGATGTGAAACAAAACACCAACCAAGCTTTCATTTATCACCTGCAGTATATCCTCCTCCGTCCATCTTCAAAGTCCTAAAGATAGGCGCTTTTGAAGTTTATATATCAGTTCTCTTGTTTCTCCACTGAAAGGGTCTCACTTACTCTGCCACTTGCAACTGTGGTGCACTAAAGCAGACCCCAGTGCTACAAGATTGCCTTGACTTTGTCAGAGAGAGGAAATCTGACCTATAGAAGTAACCATTTGAGACAACTTTGGGGGGACCAGTGAAGACTTCAAGCAAACCATTCTGTTCATGTCCCATGTTGGAATAGACGCATAGCAAATGATGATCACTGAAGAAGAAGGAGCTAGCTCTCTTGTGTAAGTGCGCCCCTGCAAGATCTGGACCACAGATCCACACAAGTTCCACAAGTGGCAGCCACTCATGCTAGCTACAAACATCCATTCTACTAAGGACCAAACCCAGCTCCCATGTTAGCTACAGACATCCATTCTACTAAGGACCAAACCCAGCTCTCATGTTAGCTACAGACATCCATTCTACTAGGACCAAACCCAGCTCTCATGCTACAGACATCCATTCTACTAAGACCAAACCCAGCTCCCATGTTAGCTACAGACATCCATTCTACTAAGGACCAAACCCAGCTCTCATGTTAGCTACAGACATCCATTCTACTAAGGACCAAACCCAGCTCTCATGTTAGCTACAGACATCCATTCTACTAAGGACCAAACCCAGCTCCCATGTTAGCTACAGACATCCAGTCTACTAAGGACCAAACCCAGCTCTCATGTTGGCTACAGACAATTATTCTACTAAGGACCAAACCCAGCTCTCATGTTAGCTACAGACATCCATTCTACTAAGGACCAAACCCAGCTCTCATGTTAGCTACAGACATCCATTCTACTAAGGACCAAACCCAGCTCCCATGTTAGCTACAGACATCCATTCTACTAAGGACCAAACCCAGCTCTCATGTTGGCTACAGACATCCATTCTACTAAGGACCAAACCCAGCTCCCATGTTCAGCTACAGACATCCATTCTACTAAGGACCAAACCCAGCTCTCATGTTGGCTACAGACATCCATTCTACTAAGGACCAAACCCAGCTCCCATGTTAGCTACAGACATCCATTCTACTAAGGACCAAACCCAGCTCTCATGTTAGCTACAGACATCCATTCTACTAAGGACCAAACCCAGCTCTCATGTTAGCTACAGACATCCATTCTACTAAGGACCAAACCCAGCTCCCATGTTAGCTACAGACATCCAGTCTACTAAGGACCAAACCCAGCTCTCATGTTGGCTACAGACAATTATTCTACTAAGGACCAAACCCAGCTCTCATGTTAGCTACAGACATCCATTCTACTAAGGACCAAACCCAGCTCTCATGTTAGCTACAGACATCCATTCTACTAAGGACCAAACCCAGCTCCCATGTTAGCTACAGACATCCATTCTACTAAGGACCAAACCCAGCTCTCATGTTGGCTACAGACATCCATTCTACTAAGGACCAAACCCAGCTCCCATGTTAGCTACAGACATCCATTCTACTAAGGACCAAACCCAGCTCTCATGTTAGCTACAGACATCCATTCTACTTAGGACCAAACCCAGCTCTCATGCTACAGACATCCATTCTAGTAAGGACCAAACCCAGCTCAACCACTGTTGATCATTGATCATCACCTTAATCACATTCCATGCCGATTTTCCTCCACAAACATCAATCCTCTGTGTTCTTGCTAAGTTTGTTCACTGATCATCTTCCATACCACCCTATGAAACAGTGTTGACAGATGAGTGTACAACTGACCAGGCAATCAGAATCCCCTAAAAGACATCACCGTCTGAGGTCACTAACCTGGATGTTGTTGTAATTAAACTTTTTCAGATAGGAGACCATGGCTCTGGCCTGCTTGTCATCTGCTGGAACTGACCTCAGAAAGTAGGAATACTTATTTCTGTTCAGCAAACTCATGCCTTTGGCACCATAGCTAACCTGAAAGCACAGATGTATACTCTTTTAATGTATTAGTAACCATGAATTGTTAAATATAATTATGTAGACATTCAATGTTAGGAAGAGAGTATTGACATGTTATATAGATGTTCCACTGTATGGCAGTGAGTCTTGGAATGAGAATGAGACACTCTCGGAGAGTGTCTGGAAGGTAAAGGGCCAAGACATTCTGGGAAGGGGAACTCCTTATGCTGATCAGAAGCCTCCTTTTGTGTTTGCTCTGTGGCAGAGTTGCTATCACTGAAGTGAACCTTGGAATGCGAATGAATAGAATAGGAAGAGCTGGGAGGCGACAGAAATGTGGTCCCTGAGACGATGCTGCGAATACCTTAGACTACCAGAGTAAGTAACAATGGATGCCAGGACATGGCCAATGACGGCTGCACGTTATATATACAGCTATATAAATGAGACAAATACCTATATAAATGAGACAAACATCTATTTACATGAGGCAAATGGCTACATAAATGAGACAAACAGCTATATAAATGAGACAGACATCTGTATAAATGAGACAAACAGCTATATAAATGAGGCAAACAGCTATATAAATGAGACAAACATCTATATAAATGAGACAAACATCTACATAAATGAGACAAACAGCTATATAAATGAGACAAACAGCTATATAAATGAGGCAAACAGCTATATAAATGAGACAGACATCTGTATAAATGAGACAAACAGCTATATAAATGAGACAAACATCTATATAAGTGAGACAAACAGCTATATAAATGAGACAGACATCTGTATAAATGAGACAAACATCTATATAAATGAGGCAAACATCTATATAAATGAGACAAACATCTACATAAATGAGACAAACATCTATATAAATGAGGCAAACATCTATATAAATGAGATAGACATCTATATAAATGAGACAAACATCTATATACATGAGGCAAACATCTATATAAATGAGACAAACATCTATATAAATGAGACAAACATCTATATAAATGAGACAAACATCTACATAAATGAGACAAACAGCTATATAAATGAGACAAACAGCTATATAAATGAGACAGACATCTATATAAATGAGGTAAACATCTATACAAATGAGGCAAACATCTATATAAATGAAGCAAACATCTATATAAATGAGATAGACATCTATATAAATGAGACAAACATCTATATAAATGAGACAAACATCTACATAAATAAGACAAACAGCTATATAAATGAGACAAACATCTATATAAATGAGGTAAACAACTATATAAATGAGACAAACAGATATATAAATGAGACAAACATCTATATAAATGAGACAAACAGCTATTTACATGAGACAAACATCTATATAAATGAGACAAACATCTATATAAATGAGGTAAACATCTATATAAATCAGACAAACAGCTATATAAATGAGACAAACATCTATATAAATGAGACAAACAGCTATATAAATGAGACAAACATCTATATAAATGAGACAAACATTTATATAAATGAGACAAACAGCTATATAAATGAGACAAACATCTATATAAATGAGATAGACATCTATATAAATGAGACAAACATCTATATAAATGAGACAAACATCTACATAAATGAGACAAACAGCTATATAAATGAGACAAACATCTATATAAATGAGGTAAACATCTATATAAATGAGACAAACAGCTATATAAATGAGACAAACATTTATATAAATGAGACAAACATCTATATAAATGAGACAAACATCTAAATAAATGAGGTAAACAGCTATATAAATGAGACAAACAGCTATATAAATGAGACAAACAGCTATATAAATGAGACATCTATATAAATGAGACAAACAGCTATATGAATGAGACAAACATCTATATAAATGAGGTAAACATCTATATAAATGAGATAGATATCTATATAAATGAGACAAACATCTATATAAATGAGACAAACATCTACATAAATGAGACAAAAATCTATATAAATGAGACAAACATCTATATAAATGAGACAAACATCTATATAAATGAGGTAAACATCTATACAAATGAGGCAAACATCTATATAAATGAAGCAAACATCTACATAAATGAGATAGACATCTATATAAATGAGACAAACATCTATATAAATGAGACAATCATCTACGTAAATGAGACAAACATCTATATAAATGAGACAGACATCTATATAAATGAGGCAAACATCTATATAAATGAGACAGACATCTATATAAATGAGACAAACATCTATATAAATGAGACAAACATCTATATAAATGAGACAAACAGCTATATAAATGAGACAAACATCTATATAAATGAGGTAAACAGCTATATAAATGAGTCAAACAGCTATATAAATGAGACAAACATCTATATAAATGAGACAAACATCTACATAAATGAGACAAACAGCTATATAAATGAGACAAACATCTATATAAATGAGGTAAACAGCTATATAAATGAGACAAACAGCTATATAAATGAGACAAACATCTATATAAATGAGACAAACATCTATGTCAACAACTCATGTTTCAGGCATCATCGGATTACTTCTCCCACACCATACAAGAAACTTGCAAGTCGTGTGCGAGGAATGAAATGGTACATTTTATTGCCGTTGGCTCTTTACAATTGCAAAACAGTCGCTATCTAATCACACATAAAGTCACAATATTCTCTATCACTAGTTTTCCTAAACCCTATAGCTATTCTCTATCTACTAGGCTATACGAAAACTATCTTCTATTCTACACGATGTGAACACTACAGAGTCAGTCCCCAGTCTGACTTCCTTCACTCGCGTCGCTACACGCCACGCGGAAGGACCTTCATGTGTCCTTCGGCTCTTTGCGTGCTAGGTCAGTTAGCACGCTTCTATTAGCTGTCTTTGGTTTGAGTGGCAATCGTAGCGATCACGCAGGCGTGATTCTGTCGTGACCAGTAGTGCTAACTATCTGGTCAACACCTTCGTGTGAGGACTAGTTAATAGTCCCCCTTTTCTATCATCTATCCTGCCCTGATCCCGGGCACTATGTTCCCTCTACTCTATCTGAGGTTGACCCCACGTCCCGGTGGTGTTCTATCATGAGGCAGGCTTCCTGCCTCCTGCCTCAGTCTTTGACACACACCCTCCCCTCCTGTGTTGCGTCATCAACTTTGACTCATTGGTTGTGACGCAAGAGGTTTCTAAAAAATTAGTGTGTCTAATTTTTGTCAAAGACTGTAGATAACCTGGCTTTGGGCTACTCAATAGACCTACTGACTAATGTCACAATGTAGCATCACTTTACTTGGCTACTGGCAATCGCCACAAACTTGTCTGGTTGGCGTGAGCCCTCTTCTCAATCGCAATATTATATTAATTAGAGGTATGTCTGAACCGGACCGTTGTCTTATAAGACCTGCCCTCAAATAGTAAATTAACTCACTACCCATACAAAGTTGACTTTCTGAAGGTCAACACATGAATTGCTTCATGTCCCCCATATAATATTAAACAACCATTACACAAGCTGTGAGCGACAGGCTTTACCTATCTCGCTTCCGTGTGTAAAGTCATATTTCACTGTTAAGTTAGTGTTTCGTTGTCTATTATGTCCCCTGACCCGGAGTTATCTCCCTTTGATCTAATAAAAGTGTATGCAATTTATATGTTTGTTTTTCTGGTTGTTTGTGTGTTTGGATGTAATTAAACGTATAATCTACCCTCTAACATGTGTATCTAACTATCATGTGTATGTACATTAGTTTTTCAAGTGCCATAATTCATTTAACTGTGGTCACAAACATGTGTATAATACAAATCTGTGACTACGTTTCTGTCTTATGAGACTCAAAATACTTTCACTAAGGTCCTAAACTAAACTACACAAAATACATTCATTACAACACATTTTCAACATTGAAACCAACATTTGACGGCAACAAAAATAAAAAGTTTTGTTGAGCGGCAAAAAAATCCGCTGACTGTTCTCACTCTCTCCTGTATATTTTACATTTGTTCTCACTTTCACACTTCTGTCACACATCTTTCACCTTCCCTTATGTCACACTTCTTTTACCCTCACTATTGGCACACATCTTTTACCTTCATTTCTGTCACACATCTTTCATCCTCATTTCTGTCACACTTCTTTCATCCTCATTTCTGTCACACATCTTTCATCCTCATTTTTGTCACACTTCTTTCATCCTCATTTCTGTCACACATCTTTCACCCTCACCTTTGTCACACATCTTTTACCTTCATTTCTGTCACATAACTTTCACTCTCATAGTTATTTAAAAACCTTGGAGTGACACTGTACAAGCTTGGCTCAGTTTGACAGAGTTGAGCCTAATGACTGTGCATCAACCGTTGCACACGTCAAGTATTTAAAACATATTTACATGTAAGAAAAAAGGGTTGATGGTTTGTACCCTGGTATTATTAATCACTCTATTCTACTGAAATATTACTCTAAATACTGACATACTAATACTAGTTCTATAAATATACATTTAATGCGTTGCCTATTTTAATCTATCTGTCACATTAATCCTAAAATAAGCTTACATTACTCCTAATATTTATCTAATTTAAGGGATATAATTTACCTATGTGAAATGACATTGATGTGAGATGAGTTATGTCTCTTTGTGAAATGGGTAATGTGAAATGTAATAAGTTACGTCCCTTTCTAAAATGGGTGATATTCTAACTAATGTTTTTAAATGAAAAAAAACTATATGATTGATATTCTTATTCTATATGGTGAAAATGATGTATCTTTAAGTGTATAATATTTCTATTCTATTATGGTGTAACCTAATCATGCTACTAAATGATAACGTTTGTTAAATGGATTGGTTAAGATGGAATGAAATCAAATGAAATGAAACAAAGTGAAATATAATAAACTAAATGATACTATTTATATCTAAACTTCTTATAATTAGTTGTCATGTTTAAATTACTATCCTCATCTACGTTTAAAGCTAAATAAATATGTAAATTAATATTCTATCTAAACTAAAATGAAAAAGTATTATATTATCTAAATCTAACTATAAATTAAAATGACATAATCTATCTATATTTTATCACTATATTAAAACATTATGATACATATCACATTACGTTTATATATACATGGTCTTTAAATACCTCAGGTTAGTCGTTGCCATTAATGTTCAGAAACATGCTTTCATTGGCATAATATCTATACAATTGTTCTGGGTATTTGAAATCCATTACACAGTCATATTTGTTCTATGGGTATTGCACCTGTAGAGTTCGTTTGTAAACTAGACCACTGATTTCGTGTCTGTATGTATATACTCAACTGACACTGTTTTTCTCTGTTTAACACAACTCATTCACTGGAACATATATGGAGCTTAGCAGGTAATAAGCTGTCCTAGTTCACAAGGTGATATATTTGTTCCCAGAGTAAAGTTCTTACTTTTGATGTCTACGGACACAAAGCAGGTCAATGTTTTTGGTACTTAGTTCAGCACATAATATTCATGTATTTATAACATATTTCACATAGAATATTTGACTGTACTAAATTAACATCTATTACTCTAAACTCTTATGTGGAAATTTCTGGTATTGCTACATCAGATGGACGACTAAGGGTATCAGCCAAGATGTTATCTTTCCCCTTAATATGTTCTATACTAAAGGTGTAATTTTGTAGTATTAGCGACCACCTGTATATTCGGTCATTTCGATGTACACCACTCTGTATGACCGTTATTGGGGAGTTGTCAGTCTGGACAATGAAGTGCACACCCGACAGAAATCGATGCAGCTTTCTCACCGCATAGATGACGCTTAAGGCTTCCAACTCGGATATGGAATATCTGGACTCGGTGGGTGTGATCTTACGGCTCACGTAGCAAATCGGATGGAAGATGCCCTCATAAAATTGGCCTAGTACTGCAGTGATGGAGATCCTGCTGGCATCTGTCCTGAGATAATAAACGAGCCTCGGATTAGGCAAGCGGAGGATTGGAACATTACTAAACAAAATTTTCAATTTTGACAATGCAGAAATTAATAATGCATCTTTGACATCCAATTTTACAGAAGCTTTTAAAACATTGGAAAATACACTTGTAATCTCCGCTAAATTTGGAATAAATTTACTATAGTAATTCACTAACCCCAAAAGGCTTCTGACCTGTTTCTTGGTGGTAGGCATGGTCAGATTCATAATTTTGGTAATAATTTTCTGGTCAGTCTTTAGTTGACCTTGAGAAATGACATGACCCAAAAAATCCATTTCTTTTAGGCCCAATTCGACTTTGCTCGGTTTGACAGTGAGCCCGAAGAGTCGCAACCTATTAAAGACATGTCTCAGTTTCAGTAGGTGTGTTGTCCAGTCATCAGTATGGACACATATATCATCTATATAGGTCACTGTATTCGTCACTCCATGAAGTAGATCTCTAGTTAAGCGTACGAAAGTGGCAGGAGAGTTTCGAAGTCTGAAAGGAAGAAAACGCCACTCGTACAGTCCTAAAGGTGTTGAGAAAGCAGTAAGATGGATGGATTGAGACTGCATAGGGACCTGCCAATATCCCTTAGTGAGATCTAATTTAGAAAAAATTTTGGAGGTGGACATGTCAAGAATAAGATCTTCGCAGGAAGGAATTGGCTCTGCGTCGATCTTGGTGACGTTGTTGAGCTTTCGATAGTCCACGCACAGACGAATTGTAGAATCTTTCTTCTTAACTAGAACAATTGGAAAAGAGTACTCAGAGATGGATTTCTGGATGATCCCACTAGCCTCTAAATTCAGAATTTCCTTATTTAGATTTTCCCTATAGCTTAGTGGGATTGAGTACGGCCTGCATTTAATAGGCTTAGAGTCCGAAAGAAGAATGGAGTGTTCGATTCTGTCCGTCCTACCTGGAATGTCAGAGAATATGTCTTTGTATTCCGTCACTAATTCTACTAATTGTCGTCGTTGACTGTCTGTTAGTCCCTGTTCTATATGTATGCTATCTAATGCAGCAGTCTTGTCTACAATAGGAACTGGTAGTTCCATTCTGTCGTCGTCTACCTGATTCAGTACGGTGGTGGTGCTAAGTGTGTATTCTGTATTCTCGCTAAGTGTATGCTCGTCGGATATGCCAGTCTCGCTAACTAGTGTAGTTGCGTTGTGTATGTCTGTCGTCTGATCACTAGGTGTGGGTGCACTGTGTTCGTCTGTCTCTACTTCTGTCTCTTGTCGTGAATAGTAAGGTTTCAACATGTTGACATGGAATATCTTTAAGTTTCCGTTTATTGATATTTCATAGTCAACATCTGAAATTTTACGTACCACCTTGAATGGCCCTTGCCATGAAGTCAATAATAAATTTCGTTTGTCAGGAAGCAAGAGAAGTATGTCTTGATCTGGTTCAAGTTCAATTGTTCTCGCTGAAGGTTGTACTTCAGCTGTAACATGTTTACCCTTTCGTACTAACTGTTGACAGACATTACACGAACAACAAAATAATTTAATATCATTGCAAAAACCTGGCCAATAAAAATGAGCCTGAATTCTGGCCCTGGTTTTGTCATATGCAAGATGGCCAGCAAACGGTGACTCATGTGCAATCTTTAGCACAGTTATGCGATGTTGTACAGGTAACACCGTTTGCTGAATCTCATGGTTACCAGTAGTATAATATCTAGTAAGAATGCCATTATTTAATCTGAAGAACCATGATGCGTTCTTTGTCACTTTTGCTCGTTCTTTCAATATTTGTAAATAAGGAGACAAACTAGGATCAGCTTTCTGCTGTTCTATGAATTTTTGTCTGTTGGTATCATCAGTGCTAGATGGAGAAAGCATCAGTAGTCTCTCATCTTGTAGCGTGTCTTGATGTTTTATAGTGTCTGCTCTGGTTGTTGCATTAACTGCATTCAGTTGGTTCCATGCAGTTATTTCATCGCTAGTACATTGTTTTAGTTGGGGTAAGCAACCCAGAATTAAATCAGTACAAGGGTTGTCAAGTATAGCACAAGTAAATGTACCCGAAAGGAAAGGAGTGTTAATACGGGCTTTGGCCAAAGGGTAAATTTCAATGTTACCCGAAAAGGTTCAGCATTTGACAGAGTCACCTGTATAATCCTCTTGACTCACCAGTTCCTTTCTGAGACCAATAAGGGTACTACCGCTGTCCAGCAAACATTGGCATGGTCTATCATTGACCATTGCATTGTGGAACTCTAAATTGCCTCTGGAGGCTAAGGCTGCATTCACACTCTCAGATGAGAATGGAACTGTATGTCCACATTCTAATTTTCCGTCAGCATGAAATTGGTGACATCGCTCACAACTGTCAAAACTCAACATATCGTTTACACAACACACCTCTTCCGTTTGGTTATCAGGTAATTCATTTTCAACATCACACTCAGTCTCACTACCACTATGAGAAGATGTATCAAGTAAAATAGCATTGTTGGCTTTCATACGTTGGCGGCCTAGGCACTTATTTGAATAATGGCCGTAGCTGGAACAAAAAAAAACATTTAACGGCACGCCGGTATGCAGATCTTTTGTTCTGTTGCTTCTTAATAACATTTTCAAGATGTGCCGGATAACTCGGCGATTTGTCACACATTGAGTAAGTGTCATGTAAAAGATGACAGTGGATACATTTTGAAATTTTTCTATCTTTCTTGTCAAATTTATTAAATGGTTTTCTATTGCTCTGATAGTTTTTAGATTGATCTTTTACAAAGGAAACTATTTCAGAGTCATTTGAAGTCTTAAAAATATTTCTGTTTGAAGAAAAATATGCCGACCCTTTCTTTTCAAACTGTTCTATGGTTTCAATGTCTGACTGCTGCAAAAATTTAGCAAAAGAGGATGGTATCGTGGATATTACTTTATCCATAGTTATTAAATTTTTCAATCTATCAAAGTCTTTTCCTATGTTAGCCGCTTTAAGCCACCTATTTAGTACACTTTGAACATTTGAGACGTAGTCAATGAAAGTCTCAGTAGGTTTAGGTTTTAAATTTGAGAACTGAACCTGATACCCAGGGGCATCAAGTAAAAAGTGTTGCATAATCCTATCACGGATGTATTGGTAGTCAGATCTAAGATCGGTTGGTATAGATTCTATCACTTTAAGGGGCTCACCACTCAGGTTCTTCATATAAATCATAGCCCACATCTCTAAAGGAACTTGGTGATATTTAAACTGATACTCGACATTTTCTGTCCAAGCAGATATTGAATCGTCTTTACAATATGGTTTGATAATATTCTTGTATTTGTTGAATTTATGTTCTTCTTGTTGACTTTTAAGTTTAGTGGCAGAGATCTCTGCGTGTGAGTCTACATCCATCTCTTTCATCTTTAACTGTGTCTCTGATTCTACTTGTATTTGTTTTTCCTTAACTCTTGCCATTTCATCTATCTCTTTTTGCTTTAGTTCTCTTTCTTGATCTAATGTCTTTTGTTTTAGTTCTTTCTCCTGTTCTAATTGCTTTTGCTTTAATTTTAGTTCTTTCTGTTTAATTTCTTTATCCTGCTCTAACTGTTGTTGCTTAATTTGTAATTCTTTTTGTTTTGTTATCTCAGCTAGTTGTATCTGGTGTTGTCTTTCCTGTGCGCGTTCATCTCTCTCTGCATCCTTTGCTTCTTTAAATTTTTGATCTGCATATTGTTCTAGCTCTTTACCTGTGTATTGCAATTCTTTACCTGCTTTAATGAAGTCAGCTAGAGTAGCCATGTTGCTGGGTAATTGGCTCGCGTTGACCTGAACTGACTGTTTCACTCAGTTATTTTTCTTTAATATGCTATGTTATTTAATATCTGAGCACTACAAATTGTACTCTTTGTTTACAATCTGGAAAATTGTATTCTCCAAAAAATTCGAGCACAAAGTCTGTTCATACAATACACGCTGAAAAAGAGATGCACTATTAATCACAATGCATGCCAAAAACGTAGGTTTTACTCATCTTAATGTTCCCGAGAACAAGGAACAACACGTCAGCAACACCGGTCCCGTTGTTTGGCACCCCGGAATACACACGAGTTTTCTACTCAGGTCACCTTGTTTGGCACATCAGCATACACTCACGTTATCTATCAGCTGTAGTGCACCCTGGTTACAGAGCAGCAACAATTAACAACTCGTAAACGAAAAATAGATTTTTGACAAATTGGTACAATGACCCTGACATGCCCACGAACAAACAGAACATCGATTAATTACTATTTAATGTCAGTGTCCTGTCTTCGTTCTACAGTAATATGTCTTTCGTTACTAACCTAGTTTAATCTATGGAAGTATGGTGCAGACCAAATCTAATTTGCATAGCCGAAAGTAGTGCCCTCGTGACGGTAAACAAATAGAAAAGTACGAAAAAAATCAATAACTGCTTTTAAATAAATATAAATATAATAATAATGTGTAAATAAATAAATATATTCATTCTCTAACTTAAATAAACAAATAATAGTTAATATATCGTAAAGATTCAGGCAGGCAGTAGCTTCGCAGTTCGTAAACACTGAAATGCTGATTCCAAGTGGCGAGGCCCAACTGTTTGTCAATCGTGCCACGTCACAGGCGCAGCGCTATTTTTAGCTTGCAAAAATCAATACTGTCGCTGACCTCTGTATTGCTCCGCCATTAATCATTTTTGACAATTATTCAAAAACAAATAAATAATTACATAAATAAATGAAAGAAGAACATAATATGAATACTTACAACTTTGAAAAACACATTATTTAAATATATAACATTCTAATAAGCACAAATAAACATTATTTCATCACGATAGGCACACTTCTGCTGGCAACTCGATCTAGTCTGCATACGTCATCGTCACTGACACAAATTAAACATTTAATCTTTGTAATATCCTATCCGTAAACCTAGTCTAGAGCCGTGGGTAAGTGTTATAGCTTGAACTCAGGTTCAAGCCGCACTTCTGACACCACATTTAATCCTATTGCCTGTCAACAACTCATGTTTCAGGCATCATCGGATTACTTCTCCCACACCATACAAGAAACTTGCAAGTCGTGTGCGAGGAATGAAATGGTACATTTTATTGCCGTTGGCTCTTTACAATTGCAAAACAGTCGCTATCTAATCACACATAAAGTCACAATATTCTCTATCACTAGTTTTCCTAAACCCTATAGCTATTCTCTATCTACTAGGCTATACGAAAACTATCTTCTATTCTACACGATGTGAACACTACAGAGTCAGTCCCCAGTCTGACTTCCTTCACTCGCGTCGCTACACGCCACGCGGAAGGACCTTCATGCGTCCTTCGGCTCTTTGCGTGCTAGGTCAGTTAGCACGCTTCTATTAGCTGTCTTTGGTTTGAGTGGCAATCGTAGCGATCACGCAGGCGTGATTCTGTCGTGACCAGTAGTGCTAACTATCTGGTCAACGCCTTCGTGTGAGGACTAGTTAATAGTCCCCCTTTTCTATCATCTATCCTGCCCTGATCCCGGGCACTATGTTCCCTCTACTCTATCTGAGGTTGACCCCACGTCCCGGTGGTGTTCTATCATGAGGCAGGCTTCCTGCCTCCTGCCTCAGTCTTTAACAATCTATATAAATGAGGTAAACAGCTATATAAATGAGGTAAACAGCTATATAAATGAGACAAACAGCTATATAAATGAGACAAACAGCTATATAAATGAGACAAACAGCTATATAAATGAGACAAACAGCTATATAAATGAGACAAACAGCTATATAAATGAGACAAACAGCTATATGAATGAGACAAACATCTATATAAATGAGGTAAACATCTATACAAATGAGACACACATCTATATAAATGAAGCAAACATCTATATAAATGAGATAGACATCTATATAAATGAGACAAACATCTATATAATGAGACAAACATCTACATAAATGAGACAAACATCTATATAAATGAGGTAAACATCTATTCAAATGAGGCAAACATCTATATAAATGAAGCAAACATCTATATAAATGAGATAGACATCTATATAAATGAGACAAACATCTATATAAATGAGGCAAACATCTATACAAATGAGGCAAACATCTATATAAATGAGGCAAACATCTATATAAATGAGACAAACATCTATATAAATGAGGTAAACATCTATACAAATGAGGCAAACATCTATATAAATGAAGCAAACATATATATAAATGAGATAGACATCTATATAAATGAGACAAACATCTATATAAATGAGACAAACATCTACATAAATGAGACAGACATCTATATAAATGAGGCAAACATCTATATAAATGAGACAGACATCTATATAAATGAGACAAACATCTATATAAACGAGACAAACATCTATATAAATGAGGCAGACATCTATATAAATGAGGCAAACATCTATATAAATGAGACAGATATCTGTATAAATGAAACAAACACTGATATAAATGAAACAAACATTGATATAAATGAGACAAACATCTATATAAATGAGACAAACATCTATATAAATGAGACAAACATCTATATAAATGAGGTAAACATCTATATAAATGAGACAGACATCTATATAAATGAGACAAACATCTATATAAATGAGACAAACATCTATATAAATGAGGCAGACATCTATATAAATGAGGCAAACATCTATATAAATGAGACAGACATCTGTATAAATGAAACAAACACTGATATAAATGAAACAAACATTGATATAAATGAGACAAACATCTATATAAATGAGGCAAACATCTATATAAATGAGACAAACATCTATATAAATGAGGTAAACATCTATACAAATGAGGCAAACATCTATATAAATGAAGCAAACATCTATATAAATGAGATAGACATCTATATAAATGAGACAAACATCTATATAAATGAGACAAACATCTACATAAATGAGACAAACATCTATATAAATGAGACAAACATCTATATAAATGAGACAAACATCTATATAAATGAGACAAACATCTATATAAATGAGACAAACATATATATAAATGAGGTAAACATCTATACAAATGAGATAGACATCTATATAAATGAGACAAACATCTATATAAATGAGGCAGACATCTATATAAATGAGACAAACATCTATATAAATGAGGCAGACATCTATATAAATGAGGCAAACATCTATATAAATGAGACAGACATCTATATAAATGAGACAAACATCTATATAAATGAGACAAACATCTATATAAATGAGGCAGACATCTATATAAATGAGGCAAACATCTATATAAATGAGACAGACATCTGTATAAATGAAACAAACACTGATATAAATGAAACAAACATTGATATAAATGAGACAAACTATATAAATGAGACAAACAATGTTCTTTGGTCATGTAATGTAAACAGAAGGACTGGAAAATATTGTGATGACTGTAATGATCAGCAGTGGAGAGGCAGGGGCAGACAGACAGAAATGATATTTGATGGAATGGGATGGTGGCATGGAGGTCAAACATCAATAAAATAAATCCAGAATACGAGAGACCAAGATTTGTGAGATACATGAACACCCTGGCCATTTGGCACATGCTACATGTCTCACAGGGATCCACGCTAGCACACTGGGTAGCATGCTGACCTGGAAGTCATGTGTTTGAATCCCCTTCAAGGTGGGGATTTCATCAAACTGACCTGGCTCCTAGGATGACCCAGTCTAAAATGAGTACTAGGAATGTGTTGTGATGTCAAGGTCGCCACTATGATTCTGACAAAATCATGCACAGAGTGCTGATTTGTCTATAAAAATATGAAGTACGGAAAATACAGAATACTCAATATGCTTCTCAGCTGCCCCCTGTAGTTTAATCACAGCATTATCACTTCAGAGTTTAGTTTCCATCCCAAGCAACAAATTATGTGTGATTGGCTATTTTTCATTTGTACCATTCAACATCTCAAATATGATTGGCTATTCTTCATGTTTATCAATCAACATATCAAGTGTGACTGGCTATTCATCATGTGTATCAATCAACATCTGAAGTGTGACTAGCTATATGGCAAATTAGTGAACGTAAAATTGTCTAGAAAATCAATTTCGGATTGAGACTTATCGCCAAGTTTTGCAAAGAGCATGCAACATTTATTCTATATTTATATAAAATGAACATAATTATTCAAATGTGTATAAAGCCTGCATAGACAAGAAGCAGGGGAAATGTGGATCTTGAGAAGCATGTTAAGAATGTTGATAATTTAATAAACATGGATGAAAACAAATGCAGGTGTTACATCACTCATCATAACCATAAGAACTGCTGCCTGTTCCACTTTTCAGATGGGACAGTGAGGACCATTTTTTTATATTCACTGGCACAGGAACAGAGCATTATGAGGTGATCCTTTGCTGTGAATTTAGAACTGTGACTAACGACTAACCACAAGGAAAAGACACATGAAATTTATGGTGTATATCAACAGAAAAGGTGGGATAGAGAAATTAGTGTTATACAGAAAACTACTAGACAAGAGAAGCAAGGGAAGACAGAGAAAGATGTATGTGGAAAGCTGAAACTCTATTAAAATCTGAGAGGGCTGGAGAATCCTCATCACCAATGTCTGCTCCAGATTAGGCACATGAAGAATCTAAAGTCTTACCTGGGGTATGGCCAACTGAGTCAGAATATCTGCCACACGAATTGAGGACTCAGTATCCATGGTGGCAACGTAAGCATCGATCCTTCGTGGAGACACAATGACACCATCTTTGGCAATTTGTATATTACCGCTGTGTATATTAGCCACAATTTCTGCAGCTCTGCTTGGTGACTGGCAGATGTCGAAGGAAATACCACCTAAAACTACTCCTGGCAGGACATTCCTGTACAAGTTACATAAAAAAATAAATTAGTTGCATATCTGTTACAGGATGTTGATATCAACCCCATATTTGGTTTAACTGTTTGTGATTGTCTAGGCAGTTTAACATTGATTAGTTTGCATCTGTGGCTTGAGTGATAGTGAAATGCAGTTTCACAATCCATGACATGCCAAGTTGAGGGTTTAAAATCAGCCATGGATGATTTGGAAGCAGACCGCTTTGCGTTTATTTCGATGGTATAAGATATTGGCAGTTCAGAAAGCAATGGCAAACTACTGAAATAAAATTGTTTAATAAATCACAAACAGCCAATAAATGCTGGGATTGATCTAACATCCTATAAAGAATTTGCAACTAGATCTTTTTTTAGTTTTCCATTCTTTCTGAACATACCAATGTGAAAATCAAAGCAAATCAGACTGCTTGCTGCCAATTTGCCTACAGGTGACATCAAACCCAGTATGTCAGGATTGTGAAACCATGTTTATTATCCCAAAGCCACAAACACTGACAAGTTATACATGCATGGTATTAGATTAACTCTTAATATACCTCAGGCCACTTGAAAAGTCCCACATCGGACTGCCAGAGTAATTAACAACGAATGCCTGGAAATTGCCAATGAAGGCAGTACTTTATATATAAAGGTGTATAAATTAGACTTCCCTGAACTGTTGCTAACTATTTCCCATTTAGTCTTCATAGCCTGTCAAGTTTTTTTTGAATTTTACAGTCCGTTTTTTAATTGATTATATGTTTACCATTTGATAAGTAACTTACATTTATATTTTCATGTAGCGTTTTTCATGTAGTTGTGTCAGTGTATGTTTTTTTTCTGTGCTGACACAACTACATGAAAAACGCTACACTGAGTCTTCATGGTGCCTTCATGCAAGCTTCTTCCAATCCATCTATTGATGTTGTCCACCCACCTGAAAAGGTATGCTCCTCTTGCATGATTCCACTCCACCTTTCCTTTTAGCCCGTACTTAACCAGCAGCTATAACTTTCTAAATGGCCAAAATACCTCAACTGTCTGGCTTTGATTTCATTCGATAATGTTTTCTTAAATCCCAGTTTTTGTAATACTTCTTCATTTGTTTTCTTCTCTTGTTATGATATTCCTCTTATTCCTCTATATAAATCAACATTTAATGGCTTCAAAAACAGAAAGAAGATAACAAAGAAGAACCATACTGAAAAATGCCAGATTTTGTGTTGACGTATTCCAAAGCATAATTGAAGGCTTCCTGGAGTAGCAGCCCATGCTTGTCATTGATAGCTCCACAAGTGAAAGGTGTTGTTCCTTGCTTGTGAATGTCAAACAAACCTAGAGAAAACACAAACAGTAACATATTATAATAGATATACTTGCAACAAAAGGACAGCTGCAACCACAACACTGTGGCTGTTGTGGCAACATTGTGGACATCAGACTAACTGGCAACAAAAGATGGCAATAATCACAACAGTGTGGATATCAGCCAAAGTTGAAACAAAAGACAGCTACAATCACAACAGTGTGGATATCAAATGTGCAATAAAAGACAGCTGCAGCCACACAAGTATGGGTATCAGACAAACTTGCAACAAAATGACAGAAGTATGGCTAGCAATCAAATCTGCAACAACAGTTACATATCACAACTGTGTGGATAACTTGCAACAAATGACAGCTGTAATCACAACAGTGATGACATCAGACAAACTTGCAACAAATGACAGCTGTAATCACAACAGTGATGACATCAGACAAACTTGCAACAAATACAGCTGTAATCACAACAGTGATGACATCAGACAAACTTGCAACAAATACAGCTGTAATCACAACAGTGATGACATCAGACAAACTTGCAACAAATGACAGCTGTAATCACAACAGTGATGACATCAGACAAACTTGCAACAAATACAGCTGTAATCACAACAGTGATGACATCAGACAAACTTGCAACAAATGACAGCTGTAATCACAACAGTGATGACATCAGACAAACTTGCAACAAATACAGCTGTAATCACAACAGTGATGACATCAGACAAACTTGCAACAAATGACAGCTGTAATCACAACAGTGATGACATCAGACAAACTTGCAACAAATGACAGCTGTAATCACAACAGTGATGACATCAGACAAACTTGCAACAAAGAACAGCTGTAATCACAACAGTGATGACATCAGACAAACTTGCAACAAATGACAGCTGTAATCACAACAGTGATGACATCAGACAAACTTGCAACAAATGACAGCTGTAATCACAACAGTGATGACATCAGACAAACTTGCAACAAAGGACAGCTGTAATCACAACAGTGATGACATCAGACAAACTTGCAACAAATGACAGCTGTAATCACAACAGTGATGACATCAGACAAACTCGCAACAAATGACAGCTGTAATCACAACAGTGGTGACATCAGACAAACTTGCAACAATTAAAAACAGCTGCAATCACAAGCGTGTGGGTATCAGACAATGCAACAAAAGACAATTAGCAGTTTGGATAGCAACCAAACTTGCAAACAACAGACAATTACAAATCACAACAGTGTTGGTATCAAGGTAAAAAAAAAAGACACAAAACTTGCAATAAAACAAAAACAGAGTGAAAAGAAAACAAACAAGCCTGGAACTGGAAACAGTAACAACACAACAGATGTAATCAAACCATAACTTTTCACATCCCTATACATGGCCACAGCAACTAACAATGGATGCTTTGAAGAAGCTAATGAAAGTACAACATTATACACAACTATGAAAAAGTACAACATTATACACAACTATGAGCAAGTAGAAGATTATACACAACTATGAGAAAGTACAACATTATACACAACTATGATAAAGTACAACATTAACACAACTATGAAATGTACATTATATACAACTATGAGAAAGCAGAATATTATATACAACTATGAGAAAGTACAACATTATACACAACTATGAGAAAGTACAACATTAACACAGCTATATGATAAAGTACAACATTAACACAACTATGAAATGTACATTATATACAATGATGAGAAAGTACAACATACACAACTATGAGAAAGTACAAAATTATACACAACTATGATAAAGTACAACATTAACACAACTATGAAATGTACATTATATACAACTTTGAGAAAGCACAACATTATACACAACTATGAGAAAGTACAACATTATACACAACTTTGAGAAAGTACAACATTATACACAACTATGAGAAAGTGCAACATTATACACAACTATGAGAAAGTACAACGTTAACACAACTATGAAATGTACATTATATACAACTTTGAGAAAGCACAACATTATACACAACTATGAGAAAGCACAACATTATACACAACTATGAGAAAGTACAACGTTAACACAACTATGAAATGTACATTATATACAACTTTGAGAAAGCACAACATTATACACAACTATGAGAAAGTACAACATTATACACAACTTTGAGAAAGTACAACATTATACACAACTATGAGAAAGCACAACATTATACACAACTATGAGAAAGCACAACATTATACACAACTATGAAATGTACATTATATACAACTATGAGAAAGAGAGCGAAGGTGATAGCAAACTGTGCTGACAATGTCATGAGCATGGCTGGACGTGGGTTCGATGCCTGGACTTATTGCTTTTCCAAAGTGAGGGAAAGACTGGCAACCTATTCTTCCGCGCATTCAGGCCTAAAAAATTTGGCAGCACTATCATATCCCAGACTCATAGAAGGAAACTGCTTTGGGAGACATATGTTTTAATCTGCGAGACACAAACAGTGTTCTTTGGTCAGATAATGAGAAGAAAGACACTAATGAACATCATGACAACCAGAAAGACATTGGTGAAAATGGTGATGACCAGAAAGACATTGGTGAACATCGTGATGACCAGAAAGACACAGGTGAACATCATGACAACCAGAAAAACATTGGTGAACATCGTGATGACCAGAAAAACATTGGTGAACATCATGACAACCAGAAAAACATTGGTGAACATCATGACAACCAGAAAAACATTGGTGAACATCGTGATGACCAGAAAGACATTGGTGAAAATGGTGATGACCAGAAAGACATTGGTGAACATTGTGATGACCAGAAAGACAAAGGAGAACATCTTGACAACCAGAAAAACATTGGTGAACATCATGACAACCAGAAAGACATTGATGAACATCATGACAACCAGAAAGACATTGGTGAACATCGTGATGACCAGAAAGACATTGGTGAACATCATGATGACCAGAAAGACATTGGTGAACATCATGACAACCAGAAAGACATTGATGAACATCATGACAACCAGAAAGACATTGGTGAACATCGTGATGACCAGAAAGACATTGGTGAACATCATGATGACCAGAAAGACATTGGTGAACATCATGACAACCAGAAAGACATAGGGAACATCCATGGTGAAGTGGTCAAGACGTCTAACTCGGGCTCCAAAGGCTGTGGGTTAGATTCCAAGCCACGTCCTTCAGTTCACGAGTGCATTTTTTCCAAGACTTCTTGGGGTCATTGCTGGAGCTACATAGTTTGTGATTTGTGCGACACTTTCTATCTGCAGAAAGAGACTGAGCCATATGGGATAAAAACCCGGTACAATGAAGTCGACCCTGTCGACTTTTAAGCGACTTTTTAAGCAACACTGGTGAACATCGTGTTGACCAGAAAGACACAGGTGAATATCATGAAAACCAGAAAGATCAGTGGCAGTAGACACAGACTATGAGAAATGATGCTGGATGATCTAAGATAATTGCACAGAAGAATATAATCAGTAGAACTGATTTACAACACAACTGGACCGGGATCTCTGGAGAGAAATGAATGCAGGGCACATAATGATGGTAGTATCAACCATAAGGTTACTTTGATAGTGACCATTTTACAAAAGCAGCATTCTGAAAAAGTGATGGCAAGAACCATTTTCTTACCTATAATGTAGAAATCTCCTGGCACAAGATTGAAGTCTTGAAGATTTGAAACCTGAACACTACAGACCAAACAATCTCCAGCACAGTTCGAGGCCACTGTTGTGTAGAGCTGTATGGTGGAACTCGGGTTCTGCAGTGTTAGAGACCCCACTGTGTCCAGAAAACCCTGCACACAAAACATGTAATGCTCAATCTTGCATAGTCTATCCGAAATAACACACATCATAGTAGGTATTTTATACAGTTATATGATGCACTTATATTTTCATGTTATAAAGCTGCATGTCACACAGGCATGTTTATATTTTTAGTTGCATGTCCTTTATAGAAGGTAGCATTAGTCATTAGTCAGTCATTAGTCAGGGTTTCAACATCACATCAAAGGGTCGTCCTCATTATGCTCCGTTCCCGTGCCAGTGAATATCACATAAAATGTTCCTCACCGCCCCATGTGAAAAGTGGAAAAGACAGGAGTCTCGACAAACAACGGCCTGCCCAGGCACACTGTGCATACTGCCGCCGCCAGAATGTCACCACAAAAGTCCTCTACGAAACATACAGTTCATCCTTGATGGAACTGGCAGTCACATTCCCAACCAGATGTTCACCTACAAATTCTTGATGTTTCTAGATGTTGTTGTTCCGTTTCTATATGTTTTCTAGCCAGCCATGCCATTTTTCCTCCGAAATGCAGTTCAAGCAACAAAACAAACTCGGACAGATGCAAAAATACCCCCCTGCACATAATGCTGTCGCCAGAATGCCAACACAAAAGTCCTCCACGAAACATACAGTTCATCCTTAATGGAAGCGGCAGACACTTTCCCAACCAGATGTTCACCTACAAATTCTTGATGTTTCTTGATGTTGTTGTTCCGTTTCTATATGTTTTCTAGCCAGCCATGCCATTTTTCCTCCGAAATGCAGTTCAAGCAACAAAACAAACTCGGACAGATGCAAAAATACCCCCCTGCACATAATGCTGTCGCCAGAAAGCCAACACAAAACTCCTCCATGAAACATACAGTTCATCCTTGATGGAAGCGGCAGACTCCCAACCAGATGTTCACCTACAAAGTCTCAATATTTCTAGACGACGTTCCGTTTCTAGATATTTTCTAGCCAGCCACGCCATTTTTCTCCAAAATGTAGTTCACGCAACAAAACAACCTTGAACAGATGTAAAGAAACATTTCACTGTATGTAATGCCGTCGCCAGAATGTCAACACAAAAGTCCTCCTCGAAAACACAGTTCATCATCGATAGAAACGGCAGTCACCAGAAAACCAGCTGCGACACATTTCTGCATAAGGCAAGAAAAACCGGTCGCTTCTGCGACACACCAGCCGCCATACATGCAGATATTTCTAGATGTTGTTGTTCCATTTCTAGATGTTATTTAGCCAGCTACGCCATTTTTCGAGCATGCAATTCACGCCACAACACCTCAGATAGATGTAAAATATATTTCACTGTACATAATGCCATCACCAGAATGCCAAAAAACAGTCCTCCACGAAAGCACAGTTCATCATCAAAGGAAGCGGCAGTCAACCAGAAGATCAGCAGCCACACATTTATGCGTAAGGCACAAAAACCGGTCATTTCCGGGACATAGCCAGCCGCCATTGCTCTGAACATGCAGTTCACGCTCCACAACCTCGGGCAGATTTGAAAGCATTTCACATGAAATTCACAGCTCACAGCGTCGCGCCACGCACTCAACTCAGTAGCAGGGCGACGGAACCATAAACTACCAGTCCAACATGAGGAAACTGCGAATGCAACGGTAGCCACGAGCATAAACACCCAGAGACCTTAACCATTTCACTGCCTATCCTCCATGTTCGTGACCCATCGTGATAGAAGGTAGCAATTAACCCCAGCATTTTTTGGCCATTTGTGATGTACTAGGCAAGTTTACATTCAGTAATTTGCCATTGCTTTCTGAACGACCGACCTTCATATCATTGCTAAAAATAAACACAAGACAGTCTGCTTCCAAATAATCTGCAGCTGATTTCGAACGTGGAATGCGGGACCACAAAATCGTGTTCACTACCCTTTTGCCACAGATTTAATGTTTTAAGTATAGTACTAAATGTTGAAAGGTGGCAGGCTAGGGATATCCCCTATGAAAATAGAAGCAAGGCACCTCCTGTCCTCCTCATGCCTGATGGTGTTTCTCTAGAATAAAAGGTAAAGGTAGTCACAGAGCTGATATTGTCAATGGGGTGTCATGTGTTAGACTTCAAATATTCTAGGCTACGACATATGAAGTAAGGTGTTCAGTTCCATTCCTCATCATTCCTCCTTCCATTTTTATCAGATGTACTGGTCAGAAACAAATCATCCTGCCGCAGCTGGAGCTGCATGACATATGAAGTAAGACGGTCATTTGCTGCTGGAGCTGAACCCATACCAATGTCTTGGCAGGCAAAGCACACTAACCACTACGCCACTGCAGTTGCATTCTCTTTTCTGTAGAATATAATCCTTTAACGCAGTGGAGACTTCTTACTCAGGATCAGATAAAATATTTAAGTGAAGACTAAATCACGCCATTGACGTAGAGGTTCGGCAATGACCTGTGATTTATAGGGGTTATAGGTGAGGGAAATCCATATCCAGATTGATGAATATTTTTAGAAAAAGCCTGAAGATAACTACATTCCCCACCCCATGGATAGTGCATCTAGCCTTGTCGGATAAGTTACAAGTTAGTTGCATATCTTTTACAGGACGTTGCAGTCAACCCCAGCATTGTTTGGTGATCTTTGATATTTTGGCAAGTTTAAATTCAGTAGTTTGTCATTGCTTTCTGAACGACTGTCGCTCATACCTTTGAATAAAAACCAACGCAAAGTGGTTTGCTTCCAAATTGCCCACAGCTTTGTTTCGACCGTGGTATGCAGGATTACAAATTGCATTCGTAACCCCTTCACTACAGAGCCGGATTCTCAGATAAGGGCGACCAAAAATATTCTCTTGTGCATGTTAACAATCCCTAAGCATTTGGAAACTGCAAAGGGAGGGACAAACAGGCAGACATTTATGTCTCTCCACAGATCTTGGTCTTTGGTGTTCTGGATCAACTCTGCTGATGATATTCCTCCATGTCACCATCTGAGTCTATCCAGTTTCTCTTGGTTTGCCTCTGCCTCTCTTTCCTTTGATCTTTCCAGTTGTCACGATGTTCTCCATTGCTTCTCTTCTCATCACATGACCAAAGAAAGCCGTTTGTCTCTTTCTTATTGTTGTATATAATGTTCTAGTTTCATTAGCCTCTTTCAGGCAATCGTTGTTAGTTACTCTGGCAGCCCAAGGACATGGCACGTAAAAGGGCAATTTATTTAACTTGACCATACATAATGCAATGCAGAATAAGATAATAAAGAACTAGAAATACAATTATAAAGTTACAATCCCAGCATTTATTGCCTGTTTATGATTTAATAGGCAATTTTACGATCAGCAGTTTGCTATTACTTTCTGAACGGCTGACATTTGAAACCTCCGAAATCAACCAAAAGCAATCTGCTTCAAAATGCCTGCAGCTATCTCAAACCTTCAACTCTGGGAATTGTGAAACTGCATGCCACTATCTCCAAAGCCAAGACATAAACTAAAAAGACCATAATCTCCATGGTAATTACAAAATAAACTTGAGATAACTCTAAATGTAGGTCAGCAAGGCCAAATAGATAAGAATGCTTGTTCTTAAACTTCCGGTGTGCTGATGCTGAGGTTAGGGGTTCAACCCATACACCGGATAGTTGGACTAAAATGTTGACCTATCATCCTTGACTTGGGGACGTAAATTACAAGTACCTCTGAAATTAAAGTGGGTTTGCCTTATGGAAAGGGAAACTGTTAATAGGGAAAGCTAATCCACAAGCAAAATTCAGTCCAGCACTACTAGAAGTAGTGTGTATGAACAACGCTTGAGTTCAAAGCAAGTGAACGAAAAAAAAAAAAAATGTACCTCTTGCACTGTCGAGGCGGTAGAGGTAAAACGCATGAGTTTGTACTTGGTATTTGCCTCCCTTTCAATGAACTGGAAGAAGCTGGCAGTTATGTCTGTGAAGTTCTCAGCGTCCATGTTTCTCATGATGGTGCTGTGAACGTCATTGTCGTACAGAAACTCTGGACACACACTGGTATAAGTAGCGCCACATTTTGTTTGAAGGGTTCGATGCACACCTTCTGCCAGGGCGTAAATTGCGTTGATAGTGGACAGCGTCCAAATATCTTGCTCCCAGTTGCCTGTTGTAATGGATCTGGAAATTCAAAATAAATTGGTCTCACTTCTGTTAAAATAATGAAGTTAATAGAAAAGAAAGAAAGAAAAAAAGAAAAAAAAAGAAAGAAAGACAGACAGACAGAAAGAAAGAAATGAAAATAATGAAGTTGAAAGAAAGAAAGAAAGAGAAAGAAAGAAAGAGAAAGAAAGAAAGAAAGAAAGAAAGAAGTGAATCTGAACACAAAAGTAATGTTTCATTCTCTTGCATCAAACTTATGGGAAAAGAGAAGAAAAGATATATGGAAAGCAATTAATACCTTGACAAACAAACACAAATCATCACAATCGTTACCATCAAATCAGGTTACACGTGATCAATTCAGTAGTTTCTTTCAGTCTGACATAAACCAACTGAAGGCTGCAATACCAGATGTGCCTCATGACATATCTTTATTATCATCATTTTGTGAGAGCAAATGCTATGGAGACATTCCCACAAACATACCGCTAATGACGACCACTGAAGTATTTACTCATCTCAGTAACCTAAAAAACAATAACTCATCAGGACTAGATGGAATCAGTAATCGGATCCTTCGCTATGCTGCACCGGCGATCTGCGAGTCACTAACGTTTATATACAATCAATGTCTCACCAAACGTCACTTCCCATCAGCCTTTAAAATCGCTAAAGTGTATCCTCATTTAAAAGCTGGTTCATTAGACGATTGCATCATGAGTAATTATAGGCCAATTTCCATATTATCCTCTTTATCCAAACCGATAGAAAAGCACATCCACAAAACAACGCTAGAGCACTTAGTTCGCCACAAACTAACAGCTGACAGTCAGACAGGATTTCGGCCAAAATATTCCTGCCATACGGCCTAACAAACATGATAGAAAACTGGCATCAAAATATTAACAACAATACTCTATGTGAAACGATGTTTATAGACTTTAAAAAAGCATTTATATGATAGATCATACTATATCGAGCAAAGACTGCTAATACTTCTGTTCCAAGGACTTGTGCTTTCACCCATCGAGTATGCCCTGGCCATCCTCACTGTCAGCCCTACACAGATTGGAAGACTTGAAAAGGTACAAAACGAAGCCATGCGCATCATTTTGGGCTGCACGAGAGACACCAGCTGTGTAGCAATGAGATACCTCCTTGACTTCCCGACAATGGGACACAGGAGAGCTCGTGCATACTTAAAAATAAGTGCAGATGAGCAGAACCCTCTGCATGATGCTATATTCAGAGAAAAGGGTGACAGGCTAAAGAGGGGCAAATCATGGATGGGTCGGGCGGAAGATGTTGTCAGACAGGTCTGCAGTCTTACCAGTATCAACCCCGGCAAGGAATGGGTGCCGGTGCCTCCAGCTTTTAAGTGCACTTTCTCCTGCATTATCACACTCGACAGACGGTGCAGAGAGCAGAACCCTGCCGCTGTCAATGCAGAGGTTAACGCGCTCATCTATGAACACTCAGATAGCCCCGAAGTGCTCATCTATACAGATGGATCTGTTGTAAAGCAGCAGAGAAGTGCGTGGGCATTTACAGCCCTTTCAGCGGGCCGAACCGTTCAAGAATCCAGTGGTGCCCACTCTATGACCACGAGCAGCATGACGATGGAGGTGATGGCAGTTACACAGGCTTTCATATGGCTGGAATCACAGCATTATACCAACGTGTGTGTACTAAGTGATTCAATGAGCATGATTCAGAAGGTCGAAGCTGGATTTGTATGTAGACAGTGGACTGAATCGCTGCGGAAGTCTGTTGTCCGTAAAGTCACCTTCATCTTCGTCCCGGGACATACGGGAGTCGAGGGAAATGAACGAGCTGACAAACTGGCTGGCTCTGCACCCCCTGTAGATGGCCAGCCCATGGATCGTGCCAATGTTATTAACGTCCTTAAAGATATGGCGAGAACAGAGGACTTTGACGTCAGTGATTCCACATCGCTGTCCAGGATGAAAGACCTGGGAGTAAGAATCGGCACAGCCAGACGCGAGAGGTACATTGGGAAAACAAAGCGCCTCGTCAACCAACACAGAACTGGCACTATTAGCCACCGGCCGCTGATGCATATGCTGGGGGGAGGATCTGAGCACCTATGGACATGTCCGGAGTGCAATGAAGATACCCCAACTGATAACTGATAACTGAACTGATCCTAATTAAAAAACTAGAAACAATGAAAGTAAGCTTTAATATAGTGACATTAATAAACTCATTCTTATTAGACAGAAAACAAGTAGTATCAAACAATAAATCTTTATCTCAAGCCATTACCATTAATATTGGAGTACCTCAAGGGTCTATTCTTGGCCCTCTGTTATTTGCCATTTATATAAATGATCTTCCCTTATATCTGTCATCGTCCTGCAATCTATTTGCAGACGACTGCACAGTATATACAAACGCTATTGATCGTAATGTGCTAGAATTATCCTTGCAACAGGAAATAAATAGTGTAGTTAACTGGAGTCATGCAAACCGCATGCAAATTAACATTTCTAAAACAAAATCTATGTTAATAGGAACCAGGCAAAGACTTCACACTCTAAACTCGCAGAGAACTCTTCAGCTGCACATTGGTAGCACGCCTATAGAAAGTGTAACAGAGCACAAGGCACTGGGTCTTATCATAGATCAAAATCTATCTAATTCCCATGTTCATGCTCTAGTTAAACAAATAGCCAAAAAAGTATACCAACTTGCCAAAATTAAAAACTTCCTCGACGAAAACACAAGAAAGATATTCTATACTTCCCACATACAAACACATATTGATTATTGCTCCACAATCTGGGATGGATGCTCCAAATCAATAACAAAACACCTTTATTCTCTCCAGAAAAGGGCAGTGCGTCTAATCAATGGTGAAAAGTTTACAGACAATTCTAACCTACATGAATGTCTTCAGTTACTGCCACTCCACAAACGCCTACTTTTTAATAAGACTAAACTAACTCACAAAATCCTATTTCAAAATGCCCCAAGCTACCTTTGGCCATTGTTTAAATATAACGCAAGACATAGTGAACGACTAAATATACTTCATGTCCCTAAACCTAGGACAGACTTATATAAAACAAGCTTAGCATACTCTGCCACTGAGTTGTGGAATAATCTTCCACAAGAAATCAAAGACACCACCAATCATTATACATACAGTCGCAACCTGTTTGAACACTATCTCAGGACAGACTACATGCCCCTTTTAAAAAAAAAAAACAGCAACAAAGACAATAATAATGGTAAATTATCTTGAACGACAACTAGCCAGACAAAAAAAAATTCCCATATGTGTGGCACGTTACACCCACCTTGGGTATTTATGATGCCCATGTTAAACATTGCCTCAACGAGTCATGTATTATTGATTATTTTTTTATGCGTTTTAATGCTTATTGTTCTTTTGTTGTTAAAGAATTGCTTCATAAGAGATGTTGAATGAAAGAATGTATGAGAGGAAATAGAGAAGAAGGGCAGAATGTCAGATGGGCCTGCGAGCCCAATTCTTAACCCTTTCAAAATAAAGATTTTCGTTCGTTCGTTCATTCATTCGTTCGTTCATTCGTTTGTCCATGCTTCCCATCAATTCAAAAGCACAGATTCTATGCAACACCTCAACACTCTTTTTCTCTTGCAAATGGTATCTTTTTATTGGTCAGTATGTTTTCCATCTTGCAAAAGGCTACCTTCACCATGGCGTTTCTTGTTCCAATCTCTTCAAGGCATCTCCCAATTAGTGAACAGGCAAACAAATCCCATGAAGCCAAATATATATTTGGTTTCATAAAATATTGTAAAAAATTCAGTGGACAGCCAAAATGGGTAATCTAAAACATTCTGAAGGATGCCAAGACACAAATGACGTATTACAGACAACAGATGGAGACAGTCAATATTTGTTGGTCACATCATGAGAAGAGAAACACTGGAACTCACTGAAGCAAGCCCATACACCAGCATGCATGCTCACATGCATACAAGCAAACACATGGCCATTTCTTTAGTTGGATACTTACCCACTGGAACATTTGGGCCTGCCACGGAAAGATCCAGGCATGTCACATTTCATGACCTCCTCATAAACTTCTGAGAACCAAGGGTTGTTGTTGCTGACCTGCCTGGTGTCAAGGTAATTTTTGAAATCAGCAAAAGTTAGAACATTCAGCTCAAAGTAGACAGAGTTAACAACCCTGAATTGCAGCTGTGCTGGAGAAAATTTCCATGGGCGATTGGAGATATAAATTAAGGGGTTGTCTGTAAAATCCAGATTTTTGGCTGCCAGAAAATCATTAATGTACATGTCTGGTTCTGCAAACACTGCCACAAGTTGTGTTTGAGCACTGTTTATGTTACTCACGATTCCCTCCATGCTTCCATCAGTAACAAACTCATAATTTGCCACAATACAGATCCCATAATCAGCGAGGTACTTCCGGAAGAGGTCTCTAGATGCTCGATTGGAGGTATCCGGTGCATTTAAAACAATAACATATTTTTTACCAATTTTCTGAACAAAATCTGCCATACCTCTGACTACAACAGAATCAGATGGAATTGTCCGGAAAAAGGTGTAGTATTTCTTCTTGTTATCTAGCTCACTTGCAGTGGCACCAGGACTGACTAGTGGCATGTTTATCTTCTGTACAAGAGAGGCTGTGTCTATCGTTGTTTGGCTGTCATAGCTCATCCAAGACACTAAACGGGAGCTCATAAACATGTTGCCTAAGGAATCCCTGATATTCATACCAGTATGCACTCTGTTTACTATAGCCTTTGCTCTGTGAGGGCTTGTGCATCCATCGAATGCCAGTCCACCCAGACTTACGTTGCTCAACTTAACAGAAGCTGTGCCACTGTTGATTTTTTGCAGGGCAAAGTTGAAGACTTCAGTGTACAAGGCACCATTTTTCACCCTCAAAGCACCACATGAGAAAGGTCCATTTCCAGCACTGTGGATGTCAAATACACCACCAATGATAAGATCTCCGGGAATGTACCAGTAATCAAAGTAGTTGGCCATAGAGAGGCACTCAGTACAGGGGGAGACACATGTTGGCATGACTGTGTCTGAAAGCAGTCTATCATACACGTAAATAGGACGTATCGTCATGGTACCTTCCCAGATATTTATCTCTCCGACCTAGATCAGAAAAAAATAACATTTTAAATATTAATATTATGTTATCTCATATACACAAAGAAAAATATAATAAATGTAACATTGGTTTTATCTCTTCAGTATTGACAAAAACACATTGAAAAGAATATTAACTCTTTTAATTTAGAGGGAAATAAAAACCACAAACTGATGTAAGTGCATCTCACTAACTTGGACAAGAACATATACAATCTAAATCAGCTTTGTCTCATCCGACCAGGAAGATAAATATCATCATCAAGTTGTCTTTTGGGACAAGTCTATTCAGAAGTTTCTCGAAAAAATCAATCCATCTGTATTTAAAAAAAAAATCTTTAAGGTTGATGAGAACTTTCTAATTACTATTTTTGAATATTTCACTTGGTTGATTTCATTTTCCTGTTATATTCTTGTGATGATGTTGATGAGGTTTCTTTTCACGACTACTTCTGTCACTCATACTAGGTCATTTGAATATTATCTCACTTCTTTATTAGCTTCTGGTTCATTGTAATATTTGCTGCTACATTTTTAAAGTAAAATTTTTGTAATAGTTTAATTCCCCTTTTCTAAATTTAACTATTACATTAAATTGTAACTATTTATTGTTTTAAAAATTGCCTGCTGTTTAAAAAATAATTAATAATACTTTGAAGAGTTTATAAGCAGGTACATTAGCAGAGGGTGAAAGGGAACTACTCTGATAATGTCATGAGCATGGTTGGATGCGGAATCGACGCCTGGGCTCGACGCTTGCCAAAGTGAGGAAAAGATTGGCCACCTATTCCTCCTTACTGTCAACCCTACAAAATGTGATGATCCTATCATGTCACAGACTCATAGCTGGGAAATACTTCGGGACAAATTAATTTAATTATTAATTAAGAGTTTGTCATGTACAGTTTGCAAGCCAAAAACAGTAGCTGGTAATTTCAGACTTACCGATTGATATTTCCCATCAAAATAATTATTGACTTCGAATGGAATTGCAGCTGAGTTTCCCATAAAACTGAATGTATATGGTGGGGTCATGTCTTCAATGCTGAAGTTGAAACGTCTGATTGCTTCCAGAAACACCATCCCTTTGTTCTTGTATGTGAGGAATTCACCACAGATGGAGTTGTAGTTGACTCCACAGACACTGCGAAGCATGTTGTCCAGTCCATACCCTATAGCTCTGATGGCATTGATAACACCCTCAACCTAAAGAATGAAATAGTAATGGTAATAGATTGAATACATATTTTCTGATATACTGAAAATATTATGAGAAATATAGTGGATATAAGAAAAACCACCACTGAAAGACTGACATCAATAATAATAAAAGATATGCAGATGATACAGTATTGATTGCAGACAATGAACAGTATCTGCATCATTTAGTAGATGCCTTAGTTGAAGGCGCCTTGTAGAGAGATTAGAACAAAAATTGTCATGGCAAAGGTGGTCTTTTGCAAGATGGAAAACATATTTACCAATAAAAATCTGTCAAATGCAGTAACAACAATAGTGTTAAAATGATATAGAGAAACTATACTGTTATATGCATGTGAAACATGGACAATAAGCAGGACAGCTGAGAAACATTTAATGGCAGTGGAACATAGTTTCTGAGGAAAATACAAAAAAATCCCATGGACAGGCAGAACAGTGAATGAGATAGTCCTACAAGAAGCAAATGAAACCCATCACTGAGTAAGTGCCATGGGATGATTAATCATCTTAAGCGACTTCCCAAATCTGCCATTGGCTTATATATAACTAAAATGTTGTCATTGCGTATTAACCCTACCAGACCGCTGTATCCATTCTTTGGAAATTTCCTATTCTGCCGCTAGACCGCTGAACCTAATTTTCGGTATTTTGCCTAGTACGTGAAAAAAATGTGTCACAAACTAAAAATAACCAACCAATCGTGGTCAAATCTCATGGTTAGTCATTGCAAATGTCTGCCCCCATGTGTTGAATTGACTTTGTGTGGTTTAATGCGAAAAAATTCTGAAAATGTACAATGAAACGAGCGGCTGATGAACCAAGCACTTCAACAACAAAGCGAAGTAGGTCTAGGCTTTTCAGTCCAACAGGTGATCGAAACTTTGGTTGATTCAGACTCTGTTAGTGAGCTCGTGTGATAAAGAGAATCTTGGACCTTATAGGTCTAGAGCTAGATCGATAGTAAGAGAAGGGGGGCGTGGCCTTCACTGGTCTCGTCGTAATTACCGCTGGCCCCGGCGGCTTTTTATAAAATGTTTTATTCTTATTTCTTGTATGCTTCAAAGCAGCAAGCTGCTTCAAAAAAGCCAGATTATTTCACCAGATATATTCAGAAACTGCCTGCAACTTATTGGTAGATACAGGACATCAGCCCACCGCCACCCACAAAAGGAACCCTGCCCTCAACGAATGACCCCTGGCAATCATTTTCCAGAGATTCCCCCTGGGACATCGTCTAATCATATCTGTGTTGTGTGCATGGAAAAGCACTCTAGGTGCAACAAGCAAAATCCCGGAGTGTCTTACAAAGACAATCCATGCAAGAAGGTAAAGAGCAACATCTGGTGCTCACTTTGCAAGAAGTACCTCTGTGTGAAACAAGGCTCATCCTGCTGGGTTGATTGGCATACACAGGTGGAATATTGGCGCTAGATGAAAGGTAGACCTATTTTCTACAGTGTCTCCAAGTTCCATATTATTCTAACCACTTGTTTGCATGTAACTAATATTTTCTATATCATGTTGGTTTTTTCTCTTTAATGCTCAGGAGCCAAGGTATAGGGGACAGTTAGGTTCAGGGCCTCAGGTCTGGTAGGGTTAATACAACATGTTTGCTACCATATTAACAACTTTTAAGTCATAACTGTGACACACGCCTACTTCCCATTTTCCGCCATCCATGTTTGTTTGGTTCAAACCTACTTTTTGTGTTGGCACAGACTCTGGTAAACTGAGTTGGCAAATTAGACACAGACTTTGGTAAACTGAGTACACAAATTAGACACAGAATCTGGCAAACTGAGTAGACAAATTGGACATGATAAACTGAGTTGACAAATTAGACACAGACTCTGGTAAACTGAGTAGACAAATTAGACACAGACTGAGCTCACGCTGGTGTGAATATGAGGGATTCCTTGAGCAGCAAGTTCATAAGCTCCCATTTAGTGTCATGAGTACATTACATGGAAACTCATCTTGAAAACTTAGAGACAACAGGGTAACTTCATGGGAAGAGAGCCAGGGGAAGGCAAAGAAATAAATACTTGGATGGCTTGGCCACATGGAATAACTGAGATAAGAACCTGATCCATGACTCTGGTGATTGTGTGAGATGGCAAACCATGACTGTCCACGATTAATTGGATGGCATATGATAATGAACAAACTGATTATTGAATATTATATCCGCAAACTATAAGTCTCTGTCCTCTCGTAAACATAATAGTAACAATTGTTGGTTGAAACTTATCATTATCATCATTATGTGGCGTGTGATAATGTGGGTGATGATGATTCACCAGCTCACACAAACACCAAAGTCTGCAGTCTGTTCTGTTTTTGTCCAGGTTATTTTGCTTGGTCAAGCCATCTAGCTAATGATCTCTTTGTTGTTTTTTTCTTCTTCTTTCCTCACCAAGTTTTCTTGTTGTCACTAATAGAAGTGATGTTCTCAGAAAATATCTTTTAAGTAGAATGAGAAATAATCATGTTTTATTCAATATTTGTTGTTGTTTGTCCATCAAGAATGATGATGACCATTCATTTCATCCAGTGGGATTGAAAGCATGGAGCTTTGAGGTCTAAGATGGCTGATAAGGCCTATTTTGGCTCAAAGTGTTCTTTGACAATGTGGGCAAAGAATGCTTGACGTTCCAGGAGGAGAATCTCCTGCAGTGGTTTTTCTGTCCAGCCTTTTCTTCACAGCTCCTGCAGTCCTGGATGCCTCACAAGTGACTGCACCCTTGCGTAAAAATATTTACAGAGATGAACACATATGCTGTTAAGAAAGAGCTTTTAGACTGTATGTACAGGCTCTGTGATTAAGGAGTTACAGACGCAATTCTTGATCCCGCATTCAAAACACAGCTCCGGGCAATTTGGAAACAGACTGCCTTTCATTGGTATTTCCGTACAATGATATGAATGCCAGCCATTCAGAAAGCAATGGCATACTACTGACGTAAAACTTGCCCAGGAATCACAAACAGCCAAAAAAATGCTGGTGTTGACTGCTCTAGAGCCTAGAGGATATGCAACTAACTTAACAGGGCACTGCGCTGGCCTGCCAGCCCCGGTGCTCATGCATTTTAATTCACGAGACATTTCTTGGTATCCATTTTAGGCTGGGTTGTCCTGGAAGGCTAGGTCAATTTAAAAAATCAGTCTCGATGTAGATTTGAACCCATGACCACTGGTCCGGCAGACGAGTCTAGTAACTATGCTACCGTGTCTCCCGTTTTCTTCTTCTTCGTTTCTCTTTTGAGGGGAGTGTGTGACACCTAATTACGCACCTCAAAGGTCAGTGTAACTGAGCTTGACATGCATTTTATGTAAGGCTTACTTCCTCTAGACAGGTTCCATCAAAGGTTATGGGCTATATCTACGTAGTAGTTAAAAAAAACATTAGGTGCATATCCTTTACAGGACGTATCAGTCTACCCCAGCAATTTGTGGCTGTTTGTGATTCCTGGGCAAGTTTACGTTCAGTAGTTTGCCATTGCTTTCTGAACGACTGGCACCCATACCATTTCATAAAAGACCAACATGAGGCGGTCTGCTATCAAATTGCCCACAGCTGTGTTTCGAACGCGGTATGCAGGATTATGAACTGTATCCATAACCCCTTTGCCACGGAGTCGGCAGTAGTTTTAGTAGTTTCTAGTAGTTCTACTTTTCGTAAAATTTTGCCAGTACAGTAGCCATATAGCTTACTCTTTGAGATTTCCAACTGCCATGGGATTTTTAACATGCATATCTTACACACAGGATCTCCTGTTTTTTGCCTGTATCCGAGAAGACTAGGTATTAGTCTCACTACCTAAGAGATCAGGGGGTTCATGTGATATGATTAAATACTAATGGCTCATGGACAAATTCCCACTTTAATTGTTACTTGATAACAACTAAATAATCCACAGTTTTTATATCCCAGTTCAGCTCAAATACATCAAAACAAAAGCTCAGTTTTACCTCATACATCAATCGGAAATTGACCCCTTCTGTGATTGGCCGTGACTGGTTGCATGGAGGTCCTGTCCCTTGACCTCCAAGACTACAGTTGTGTGCAGCAACGTACCATTCCTTGAACCAGGGATTTAATGTGTAGGTGGCCACATTCAGACTATTCAAGTATGCCTTGAAGGTATCCAAGGTAGAGCTTTGGATGCTGAGGAAACAAATGAGCCCCGGAATCGAAGGTAAGAATTATATTATGATGCTCAAAGAAGAATATGGGGGGGGGGGGGGGGGGGGGGGGGGCTTGCTCGTTATTTTAACTCAAGCGTAGTCTTTACACTCTTCTAGTAGCACTGGACTGAATTTTGCACAATAATTGGATTAGCTTTCTTTATTACCAGTGTCCCTCACCCTAAGATGAACCCACTCTGACCTCAGAGGTGCTTGTAATTTACGTCCCCAAGTCAAGGACAAGAAGTCAACATTTCAGTCAAACTGGCCGGTGTAGGGTTGTACCCTCTACTTCAGCATCAGCACACTGGATGTGTCAGAACAAATGCTCTTATTTCGGCCATGCTGACCTTACAAGAAGAATATAATGATATTATTTGAGTTGTTAGGTCAATTATAAATATATGTTGTTTTTAGGGTCTCCATGGCAAAGGAGCTAAACAGCTTGCATTGTGTGTTGGAAGTCGTGGATTCATTTCTGGACTATGTCATTCAATTAATGTAATTTTCTCAGATACTCTGGGGGTCATCACTGGTGCTATGGAGTTTGTGAACTGTGCAAGGCTTTCAGCAGCCTGCTCTGTGGAAAGAGACCAAACCATACGGGATAAAGCCTAGTACAATGAAGCCAATCCTCTTTCCTTAAACACCCTATTAATATGTTTTGTTGTAGGACTCCAGTGATTCAAGTTGTTCACTTTTGTATGACATTACACATTAGGAAATGGTGATGATTTTGTTTCCATTTGGCAGGCAAGAAACATAATCATTCCGAGGTCAATAGTGGCTACATTCAGATGTGAGTCCTGAACTATTTTACAATCACTAAAGAGAATAATTGGATATCTTGGACTGAAATATTACAGACAAATTCTTAGAATACCATGGACCAAGAAGAAGAAATATACAGACATTCTACAAGATCTGAACATGCAAGAAAACTAGTTCTTAAACAGCTAATTAAATGTTACTGTGATTTGGAAATAACAGAAATGGGAGGCATAGTTCCTGGAAGAAGAGGGAGAGGTCAACAAGCAGGAAGAAGGACACTGGAGATATCTTGGATGTCACATTGCATAAGGCAGGGGAACTGGCAAAAGATGAGAATCTGTTTGAAGGGCCGTGATGAATGTGTCATTCTTCAGGGGACCTAACACATGATGATGATAAAACATATATAATTAGAAGTAGGCAACCTTGACTCTGTGTCGCCTCTGTGGTAAAGGGGTTATGAATGAAATTCGTAACCTGAATGAAATTCGTAATCCCGCATACCGCATTTGAAACACAGCTGCAGTGATTTGGAAGCAGACTGCCTTCCGTTAATTTCCATACAATTGTATGAGTACCAGTTGTTCAGGAAGGAATGGCAAACAACTGAACGCAAATTTGCCCAGAAATCACAAAAAGCAAAATATATGCTGGAGTTGATTGCGACATCCTGTAAAGGATATGCAACTCACTTTAAACCTTGACATTGCAGTCCTTTCTATTATCTATTATTTTAACAAAGTTAATGTTTTTTATATTATTATTTGTTGCCAACTGTTTTAGCTTTCCACATACATCTTCCTATGTCTTCCTCTGCCTCTCTAGCCTAGTTTTTTCCCACATAAAGCTAATTTTTCTTTTCCACCTCTTCTATTTACATGTCCTATAAATTTCGAGTGTCTTTTCCTGATGGTTTTGATGAGCACTCTGGCAACACCTGCAGCTATTATCACTGAGCATTTTCTGTTTTATCCTGCGATGATACTCTCAGCATCCTTACCAAAACCACATCCTCACTGTCTGCAGTTTCCCAAACATTCCATCACTTTTTGTTCAACATCCAAACCCCTACAGAACAACAGTTATAAAACACTGGGTCAACTCCAGGCCTGTTCTCATCATTCTACCACCTTTTGTTCAACATCCAAACCCCTACAGAACAACAGTTATAAAACACTGGGTCAACTCCAGGCCTGTTCTCATCATTCTACCACCTTTTCTTCAACATCCAAACCCCTACAGAACAACAGTTATAAAACACTGGTTCAACTCCAGGCCTGTTCTCATCATTCTACCACCTTTTCTTCAACATCCAAACCCCTACAGAACAGTTATAAAACACTGGGTCAACTCCAGGCCTGTTCTCATCATTCTACCACCTTTTGTTCAACATCCAAACCCCTACAGAAGAACAGTTATAAAACACTGGGTCAACTCCAGGCCTGTTCTCATCATTCTACCACCTTTTGTTCAACATCCATACCCCTACAGAAGAACAGTTATAAAACACTGGGTCAACTCCAGGCCTGTTCTCATCATTCTACCACCTTTTGTTCAACATCCAAACCCCTACAGAAGAACAGTTATAAAACACTGGGTCAACTCCAGGCCTGTTCTCATCATTCTACCACCTTTTGTTCAACATCCAAACCCCTACAGAAGAACAGTTATAAAACACTGGGTCAACTCCAGGCCTGTTCTCATCATTCTACCACCTTTTGTTCAACATCCATACCCCTACAGAACAACAGTTATAAAACACTGGGTCAACTCCAGGCCTGTTCTCATCATTCTACCACCTTTTGTTCAACATCCAAACCCCTACAGAAGAACAGTTATAAAACACTGGGTCAACTCCAGGCCTGTTCTCATCATTCTACCACCTTTTGTTCAACATCCAAACCCCTACAGAAGAACAGTTATAAAACACTGGGTCAACTCCTGGCCTGTTCTCATCATTCTACCACCTTTTGTTCAACATCCATACCCCTACAGAAGAACAGTTATAAAACACTGGGTCAACTCCAGGCCTGTTCTCATCATTCTACCATCTTTTGTTCAACATCCATACCCCTACAGAAGAACAGTTATAAAACACTGGGTCAACTTCAGGCCTGTTCTCATAATTCTACCACCTTTTGTTCAACATCCATACCCCTACAGAAGAACAGTTATAAAACACTGGGTCAACTCCAGGCCTGTTCTCATCATTCTACCACCTTTTGTTCAACATCCAAACCCCTACAGAAGAACAGTTATAAAACACTGGGTCAACTCCAGGCCTGTTCTCATCATTCTACCACCTTTTGTTCAACATCCATACCCCTACAGAAGAACAGTTATAAAACACTGGGTCAACTCCAGGCCTGTTCTCATCATTCTACCACCTTTTGTTCAACATCCAAACCCCTACAGAAGAACAGCTATAAAACTCTTGGTCACTCCAGGCCTGTTCTCATTGAGAAACAATTCCACCAGTTCTTTGTCCCTTTATCCCTCACGGAATCACAATTCTTCAACCAACCCAAACCAAACCGTCCTTTGTTCATAATTCTTCAACCAACCCACGCCAAACTGTCCTTTGTTATCTCCTATGGCTCCCCCATGTCCTTTCCATATGATTCATCTTTGTAATTCTCTTCTCCATGTGTTTTAACAGCGGGTTCCAGCCAAAGGGCTTTCTAATTATATTATTAACAGATTTTCTCAATGTTTGTCCTTTCCAGCAGCAGCGTCTTTTAATCACTTCTCAATTCGCTGGAATCTGTCTAATTCTCTCCCTAAGCTTCACATTATTTAATCTGTCATACCATTTTAGTCCTTCTATACTGCGCCGGCACTAGATAATGAATGTCTGTAATTCTGATACTACTGAGAATCAAACCTCAGACAAGTGTGTTGGTAAGTGAATGTACTAACTATTTCCACAACCACTAAGTTAGTTGCATGTCCTTTACAATCAACCCTAGCATTTCTTGGCTGTGTGTAAGCAATTTTACATTCAGTAGTTTGCATCCGAATGACTGGTACTCGTACTGTTTATAAACAAAAGCCATAAACAATAATGTATTGTAGGATTCATCATGTAAAGTGAAATATTCCAGGCAACGAATCATGCAATATATTGTTTATGGCTCCTGTGTCTAAATTCACGAAGGAAATACATTATTTTGAACACATACTGTTGTTAAAAATCAACACAAGACGGTCTACTTTCAAATCTCCCACAGCCAATTTAAAACTCAGATGCAAGATTGTGAACTGCATTCACTACCCTCCCCCCCCCCCCCCCCCCCCCCCCAACAAAAAAGGAATAGTAAAACAAAACTGTAGCAAAGGTTTAAGAAATATTATTCACCTCAGAGTAATAATCCCTGGCAGTGTCTGAAGATCCTTGACCAAGAGATCATCTGTGCCCCAAACTGATGTGCCAATAAGCACAATCTTGGCAGTTTTGTTGCTGTTGAAAGCTACCAGCAGACGGCGGATAGCCTCAGGTTCCAGCAGAGTGACGGCTGGTGGGGTTGCACTGTTGACATTCAAACCTGCCACAACGTTGTCTGCTTCTTGGCTGGTCTGACCTATATTGTGGGTGGCCACAATGCAGATGCCAGCCCTGGAAGCCAGCTCTCTGAAGATGTTCTCAGTATCTTGTGAGTAGTCGGTGTTAGAGGTCACAACCTGTCAACAAAGATGATCTTTATTTTATTGTCTATTTCAAAACTAAATGACGACATATAGCAAACATAATTATGTCTTCCTCTATTTCATGTCTGCAACTTATTATCACATTAGTGATGACAACCTGTGAAAAAAATTATCTATGCTATATTTTTCAAATCTCAATAAAGACATAACATAATTATGTCTTCTTATCTTCTCTCTAGCTATATATGCATCTTATTATCATGTTAAAGATCACACTCTCTGAACAAAAATGATCTTAATTATAAATTTAAAAAATCAATGAAGACAAAATAAACATAAATATGTCTTCTTGTCTTCTCTCTATCTCATATACACATCTTATTATCATATTAGTAATGACAACCAGTGAACAAAATTTATCTTTATTGTTTATTTCAAAACTGAATGAAGACATAAATAAACATCATTACGTCTTTTCTATCTCCTGTATGCATCTTATTATTATGTTAAAGATGACCATTTTGAACAAAAATTATCTTCATGTTATATTTAAAAATTCAATGAAGAGACACAGTAAACATAATTATGTCTTCTCTCTATCTCATGTATGCAACTTATTATCACATTAGAGATCACAAATCTGTGAATCACGGACTATTTAATTCTAACATTAAAAGATTACTACTGTATGGATCCGAAACATAAGGATTGACTAACACTATAATTAATAAACTGCAAACATTTATTAATTAGTATCTGAACAAAACAGAAGGTTTAAACTGGTATGACAGAATCACCAATGCAGAGCTCATGGAGAGAACTAAACAAATACCAGTGAATCAAGAGGTGAAGATGTTGGCGATGGATTAGACACACATAGAGAAAACCTGAGAATAGTATCACTAGAGAGTCCTTTTTCTGGAACATACAGAGCAAAGGAACTAGAGGAAGCCCTAAATACACATGGAGAAAAGAAGTAGAGACAGTAATGAATATTATGGGGAGGACATGGGCGGAGCTGTATAGGATACTTAAGAGTTAGATGGCTTGGAGGAGATGGCCGAGGGTCTATCTCCCTATGGGGAATAAAGGGCAAAAGAAGAAGCAGATCACAACATGTGAACAAAATTATTTTTAGTATATGTTTCCCAACTAAATGAAGACATTTAATAGACAGACTTATGTCTTCTCATATCTCCTGTCTGCGGAAATCAGCGTGGCTGAGAGAATAAGAGCGTTCACTCTTAAACTCTCAGTGTGCTGATGCGGAGGTAGCGGGTTCAACCCCTACACGAGTTATTTGGACTAAAATGCTGACTTCTGATCCTTGATTTTGGGATGTAAATTACAAGTACCTCAGAAGTTGGGGTGGGTTCCCCTTATGATGTGGGACACAGTAATATGGAAAGCTAATACCCACGCAAACATCAGTCCAATGTACTAGAAGTAGTAGCACATGTATGGACTATGCTTGAGCTCAAAGCAAGCAAACGGCAAAACATAATCTCATGTCATGTGACTTATGATCACATGACTTAGGCAGAGAAATCCACATGTTCATTACACTGTGAAACTATTCAATATAGCAGTGACCTCTTCCCTCAGATCACACAAGCATCTCTGATCAGTGCTTGAATTCACAAAGCACTGGCAAGGGTCCGCTTGTGTATATACCCTAGCCTCAACGAGTCAGGATTCTCAAATTAAAATGGAATATATTTGCAGGACTTTTGGCTTTGTGTTTTTTGTGTCTCCAATCTGAGGAGATTTAAGTGTACTCATTATGTTAAATTCCCCGATTATTTCAAGATTGCGTTAAAACAGAAACAGATTACTGGATATGCACTAAAAATCTATACTTCTTGTCTTCTCAAATTTGTTTTCGATAAGGAGGTACAGACTGTCTTTATAAGACGTAAGTTGACCCATAAATTCCATTTTAACTAGACTTTGGGCATTGTTCTAGTACATATTATTCGATTTAGCATCCATTTTTATCTATAATTTGTAGTTTCTGACTATCGGAATTGGCAATACCATCTCATACTTAAATTGTAAACATGGCATGCTGTAATGTGGTATTTCAATGGCGGGAAATAGCAGTTTTCATTGTTATAGTCCAGCGATGACCATTTAATATTATTACGGAATATTCACAGCAATTGCAACGCCAATGATTGCATATTTGCATTTAACTCACGTTATAGTATTTATGTGAAATTTTTCATCACTCTACACGAATCACATCGTTGATAATTTTGCAAGTTTTCAACGCGACTTCTCTGGTCAAAATGAATCTACGCTCGCGGTCTCGCACTGGCAGACAGTGCGTGCAGACTGACGTCATCACAGCATGACGGGGTCAGTGCATATATCTGTGTGTGTGTCTATATATGTGTGCCTTCCCCTTATATATTCACATACTTTGGTCTGTCAAGACTGCAAGGTGTCTACTATATATATATATATATATATATATATATATATATATATATATATATATATATATATATATATATATATATATATATATATATATATATGACAGCATTTATCTCCCTCTTAAGAAAAGTCTGTAGTATTTATCTACCTTTAGCGTATGTATTAACCAACAGGGAAGTGAGTGTTGTCAAAGTGCTCAAATAGTATTTTCCTCTTTGTTCATATTAAATGAAAAACTGACACACAAACATTAATATCACGGCTTAGGATTTACCTACAGACTTGAATAAGGTAACGTTGGATTTTTTTTTTTTTCAAGAGGTATCCAACTATGCAAGTTGCATAATTTAAAAAAAAACTATTTAGAAAATGTTGCTAAAATGGCTAGTATACCCAAGCATACTAAATGTTATGGGTCACTTTTTTATTTTAAAATAATGCCTGGGTAGCAATCTGTACTCTTCACTAAATTCAAATGTCAATGGTTGATTGATAGTCACAAGGTGTTTACAGGTCCTTCTAGTTGTTTGCCCTCATCTGAAAAAGTTAGACATCTAATCCACTATCCCAGTATCAGGCTGGAGTATAACATCCTCAGACTTATTATGTTGTAACAATCTATATCATAATTCATATCCAGTCCTCATCAGTTAGATACAGAAGCCATAACTCCGCAAGCTAAACATTTCAGCCTATCCTTCTTCCTTCTTTCAACCAACAATGTCTCAAAACTCATCACTGTTACTTACCTGGACATACATCCAATTCCTATTTTTCAAAAGCTGGATAATAGCCTTCATCTCATCTTGTTGACTGGGGACAGCACTGATGTAGTAAGGATATTGTGATCTATCACCCAGCTGTGACCCACCAGCGCGATAACCCACCATGGGTCGCATCAGCATATTCATGGCTTTAGCCAGGGGTAGAGTTAGTTGAGTGGTGTGAGCTGCTGAGTAAGCCTCAATCTTTCTGGGGTTAAGTTCCCTTCCAGACTTGTCCACAATCTGAAGATTGCCTCTTTGTACCTTTCAAGCAAAACAAAACATGAACAAACTTTATTTATTTTCAGTGGGTTGAAAATTTGGCTTGCAGGCCTGTCTTACATTCTGCCCTTCCCACAATTTATTTTCACATCATCATCATGTGCCATGCCAATAAGCATGGGTGGTCATGTTTCGCCATCATACACGATCACCAGAGTCGTGGACCAGCTCTGTGTTCTTGTCTTGACCATGCCATGTGGTCAAACCATCCAGATATTTAATTCTCTGCCTTCCCCTTGTTCTTTTCCCCTCAATCTTGCCAGTTGTCTTCTAGTTCTCCAGTGTATTTCTTCTCATAGCGTGCCCACATCAATTATAGTTTAGTTTTGTTTAGTTTAGTCGACAGATCAACATCACGGCACACAGGTGTAACCCATAAGTGCTCCGTTCTACTCCTAACTCAAGCCTGAGTCTGGAGAATCTCAGCTCAGTGCACAATCTCTATAGTACTGGCGAGGATCCTGAAATACTTTGTAGATTTTAAACTCAAAATTTTGCCCGGGCAGCACCGCAAGGCTACTATTTTTCAATTTCCAACTGGCAAGGGATATTTTATGTGTGCAACAATACACATGGGCGTCCGATCTCACTACCCAGAGACCAGGGGAAATTTTGTTACTAGAAGTCCACGTGAAAAAATCCCAGCCCTCATCGGGGTTTGAACCTGGGACCTCCAGCACTTGAGGCAGACATCATACCTCGAGACCACTCAGCCCCATGATTTCATCAAATATATATTTAACCGTTGTATAAATCAATTTAGCAGTAAAGACATTTATATCATTGATCATACATGTAGTACAGTTTCGTATTCTTCTATTCTCCTCTGTCCCCCATAAGGACACAGGCCATCAACCAACTCACTCCAAGCTCCTCTATCATTACCTATCCCATGCAGCTCCCTTCATGTCATTCCCATAATGCCCATTTGTATTTTTATGTCTCTTCTCCTGAGTTTTTAGGTCTTCTTCAGATAAAATGCAAGATATATGGAAAAATACAGCACAGGGACCACCAATAGAAAAAACAAGGCACTGGCATGCGTCTCATTCCCTAGCCCGTTGTCTTGTCCCATACATTTTCATGTACAGGGTGTCTTTCATGATCTGTGTTCCTAGTCATGTTGGCCCACATCTGCCTCTTCTTACTTCCAGATTCCTTCCAGTATCATTTTCTTCTAAACCCTGTGACATTTAACATGGCCAAGCTCTCTGGGCACTGGGCTGTGTCTGTGGGCAATGAAAGACCTAAACCCTGTGACATTTAACATAGCCAAGCTCTCTGGGCATTGGGCTGTGTCTGTGGGCAATGAAAGACCTAAACCCTGTGACATTTAACATGGCCAAACTCTCTGGGCCATGAAAAACCTAAACCCTGTGACATTTAACATGGCCAAACTCTCTGGGCAATGAAAAACCTAAACCCTGTGACATTTAACATGGCCAAGCTCTCTGGGCAATGAAAGACCTAAACCCTGTGACATTTAACATGGCCAAGCTCTCTGGACACTGGGCTGTGTCTGTGGGTAATACAAGACCTAAACCTTGTGACATTTAACATGGCCAAGCTCTCTGGGCACTGGGCTGTGTCTGTGGGTAATGCAAGACCTAAACACTGAGAAGGAAACATCACCAGCCCAGGTCTAATCTCAACCGGTCCATGTACTGTGCTGAATTATGACCCAGTTACATTCTAATGTGCCTCTCCACAGATATGAAATTCCAGTAAAGGTCTTGCACACCCTTCTGGTTTCTGAAATTGGAGAGGGGAGGGAGAGCTCTGTAATACGGTCCTCATAAAGATGACACTTTGGGTCAAAGTCAGGAGAAAAATCACCACAGCTTCCTGGCTGCAATGTCACGGTTTAAACAACCTGAGCACCAATGCCTTAGAATTAAGAGTTAAAACTCAATCTTCCAGAACATTCACAGGAGTCTAAATAAATACAAAATATGACAAGAAAACTCAATGAAAGGAAACACATACAAATACAGAAAACCAAATTCTTTATCAAAGGACAAGAAAAACAAACCAACAAAACACAGATAAAAAAAGTTAATAGTCGCACATCCTTTACAGGACATTGCAGTCAACCCCAGCTTTTGTTGGCTGTTTGTGATGTTTTGGCAAGTTTACATTCAGTAGCTTGCCATTGCTTTCTGAATGACCGCCACTCATACCACAGTATGAAAACCAATGCAAGGTGGTTTGCTTCCAAATTGATGCAGCTATGTTTCAAATTCAGTACACAGATATGCAAATTGCATTCACAACCCCTTCACCAGTGTCGGCTAGACCAAAAAAAAAAAAAAAGAATAATTAACTGGGAATCTGAAGAAGGTTACCTGATCAACCTTGTATTCTTGTTTTTCTGTTTTGTATCATTCACATTTTCACTTATTCAATGATAAAGACTTCGTCGAAACATTTGCCTTTATCTGTGTTTCTCCATTCACCAAGCTTCGTAATCAATTTGTGTATTTGGCCTCAAGTACTAACCCAGCAACAGTCAACCCCACTTTTGGAATAAGAGAATTTACAACCAACAACCAAGCACATGGCCAAATCACGTCATTCTCACCTGAGACAAAAAAGCCTGACCTAACACTGTGCTGCTGCAGTCATCCATGCCAAGGCCTCCTAGCATGACGTTGTTCAGGATCGTGGGGTCCTGGTTGACCTTTCTGACGGCATAGATCATGGCTTCCATGAACATGTACTGATTGATGGACCTAGAAGACATAGGATGGCGTGAATATTTATAACTATAGAAGACATAGGATGTCATGTAAATTTAAAACTTAGATGAAGACATAGGCTGTCATGGATATTTACAACTCTAGAAGACATAGGATGTCATAAATATTTATAACTCTAGTAAACATTGGATGCCATGACGATTTATGACTCTAGAAGACACAGGATGTATTGAATATATATAACCCTAGACAAAGACATAGGATGTCAGGAATATTTATAACCTTAGAAGAAGAAATAGGATGTCATAAATATGTATAACCTTAGAAGAAAATATAGAATATCATGAATATGTATAACTCTTGAAGACATAGGATGTCGTGAATATTTATAACTTTAGATGACATACAATATCCTGAATGTTTATAACTCTAGATAACATAGGATGTCAGAAATATTTATAATCCTGGAAGACATAGGATATCATGAATATTTATAACACTAGATGACATAGGATATCATTAATATTTATAACACTTGAAGACATAGGATATTATGACTATTTATAACACTAGAAGACATAGGATATCATAAATATTTATAACCCTAGAAGACATTGGATATCATGGATATTTATAACCCTACAAGACATTGGACACCATGGATATTTATAACCCTAGAAGACAATGAATATCATGAATACTTATAACCTCAGAAGACATAGGATACCATGGATATTTATTACCCTAGAAGACATTAGATATCATGGATATTTATAACCATACAAGACATGGGATGTTTTGGATATTTATAACCAATAAGACATAGGACATTGTGGATATTTATAACCCTATAAGACTAGGATATCATGAATATTTATAACCCTATAAGAAGACACAGGATATCATGGATATTTATAACCCCAGAAGACATAGGTTATCATAGATATTAATAACCCTAGTAGAAGAAACACGATATCAGGAATATTTATAACTCTAGAAGACATAGGATGTCATTAATGTTTATTAACCTAGAAGACATAGGATATCAGAAACTGTTATAAATCTAGCAGACAGAATATCTTGAATATGTATATCCCCAGAAGACACTGGATATAATGGATATATATCACATTTGATGGAATATATTATCACAGAATTGCAAAATAAATATGACAAGCAAATATTGCTTGTTATACATTGAAGAATCTTATGTCATTGGAGTTTAGAAGGTGAATTCTTGCATGTTATATGGAACTAGTATTTACACAGATGTGTATCCTGGACAATTAGTAAACAAGCATCACAATCCGTTGAAGCCTCAGAGATGTGGTTTTACAGAAGAATATTGAAAAATGAGTAATCTAAATATGTTAAACAAGACTAAGACACAAAGACAACTTATCATAAACATCAGAAAGAGACAGTTGGTTGTAATTTGATTTTCACATTATGAGAAGACAAAAAACAGGAAGATGTTGTGGTAACAGGAAAATGAGACAGACGAAGACATTGAGAAAACCTTCAAGACAGCCATTTGGAAAGGCATGGGCACACAAATTAATACATTCTGTTGGAGATCATGAGATATGGAGAATCATAAATCACCCATGCATGTCAGCAAATCGCATGATGATGATGATGCTTGATAACATAATAAAATATATTAACAAACATGCAACAAGTGAAACCTAACAAGCACAATTCAACACAGTCTTCCTACCAACATCTTGATATCAATGTCATATTTGGACACTAATAACAAGAACGACAAAAACAATTTTGAAACAACAGGAAAGAAATTTCTGTGAACTCTCAATGTCATGAAAAAGATCAGATCAGAAATCATGATATTAAGGAAGCAAGCTTGAATAACACCAAATACTAGCTTCACATCATGAACACTTGAAAATATCACCTCCAAATACTGGCTCTCCATCTCTTAAGAGAGAATAAAGAAGAAGAATGAATACTATTAACACATCATGGAAGGGGAGTTTGGCTACTACAGCAAATACTGACTCTCCATCTCTTAAGAGAGAATAAAAAAGAATGAATAATATTAACACATCATAGAAGGGGAGTTTGGCTATTACAGCAAATACTGACTCTCCATCTCTTAAGAGAGAATAAAGAAGAAGAATGAATAATATTAACACACCATGGAAGGGGAGTTTGCCTACTACAGCAAATACTGACTCTCCATCTCTTAAGAGAGAATAAAGAAGATGAATGAATAATATTAACACATCATAGAAGGGGAGTTTGGCTACTACAGCAAATACTGACTCTCCATCTCTTAAGAGAGAATAAAGAAGAAGAATGAATAATATTAACACATCATAGAAGGGGAGTTTGCCTACTACAGCAAATACTGACTCTCCATCTCTTAAGAGAGAATAAAGAAGAAGAATGAATAATATTAACACATCATGGAAGGGGAGTTTGGCTACTACATCAAATCCTGACTCTCCATCTCTTAAGAGAGAATAAAGAAGATGAATGAATAATATTAACACACCATGGAAGGGGAGTTTGGCTATTACAGCAAATACTGACTCTCCATCTCTTAAGAGAGAATAAAGAAGATGAATGAATAATATTAACACACCATGGAAGGGGAGTTTGGCTATTACAGCAAATACTGACTCTCCATCTCTTAAGAGAGAATAAAGAAGAAGAATGAATAATATTAACACATCATGGAAGGGGAGTTTGGCTACTACATCAAATACTGACTCTCCATGTCTTAAGAGAGAATAAAGAAGATGAATGAATAATATTAACAAATAATAGAAGGGGAGTTTGGCTATTACAGCAAATACTGATTCTCCATCTCTTAAGAGAGAATAAAGAAGATGAATGAATAATATTAACACATCATGGAAGGGGAGTTTGGCTATTACAGCAAATACTGATTCTCCATCTCTTAAGAGAGAATAAGGAAGATGAATGAATAATATTAACACATCATGGAAGGGGAGTTTGGCTATTACAGCAAATACTGATTCTCCATCACTTAAGAGAGAATAAAGAAGATGAATGAATAATATTAACACATCATGGAAGGGGAGTTTGGCTATTACAGCAAATACTGATTCTCCATATCTTAAGAGAGAATAAGGAAGAAGAATGAATAATATTAACACACCATGGAAGGGGAGTTTGGCTATTACAGCAAATACTGACTCTCCATCTCTTAGAGAGAATAAAGAAGAAGAATGAATAATATTAACACATCATGGAAGGGGAGTTTGGTTACCACAGCAAATACTGACTCTCCATCTCTTAGAGAGAATAAAGAAGAAGAATGAATAATATTAACACACCATGGAAGGGGAGTTTGGCTACTACAGTAAATACTGACTCTCCATCTCTTAGAGAGAATAAAGAAGAAGAATGAATAATATTAACACATCATGGAAGGGGAGTTTGGTTACCACAGCAAATACTGACTCTCCATCTCTTAGAGAGAATAAAGAAGAAGAATGAATAATATTAACACACCATGGAAGGGGAGTTTGGCTACTACAGCATCTAGCATGAGAATGGAAGTTGAGGCTGTGACGACAACCGTCCGATGGTTGGAAGGCGGCACAACCAGACATAATGTGTTCCTAAGGGGCATCCAGAGTATGCTTCGGAAAGTGGAGACTAATGTTTTGGCTGGAGTGGTTAACATCACTTGACAGGACAAAAATTGCCAGTATGTCAAGGATTTTCTGCCCAAGGCATGCAGGTATGTGTGGCAATGAACAGGTAGATAGATTGGTCACTGCTGCCTATTGGGTGGAGAGCTATATTATTATACAAGTGAAGGCTCTCTGTAACTGAGTGGAGAGTGCGGCTGAACAGATGGAGCATACATATCTGGAAAGACTGGCTCAGAATGGAGCGAGTAGAGTGTCTTGATGATATTCAAAGTATACAGGGACAACCAGGCAGGCTTTTAATCAAGTTACACAACTCCGTGGCAAAGGGGTTACGGACACAGTTCTGAATGTAAATTTGCCAAGAGATCACACACAGCCAAAAAATGCTTGGGTTGAAAGTTACGTCCTGTAAAGGATATACTGTCAAACTGTCATCTACTGCCCATAGTATCTTGCACTGCCCATAGTACCTTGCACTGCCCATAGTACCTTGCAGTGTAGGACAGGGGGGGGTCTTGAGCCTGAGAAATTAAGGCTGCATGGCTAGTGCATTCACAGCGAACTGTGCAGGTTAGGATGTTCTTTTTGCCCCCGACAGAGGATATACAACTAACTTAATATAACTGCTGGAATAATCGACATGGGAATGTTTCTGAAGAGAGAGATTGAGCGTGTGTGGAAGTATCCCAAGTGAGGTGATGTCCATTCTTAAATTCAGCATTATTCAGTACTTACATCATGGGACCACATGTGAGTGGAGTAAGGCCCATCTGGTGGAGAGAGAACATCCCTTGCACAACAACATCTCCAGTTTCAAAGTAGTACTTGATGTCTGAAGGCAGCCCCAGGCAAGGCATACAGCCCTGAGCCGGGCAGAGGGAGGATGGTAGAGGGATTCGAGACATACGCGTCTCATTGTACATGCCAACATTGTTGACGTTGAAGTCAAAGTAACTGCCAATGTAACTGCCCACCTAGACGGAGAAAATAAATACTTTAACATTGTCAAAAATCAATAAAAACAACAGAAACAAATGTTAATCTTCAGGAAATATCAAAAACAGAATACAGATTGATATTAGAGTTTATACTGAGACATGTTAACGTCTCGCCCACGTTGTTGATGCTGAAGTCAAAGTAACTGCCAATGTAACTGCCCACCTAGATGGAGAAAATAAATACTTGGTTGAACAGATGGAGCATACACTGTAAAAAAAACAACCAAAAACATAAGTCAATATCCAGGAAGTGTTAAAAACAGAACACAAGTTGACAAGTTAGAGTTTTATAGTGAGATATGTTAATGTCAGTTAGTTAGTTAGTTAGTTAATTAGTTAGTCGTGGTTCCAACTTCACAGCAAAGGGTTGCCCCATAATGCTCCATTCCTGCACTAGTGAATATCACACAAAATACTCCTCACTGCAAAATATAGTCCATTCTGTGCAACAGTTCAAGCGATATACAAAGTGCTTAGTTCCAGTATTTTTGGTTCATTCTGTGGATTAGTTCAGGTGGTATACACACATTTAATATCCAACATACTTAATCCTTTACATATGGTTGTTAAAGTTGTATACACACATTTAATATCCAGTATACTTAAGTCTTTACACTTGGCAGTTAAAGTGGTATACACACATTTAATATCCAGTATACTTAAGTCTTTTCACTTGGCAGTTAAAGTGGTATACACACATTTAATATCCAACATACTTAATCCTTTACATATGGTTGTTAAAGTTGTATACACACATTTAATATCCAGTATACTTAAGTCTTTTCACTTGGCAGTTAAAGTTGTATACACACATTTAATATCCAGTATACTTAAGTCTTTTCACTTGGCAGTTAAAGTTGTATACACACATTTAATATCCAACATACTTAATCCTTTACATATGGTTGTTAAAGTTGTATACACACATTTAATATCCAGTATACTTAAGTCTTTTCACTTGGCAGTTAAAGTTGTATACACATATTTAATATCCAACATACTTAATCCTTTACACCTGGCAATTCAATTGGTATACACACATTTAATATCCAGCATACTGAATCTTTTACACCTGACAGTTAAAGTGGTATACACAGTTAATATCCAACATACTTATTCCTTTACACCTGGCAGTTCAATTGGTATACAAAGCATTAAGTTTATTTTGACACTTGTATAATATGGACTGCAGTAGCGTAGCAGTTGGCTAGTGCATTTGCTTACCAAGACAGTGGTATGTGTTCAAACCTTAGCACATAGGACTCTCCCCCCCCCCCCCCCCCCCCCCCCCCCCCATTTTGCTGTGGGATCAACCCAGCCTCATTAAATGAGGGACGGATAATTTTCAGAACTGTCTGGGAACTGCCTAGGAAGGACAGACAGCAAAAAAAGTTAACTGGCCATCCCATCTCATTATGTAGTTGCCCAGAATATATGATGGCTTAACACTTAAACAGGAGCTGTGGTATCACATGTGGCATGCATGCCTGTTGGCCCGATGATCATGGGTTCAAATTTGCATTGAGGCAGATTTTAAAAAAAATTGACCTGGGCTCCCAGGTCGACCCAGTCTAAAGTTGGTACCAGGAAATGTCTTGGGAAGTAAAGATGACCAGCTGGGAATGAGAGCTGAGGGACATATAATTTTCAGAATACAGAACATTACTGGGCTAGCATCATATGTTCAATACAAAGGGTTCTTTTCTTAGTTACTTATTTAACACTTCACACCCCATTGGCATTATCTATCAGGGAAGACTACCTTTACCATGACATTAAAAAAATTTGGATGGAACATGGGGAGGCAATCTGTACATTACTTACCAGCCTGAATCTGAAATCACTGGGGCCACTGCCAGTCTCAATATCATTGTAGTTGTAGATGGAGTAGGATGGGTCCATTATGTCTCCATACGGCGTGAAGCTGAGATGTTTGGCTGCGTTGTAGGGAGCAACATTCTTCGATGCCAGACTAGGAACTCGTTCATCAGCAGTAAAGGTAAAATTCACCTAAAGACATAACCACATTGTACTTTAGCACAAATAAATAAAAAAAAAAAACAGAGGAAAGGGTGGAGTAGATCAATGGAGTAGGTCAAAGGTTACAGCATCCATCTCTGGCTCAAGCAGTCTAGATTCATTTCATGGTGTTAACTTCTTGGTATTCTCTGGGGCATGCCAGTGTGTTGGGGAATGAACAGGCGGACAGACTGGCTGGCTCGGCAAAACTTGGTGGAGTATTGATGCATGACAAGGCAGACGTGGTTGCGGCCTTGTGGGAACACGTGTACACCTCGGAGGAGCAAATGGATCACTATAGTCTGGTAAGAATGAGGCAGCGAGGTGTGATAAGGGGATCTGGCCGACGCTCGACGCTCAGAGGAAAGGCGAGATGGACATATAATCAGATTGCTACTGAAACTATTAGTGTTGGAACTCTTTGCTGGCTACTGAGGATGGGGACGGAGCGCTTATGGGAATGCCCCGAATGCTGTGATGTCGGTTCCTAAATCAATCAATAAATCAAACTTCTTGGTTTTATTTTCACAAAAAAGAAAAAGGATAGTATTATTCCCTCTGACTGTGAGGTGGTGGATTAGACATCTAGCTTTCTCAGACAAGGGCTAAAACTTGGAGGACATATATTGCACATGTGAAAAATCCCTCAGCCACTGGAAATTGAAAAGAACAAGTTGAATAGGCTGCTGCCCAGGTGAAACTTCTAGCTTAGAGAAGCTACCCACAAAACATTTACAGCATGTGTGGTTCTAAATTAGAGAAGCTACACATAAAACATTTATAGTATGTGTGATTCTAAATTAGAGAAGATACACATCAAACATTTATAGCATGTGTGGTTCTAAATTAGAGAAGCTCACACAAAATATTTATAGCACATGTGGTTGTAAATTAGAGAAGCTCCCACAAAATATTTATAGCAGATGTGGTTCTAAAATAGAGAAGCTCCCACAAAACAATTATAGTACATGTGGTTCTAAATTATAGAAGCTCCCACAAAACATTTATAGCACATGTGGTTCTAAATTAGAGAATCTGCCCAGAAAACATTTATATCATATGTGGTTCTGCTAGACACATATTTGGATCCTAGATGATGCTACAAAGTTCATGTTCTGTGCTGAGATTCTCATTGTATGAAGTGTGAGTTGTTGAAGTGTGAGTTGTTGAAGTGTGAGTTGTTGAAGTGTGAGTTGTTGAAGTGTGCATTGTTGAAGTGTGAGTTGTTGAAGTGTGAGTTGTTGAAGTGTGAGTTGTTGAAGTGTGCATTGTTGAAGTGTGAGTTGTTGAAGTGTGAGTTGTTGAAGTGTGAGTTGTTGAAGTGTGAGTTGTTGAAGTGTGCATTGTTGAAGTGTGCATTGTTGAAGTGTGAGTTGTTGAAGTGTGCATTGTTGAAGTGTGAGTTGTTGAAGTGTGAGTTGTTGAAGTGTGCATTGTTGAAGTGTGAGTTGTTGAAGTGTGAGTTGTTGAAGTGTGAGTTGTTGAAGTGTGAGTTGTTGAAGTGTGAGTTGTTGAAGTGTGCATTGTTGAAGTGTGAGTTGTTGAAGTGTGCATTGTTGAAGTGTGAGTTGTTGAAGTGTGAGTTGTTGAAGTGTGCATTGTTGAAGTGTGAGTTGTTGAAGTGTGCATTGTTGAAGTGTGAGTTGTTGAAGTGTGAGTTCTTGAAGTCAGAGTTCATATGTTGGTGTGTGTATGATAGTGTTCGCACATGTAACAATTTTGAATGTACACAAATGCTTCATGCCATTAGCAGTTAGCAAATTTGCTTATTGGTAGAGTGGTCTAAAATAACATCTTGCCCATCTGGTGGAGAGAGAATGTTCCATGCACATCATCATCTCCAGTTTCAAAGTAGTACTTGACGTCTGAACGCAACCCCCAGGCCAGGCCGTGGTGTTCTGGATTATTCTATTGATGATCCTCCATGCCATCAGCTGAGATCATCCAGTATCATTGCCCTGTCTACCTCTGCCTATTTTGACAGATGATCTTTCCAGTTGTTATATTTTCCAATGATTCTCTTCTCATCACATGTCTAAAGAACATCACTGGTCTCCTTTTTTTAAAAGTTATATACGAGGGGGATTCAAATGAAAACCTTAAAAGTGTTATAGAAATTACAGTAACCATGCAATTGTCTTGTAACCTGTCAACATTGTTGTTAACAATGTCAAGAGGGTTAAGCACATGGCACCACGGGGCAGACAGTGACGTCATAAGAACAGTTTAAAGGTGGCCGCCCCACTTTTGACTTGCACCATCCGTATTTTTTTTAATCAATGAAGGGGTGAAACCAATAGAAATTAATTGGCCAATGAAGGTCCAATATAGTGATGCATGCCTGTCAGTCCAGCAAGTGTATGAGTGGAGAAGGAAGTTTCAAAATGGCGTGACTTCTATGACAGACTTTTCAGTCCCATGAAAAGGTACAGCAGGTGGTGCATGAGTTGTTACACACGCTACCAAGATAATTTGTTTCTACAGCAACTCAAGCACTTTATCGGCGCTGGAGGACTTGCAGTGAACGCAGTGGTGTCAAAATTTAAAAATGATACATTTGTTCTTTATGTTTTGAGAATATATACACCACCAAAAAAGCAAAAACATTTAAGGTTTTCATTTGAAGTCCCCAGAAGATCAAGTGGTTTGGCCATGTCATTAGAATGCAACATCAACAACTACCATCACTGGCCTTACATCAAAGATCATCTGCGACGAGACCACGAGGACGTCCAAGAAGAAAATGGATTGACGACATCAGAGACATTGTACAACCTCATGGAATGACACTATCCAGTGCCGTCCACCGGGCGCTGGAACGCAAATTATTCCTCCCCACGACGCTTGACGGCAGAAGTGGAAGATGATGATGATGATGATGATGATGATGATTTGAAGTCCCCTCGTAAAATGTTTTACTTTAATTAGCCTCTTACAGATGCTTGTTAGTTACTCTGGCCTCTAAAGTATTTGCAATATTCAGCTTCAAAACCAAATCTCTAGTGCATCCAAGCTCTTCGTAATTCAGTTCACATTCCATGATTCACTGCCATACAGCAGGACAGGTTCTATTGTACCTTCTTTATTGAAGATGTTATTTGATTTGTCCCGAAATCATTTCCTGCTATGGGACTGTGATGTAATAGGGTCATCAAATGTTGCAGGCCTGAGAGCAAGGAGGAATAGGTGGCCAATCATTCCCTCACTTTAGCAGGTGTTGAGTCTATGTCTGAAAATTCTTAAGACATTATCAGCACAATTCCTTGTCAACTCTGCTAACACACATGCTTCATATCAGATGTCAGCAGTAACAAGTATAAAGAATTCAGAATATGGATATTGACAACTCGATCTCTAACGCCTGTAAATGTCTATGATAAATATATGTTAACCCTTTACAAGGCATAGCGTCCTATTCCGGCCGATGCGATAAAACGCTCATAGCGTCCGATTCCGGCTTTGAATACTAGTCATTTTAAAAATGCGATCTCGCGAATTTCCGAGACTTCCTATTCCTTTCTACCAGTCTTGCTGATAGAGTGAAAGCGTGGGTAACGTTTGCAAGTGTTTTCATTAAATTTGATCAGATTGTTCATTAGTTTTCGGGATTTTTATGCGTTGTTAATGAAAATGGATTTCCTCAATTCTTCAAGCGATAGCGGCGAGTTCAAAGGGTTCAATTTAAGTGACATTGAAACGCACGAAAGTGACGATGAATCAGAGTTTGATCTCAGTGATATCAGTGTGTGTAGCGTGCACACTTCAGATCTTTCGGACTTTGAAGAAAGTGAATCTGATTCAGAAAATGTCGCTGAAGAAAGTCGGGCGGGGCCGTCTCGCGACGCAAACGGTTGGAGCAACACAACAACAACACTGAATATCGAAGAATTTAGTGAAGAAACTGGCGTCAACTTATCAATAACAACTGACGATCGTTCTCAGCGTGCATTCTTTCTTCAACTCTTCGAGGAACAAACGTTTCAAATGATTGCCGATCAAACAAATACGTATGCTAGGCGAAAGATCGAGCGAGTAGGTGATCGAGGCTGGGTTCCAACCAATGCAACCGAAATACAGGCCTATTTTGGTCTGCTCATTTTATTGGGGATCTACAAACCTCCTCGTTTGGAATTGTGCTGGTCTACAGATGATATGTTGGGAATGCCAGGTGTGAAGAATGTGATGCCGCTGAAGAGATTCAAAAAGCTGGAGCAGTATTTATAACACAGCTGACGGCAGTGACCGCCTCCACAAAATTCGGCCTCTCATTGACATGGCTAATAGGACTTTCTTACAACATTACAAACCTAAGAAAGAAATTGCCATTGATGAGGCAATGGTGCCATTCAAAGGCAGGAATGCACTAAAACAGTATCTACCAGCCAAGCCAACAAAATGGGGAATGAAAGTTTGGTGTGCTTGCGAGTCAGCAGCTGGTTACCTCCTCCAGTTTTCTGTTTACCGTGGCAAAATAGATGGTGCCATTCAGCATGGACTGGGCCATGATGTAGTGATGCAGCTTGCTGCCCCCTTTTTGGGGAAGCATCATCACCTCTATTTGGATAACTTTTTTTCGTCAGTTGCGCTTTTTACTAACCTTCTCCAAGAGAAAACTTATGCGGCAGCAACAGTAAGAAAGAACCGGAAAGATCTGCCTCTGGCATTCAGAGAAAAAAGAAAAATGAAGCAAGGGGACCATCAAGTCTTCCAGAAAGAGGATCTGCTTGCTACTGTGTGGCATGATAAAAGGGACGTCTTCATGCTCTCCAACAATACCTCACACACATTGACCACTGTTGAGCGATGGGACCGGCACACTCGCACCAGAAAGCCTGTGTCCTGCCCTGCTGTCATCAAACTCTACAACCAATGCATGGGAGGGGTGGACAAGGCAGATCAAATGAGGGGGTATTACTCTACACTAAAGAAGTACAGAAAATACTGGCGCTACCTCTTCAGTTTTGTTTTAGATTCATGCATAAACAATGCATTCATCCTGTTCGAGCAGTCCACAGCAAAGCCCAGCAAACGCTATGCCCTTCTGGACTTCCGTCTGGATTTATGTAAGCAACTAATCGCAGGATTCTCCAGCAGGAAGAGGGCTGCAGCAAAGAGGAAAGGCCAAGCAGTAGCTCCAGAAAGTGTCCACAACCACAAGCTCATGAGGTTTGAGGGCAGGAAGAAAGCCTGTGTGGCGTGCAGTCACGCCAAACGTCGTACCCCTGCAGGACGAACCATTGAAAGTTCGTATGGCTGTGATGTGTGCCAAGTGAACTACTGCAAGGACACTTGTTTTCCCCAGCATCTTGGAGGCCAGTGAGCAGTTGGCAGTGTTTGTACATAGTGTATATATGACTGACACTCACAAATAATGTGTTATATTTTGTAAATATTTGTGTTCATATGTGGATTATACCAACAAGACTGGATTATTCATATGACATGTGAGTACAATTATTAATCTGCATGCATTTCTTTTCATTTTGCTCTTTATTTCACTAAAATCCATTCACTAACAACTTAGTTATGATCTTTTTACTAACATGACCTAAAATCTGACTAAAACCCTCAAAAATCTTCCCCGTTTAGAGTTAGAAATTGGAAAAACCTGTGCCCTGTAAAGGGTTAACTGACCATTCAATCAACTAAAAGCATGCTGTCAGATTGTTCTATCAACTAAAATATCATCAAAATCCTTCCTAAGAGATTCACAACCTGATATGGACACAAGGTACCCACCTTCTTGACATAATTATTCATAAATGTTTCCCTGGACATGGCTTGTAAGGCTGGACAAGCACCAGAGACACCTGGGCAAAGAGTCATCTGTGCCATACGTAAAGCACGAGCATAGGTGTAAACTGCCATGACAGCAGCCTCAACATTGTGGCCCTGCTGGTATTCTGCACGCTTTTTCAACTCCTTATCTGTGTCTGACAGCCCTTGGTACAGATTACCACAGTTCCTGAAATCATAAAAGCTGGTTAATTTACAAATGTAAGAGACCTAATACAATTGTTGGACATTGCAGTAATAGTTTAAAAAGTTGAAAATAGTTTATGTCCTTTACAGGACATCACAATCAACCCCACCAATTGTTGGCTGTTTGTAATTTACTAGGCAAGTTTTGCATTCAGTAGTTTGCCATTATTTTCTACATGACCAACATTCATGCTATAAAAACCATTGCATGGTGGTCTGCTTCCTAATCGCCTGCAGCTGAATTCAAACGCTTGACTCAGTCTCTCAGGAATTGTGAAACACGTTCACGGCCCTAAGACACAGCCATGTTAGTAGCAGAGAGTGCAAACAAAAGTTACTTGTCTTGAATATCATGAAAACAGAAACAATGGTACATCAAAGAAAAAGATAACACCAAAATGTGCTATTAAAATAGAAGGAGAAATGCTTCACTAAGTCAATAAATTCAAATATTTATAAAATCAGATGAAAGATGCAATAGGCCAAACAAAATCTGTCCCTCAGAAGATGCGAAGTAGTTCATTTAATAAATATCTTTCACTGAATGTTAGAAAGTACTGAAACATTACATCGAACCTGTCCTGCTGTATGGCAGTGAATCTTGGAATGTGAATAAACAAAATAGGAAGAGATTGGAAGTAGAAGTGATGCAATTTCTGGGGTAAATGTTGCAAATACTTTGTATGTTCAAAGTAACTAACGATGATTGCCTATAAGAAGCTAATGAAAGTAGAACATTATATGCAACTATATGAAAAGTGACAAACCGTGTTCTTTCTCACATAATGAGAAGAGCGGCATTGAAGGACATCACAACAGCTGGAAAAATCAGCGGTAGAAGAGGCAGACTGACAGAACTGATGCTTCATGGGCTAAGATGATGGATTGGAGGAATATCACCATTAGAACTGATCCAGAGCAGGCAGGGCCGAGATCTGAGGAATATCACCATTAGAACTGATCCAGAGCAGGAGGGGCCGAGATCTGAGGAATATCACCATTAGAACTGATCCAGAGCAGGAGGGGCCGAGATCTGAGGAATATCACCATTAGAACTGATCCAGAGCAGGAGGGGCCGAGATCTGAGGAATATCACCATTAGAACTGATCCAGAGCAGGCAGGGCCGAGATCTGAGGAATATCACCATTAGAACTGATCCAGAGCAGGAGGGGCCGAGATCTGAGGAATATCACCATTAGAACTGATCCAGAGCAGGAGGGGCCGAGATCTGAGGAATATCACCATTAGAACTGATCCAGAGCAGGCAGGGCCGAGATCTGAGGAATATCACCATTAGAACTGATCCAGAGCAGGAGGGGCCGAGATCTGAGGAATATCACCATTAGAACTGATCCAGAGCAGGCAGGGCCGAGATCTGAGGAATATCACCATTAGAACTGATCCAGAGCAGGAGGGGCCGAGATCTGTGGGAGATATGACCACCTATGCCACTTTGCAAGGCACGTGATGATGAGATCATTTGTCACCAGAATAATTAGAGAAACAATGTCACAAGGTGTGTATTGTTTGGGGCTGTTGTTCTTTGCCCCACAGTGTTTAAAATGTTCTGTAGAAAGTGGATGCCAAGTGCCTTGTGCCAAAAGTTAGGATAGCAGGGACATGAAAAAAAAAGAGAACTGAGCTTGCTTGCTGTATCTAAGGGACAGCAGACATGGGACTGAGACAATAATTGTGGATATAGCCAGGACTGATGTGCATGTCTGGTTGTCAGGGAGGGTCAGCATGTTGCTTGATGACTCTAGGCCATGAACATCTGTGTGAGACTGTTGAGAGAAGTGAATGTTTCAATTTGTGACTGTGTACCAGTCAATGTTCTAGATCAGTGTTCCATACGTCCCTGGAAAGAAACAAAAGCTGCACCTGTTCATGACTATCAGTGTTTATTTTTAAATCTCATTTGCTTGGTTTTAACCCAAGCGTAGTCCACACACATGCTACTATTATGTGTAATTGTTACTACTAGGGAGTGCACTTGACTGATTTTTGCATGTGAATTAGCTTTCCCTATTACTAGTGTTCCCCACCATTAGGAAAACCCTCTCTGACTTCTGAGGTACTTGTAATTTATGTCTCCTAGTCAAGGATGAGAAGTCAACATTCAAGTCCAACTGACCAGTGGGTGGCGTGAACCCACTATCCTGCCATCAGTGCACTGGAAGTTCAAGCTCAAGTGTTTTAATATTTTTGGCCATGTGAACATCTTCTATCATGGTTTGTGTAGTTTAATATAAAATGCGATCTTGCCGATGTGAACATATACAAGGAGTTGAGCCTGAAAAGAGAATACTCCTAGAGCAAGACAGATGCCAATCTCACATTGACAAAGATCAAATCTTTTTTATTATTGAAAACTGAAGGTAGAAGAGGCTCCTGGAAGGACAGGCAGGGGTAACCAGCAGGAAGAAGAACATAGGACATTTCAGACACCTTGGGCATGAGACAGATGCTTGTTAGTTACTCTGGCCTCTAAAGTATTTGCAATATTCAGCTTCGAAACCAAATCTCTAGTGCATCCAAGCTCTTCGTAATTCAGTTCACATTCCATGATTCACTGCCATACAGCAGGACAGGTTCTATATACTGCAGACACCTTGGGTATGAGACAGAACATTGCAGACACCTTGGACATGAGACAGGACATTGCAGACACCTTGGACATGAGACAGGACATTGCAGACACCTTGGGCATGAGACAGGACATTGCAGACACTTTGGGTATGAGGCAGGACATTGCAGACACCTTGGGCATGAGACTGGACATTGCAGACACCTTGGGCATGAGACAGGATACTGCAGACACTTTGGGTATGATACAGGATATTGCAGATACCTTGGGCATGAGACAGGACATTGCAGACACCTTGGGCATGAGACAGAAAATTGCAGACACCTTGCACATGAGACAGGATATTGCAGACACCTTGGGCATGAGACAGAATATTGCTGACACCTTGGGTATGAGACAGGACATTGCAGACACTCTGGGTATGAGACAGGACATTGCAGACACCTTGGGCATGAGACAGAAAATTGCAGACACCTTGCACATGAGACAGGATATTGCAGACACCTTGGGCATGAGACAGAATATTGCTGACACCTTGGGCATGAGACAGGACATTGCAGACACTCTGGGTATGAGACAGGACATTGCAGACACCTTGGGCATGAGACAGGACATTGCAGACACCTTGGGTATGAGACAGGACATTGCAGACACCTTGGGCATGAGACAGGATACTGCAGACACTTTGGGTATGATACAGGATATTGCAGATACCTTGGGCATGAGACAGGACATTGCAGACACCTTGGGCATGAGACAGAAAATTGCAGACACCTTGCACATGAGACAGGATATTGCAGACACCTTGGGCATGAGACAGAATATTGCTGACACCTTGGGTATGAGACAGGACATTGCAGACACTCTGGGTATGAGACAGGACATTGCAGACACCTTGGGCATGAGACAGAAAATTGCAGACACCTTGCACATGAGACAGGATATTGCAGACACCTTGGGCATGAGACAGAATATTGCTGACACCTTGGGCATGAGACAGGACATTGCAGACACTCTGGGTATGAGACAGGACATTGCAGACACCTTGGGCATGAGACAGGACATTGCAGACACCTTGGGTATGAGACAGGACATTGCAGACACCTTGGGCATGAGACAGGATATTGCAGACACCTTGGGTATGAGACAAGAGAACTGACAAGGCATCGAGAAACTTTTAAGCGGGGTGTGATCAGACCAATGTTTTGCAGAGGACCTGCTACATACTAAAGGATAGTGCCATAAAGGTGTGAAGTGATAGCCTTCACATATTCTAGATCAAGGCATAAAGAGAAATCTGCCACGGGACTATCTTTATCTGTTTAAAGCTCTAGAGTCAACCCAGTTTTATTAAATGCGTACCCAAGACATATGTGGGAATGCCCAAGCGGATGTCACCCTCTGGTGCCATTCTATAATAAAGTATACACCCCAAATGCCATATCCCGACTATCTTAATGCCATGTAAATGACGTCATCTTTTTCTTCCTTGTGCCACTGACTGCCACCTCCTCCTCCTGTTCTTCTGATTGTCCCAGATCTGGAACAGACACTGGGGATCATGACACTCCTGTCCTCTCTACCATCCGATAATCTAATGAAGCTGATGTTGCTTGACCTATATTATTATTTGTTTCCGAGTTTCTTAAGGCTTTCAATCATGCACACACAATTTGTGATGTGTATCTGACTCCACCCCTTGAATCCCAGCCATCATGTGTTCTCTTGTTTTTAACATTTGGCCAGAGCTCACTAAAGGAATCCGGCTTTCTCAACTGCTAATTCCTATGTGTATTTAGTCTATTTGGGAGTCAAGTATTCATCATTGTTCACAGTGGTTATTTCCCCACTTGAGTCAGGTCTTAGATATGGCTAAGCTACTAACTTTATGACAGTAGATGGTACTACCTGCTTTCTCTCAGTGTTGAATGTTGGGCGGCGCTCACCAAACCCGACATTACATTTTGTGACAATGGCTTCAGGTGGAGGAGCAACATTGGGAGGGTACAAGCCTTATCTTGGTGTGAGGAAATGCAACCTAAGACTAAATGTCATGGCAGGGCAGACCCGTCCCTAAGCCTTGGTTGACAATTGGTCTAGGATCAAAGCTTCAACAGGCGGACAGAGCATTGTTTTGCTGATCTGGCAGCTTCTGAGCTTGCTTTGTTCCACACATATTGGTGTTAGAATTTCTCTGGAGTAAACTAAGCAGGCTGAGAGAAGAATCATGCTGCATGGGCAACTCATGCTCTCTGCAATTTAACTCAGGCTTTCTGCAACGGAGAGGTATACCTCCATACCTGGTCGGTCTTACCGCCATGGGTTGTAGTTATGATGCCTTTTTCAATGCACAATGTAACAAACTATCCAAGGTGCCAATGAGTGAGTGATTTTCCAACTTGGACATCTGCTGCAAAACCTTCCAGAAATGAATGTGTTAAGCTTGCCAGATAATCTGTGCTAGTCTTCCTTTGCCTTTTTGCCTATGATTTACCAGTATGGCGCTACTTTCTCTATTTCACCTCTTCTTTATATATGCCTCATTTATTTCATTTGCCTTTTTCTTTGTGGTTTTGATGAGTTAACAAATATCACCTGCAGTTGTCACTACATCTATGCTTTTCTTCTGTCCACAATATTCTTCTAAAAAGCCAAATCTCCACTGCATCCAATTTGTTCACCAGTTGATTAGTCATTGTCCATTATTCTCTTCCTGACACAACAGATCACACATAGCCTTTCAGTAAATAAATTATTGTGGTTGTGGTGATGTCTCACTGGAAAACAATAGACTTTGAAAACAAAAGACAACCATTGAGCAACATACACAAGAAAGGTGATACTAGCTCATCACAATATGAGACAAGAGTTCTGTTAGTGAGAACACTGGAGGACAAGAAACAGAGCAAGAGAAAAAGAAGACATCCTAGGAAAAACTACACATGCAAGTGAGGGCACTGGGATACAGACATATACTGAGCTGAGAAGAGTTGCCAAGAACAGGAGACAGCGGATGGAAAGAAATAATCAGACATCAGCACAAGTCTTGGTGTAGATTGACCTAATGAATGAATGAACGTATTCCAACAATAAGAATCCTTGAATTTACTGATTAATTTCTTCATCTGTATCACATCTGGCATCAGATACTGTGGTGGATTAGATATTTAAAAGCACTAGCTTGTCTAATTGTAAATTCTCCAAATATGTTATTTTACTGTTGAGGGTTTCTTCATTCTTTGAATGAGTGCAATTTTTTATGTGACCCTGGGGGTAGAGAGGGGGGGGGGTGTCATCGCTGGAGCTACAGAGTTTGTGTGAAACTTTCGGCAGACCACTCTGCAGAAAGCGACCATTGCAATTAAGTGGAACCTCTTGCCTTTAAACCATTAAACTTTACTGTAATTTATTGGAGAAAAAAAAACAAAAACACATGCGCACAGAGAGAGAGAGAGAGAGAGAGAGAGAGGAGAGAGAGAGAGAGGAGAGAGAGAGAGAGAGAGAGAGAGAGAGAGAGAGAGAGAGAGAGAGAGAGAGAGAGTTTTAGCATACTTACATCTCCCCGGCTGCTGGAGTAAACTTGCAGTTGTACTTGTTCTCGTACCAGCTGGTAAACCAAGGATTTTCTGGGGATGGGTTCGATTCATTGATACGAATCCAGTGATCCTCAAACTCCACAATAAAGCGAGAGGCTGCAGAAACTGAAATTATGCCACGCTGGTATACACTTGAATTGGCAAAGACAGTGTCCAGAGACAGATCTGTAACTAGCCACTGCAAGCGTCCGGCCACTTGTAAAAGAAGGAACAAGAATAATTGCTGTTAATCTCTAAAGAAAATATTCTAAACAAAATTGATAAAAATAAATGTTAATTGTTTAAAACAGAGATAAAATATTAATTAATGGAAACAGTAAACAGAAGAATGTTAAACATTTCATAGGCAGCTAAAGTGAGCAATCAAAACATTCTGAATGAAGCCAAACACAATGGAAACTGATTATGAACATCACAAATAAACATTCAACATTTGCAGAATTTATTACAAGTAGAGAACAAGAAGAACTGTTACAGAATGCTAAAGTACAGGAGTTGTGGAAAAGCATGATCACCCACATCAATTAGCAAGGCGTTTGATAATGATGATGATACAATCTTTGCTATAGTCATCATCATGACCTTCCACTTTTGCCGTCAAGCGCCGTGGGGAGTAATAATTGGCGCTGCAGCGCCCGGTGGGTAGGACTGGATAGTTTATTTCTGTGTGATTGTACAATGTCTTTGATGTCATCAATCCATTTTCTTCTTGGGTTATGAGTGCAACTCATAATCCTGCACACCCTGTTCAAAATACAGCTGTGGGCAATCTGAAAGCAGAAAGCAGACTGCCTTGTGTTGGTTTCCATACAAAGGTATTATGGTTGCCGGTCATTCAGAAAGCAATGGCAAACTACTGAACGTAAACTTGGCAAGAAATCACACACAGCCAAAAAATGCTGGTGTTGACTGCCACGTCCTGTAAAAGGTATGCAAATAACTTTTTAAACAGTCTAGCACTCACTTGGGAGCATTCTATTTCCAGCATTGATGAGTGCTTTAGCATAGTTACTGGGTCCAATGTACACCACACCGGTAGCATTTGCACTCAAGACTCTGTTCAGGGTGTCTGTTGCAGTACTTTCATCGCCTGCATCCACCATGATGCCAGCAGTCAGGCAGATCCCACCGGCGATCAGACGTGCGTGGAGTTCATTGAAGGCTTGCCGACCGTAATCGTCAGAATCATAAACAACCACAACAAACTTCCATTGTAGCGTGGTCATCACACGAGCAATCACCTGGTGCAGATATAACAATAGAGTGCAGATGTAACAAGGGAGTGTAGATGTAACAAGGGAGTGCAGGTGTAACAATAGAGTGCAGATGTAACAATAGAGTGCAGATGTAACAATATAGTGCAGATGTAACAATATTGATTGGTCATTGTTTACATATAATGACTGGCATAGGAGACTGCCAATGTCATGGAATATAAATATCAAACAATTGTCAACCTTATGAAACTTAAACATCAGACAATGTCAACCTTATGAAATGTAAACATACAACAACTGTCAACCTTATGAAATATAAACATCAAACTATTGTCAACTTTATGAAATATAAACATCCAACAATTGTCAACCTTATGAAACCTACATGTCTAACAATTGTCAACCTTATGAAACTTAAACAACAGACAATGTCAACTTTATGAAATCTAAACATACAACAATTGTCAACCTTATGAAATATAAACATTAAACAATTGTCAATCTGATTAAACTTAAGCATCAAACGATTCTCAACCTCATAAAATTAAATATCAAAAAATTATCAATCTCATAAAATATAAACATAAGATAATTTTCAACCTTATGTAATCTAAACATGAAACAATTTACAACCTTATGAAATCTAAAAAAAAAAGAGTCAGCTTTATGAAATCTAAACATAAAACAAATGACAACCTTATGTAATTTAAACATGAAACAATTGACAACCTTATGAATTCTAAACATGAAACAAATGACAACCTCATGAAATCTAAACATGAAACAATTGTCAACCCTAGGCATGGTTTTGCCATGTTGAATGCAGATAGAGAGACAAAGAGAGCATCTACTGAACAAATTCAAAATACAAGACTATGAGGGCATCCATGATGAAGATGGAGGGACTATTTGGAACTATACATTAGTTAATTAAATAGCACAGGTGAAAGGCAGTCCCATAGCAGATACTTCCATTGGTGTGGGAAGTGTTCAGTCTTCACATATTCTACGTCATTATATATGAGGTGAGGTGGCCAGAACTTCCCAGAAGATTCTGATAATGGTTAAACACAGATTGGTGCAAAATTACTGGAAATGGACATGTATTGTGTTTGTAGCAAAAAGCATTGCAGGCTTGGGAAGCTGGAAAAAGAAGAACAGGTACTAAACTAAAGTTAAGGAATCCAATGAAAATGCAAACTAAATGCAGCAAAGATGGTGCATTTAATTCAGGAACTAAGCTTCAGATCTTTTTTGTTGGAGGAAAATACGCCCTCAACCAAGCCATGCCAAGCCATTCTATCTTTTGCTATGTCCTGCAGTTCTCTCCATGTCCTCCAAATATTATTAATCTTTTTCTGTAATTCCCTTCTCCATGCATTTTTAAATAACCCACTATTTCATTCGCCTTGTGGGTTCCATGGTGTCTAGTTACACTGTCCTCAGATTTTCTCTGTGTCTTCTATCCAGCGCCATTTCCTCACCTCTTGATTTACGAGAATTTGTTTAGTTCTCGCTATGATCCCCACATTGGTAATTCTGTCATAACATTTTATTCCCACTATTCTGCACAGGCACTTATCAGTGAATATTCGTAGTTTACTAGTAAGTCATTTAGTCATTCTTCAAGTTTTAACAACCTGTGCTCATGACTAATGAAAAGTGTGGACCAAAATAATCAAAGGATGAATAACCCTCATTCATCAGAGATAAAACAACAGACAGACAACTCCAGACACTTGACACCATTCTTCAATAACAAATTAGCAGCAAGTAAGTAAACGAACCTTCACCATGCCTGAAGGCCAACTGCACACATGGTACTAGACCCATAATTTTATAGACCAATCAGTGTCCTGTGGGTGACGTGGTCACTGTATAGTCTGCTACCTTCATTTCCCAAGATATTTCCAGGTACTCACTCTAGGCTATCTGCCTGGAAGCTGAGGTCAATGTGTAAAAATCTGCCCTAGTGCGGAGTCGAATCCAGCAGCAATAATACAATGATGTCATATATTTATGCCTGTTTTAGCTCATGTACTGGCTGGTGAGGAAGCTAGTCGATTATGAAATTTCCTGGAAGACTGATTTTAACCGTTAAGTCTGATACACTGACATTCAAGTATCTGAACCCTGAAAAGAGACTCTATCTATCAGAGTGAGTTGATGAATAGGCTTTCCTTCTCTCCATGAGGAATGTACTGCAGAGTTGAGTTTAGTCACAGCACACAGGTGTAACCCATAAGTGCTCCGTTCTACTCCTAACTCAAGCCTGAGTCCAGAGAATCTCAGCTCAGTGCACAAACTCCAGAACACAAGTGAGGATACTGAAATACTTTGGGTAGATTTTTAACTAGAAATTTTGCCCGGGCAACGCCGTTAGGCTACTATTTTTTTATTTCCAACCGCCAAGGAATTTTTTACGTGCGCAACAATACACACTGACGTTCGATTTCACTACCCAGAGACCAGGGAAAATTTTATTACTAGAAGTCCATGTGAAAAAATCCCAACCCTCACCGGGGCTTGAACCCGGGACCTCCAGCACTCAAGGCGGACACCATACCTCGAGACCACTCAGCTCCCCATATGTATGTACTGCAGAGCTTTTATTAATCTCTCCAAGATAAAAAACAGACTGGTTGAGTTGGCACCGCTATATATATATATGGTCCTTTAGGATCATGTGAATAGTGTGGCAGAACAGACAAATCATCATAGCCTGGAAAGAATGGTTCAGTAGGAAGTATCTGGCTGACACTCAGCGTTCTGAGGAAAGGCCAGAGAGAATGAACGAATCTTTATTTTCAAAGGGTTAAGAATTGGGCACGCGGGCCCATCGGACATTCTGCTCTTCTGATTTCTCTACTCTCATACATTATTTCATTCATACGTCACAACAGAAACAATATGCATTAAAACGCATAAAAAATGTGCAATAATCAATAATACATGACTCACTACAACTAATTTTTGACATTGGCAATTATAATTACTTAAGGGAGCTGTAAAGTACCACAGTTAGGGAAATGTTTATTATTTTAGTTGTCATTTGAGATAATTATTATTATTTTTATAATATTTAAAATAATATTTTTTTATATTAAAGATGCATAGCCAGACTGCATTTGGTATGATTAGTACTGGGATTCTTCGCTGGTTGTTGAAGATGGGGACTGTTCCAAGTGCTGTGATGTCAGTTTTTGACTGAACCGAACTTTCCAAGATCAAAAACCAGTGGAAAGTGCAGGAACTTCACATATTCAGAGAGGCATGGCATTCCTTGGAGTGCCATGGAGACCCAGTGAGAGGGTAGCCACACCACAAACAGGTGCCCCAAAGTTTCAGAACCTCAGTGGCCCACTTCAGTATTTAATTTACAGATGGAAAAGATCTTACCTCCATAAGAGGTCCGTCAGGTGAGATGGTCCTCATGAAGTTTGGATACTTGCCAGACATTGTAAGCTGAGTGGCTGTGGCTTCATAAGAGACTACGGGAATGTTGTAGTTGACTGTTGCATCAGATAAGCCTATGGCATCACCAGATGATGAGGCTCCCAGAATACCTTCACGGACATTTATGTATGTTTGAATTAAATGTGCAAATATATTCATATTGGTGAATATGTTAGAATTAAATGTACAAATACATTAATATTTGTGAATATGTTTGACTTAAATATATAAATACATTCATACTGATGAATATGTTTGAATTAAGTATGCAAATACATGCATATTGGTGTTATGTTTGAATTAAATATACAAATAAATATATTTGGTGATATATTTGAATTAAATATATATTTAAAAACAGACACATTGATGACATGTTGAATAAATTAAATATATAAAAACAAACACATTAATTGAAATAAATATACAAAAACTCTCACATTGTTGACAAGTTAAATTAAATAAATATACAAAAAAAAAAATACATATTAAATAAATTAATGTATCTAAAAACATACACATTGATGACAAACTGAATTAAATAAATATCTAAAAATATACACATTGCTAATAACTCCATTGCACAGGATTCTGTCCTATATTCTTTAGGTCTTCTTTCTGCTGAGCAGTCTGCCAAAAATGTCGCACAGAGCACACATTTCTTAGCTCCAGCGATGACCCCCAAGGGTCTCTGAAAAAATCCACTCATGAACTGAATTAAAGAGTCCAAAAACGAACTGACGACCTTTGTAGCGTCAGGAAGTGGCTTGACCACTTCACCACGGAGACCCCTTTAACTGATTAAGTGCCATGGGCTGATAAATCGTCTTGAATTTCCTGTAACTGACATGGGCTTATAAATCAAAATACAGTGAAAATATCAATACAGCAGTTTTCTCTATGTAACTCCGTTTATTCCGATATATAACATGTCTGCTACCATATTAACAACTTTTAAGCCATGACTGTGACAGACCCCTACTTCACATTTTCTGTGATCCATTTATGTTTGGTCCAAACCTATTTTTTGTTTGGTGCTGAATCTGTTAGAAAGGCCCCTTAAAAGTTGAATGGGGTGGAAAATAATTGTCAGAAAACATACAGACGGAGGTAATCTAATTCCAGTGCAAAAAGTAGCACGATTACCTAGAGTAAAATTGCTAGTCGCTGGTGAACAAGCCTCATCATCTGTGCTCAGCTCTGGGAAGATATCAATCACGGATGCCACAGCGGACAACTCCTTGCTGCAGTAGTTTTTCATCTTCAAACCTGCACAATGGATCAAAGGCAATTTATTGTTTTTCACCACAAAGTTTTTTTTCTTCAAATTCACAACAAAAATACTGATGACTGAAAGCAAGATATAGTGTTAAAGATAATCATCATCATGTGCCTTGCTGGCTGGCATGGGTGATCAAACTTCTTCTCAAATTGTGATCTCCGATGGCATGAATCAATTCCTGTGTTGACTGCATGTGATTAAGAAATGTAAAAATTAACTATGTGGTAAAACAAACTTTCTAGAAGAGCCTAATTTTCCTCTTGATTTGCCAGGTTATTCTTGTTTCCTTATCTTTAGTAGCTCCAGTTCATGGCTGGTTGGATTTTGTAGTTAAGGTTTTGTACAGGATGGGGCAGCCAGCCCCACAACCAACACTGCTCAGTCACCTCTTATGACGTCCATGCTAGGTTACAGTGTTACTATTCTTTGTTTCCTCTAAGGGCCTTGTTAACACTAAGGCAAATTCACAGTGGAATTTACAGGACAAACGCAACAGACTGGAATTTACAGGACAAACGAAACAGAGGAAGACCTAAATACATTGAGAAGACAATTAGAGACACAGAGATGTATAATATCAGGAGAAGATGGAGGGAGCTGCAGGAGATAGCAAAAGGTAGCTCAGCCTGGCAGGAGTTGGTGAAGGCCTATATTCCAATAGGGAACAGCGGGCAGAAGAAAAAGCAGAAGAATACAACATATAGGAAACCTGGAATGGATTAAGTATATAAATAAAGCTTATCCTCATCTCATCTTGTTCCTCTTGTACCTTACGGTGTCAAAGCATAAACAGCAGAAGAGTGCCTGTTTATGGGCTTCATATATCGAGACTCCCATACATTCTGTTGTTCCCTCTGACCATTGTTTAAATGGTTGGCCTCTTCTTCTGGTTCCATTTGGTCTGTACAAGTTTATCCTCATTGTTGCTTTATTGATTGATTGGATTCAAAAATGATCTTCATCGCACTGTGAAAGTATCCATTATGGTTCAACTTCATTTTTCAGATGACAGCAGCACTAGATTTTATTAGAAGGCAGTAAGTCAAATGGTTTGGTTAAGCAACTTGGTTACCAACTAACAGTATAACAATGATGTATAAACCAAAGGGAAGCAGAGGAAGAGGCGGCCACGTAAAAGATGGACGGACGGAATAGCAGAGTCTATGGGAATATCGATACATGAAGCCCATAAGAGGGCACTCTCCCGCTGTTTATACTTCACTGCAAGGTACAAGAGGAACATGATGAGATGAGATGAGCAGCAGAACATCAGTTCAGTACATCTTCCTCTTCTTGTTCATTGTTGTTCTTGTAATATCAACACAAGTCTAGTCATTATTAACTCATTCAGTTCATGTTAATTTTCGAGTAGATTCCGAGTGAATTCATAATCACAATGAAAAAGCATAAGTGTTACTTTCAAACAGGCAGTACTCTTCTGTTGTACCTCCACAAAAACAGATCTAAAGAAAAATATAAAATTCTAAAATGATATTAAAAGACAACTCCTTCATTGTCAAGAAGGAGTTGTGTTTTAATATTATTTTATAATTTTATGTTGTTCTTTAGATCTGTTTGTGTTGTTCCGTCCTGATGAAGATTTATATAATCAAAACATTGTTTGTTGTGTCCTAGAATAGTTTTTTATTTTATTATATTATTATTATATATTTTTGGATTGTTTCTTTATTGGGGATTTTCACTTTGTGATTTACGTTCACCATTATGAAGTCCGTTGTAAGGTATGTACACTGTGTTCGTGTTTAGTATGTCTCATAATTTCGCAGGAGCTACACATACCGATCTGTTTGTATTTCCACATAATATAATATAATATAATATAATATAATATAATATAATATAATATAATATAATATAATATAATATAATATAATATAATATAATATTGATAAAAGATAAAATAAAAGCAGCAACATTTTGCTGACTCTCAAATAACTTTGTATTGATAAAATAAAGGCAGAAATCAGCTACCACTTACTGTATGACCAGGTATACAAACTCAAACCACAATTACTAATTTCCTGTATGAGCAGGTATACAAACACAAACTACAATTACCTAATTTCCTATATGAGCAGGTATACAAACAACAATGACCTAATTTCCTATATGAGCAGGTATACAAACACATACTACAATTACCTAATTTCCTATATGAGCAGGTATACAAACCACAATGACCTAATTTCCCATATGAGCAGGTATACAAACACAAACCACAATTACCTAATTTCCTATATGAGCAGGTATACAAACCACAATTACCTAATTTCCTATAAGAGCAGTTATACAAACACAAACTACAATGACCTAATTTCCTATATGAGCAGGTATACAACCACAAACTACAATTACCTAATTTCCTATATGAGCAGGTATACAAACCACAATTACCTAATTTCCTATATGAGCAGGTATACAAACCACAATTACCTAATTTCCTATATGAGCAGGTATACAAACACAAACCACAATTATCTAATTTTCTATATGGGCAGGTATACAACCACAAACTACAATTACGTAATTTCCTATATGAGCAGGTAGTCAAACACAAACTACAATTACCTAATTTCCTATATGAGCAGGTATACAACCACAAACCACAATTACCTAATTTCCTATATGAGCAGGTATACAAACCACAATGACCTAATTTCATATATGAGCAGGTATACAAACACAAACCACAATTACCTAATTTCCTGTAGGAGCATGTATACAAACACAAACCACAATTACCTAATTTCCTGTATGAGCAGGTATACAAACCACAATTACCTAATTTCCTATATGAGCAGGTATACAAACCACGACCCAATTTCCTATATGAGCAGGTATACAAACACAAACCACAATTACCTAATTTCCTGTATGAGCATGTATACAAACACAAACCACAATTACCTAATTTCCTGTATGAGCAGGTATACAAACCACAATGACCTAATTTCCTGTATGAGCAGGTATACAAACACAAACCACAATGACCTAATTTCCTGTATGAGCAGGTATACAAACACAAACCACAATTACCTAATTTCCTATATGAGCAGGTATACAAACCACAATGACCTAATTTCATATATGAGCAGGTATACAAACACAAACCACAATTACCTAATTTCCTGTATGAGCAGGTATACAAACACAAACGACAATTACCTAATTTCCTATATGAGCAGGTATACAAACCACAATGACCCAATTTCCTATATGAGCAGGTATACAAACACAAACCACAATTACCTAATTTCATATATGAGCAGGTATACAAACACAAACCACAATTACCTAATTTCCTGTATGAGCAGGTATACAAACCACAATGACCTAATTTCCTGTATGAGCAGGTATACAAACACAAACCACAATTACCTAATTTCCTGTATGAGCAGGTATACAAACACAAACCACAATTACCTAATTTCCTATATGAGCAGGTATACAAACCACAATTACCTAATTTCCTATATGAGCAGGTATACAAACACAAACCACAATTACCTAATTTCCTGTATGAGCAAGTATACAAACCACAATTACCTAATTTCCTGTATGAGCAAGTATACAAACACAAACCACAATTACCTAATTTCCTGTATGAGCAAGTATACAAACCACAATTACCTAATTTCCTGTATGAGCAAGTATACAAACACAAACCACAATTACCTAATTTCATATATGAGAAGGTATATAAACACAAACCACAATTACCTAATTTCCTGTATGAGCATGTATACAAACACAAACCACAATTACCTAATTTCCTGTATGAGCAGGTATACAAACCACAATGACCTAATTTCCTGTATGAGCAGGTATACAAACACAAACCACAATGACCTAATTTCCTGTATGAGCAGGTATACAAACACAAACCACAATTACCTAATTTCCTATATGAGCAGGTATACAAACCACAATGACCTAATTTCATATATGAGCAGGTATACAAACACAAACCACAATTACCTAATTTCCTGTATGAGCAGGTATACAAACACAAACAACAATTACCTAATTTCCTATATGAGCAGGTATACAAACCACAATGACCCAATTTCCTATATGAGCAGGTATACAAACACAAACCACAATTACCTAATTTCATATATGAGCAGGTATACAAACACAAACCACAATTACCTAATTTCCTGTATGAGCAGGTATACAAACCACAATGACCTAATTTCCTGTATGAGCAGGTATACAAACACAAACCACAATTACCTAATTTCCTGTATGAGCAAGTATACAAACCACAATTACCTAATTTCCTGTATGAGCAAGTATACAAACACAAACCACAATTACCTAATTTCCTGTATGAGCAAGTATACAAACCACAATTACCTAATTTCCTGTATGAGCAAGTATACAAACACAAACCACAATTACCTAATTTCATATATGAGAAGGTATACAAACACAAACCACAATTACCTAATTTCCTGTATGAGCATGTATACAAACACAAACCACAATTACCTAATGTCCTGTATGAGCATGTATACAAATACAAACCACAATTACCTAATTTCATATATGAGCAGGTATACAAACACAAACGACAATTACCTAATTTCATATATGAGCAGGTATACAAACACAAACGACAATTACCTAATTTCCTATATGAGCAGGTATACAACCACAAACCACAATTACCTAATTTCCTATATGAGCAGGTATACAAACCACAATTACCTAATTTCCTATATGAGTAGGTATACAAACCACAATTACCTAATTTCCTATATGAGCAGGTATACAACCACAATTACCTAATTTCCTATATGAGCAGGTATACAAACCACAATTACCTAATTTCATATATGAGCAGGTATACAAACCACAATTACCTAATTTCATATATGAGCAGGTATACAAACACAAACCACAATTACCTAATTTCCTGTATGAGCAGGTATACAAACCACAATTACCTAATTTCATATATCAGCAGGTACACAAACACAAACCACAATTACCTAATTTGATGCCTGGGACATAATAGTCTGTCAGCAACTGAGTCTGTAAATATTCATTTTTCTTGTTGAGCAGTTCCAAAACCCAGCGGATTGCTTCATATGATTGCATATCTATGGAGAAAAACAATGCAGGCAGGAATGAATAAACCTATGACAAATATTGACAGAGACATGCCAAGACCTTCATATGTACTATGTCACTGCATTTTGAGGTGACAAGACTAGCCCTCTTTTATGTTTTTTACACCTCTCCTTACCAGGAGAGACACAGATCTGACAAAACTATATAAAAATATAACTAATGGTTAAATTGTAACAGATTTAGCAACTCAAAAATAACCCGCAAAAAACCTGGAAATACTCTTACATCTTTTGAGAGTTGATGCGTTTAAAATAAATTTCAAGCAATATCTTCAACATTGACAAGTAAAGCTACACAAGAAAGTGAATGGATTTTGCAGCTAGAAAGCTTTCATCAGCAAATAATAACAAACAAGTCAACACAGCAGCTCTTTCATCAAAGCTGGTCTTGCATACTTTGGTGGTTGAAGAGACTTTGAGGTATGGCCTTCATCTTTAATGTGACAAGTCCAGAGTTCACATCCAATGGGGAACAATAGTCTCAGGGTAATATTTTCAGAGGTGATTTGAGGGTGTCATACTCCTCCCCGATCTTCAGCAAGGGGAAGAGCAGCCTAGTCTTCTCAGACAAGGTCTAAACATAATAGTTATGTTATGCACACTCAAAGCTGGGAGTCCCTGTAGTGTAGTGGCTAGATGTTCACCTGCCAGCCTGAAGGTCATGGGTTTGATTCCCAGCAGAGCAGATCTTGAAAACTGATCTGGGCTCCCACACCAATTCCAGCCATAAATGGGTACCAGGAAATATCTAGGGAAGTAAATGTGATTTTTTGGGTTTTTTTTTGCGCTCGCTCGCTTTGAACTCAAGCGAAGTCCATACACACCATTTACAGTAGTGATGGACTGAATTTTTAGTTTTCTTTAACTTCATTCAAAATTAGCAACAGTAGGCTTTAAATACAACCCTCCAGGCAAAAATGTCAAAATTAGCAAAACTACCCAGAACAAATTATTATATGTGTTGAACAGAGGTGTGAGACAGGGATGTGTAATGTCTCCAGATCTTTTTTCCCTGTACAGTAAGAATATTTTCAGAAATATAGAAGGAATCATCATTGGGAGACGATACATCAACAACATTAGATATGCAGATGACACAGTCTTGATCGCAGACAATGAACAGGACTGCAACATTTAGTAGATGCGGTTGTTGCACATAGTGAACAACTAGGGTTAGAACTGAATGGTAAGAAGACACAGATTATGGTCATCACTGGGAAGAAGGAAATACCACAATGTGATATACGAGTAAATGGGCATATTCTTAAGCAAGTGAATCGATACAGTTATCTAGGAACAGTCATAACATCTGAAGAGATTAGAACAAGAATTGCCATTGCAAAGGTAGCCTTTTGCAAGATGGAAAACATACTGACCAATAAAAAGATATCAATTGAAACAAGAAAAAGAGTGTTGAAGTGCTTACATAGAACCTATACTTTTGTATGGATGTGAAGCATGGACAATGAGCAGCCAAGCTGAAAACCATCTGATGGCTGTGGAAATGTGGTTTCTGAGGAAAATGCAAAGAATACCATGGACAGACAGAAAAACCAATGAACAAGTCCTTCAAGAAACAAATGAAGATCGTAAACTAATTAGAGTCATTAGACATAGAAAGTCACAATTTTTTGGACATGTTATGAGAAGAAATGACTTGGAGAACTTGGTGACAACTGGCAAGATCAAAGGGAAGAGACCAAGGGGAATACCGAGAAGTAAATACCTGGATGGCTTGGCCACATGGCATGGTCAAGACAGGAACACAGAGCTGATCCATGACTCTGGTGATCGAGTGAGATGGCAGAACATGACTTTCCACGCTTATCGGCATGGCACATGATGGATGGATGGTTGAACAGAGAGCCAAAACTAAAATGAAAATTATACGCTGAGGTGGAAAGTGTTGGCTGAAAGGCGCAAATATCATAGCATTGCAATAAATAGACAGAGCACAACAAATATTCTGTTCAGGTTGAATGCAAAAGAAGAAAAGGAAATTCACTTTCTTTTCTTTTGATGATTCACAGGATTTGTCAAAATACATCTTGAGTTAACCCCAGCTCTTCTTATTTCTACTCAAAATAAAATAACATAAAGTAATGCTGCTTTACAGAACAGAATTACAAAACAAACAGGATGTTGCGGCAATTAGCCTTCATCAGCAAACAATTGCATACACAAAACACAACATATAGAACAATTACATACACAAAACACAACATATAGTCACAGAGAAGATCCTCCGGTGACTACATTAAGGCATAAGGACGGGATGAGAAGAATAAAAATATGAAAAAATGACAGCAATGAAGAGAAACTGAAAATATGAAAAAAATGTTTCTCTCAGAGTCCCAGGCTGTACTACTGCCACGAATGTCACTTTTATCCTCTTTTATACATTGCTGTGGAAGTCTGTGGGTCATGAAGACCGGGGTAGAGGATGATATCGGGGTAGTGGGTGGGAAAAATATGAAAAAAATGTTGCTCTCAGAGTCCCAGGCTGTACTACTGCCACGAATGTCATTTTTATCCTCTTTTATACATTGCTGTGGAAGTCTGTGGGTCATGAAGACCGGGGTAGAGGATGATATCGGGGTAGTGGGTGGTTACGGCTCAGTGAAAGTCCCAGGTAAATGAGTGGAGATGGTATATGAAAAAAGGAGACAGGATTACAAATACGAGGCTTCACTCATTATTTCTACTCACCATCAGTTGGTTTACCACAACCAAATCCTCCTGTACCCTGTTCATTCATGGATATAATTCCTCCAATCCAGGCGTTGGCATCAGGTTGGATAGTTGCTAAATTGCCTCTAGCGCAAGTCTGCTGTCTTAAATTTTGCCCTAGGGACAGCAGAGGCAGAAACAGGAAAGCCACAAAAGCAGGAAACTTCAACATGTTGTTTTTCTGAAATAAAAGCAGGAAACTTCAAAATTTTGTTGGTCTGAAATAAAAGTAGGAAACTTCAACATGTTTTTGGTCTGAAATAAAAGTATTTGTCAAGCCGTTTTAACTCGGACTCCGAAGGTTATGGGTTCACGAGTGAATTTTTTCGGAGACTCCCGTGGGTCGTCGCTAAGCTACGGAGTTCGTGCTTTGTGCGACGCTTTCCGTGCTGCGGAAAGAGACCAAGCCATATGGGATAAAACCCGGTGCAATGAAGTCGACCCTATCGACTTTTAAGCGTCTTTCTTAATAAAAGTAGGAAACTTGAGCATGTTGTTGGTCTGAAATAACAGGTTAGTTCTTAACTGATTCAGTGCCAAAGGATAATATATCACCTGTTCTGACCTCCCATTTGGACAGAAAGGCCATATATCAACATATTAGGCTAAATAGAAACTGTTTTATTTTGCGGTATCGTCGCAATTTTAATGTTCAGTGAATGAAAATTTACATTATAATATTTGCTCATGTGATTGTGAACAATGTTTGGTCCAAACCATCAAACCTACTTTTTTATTTGGCAATGAACAAGTTAATGTATGTGGAAGCCGCAGAAGTGCAGTGGCTAGCATGTTTGTCTACAAGCCCAGTGGTCATGTGTTTAAACCCCCATTGATGCAGATTTTTAAAAACTGACCTGGTCTGCCAGGTCAACTGACCCAAAAAAAGACAACCAGGAAATGTCCTGGAGAGTAAAGGCGGCTGGCATGATATTGATATCATCACCCAGTGTGTGGTGATTGGTCTACAAACATATGGAGCTCTTGTCAGTAGACAGTATTGTCTGCTTTTTGTTACCTCTGAATGTTGGGTGGCGCTCACCAAACCCGACACTCCACATTGATTGTGCCAACAGCTTCAGGTGGAGGAGCACAATTGGGAGGTACAAGCCTCACCCTGGTGCGAGTAAATGCAATATAAAGACTAAATGTAATGGCAGGGCAGACCAGGCCCTAAGCCTTGGTCAGCAAATGATCTAGGATCAAAGCTCCAATAGGCGGACAATTAGAGCATTGCTTTGCTGATTTGGTAACTTCTACAGCCTCTCATGTGCCAAATGTATTGTTGTTACCTTTCCTCTGGAGTAAACTAGGCAGGCCGAGAGAGGGATCATTCTGCTGGGAAACACATGGTCTCTACAATTCAGCCTAGGCTTTGTGCTGTGGATAGGTTATTATACCTTTTTTTTTTGAAGCGCAATGTAACAAACTATTGTCTGTAAAGACGGCAAGGTGCCAGTATATGGAGCTAGCGTCCTGCGCTCATGATTTTTAAAATGTGTTTATTCCTTCCAACAGTGGTCAGTTCACTTACTTACTAATTCAGTGACTGGGGTTCAAACCTCAGCAGTGTTCAGTAGGATTCTGGGACTGTCCCAGGACCAAAAGATGGGAACAGATAATTTTAAGAATTTTCTGGCAAATGTCTGGCAAGGAAGGAAACTGGCCAGCCCACCTCAGTATGCAGTGCCCTAGTATATCTGCAGGCCTAACACTTCACACCTTCATGAAAGCATCTGCTACGGGAGTACTTTTATCATTTTTTGCGAGCCCAGTGATGAAATCCACCTCCCGAAAAGTTGCGTGTGGCCTGTTATTCTGTCTAGAGTTGAGTTGTGTTGTGTTGTGTTGAGTGTGCTGTGTGGAGTTGAGTCAAGAACTGACATCACAGCACTCGAGACATTACCATACGTGGTCTGTCCTCATCTACAACACCCAGTGAAGACCCCCAATACTAATGGTACCAATAGCAGTCTGGTTATATGTTTCTGTCTTGCCTTTCCTCAAAGTTTTGAGCGTCAGCCAGATCCTCTGGTCACTCCATACAGCACCATTCTGTCCATGCCATGATTTATCTCTTCTTCTGCACTATACACATAATTCCAAAATGCCATGACCACATCTGCCATATCATGCACCAATACATCACCAAGTGGTACAGACCCAGCCAATCTGTCCGCCTGCTTGTTTTCCAACACACCAGCATGTCCTGGGGAAAAATCCAACAGATGCTCGCTGTTTTATTGTTGAATGGAAGCCTGCCACTCTGCTTGAAGCATGTCTGTCCTCACCTTTCTCATCATACTTTGTGAGTCTGTTACAATCATGACATTTGTGAACTGTTTGTCCTCCACCTCCATTCTCAGACCAGATGTATGAATGTAAATGCTGGATTTGTAGTAGTGAAGTAGTTAAGAAACTGGAGACAGTGGAGTTGTCTTTTCTAGCAAGAATGTTGAGGATATCATGCACAAAGGAAAAATACAAATGATGATATACAGACAGATGTTACAAAATTGCTCATTAAAACCATAAACAAATCACAAACAAACTGTTATGGGCGATATTTAAAAAAAAGAAAAAAGCAAAGATAAAATAAAGACTTTAATCTCAAGTGGGAAAATACTATGTAAGGGAGGCAGTGAGGGACAGAACAAGAAAGAAGTGTGTGAAAAGCTTAAACAGTTGGGCCACAAATAATAATGCAAGCCGTGTCAATTTCATTAAAATATCAGATGGCAAAGAAGATTGAATAGTTATAACAGAGAATTTATGTTCCAGACATGGCACCTAAAAATGGTGTTGAAGAATACAGTGAGAAACAAATACAGAGATACTTTATTGATGCAGAATGTTATTATCTGTATAGTAAATTAATGATTGGTATTTTTACTAGTAAAGAATAGATATATCATATACATAGTATATAACTACTATATGACTATATGTGCATTTAGGATTGTTATTCATTTGATCATCATCACAGTAAAAAGTTGTTTAATGAAGACCATGACTGAATAAGACAATCTTTCTGACTATATATCTTTATGTACATATTAACAGATTTATTAATTAAATTACTGCTTTATTAATATTAATTATTATTACAGACTGTATTAATCCTGTCATCACAAGCTAGATGACACCCAGAAGATGTGTCATTTCAATATCAGGAAAAGATAGCGCGCCCATAACAAGAAAGAAGAAGAAGAAGAAGAAGCTGAACAAGTGAACAAGAGATTTTGTAAATGAACATTAATAAGATAAGGATGCCTTACCTGCTTTGAGGCAAAGGAAAATGTTCCCTTCTCCTAGAAGGGATTGAGAATATGACAAAACTAGTTCTGTGATGTTTCTGGAATTGTTATAACACACAAGGTTCTCTTCCTGCGATCTTCTTCTCGGCTGGCATGTAAGCCCAACCCCGGTGTAGTCAAACCTGCTTGGGTGTTGATAGTTGCGAGAAACTGCCCAAAAATAGCCTGCCATATTATATTGAGTGTTGAAAGGATTCCTTGAAGAACCTGTCTGGCAGGTTTGGGAGTCTGTGTCAGCGCGCAGGGGAAATCACGCAGAGTATTCTTTCTGGTCGTGATTTCATGCCGATGCTCTCCCTTATTGACATCATCATCATCATCATCATCATCATCATCATCTTCCACTTCTGCCGTCAAGCGTCGTGGGGAGGAATAATTTGCGTTCCAGCGCCCGGTGGACGGCACTGGATAGTGTCATTCCGTGAGGTTGTACAATGTCTCTGATGTCGTCAATCCATTTTCTTCTTGGACGTCCTCGTGGTCTCGTCGCAGATGATCTTTGATGTAAGGCCAGTGATGGTAGTTGTTGATGTTGCATTCTAATGACATGGCCAAACCACTTGATCTTCTGTCTGTCAATAAATGTGGCACAAGGTGTTGATCCCACAGTCTGTCTGATAGTAGCATTTCTTACTCGGTCTCGGATTGTTAAGTTGGCAGCTCTCCTCAGGCATCTCATTTCGCAGGTGTTGATTTTGCGAAGGTGTAATTTGGATAAAGTCCAGGTTTGAGATTGGTAGCATAGGGTTGGTGTGAATATTGACATCAATTGTCAGAATTCTTCTTTTGTCCTTCTGCTTTTGCAGAGAAGCGTCGCAGAGAGGAGGTAGATGCCATTTACTGATTTTCACTTGTTTTTCATGCTTATTCTAATGCCATATTTGATTTCTAAGACGTTTCTTTGACTCCATCTCATCATCATCATTAAGTGCTACCTTGCCGGTTGGTGTGGGCGATCAATGTCAAGGCAGGGCAGGGCAGGGCATGCTTTTCCACGAATTGCGATCTCTGACGGCATAGACAAATTTATGTGTTGACTCCTTTCCGTGCCATGATACAAGAAAAAAATGTTTTGCATATCCTCTACAGGACATCGCTGTCAACATCAGCATCTTTCAGCTGCATGTTGATTTCTTGGCAAGATTACGCTCAGTAGTTTGCCATTGCTTTCTGAGCGGCCGGCTCACATACCCCGTAAGTTACCGACCCGATTCGAACCACTGCTGATTCTCACCGTCGTCACGTTACTTGCGAGAGTATACGAGATTACGGAGAAAAGTCGCTAACCTCTAAGCCCGGAAGCCGGCCATGATACAAGACTGTCAAGAATTTTCTCTCGCTGTCATCCTCTGGCTCTCTTTCCACAAATCTTTCCGTTTGTCACAACATGTTCCAGCTTTTGTCTTCTCGTAATGTGACCAAAAATGATGACTGTCTCTTCTGATGTTTGTGAAAAGTTTGTCTTTGTGACTTAGCCTTTCTCAAAATGTCCAGATAGCTTATTTTGGCTGTCCAATGAATTTTCAGCATTCTTCTATAAAACCACATCTCCAAGGCTTCGCCTGTTTACTAATTGCCCAGAAATCGTAGCCATATGTTCAAACTGGTCCTATGTAACATGGATGATTTCTGTTTCTAACTTTCAAAGACAAGGACTTATTGCCCCATCTAGCCATGTCTATCTTGCTCGTTCTCTCGCCTTGTATCCGGATGTTCTCAAGTAGAAAGCTCTTGTCGTAAATTGACCTTGTTCCATTCTAGCTATATCTCCGAATCATTTAATTCTTTCGTTTTCTATACAGTATGTAATCGGGGTATTACTTCACATGTTCTATACAGTATGTAATCGGGGTATTACTTCACATGTTCTATAAAGTATGTAATCGGGGTATTACTTCACATGTTCTATACAGTATGTAATCGGGGTATTACTTCACATGTTCTATAAAGTATGTAATCGGGATATTACTTCACATGTTCTATACAGTATGTAATCGGGGTATTACTTCACATGTTCTATAAAGTATGTAATCGGGGTATTACTTCACATGTTCTATAAAGTATGTAATCGGGGTATTACTTCACATGTTCTATACAGTATGTAATCGGGTATTACTTCACATGTTCTATACAGTATGTAATCGGGGTATTACTTCACATGTTCTATACAGTATGTAATCGGGGTATTACTTCACATGTTCTATAAAGTATGTAATCGGGGTATTACTTCACATGTTCTATAAAGTATGTAATCGGGGTATTACTTCACATGTTCTATAAAGTATGTAATCGGGGTATTACTTCACATGTTCTATAAAGTATGTAATCGGGGTATTACTTCACATGTTCTATAAAGTATGTAATCGGGGTATTACTTCACATGTTCTATAAAGTATGTAATCGGGGTATTACTTCACATGTTCTATACAGTATGTAATCGGGGTATTACTTCACATGTTCTATACAGTATGTAATCGGGGTATTACTTCACATGTTCTATAAAGTATGTAATCGGGGTATTACTTCACGTGTTCTTCGTTTATCATTTGCCACTGTCTTTTCTTGTTGTTCCCATTCATCCATCCATCATGTGCCATGCCGATAAGCGTGGGCGGTCAAGTTCTGCCATCTCACTCGATCACCAGACTCGTGGATCAGCTCCGTATTTCTGTCTCGACCATGCCATGTGGCCAAGCCATACAGGTATTTAATTCTTGGTCTTCCCCTTGGTCTGTTCCCTTCGACCTTGCCAGTTGTCAACAAGTTCTCCAGTTCATTTGCTTGCTTGGTTGATTCGTTGGCTTGAGCTCCAACGCGAAGTCCTGTATGTCGGATGAAGGCATCCTGTTGTCCAACATCAGTGTGATGTCATACAGGACCTGAGGTTTGCGTGAGTATCCGTTGTCCCATGTCTGGCTTATTGGTGTGCAGATTGGTGGTTCCTCGCCGTACAGGCAGACACTCTCCGACTTCGGAGGAATCGGCGATCCTACTGACTTTAGCCACGACCCCGAAGGGACCTGTCGCCCACGACGCTCGACGAGGACGCGTCAATAGGTCTTGGCCAGTATATAACCCGGCCCTGGTGCCTCGGAAACACCTCTGCGTCCCTCCAATTCATTTCTTCTTCTCATAACATGCCCCCAAAATTTTGACTGTCTACATCTAATGTCTCTTATCAGTTTACGATCTTCATTTGTTTCTTGAAGGACTTGTTCATTGGTTTTTCTATCTGTCCATGGTATTCTTTGCATTCCCGTTGCATTTCTTATAAATCTAATCTCATATAAAGTAATTTTACGTCTGCGTTGTATTGTAAAAGAACAACTCTAACCTGCACAGTTCGCAGCGACTGCACAAGCCAGTCGGATCAACAGTTCTTACTGAAGATCTGTGTGATCAGAAGACGCCCATATGTTACCCGGGCCCTAAAGGGAAAGTAATGAATAGTAACACAGTAGACCTGCTGAGCATGTAGTCAAATGTGACTTAAGAGGGTTGGTCTGGCACTGGTTATCTCACAGCTAGAAAAAAAAATCAGCCAGTATCCAACCAGCCATGAAATGATCTACAAATGGTTTGGTATATGTGGTTTGGACATATACTATGCTAGGAATATCAAAGTGTGAAGAAGAAGAAGAAGAAGAAGAAGAAGAAGAAGAAGAAGAAGAAGAAGAAGAAGAAGAAGAAGAAGAAGAAGAAGAAGAAGAAGAACAACAACAACAACAACAACAACAACACCAACAACAACAACAGCAACAATAACAATAAGATTAGAAAGAACAGTGCACCAAATGCGCGAAGAGGCTAATCAATCGAGATGGGACTGGCATAATTGTTAGACGCAGATGAAAGAGGTCGGAACATCTATAGACATATCCCGAGTACAAAAATTAAAGGATACATGTTTACGTCTTGAAGCGTACTGGGCTTAGGGTGCTAGTCCCATATTGTTATACACCAGTCAACACTCGATGGGTGATGTCAAATACCGACAGCCTTTATCTCCCATGATATTCTGAGGCACCCAAGTTAGGCTGGGTCACCATGGGAAATATATTTATGAAATGGGAACCCAGATCAACTGAGAAAACTACCGCCTGGGTGGGTATTCGAACACAAGATCTTCGGGCCGACGGGCAAGCGAGCTCATCACTACGCTACTTCTTCTCTGGAATGAATGATGATAATATGAACTCAGCTAAACTGAACGGACTTTGTAAAGCTAAGGTTAAAGCCAGATACTGCTTATGTTTTGTGAAGTGTTGGGGGGCTTCACATAAACTAGGTTACAGCAAACTAGTTTCTTTCCTCGCAATTTTCCTTTCTTGATAATTTTTTGACAATTCTGAACATATTCCCCAACCAATTTCACTGGGCTGAATCCAGAGCAAATGCGCAGGGGGAGGAGGAGAGAAGAAATGCTAGTTCAACTAGGGATTGATCCTAGTCATAGGCCCTGATGTGCCAGGGACGGAATTTATATTGACTGAGATCTCTCTGTATTCCCCCACCCCACCACCACCACCAATGGGATGTCCTTGGTAGAAACAAGTCTGATTAACTTAGATAGGATCGACCATAATCATCTCCTCTGTCATGACACCTGCCCAAAGCACTCAACATTTGCAGGCTATTAGACTGAAAATGCCAATACAAATGCAAATGCAAATGCCCGCAATAATGTTAGACACTCAGCACGCGAGTCCTGCACTCATCGTTTGTAGTCAAACTTATAGTGGGAACACAAAACATCGGCAAGATCAGGAAAATGTATAACCTCTTTCTGATATACGAAGTCGCGTGAGACAAGTTTGCGTGTTCCCAATTTCTGTACAATATTTATGTTAAGAATATGTTAGGACTGTTAAGTCAGGTCTTAGTTAGATATGACTGAGCTACTGTATAACTGTTGACGGTAACGCAATCTGGAGGGTACAAGCCATAGCCTAATGCAAGGAAATGCAACCTGAAGACTAAATGCCATGGTAGGGCAGACCATGGATGTTTTCACTTTCAATGTACCACTGCAGTCTGTGATTGATGATGAACTCAATTGTTTTTGCAGCGACAGCTGGTGAGGCTAATTGGTCTGTAGCTGGAGGCAATGGAACTATCTTTCCCTGATTTTAGGAGGGGTATCATGATTGCTTCTCTCCAGGCTTGTGGAACACTGCCTAAGGCCCTGCTGTTATTGAAGATCTGCAACAACTTTGCTTTAGCCTCTGTTCCTAGCTTCCTGATCATTTCATTGGAGATACCATCAGCTTCTGGTGACTTTATAATTTTCAGTTTTGATATGGCTAGCTCCAGCTCGCTGTTTGTGATTTGTGCCCCAGAACCTAATATAGTATTTCGTTATGTCCTGTATGTTGCCATTTCTCTAGAATCTCTTGTTGTTTCTCTGGACTAATTTCGTTATTGTTATCTTGTCCGAATGAGTCCGCAAAATAGTCAGCTGCTTGCTTTTCGGTTAAGATGTTTCCGTCTTTATATAGTGTAAGTTTTGAGTTTCTCACGGTACCCTTATCGTTAAGTTGTTTTATTAGCTTCCACAACTTCCTTGTGTCGCTTTCAAAGTTCAGTGACTGTTTTCTCCTACCAGCTTTTTCGTCTAGCCTGCAGCTTGGCACTTTGAAATTTAGCTTTTGCGTGCTGGTATTTATTGTGGTGCTCTTGGCTGGGTGTGGCCTCTGCTTGCTTTCTACACACTTCCATATCATTATGCAACTGTTCCAGTTCACTACTCCAGTAGGGTTTATAATGTTTACGGGATCCTCTTGGTACTGTTTCTCGCGCTGCCTGTAGTATGTATTTCCCAAACTCTTCAACTACTTTATTTGTCTTTCTCAGTGTTCAGGTTTCTAACCAGTATGCTGGTGTGATGCTTGTACATTGCCCAGTCTGCTTTCTTGTAGTTCCACCTCGAGAGGGTGCTGCTTTCACTTACAAGCTCATTTTCTACAGTTAGAAAGACTGGCCGATGGTCACTGCCACCAAGCTGTTTTCCAACAATTCGTGTAATGTTCCACTCCAGGTCTGGTGAATGAAAAGCCAGGCCAAGTGTAGTTGTAGTGTGCCATGATTTCGAGTAGAAGGTATGTGGATCGGACGGCTTGTTAATCAATATGAAACTATTCTCATCCTGCCAATCTTTACAGGACATCGCTGTCAACATCAGCATCTTTCAGCTGATTGTTGATTTCTTGGCAAGATTACGCTCAGTAGTTTGCCATTGCTTTCTGAGCAACCGCCTCACAACCCCGTAAGTTACCGACGCGGAGAGAACCGCTACCAATTCTTGCGCACGTCACATTACTCACGAGAGCATACGGGATTACGGAGAAAGTCGTGTAACCCATAGACCAGGGATACGGCAAGATCACAATTAACAAATTGAAACTGTCTAATACTTTGAATAGCTTGGCTCCATAACAAACGACAAAGAGGTCTGACGCAAGCTGACCAGAGCAATGCAGAGATTAAACGTAAGAAACTATGGCATAAGAGCAGCACATAAGTTAAACTAACATTTTTGAGAACATTTATCTTTCCTGTGACAACATATGGATGCGAGTCTTGGACAACTTCTCAATAACTAAAGACAGACATTCGTGTTTCTTGAGCTCAAAGGTTATAGAAAAAGAAGAAAAAAAACACCTTTTTTAGGGGCATTCTATACAGACACTAGTCTGTGGAACATCCTGGTCAGACACTAGTCTGTGGAACATCATAGGCAGACACTAGTCTGTGGGATATCATGGGCAGACACTAGTCTGTGGAACATCATAGGCAGACACTAGTCTGTGGGATATCATGGGCAGACACTAGTCTGTGGAACATCATGGGCAGACACTAGTCTGTGGGATATCATGGGCAGACACTAGTCTGTGGAACATCATAGGCAGACACTAGTCTGTGGGACATCCTGGCTAGACACTAGTCTGTGGAACATCATAGGCAGACACTAGTCTGTGGGATATCATGGGCAGACACTAGTCTGTAGGACATCCTGGCTAGACACTAGTCTGTGGGATATCATGGGCAGACACTAGTCTGTGGAACATCATAGGCAGACACTAATCTGTGGGACATCCTGGCTAGACACTAGTCTGTGGGATATCCTGGCTAGACACTAGTCTGTGGAACATCCTGGCTAGACACTAGTCTTTGAGATATCATGGGCAGACACTAGTCTGTGGAACATCATGGACAGACACTAGTCGGTGGGATATCTTGTACAGCCACCTATCTCTGGGAAATCGTGGCCTGATACTAGTTAATGCGACATCTCGTACAGATACTAGAATTCAGGACATCATGGACAGACACTAGTCGGTGGGATATCTTGTACAGCCACCTATCTCTGGGAAATCGTGGCCTGATACTAGTTAAAGCGACATCTCGTACAGATACTAGAATTCAGGACATCCTGAACATACACAAGTTTGTCGGACAGTAGTCTGCCTAACGATGGCAGGATTGACCAAGGTCTCTGCTGTGACGGAGCATGTCTAGGATGACACACGTTGTACGCTGTTAGATTGCAAGAGAGTCAGAGGAATTCCCTGCGATGACGGTAGGCTATCAGCATTCAAGCTTTGCACTCACCGGTTGAAGAACTCACGAGCATGCTGGGAATGTGTTGCTTTCCTACATAGATTGAAACTTAGTGCTGTTCAGTCCCAAGGTCTTCAAGTCCTACACATGTGAACAACTGGGATCAACGGGGTTCTTATCCTTCTTCTTCATCTTCATCTTCAACAACAACAACAACAACAACAACAACAACAACAACAACAACAACAACAACAACAACAACAACAACAACAACAACAACAACAACAACAACAACAACAACAACAACAACAACAACACAATATCATTAACAACAACAACATGAACAACAACAACATTAACAATAACAACAACAACATGAACAGCAACAACATGAACAATAACAACAACAACATGAACAATAACAACAACATGAACAGCAACAACATGAACAATAACAACAACAACATGAACAATAACAGCAACAACATGAACAATAACAGCAACAACATTAACAGCAACAACATTAACAACAACATTAACAGCAACAACATTAACAACAACATTAACAACAACAACATTAACAACAACAGCAACATTTTGTTTTTATCTCTTTCAGTCGCACGCTTTGAACTCAAGCATAGTCCATACCCGTGCTACTAGAATGTTCCAGAATTGTCTGGTAATTGCTTAGGAAGAAGTGGCGGAGCGGCAATGAACTGATCCGTTCCCCGCGTTATGCGTTGGCCTAGAACATCAAGGTCTAACACTTACGCCGCAGCTGCAGGAATCTGCAATAGCTCAGACTAACTCTTCTTGTACTCTACATAATGACAGCGTTAAATGCACGGAGAAATGTCAAGTCGATCGAAAGGTACACGCTCTTGGAACATCAGAAGAAATAGAAAGCACGTGAAGCCATTAATGCATAGTATTACACACTTATTACATATCGATTACCCTCCTGAAAAATACTAGAGGCCAGGAACTAATAAGCGAAAAACAGAAGCAAAATCACTGGAAGATGATAAGAGAAACCCATGAATGGACCGCATGATCAAAAGGAATACTTGAAAATAACATTAATTGAAGCATCAAACGGAAGACGTGTTAATAGAAAGCTCGTTACGTTTGCAAATGTCAATAAAAAAGCAATGAATGATAAAATACTCTCCTGAAGATTGCGTGCAACTTGGCAATGATACGTTAGAAATCGTCTTTTACAGCTTGATGCCTCGATGGCCAATTATTGCATGTTGAAACATTGGGTTGGTTTTCGGAAAGAAATCAAACCCCACAGGTCGGAAAAATTTGCTCCCGTGGTTTTAACGACACAGTACGGAAATGAAGCCACAACCTTTAGGGCACAAGACTGGCAGATTACCATTTCAGCACGGAGTCTCCAATAATTTTCACAACGAACGTCGGCTGTAATGGATCCCAAGCGATTTCTGTTTCGTGCTTTTACGGAGCTACCAATACATACCCAGTAAAACCCAAGATATGCACACTGATCATTACATTTTACTTTTCAAACATTCTAGTCTAAATCAAGTCATATCGCCATGCCAAACCTTAGACAACCCGTGGTGCTTTTAAAGACTTATTCGTTCATTCAGTAGCATGTCCTTTGCCAAACCTCGCTCCCATAACAATCTCCCGAAAACTCTCGATCATAATCAAGATGTCCCGCGTCCGATACATCCAAGTGACGGTGATAATAATTTGTAAGATAATTTTCTAGCTGCTCAACACTTCGACAAGCGTGAACTGAATGATCTAATCCGAGACCTATATCTCCCCAAGGAGTCTTCACAACTTTTGGCTTCAAGATTGAAATAAAAACTGCTGCCTGCTGAAACAAAGGTTGCATTTTATCGCAGCAGAGAGCAAGGTTTTCTTCCATTCTTTTGTAAAGAAAACAACCTTGTGGTTTGTACTAATGTAGGAGGTATTGTTCCTGTCCCTTTCTGGTTATGATCTGTAAATTGACGAATGATAATAAATTAGGCAACTTTAAAGAAGGTAGTTTGCCGTTGCTTTTCTTCCTGGCAGTGACCTTACTGGCCGGTGACGTAGCCATTGTGTGCCTTAAAGAGATTAGATGGTAGCCTTTTGCAAGATGAAAAACATAGTGACCAATAAATAGATGCCAATTGCTACGAAAAAATGAGTGTTGAGATGCTACATAGAACCTGTACTTTTGTATGGATGTGAAGTGTGGACAATAAGCAGACAAGCTGGAAAATATCTGATGGCTGTGGAAATGTGGTTTCTGAGGAGAATGCATAGAATAACATGGACAGACAGAAAAAGAGTGTTGGAGTGCTACATAGAACCTATACTTTTGTATGGATGTGAAGTGTGGACAATAAGCAGACAAGCTGGAAAACATCTGATGGCTGTGGAAATCTGGTTTCTGAGGAGAATGCAAAGAATAACATGGGCAGACAGAAAAACCAATGACCAAGTCCTACAAGAAACAAATGAAAATCGTAAACTGATTAGAGAAATTAAAAGTAGCACAGTCAAAATTGTTTGGGCATGTTATGAGAAGAAATAACTTGGAGAACTTGGTGACAACTGGCAAGATCGACGGAAAGAGAGCAAGGGAAAGACAGAGAAGTAAATACATGGATGGCTTGGCCACGTGGCATGGTCGAGACAAGAACACGGAGCTGATCCACGACTCTGATGATCGAGTGAGATGGCGAATCATGAGCGCCCACGCTTATCGGCATGGCACATGATGGATGGATGGGAGAGGTATTGTAAACGAAATGGGTTAAGTTATACACGAGATGAGTAGCGATTTTTCATTGTTGGCTCTAAAAGAAGTTTGAAAAGTGTTCTCTTACACAGTGGTAACAAATATGGCTGTATTCCAATTGCCCATACTACTACAATGAATGAGGAGTATGTCAAGCGATGTGCAGTAGATTTTCTCAATATGATGCAAGTCTTCGAAATGCCGACCATGAAATGCTTTTTCTTTAAAATAACCTTCCATTGAGATTTAAAAAAAAAAAAAAAAAAAAACTGCACAAAATATACATATACTATTTTTATTTTGAAAATAAAAACTGCTTTAAAATAATGGTATCAACTATCAACTACAACAATCTACTGCATTTGTACCCTTCTAACTTTAAATTTAGCAAATTCGTTAATTAGGCACGTGTAGTCTAGAATGGCAGCCAATGTAAATTCAACAGAAATTAATGACAGATTTCTAAGTTTTGTTTGGCTTAATGAACTTGAAATGAAAGTAGTGTTTTATTAATTTTAATTTGGAAAAACTTCTTTCCCCACTAGCTACAGATACAGAGAATGTTAATAAAATTCTCAGAGCTACAGTAGTATTCGGATACAAAGTAATTAACTTATTTTGGCACAAATGATTTAAAACAACCAAACGGTTTCGTAGAATATGGCAGTATTCGGGTTACAACATGTAATTCTGCTTGAAGATCATTTTCATTTAAATCAGGTTAATTGTCGACCGAATGTATTGACTGGAGATTGGTACGAGGGTAAGTTAATAAGTAAGTCACAAATGGCTGTAGAAAAATAACTACACATGAAAACAATTTGAAATCACTTTAGTTTTATACATACATTGCCCCTTTATTTCTCAACTTAATTTCCACCAACATTGATGCACTTATCCCATCGTTTTATCAGTCCTCCCAAACCGGCTGCATAGAACTGCGTGCTTTGTTTTCATTTACCGGCCATCCCACAGAACTGTGTGACTTTCTGGCTCGCCTTCGTAACCTTTTCTACCCAGTTATGCACCACTTTACGGGACAAACATTTGTCAGCATAAACACTGACAACCCACCTTGGCGGGAGACATTTCGCGAATGACGGCGAAGTTGAATGTGAAGTGAAAACATGGTTTAGAAAGTTTTCGTTTCATAACGAGTTCAGATCAGGTCTTTGTTGAATAAGTGATCACTCAGATTTCAGTGGTGTCCTGCTAAATTTCTGGGTCAGAGTTTTGTTGCACATCACACATGTGAACCATCTGTTGTATATCACACATGTGAACCATATGTTGCATATCATATTTGTGATCCATCTGTTTAAGTCCCCGCTAATCACCGGTATCATGAAGGCTAATAGACTACAATGGCTGGGGCATATAGAAAGAATGGAAGATAATAGGGAAACAAAACTCGCTTACACTCAGGAAATAAATGACCGTAGACCCCGAGGTAGACCAAGAAGGCGGTGGAGAGATATTACATGTACAGATCTACAAGCACTTGGAATCAACGACTGGCAAGAGAAGGTCCACCAGAGAGACGAATGGAGACGGATTGTATTTGCAGCAAAGAACCTCAATGGCTCGGAACGCTGAAGAAGAAGAAGAAGAAGATCTGTTGTACAGCATACACATGAGCTATCTGTTGTACATCATATATGTGATCCATATCTAGTATATCATATATGTGAACAATCTGTTGTACATCATTCACGCGTGCCATCTAATATATATCATATATGTGAGCCATCTGTTGTATATCATACATGTGAGCCCTAAATTGTACACCGTACACGTGAGCGATCTCTTGTATATGACGCATGTGAGCCATCTGTTGTATATCACACTTTTTTGGTGTTAGAAAAAATGTTTCATTCTTTATTCATTATCAACATTGGTGGTCTGTTTTCCTTTGAAGGCTGCACATGGTACTTGTGTAACCAGTGTGTACAATCTATGTGTGGAGTCTTCATTTTCATTACGTTTACGAGCCAGACGTGGGACGTGTCTAATACCCTGAGACCAAATATGTTTGTTCAGAAGAATATCAATACGCTCATCAGGGGCCACGAGAAATGATGCTGGATGGATTGCGACGATGGCGTGGAGAAATATCAATGGCAGAGTTGATCCAGAAAACCAAAGACCGAGATCTGTGGAGAGTCATGAAAGCCTACGTCAGTCGGCACGGCACTTGATGATGACACCAGGGGCGCCCATAATTTTTTCAGCAAATTTGCGTATTTCCTTGATGGCACGAGGGGCCCTCTTTTTGAAGTCAACGCAAAAGACCCTCTTGTACATGTGAATTGTACACTCTTTGGTAATGACCTCATTGGTAACGGCTTTCTTCTTTTCCAGTTGTCGTCGAGGTGGAGCCATGTTGTTTTTTTTCCACTGTACGCTTTTCTCTGGTTATCAAAAGAAAGATATTTCTTCCGGTTCAGAATGTTTGTTTGTATGGGAGTCATTTGTTGTACATCACACATGTGAGCCTATGTATAGTTATTCTAAGAGACTCAGTCTAGTAGTTTAAACGCTTGACAGATAATGGGTTACATTAAGTACAAGAAGCGACAGTAGCGAAGTGGCAATACTCTCATCTGTCTACCCGACAGTCATGAGTGTGAATCCTCAGCAGGGCAGATTTTAAATAGACCTAGGTTTCCTGATCGACCCAGCTTAACACCCGTACCATTAAATGTCTTGGGAAATAAAGGTGATCGTATTATTCTTCCAGATCATCCAGCGAGTGCCGGTTGATCTATAAAAATGTGTCTAGCACCATATGTTCAATGCGCCTTAAGGAGTGTGAAATTGCCCTTCAATTTACTTACTTAGTGCAGACAACCAATGTAAATTAACATCATCACTCCATCAACTGTTATTCTATTCATTGCCTAAATCAATAACACGGGACGCTACTCGTGGTAGAAGTCGGATGGCGGAGTTATTCGACTTTATCAATCAGAGGTTCTGTTCATCGGAGATTTGTGGCTTGCCTTAATTTCTTTGGCGCTCTAAAGGATTCTATTCATAGCACACCCTGATACTAATGAAATGATTACGTCTCTTCTCACATAGCACTCAAGGAGAATCACAACACAGCACACGAATTCAATAGTATATGAGATGATCGTAATGTGTACAAGAACCACATATGCTATAAATCTTCTTTTGTTGGTCGGTTTTTAAAATATTATATTGATCATGACTAGCTGCCTATTTCATGAGACGAATGTTATCTGCGCTTGGCCTGGCTAAAGTAAAGAGACGTCACCAACTTCATAACTCAACTCACCGTTCACTAACATTGGCAGTGGGCCCTGGTGGACCACTATGGGCTGAAAGGCACATAGTGAGACTAAAGGGCCCACACCAAAAACAGGGGGACTTGGGGAACTCATGGGGCGGCTCTTGCCTCTGGGGGAACCACCAGTCCTTAAACAATGTTGCGAATACCTTGGACTGCCAGACTATATGACAACGGTCACCCAGGCTAATGAAAGTATTGGCACCATGCCGTCATGACAGATGATAATGTTTTACATTGTGCTTAAAAACAAGGCATAATAACTACAACCAGACAATGGGTGGAGTTATATATATATATATACCTCTCCATAGCACAAACATTCTGACCAATAAAAAGATGTCAATTGAAACGAGAAAAAGAGTGTTGAGGGGATACATAGAGCCTGTTCTTTTGTATGGATGTGAAACTTGGACAATGAGCAGTCAAGCTGAAAAGCATCTGATGGCTGCAGAAATGTGGTTTCTGAGGAAAATGCAAAGAATACCATGGACAGACAGAAAAACCAATGACCAAGTACTACAGGAGACAAATGAACATCGTAAACTGATTAGAGAAATTAGACGTAGACAGTCAACATTTTTTGGACATGTTATGAGAAGAAATGGATTGGAGAACTTAGTGACAGCTGGCAAGATCGAAGGGAACAGACCAAGAGGAAGACCGAGAGGAAAATACCTGGATGGCTTGGCCACATGGCATGGACGAGACAGGAACACTGAGCTGATCCACGACACTGGTGATCGAGTGAAATGGCGAGTCATGACCGTCCACGCTTTCCGGCATGGCACATGATTGATTGATTGATAGCACAAAGCCTGCGGCATGATCCATCTCTCAGCCTGGAGTGTTCTTGCTGACCATGGAAGTGACCACCTCCCCTGTTCTATGCTGATACCTAAGTCCATAACAGTTAGGGCTATAAGAGCTCGCAGGGCATTCAGTTACGATCGCGACCACTCTTCGCCCTTGGGGCGTCTTAGATCGCAGTGAAGATCTAAACCAATAAGAAGAATCTTCACCCAGCCACCATGGTGGACACCACAGGTGGAGAATTCATGGAGGAAAAAGAGGGCAGTCATAAGGGATTAGCAGAGGGTGCGGAGAGCAACCAATTCAGTTGACACAGAATTGGAAGAGGCTGAAAGATATAAAAAAAGTAAAGGTGCAGGACTTTAAACTTCAGGCAGCAGAGGCAAAATGGATGAAGTGGGAACAGTTTATCAATGAAGTCGGTGGGTAGGTGACATTGGGTAATTTCTGGAGGCTGCACCGGCAGATGAAGAGACAGGTGATGCCTGGTACACAGGCTACTGTTTATTATGTTAATAACCGACCTATGACAACTGACCAGGACAAAGGCGAGGCTTTTCTTGCACGATTTTTAACATAGACGGATCAGCAAGATAGAGCTATTAGAGATATGGTCAGAGAAGCCTTGTCACCGGTCACTAGGAAGGAGGACTGTGAGATTAAGGTGGAGGATATTAGACGGGTTCTGAAATGGGCTAAAGACACAGCGCCATGCCCGGGTGGGGTGAGGTACACCCATATGAGTAAAATGAATGATGGGGACTTGGAGGAGATAGCTCTTTGTTTCAACCTAAGCATCTATACGGCGGAAATACTCCACGATTGGCTGCATAGCTACCTGGTCCCACTTCCAAAGCCAGGTAAGGATAACTCCAGACCTAATGGATACCGAATCATAACCCTGCAAAACACGTATGGCAAAGTCTTCGAAAAGATAGTAGCACGCAGGCTTCAGCGACATTTGGAAAGTCGTCATCTGCTTCCCAAAGATCTCAGGAGTTACCGGCCTGGGAAGGACATCTGGGCCAATGTTGCAACTTTTACATTTGATTTCTACGAGGGCTTCCAGGATAAACAAGTGACAGTGGCGGTAGCTCTTGACCTGGAGGATACGTATTACACGATTAGGTATGATCGGTGGATATACACACTGTTGGACATGGAGGTCTGCCCTTGCCTTGTCAGATGGGTTGCGGCGGTCGTCTATGAGCGTAAAGTTGCACTGCGCATAAGTTCCTGAACTTCTGACCCCTGTACTATTACACCTGGGTTGCGCAGGGGTCTGCCATGTCTCCAGTGCTCTTTAAAGTCTCGACCAGGAAAATCGCAGCTATTGAGACACCAGGTGTGCGTAGAATCTGACATTTGCAGATGATGTGCTGCTGTACAGATAGAGCAGAGACAGGGCCAGTTTTGGCGGAAGACTTACAGATGGAAGTAAATATGGTGGCAGAGTTGTGCAGGTGCGCAGAGGCCGTTATAAACCCAGACAAAGCATCGGTTGTGTGATACACCCTGGATAACCGGATCGTCTTGGCAGACGAGGCAGGTCCTGGATGGCACAGGGAAAACACCTGTCAGCGTGTTGGGGAATAGAGACAGGACATAGAGAGGATAAGGGACATATTAGAGACAGGACATAGAGATGTCGTCAATAGAACATCCACAGGACAACAGAGATATAAGAGACAGGGCATAGGCAGGGACACAGATATGTCAAAGACAGGACTTATATAGGACGAGACCCAGCTATCAAAGGGGACACGAGTCTACGGGACTCCGTCCCAGATTGACCGGACAGCCCTGCACTGAAGGACCCGACACAACACGAACGGACAACAGTACAATAACGTGACTGTTGAGACAACTCGACTGTCCCGAGAGACACGGGGCCCAGTATCACGTCCAACAGGCCAGCGTGAGGAGACTCAGACTTGGACTGGACGTTTTAGGGGAAGGACGCATGTGTTCTGGTAGCGAGTGTATGGACTTTGCGAGATTGCAAGCTAGCGTTGCCATGTTAAAGATAGCGAGTACTGAGTGCAAGGTTTGTGATTGATTGACTGCTACGACTGTTTATTAAATAGCAGTTCTGTTAATAAGGAATTAACCGCCCTATGTGCGCATCTTGATGATAATGAAGTTTGTGTAAATAAATATTTAATTCCACATGCGAAGTTAAGTATCTTTGAATGCATGTGAAGGAACTAGGGATGCCTGTGTGTGTATGAGACGTTGACAGGCAACTTCTGATGGTGTTAGAAGTGGTCAATCTTACGATTGAGAACCACAGCTTGAGTGAAAGTTAAGGCAAGTTCTGATGCTTTAGTGCAAATTTAAGTTCTGCTGTTAAATTATAATTGATACTCATAGCTCTAGAGTGAGAGTACAATAAGATCAAATAGTCAGGGTGAGAACGAGTTCGCTAACAGTTCAAGTGTAGCACAGTGTGAAAATCCACACGAAGCGATAATTTTGCTTAACGCTATTAACGTTAGTAGAATTGACGTTCTCAGTGATTTGGACGCTAAGATATTTTGGTGTTAATGTCTGAGTTATTGGTACGCTGTCGCTAAAGAAGACTGGTACATAGAACGACGACAATTACAGACATTAGACAGAAAACAAGACGACCGACAAAACTTACAAGTAAATACCGTAAAATATATGTCTTTCCTCTAAAGATTTCTGACATTACAGAGAAAAATATATTTTTTTTTCTTTTGGGTTTGCTTGATACTAATTTTTGCTTCTCTAACAACAGTTAAATGATTGTCAAGTTCCCAGAAAGTGTAACATCCCGATCAAAGAGTGATCCACGAGTGGCACTGGAAAGAAATTCACCAAGTCCAGATAAGTACCCAAATATTGATATTGCTAATTAAAGCAGCACTCTATTTTTTTTATATATTGTTGTATGTAACTATATAAGTCATTGTTATTTACTCACTTTTTGTGCATTGTACTCATTATTGTACACTGAAATTTTATTGAAAGAATTGTGAAAATGTTAACATTGAAAGAGTGCATTGAAGCTGGGAAAGATCTAGGATATAGTGGGGATAAATTAGAAGAATGGGCAGGAAAGAAATTTAAAGAACATACAGATAGAGAAAGGGAAGAAAGAGCACAAGAACGGCTACACAAGAAAGAATTAGTCGAAATTGAGGCTAAAGATGAGAAGGAATTGGCAGAAATTGAGGCTAAAAATAAAGAAAAACAATTAGAAATTGAGGTTAAAAATAAAGAAAAACAATTAGAAATTGAGGCTCAGACACAGTTAAAAATGAAAGAACTGGAAGTTGAGTCACAGGTGCATATTGCAACTAGTAAATTGAAAAGTAAAGAGGAAGAGAACAAATTTAACAAATGTAAAGGCATTGTTAAACCCTTCTGTCAAGGAGATTCAATTTCAGCATGGTCAGAGAACTTTGAGTTCCAAATGCAATACCAAGAAGTTCCAAAAGAACATTGGGCCATGATCTACATGCGAAACCTGTCAGCAGAGCCTTTAAAAGTCATTGAATATATTCCGCAAGAGCTTAGAAAAGACTATGGTTATGTCCATCAAAGAATTATGCAACACTTCTTGTTAGATGCCCCAGGGTATCAGGTTTATTTTCAAACTTAAAGCCTACAGCTAACTAAACGTTCATTGATTACGTATCTAACGTACAAGATATTCTGAATAAGTGGATGAATGCCGCAAAAGTGAATAAGAGCTTTGAAAAACTAAGAGATATAATGATAATGGATAAGATTATATCGTCTATCTCAACCCCTTTTGCTAAACTTTTGCAACAATCTTATGTTGAATCCATTGAACAGTTATAACGGAAGGGATCCGCTTATTTCACATCTAACTGTGACATTTTCACTTTAAGCAACAAAGAAAACAACATAGTAGCTGCAGCAAACATCAAACCATCAAAACCATTCAGATATAAAGATAAACATAAGTCAAATTTACCACAATGCCCATATTGTAAACTTTCCCAACACCAGATTCAAACCCGGAATATCCAGCCCACTTAGATATGATGGTTAAGAAGCAACAGACCAAGAGAAATTATTATAGACGCGCAGTAAAGTGTTTTTGTGTGTGTGCAAAAACCTGGGACATTATAGTGCTAAATGTCTTGGTCGCCAGAGGTTAAAGAGTGCAAATGCAGTACTGGTTGATTCATCTTCTGAGAGTGAGAGTGAGTGTGAAGAAAATCCAGGAATAGAAGATAATGCTCTTGCAGCAATTGATATACCGTATTTTACGGAGTATAAGACGCACTTTTTCCTTCAAAAAATTGCCTCCAAAATTCAGGTGCGTCTTATACTCGAAATTAATATAAAAAGGGTAACAATATTATTTTTTTTTTAAAAATTGCTTAAAAATTAAGGTGCGTCTTATAGTCCGTAGCGTCTTATAGTCCGTAAAATACGGTATTGAATTATGATAAATGTCAGACATGTCATAAATTTAATGAGGATGGCGTATTAGAATGCGGCCATACAGTCCCATTTTCAGGAGAAAACGCCAATGCAGTGACTTCCTCCAGAGGAAAACTAATCTTCCACAATGGTTTAGTCAATAGCAAACCATGCAAGGTATTGATTGATTCCGGTAGTACGTTAATTGGCCTAAGGAAAGAACTTGCGAATACAGAAGATTATACAGTCGAGTTTGTAAATTGCCAAACATTTTCGGGCAATGTGGAAAAATATCCACTAGCGACAGCTCACATTTGTACACCCTTCTTGTCATGCACATTTACTTGTGCGATTCTATGTAACCTATGTACAGATCTGATTATAGGTTGCTTACCAGATGTAAAATACTGTACACACAAAGAAATTAATGCCTGAGAAAAACGGCATCAAAAAAGAATTCCAATGATAAAATTAACTACAACAGATAAAAAAGTAGGTGATCAAGAACAGCAACTGCAATCAAGAAATTCAAGGGACACGACAACTCAGAAGACTACAGAATAGCTTAAAAGATTACATGACATAGATTCCCCCCAGGGAAATTATTTTGATGTTCCAAACAAAATTGTTAAGGACCAGGCTGCTACACCCACAGAAAGTTGCGCTACCAGTAAGGCAACGTCACAGAAAAACAATGACACACATAGACAATATACAAACATTGAAACTCAAACACCGCACTTAGAACGAAAAGCAGATGCCCTAGAGTCCTTTACAACACGGTCTGAAAAACACAGACGTAAACATAACAGACAATGACATGTTTTTCAAGGGACATAATAAAAAAGACATAGGTCACGACAGAAACTTACCATTATATAATACAACCATCTTCATCTCAGTTGTGTTGGTGATGTTGCTAAGAGCATTATTGACAGCACTGTAACATACCTACTGCAGTCAACAGCAACCATATTTCTACTGATAAACCTAGTAATGTTGCTTACAACATCAGTAATAGGAAATATTTTCCCATTATTTCTGTATGATGTTGTATGTAACACCAAAGTTGCCATCTCATTCCACTGGAAGGTAATACCAAAAAAAGTTAACCCAGACGCGAAGTGTGAGACAGATTTATGACAGAGTAAATTTGTTTGGACTCACTATAAAACCTACAAAAGTTGAGTTAGCGTGTGATGAAATCGAATTTTTAGGTCACAAAATCTCCAAAGGACATCTGAGCACAGATGACAAAATCGTGACCAAGACTTTAAATCTCACGATGCCTACAACAAAAAAGCAAATTAGAAGCCTATTAGGCCTGGTGAATTATTACAAGTTCATACCGAACTTAGCACAACTCACCGGTGTTTTCTCGGATCTGTTGAGATCAAAGTCGAAAACTGATGTACAGAGTGCTACTTTAAAAGATGCAATGTCAAAAATCAAATATTACTTTTCTAACATTCCAATTTTACGCTTACCTAACGAGGACATTCCTTACATTCTCAGGACAGATGCCCGTGTCACTACTATATCAGGGTTGTTACTTCAGGCCTACAATAACGTAAACCGTATGGTAGTTTACGTGAGCAGGAAAACCACCCCAGCAGAATCCCGGTATGGCGTTTCTCAGCTTGAAGCCCTCGCAATTGTCTATTGCGTCAGTAAATTGACGAGATACCTCGCCGGGACACACTTCCTCATAGAGACAGACAATACCCCATTACTGGTGATGCAGAAAGGACTGCCCAAGAACAATCGCATATATCGATGGGCACTTATGTTGCAGGATTATTCGTTTTCCATCAGACATATTAAGGGGCCGAAGAACATTATTGCTGACTTGCTAACGAGACCGTCGGACCTTCCAATCAACCAGATCGACCAGACAACAACATCTCCAGTCATCCAGATCGACGAGTAATTAATTAGTTATTTTAATTAAATTTTACTATTTTTTATTGGAGGTACATATATATATTTTCGTCTATACGGAAATAACAGCAAAGTAATGTATATTAATTATACCTATCTTGAATAAGAAATGTCAAGATAATAATACTATTATTTTTTCATATAACAAATTAACAATCTTACATCTTAATTTCCTGCATAAGATGCAGAATATAACTAGCCAATTGTAATATAAATAGGGAAGTAATTTAGAACTAAGGGAAGTAAGAAAGCTTAAAGAATAAGCATTCGTTTTTGTTCAATTACATTTTCTTTCATTTAAGACGTCTACTTGGGGTAGACGGCTAAAACCTCAATCTAATAATCTTTTTCAACTTACAATATTCAAACCTTTTCAACCGTACCTGTACATAAATTGCCGTAACTATAAGTTTACCAAATTCCTGTATAATAACTTAAATATTTTTGTACTTTTAATAGCAAAAACATTTTTAACTATATATAAGGTATAAATGAACGAGTGAAAAGCGTATAAAAGACAGTATGAATGGATTAAAAAGAGGATATGAAAATAATGGTGCACTTTTTTTGCACATTTGCCTCATCGTAATAACCTGTCCACGTCTTTTGCATCATGTGTGAGTATTTTGATTTTATACGTGTAAACATTACTGATACATTACAGGTATAGGTATGTATTCAAGAATCACAGCTCGGTCACCCATCTCATAAATTTAGAATATGCAGTCATTTGTGAGATGTAGTAACCTATCTGATGACACTTGAAGAATAAAATCACACATATTATAAACATACACCCATGTTTGTAATTAACACACATTAGTCGAAACACATCATTTAAACGAACAGTATACGAACATATTACTTACAAACACAACTATAGTAAGAAGGGGAAATTACACGAATATAAGGAACATAAGTGATTAATAAAGGGATTTAAATGATGTTACTATAGAAACAACTACCAACAAGCGAGAGCTAGATAGGGATAAATCAGTGGACACAAATCTTGAATACAGATGTTGAAGTAACGTTTTATGGAGGCCATGGATTTTATATCCATGATTAGTCTCCGTAATAAGAGAATTGTTTCGGGGCAACATTTTTGGGTGTATGAGAGGTTTTGCAATTTAATGGGAAACCATAAATGTAAGTCAAGGATACCTTGGGCCGTTTAACAACCTCCAGTAGTAAAATGTATGAGAGTAAGGGATTCTTGGCAACATATCAAGAGTGGTAAGCTGACTATACACCAGTGGGTGGATGCTTCGACAGTATATCATAACCTTAATAATCACAGTTGTACCCAAGTATGATTCACGACTGACCAAATCCCACAACCCACTGACAAATTAGTTCAGACTAATTGTATATTGATATAAGACATTGTGTCACTGATTCGTAGAATCAATTTAGTGACACAATAAGGGGGGAGCAGGGTAGGATGTCAGAGCAGGGGAGGATGTCAGCTTGTTGGGGAATAGAGACAGGACATGGAGAGAACAAGGGCCATATTACAGACAGGACATAGAGGTGTCGTCAATAGAACATCCACAGGACAACAGAGATATAAGAGACATGACATAGGTAGGGACGCAGAGATGGCACAGACAGGACATCGATAAGACCTTAGAGATATCAGAGACAGGACATAGGCAGGGACACAGAGTTGTCATAGACAGGACTTAGACAGGACGAGACCCAGCTATCAAAGGGGACACAAGTCTACGGGACTCCGTCCCAGATTGACCGGACAGCCCTGCACTGATTGACCCGACATAGCTGTAATAAGACCCCCGGGGCTTGCACAGGTATGTTACTATAGTTAATATCCCCAGCCTTTGCTCCGACCACGCCAATAGGACTTTACATCTACAAGGCCCCACACAAGCCGGGACAGATGACCTTCCCCTCCCCACTTATGGATTCCTACCCTCAGGGGTCTCGGACAAGACAACAGTCATACTAATACACAAAGCAATGGCTAACAAAGCAAAATTTAATTTATAAATACGTCAACTGTAACTCAGAGAAGGATGGCTGAAAGCCTGGATAGAAGACACTATGTACACGAGAAGATCTTCTGATGATCCGTCTTCATCACAGAGCATGTGACTTCATTTCGTGAGGTTGTTCCGTCGTAGTTAACGACTCACCCGAGGAACCTCCATTGTAAAGGAACTCCAAGGCATAGACCCTTCCAAAGTTCTCTCCTCCCACTGTGAGCAAGATCTCAGACTGGTCAGGCGTAGGACTAATGCCTGATAGACACTTCACCACAGGTCGAGGATCATCCCTTGATGACGTAATAAATCACAAGTTCCACTCCGCTGATGACGTCTGGGTCGACCCTAGAATCCTAGCTGTCCCCAACTGAAGAAAAGTACTGTAGCACACTACACACACACACACACAAACACACACACACACACACACACACACACACACACATATATATATATATATATATATATATATATATATATATGCCGGCTTCGTGGCTTAGAGGTTATGACTTTTCTCCGTAACCTCGTATACTCTCGTCAGGTAACGTGATGACGGTTCAAATCAGCAGTGGTTCGAATCGCATCGGTAACTTACGGGGTATGTGAGCCGGCCGCTCAGAAAGCAATGGCAAACTACTGAGCGTAATCTTGCCAAGAGATCAACATACAGCTGAAAGATGCTGGTGTTGACAGCTAAGTCCTGTAAAAGGATATGCTTAAAAAAAAAAAAAAAAAAAAAAAAAAAAAAAAAAAATATATATATATATATATATATATATATATATATATATATATATATATATATATATATATATATATATATATTGGGTTATATATATATATAAGAGTCGGGTTGCTCTTCTGTCTCTCAAGTTAATGGGAAACATTTACCAACAACCGATAACTTGAGCGCTGGCTCCATATTACCACAATGTCACAATTGCATGATCCAACAGGTGAATGTAAGAGCACAATCATATTCACATGTCACTATCGTAAACAGTTCTATAGGTATCAACTACCTGCACAGCCTACAATGTCTTTGTCCACAAACACCTAGGAATTGGGTAGATCCCTTACTGGCGGGAATCAATTGACGCTTCAGTCTTGGACCCTACCTGGATCGGATGACTTTATCTTCGTCGAACTCATTGCGGCGGTCTCAGCATCGACCTACCGAGCTATTCTCAACTCAGTTCTTTCAAGTGTTGACTTTGGCAGATTCAGATGACCGCTCCCAGTAATGGCTCAAACATCATCTTGATTGGCACTGGAACTAGTAGGTCCCGTTGAGTTCATGGTCCAACTCACGAATCTCCATCGTATATATATATATATCTATAACAGATCCTGAAACATGGAGGGTGGTGTGAGTACTCAACTACAACAAGGATACACTGCATCTCAACAATGACTCATGCCTCAGAGTAATATACATATCAAATATATGTTATACATTTCATCATCATCATCATCATAGATCAACTCTTCATTACAATGTACAGGCATGAGAGTGCAAGAGAAAGCAATAGTACACAAGTGTATATTCAAGTAACTCGTCTGGGCCACAGATAGCCCGATAGCACCAGCGTAGACTGTTTGACTCTGTCAAACCATATGCGCTACCTGGGGTTAGTCCACTCCTATTTCATCACGAACCACAACCCTAAAATACACCTACTTATCTTTCAGTGTAGCGGTTACATTATCTAGGAGGTGCCCAGCCGGACATATCCTCCTCACATAAATAACTCAACAATTAATCAATCACTTTACCCATTGATCAATTAATTAAACCTAACTCATTAATAACTATATAACATTAATAAATTATATACCTTATAATTCATTAATATAGTATCAATAAATTATAAATCATGAATTGTTAAACTTAACTAACAAACTCATAACACGGCCATAGCTTCTGTTCTGGGATCTCCGTCCCAGAACGTGGTTTGACCTTTATTAAGTGACCTTCATCCAGGTCGGTCAAGTCTGTGCCCGTCTAGCACAGCTATGGTGACCATCCACCGAGAACACTTTCCCAGAGCTGCTGTGGGCTAAGAGCACCTTTGTCCCGTGGCGAGTTAGGCCACGTCATCCCTTTTAGAGCGGCCTCCAGCCCCTTATCTTCTCAATCTCCAGTCCCACCAATCCTGCCCAATTAGCACCGAGGTCACTACTACTTCCTCACTTCATTGCTTAAGTGACTCCACTAACAGAATCAGGTTTATCGAAGAGAAGAACAGTAGAGACACACCATATTCTGTTCCTAGTTCGGATCTTCATCAACGCAAAGGCCTCGCTTACAGAGCGCCGCATCGCTCTCGGTCGGGTATGTTACTTCAACCCTCGGTTACGCAAAATCGCCTTGGTCGGACAAGCAACATAACAACCCATTGCTGGTGTCAAGGTGTTGGATGATAGCAGGACCGACTAGTGACAGAAGAGGGGCAAGGACTAATAGGACATAGAGACAGGACCTCTATAAAGGTATAGACAGCACCCAAGCTAGGACATAAGAACAGTAATAAGACTAGACTCGGGTGGGGACACTAATGTGTTATAGTTAGGACAACAGAGGGACCGACCCGAGAACAGGGGCGGGTACAATAGGTCACGGGGAATACCGTGACGACGTAAAGTAGAATAGAACTTAGAGGGTAACTAGTGCTAAGACGACAGTGCTGCGTGCAAAGAGAACGGCACGCAGAGTTGCGAACCCCACGAGGGAGTTTTGACCAAGTAGGCAAGCACCAACCTGAGCTGCCTCAGACAGGGGACTGGACGGCCTTCCGACTGGTCGTGGTGTTGTTCGGAAGCCATTACCTATAGTTGTGAATGCATGCGATGTTAACGAGAGAGTGACCGTGTTTGATAATGTAGATATATATATATATATATATATATATATATATATATATATATATATATATATATATATATATATATATATATATATATATATATATATATTGTGTGTCGAGTGGCGATGATGTTAATGATGTATCAGGCAGATAATGCCATGTTTGACTATCAGGCTTGTCTGAAAATAAACTCCGTATAAAAATATCTGTACGAGCTGAAGTTATTTGAAGTACGGATGATGTTGCCTGATTGTGAGTAAACACAAGACTGTGACAGGCAACATTCTAATGGTGTCAGAAGTCACGGATTAAACACATACCCAAACGCACGGCTGAATCTAAAAACATCCAGTAAAAAGGAGGATAACAGAAGATGTGCGCAGGCGAATGTGAAATATCTGACACCGATCTAATGGTGTCAGAAGTGCTTGAATCCACGCCTCAAATGAATTATATACAGTAAAGGATGATTACATAAGATGTGCGCAGGCGAATGTAATATATCTGACACCGTTCTAATGGTGTCAGAAGTGCTTGAATCCACGCCTCAAATGAATTGTATACAGTAAAGGAGGATAACATGACTTGTGCGCAGGCGAAGTGAATATATCTGACACCGTTCTAATGGGGTCAGAAGTTTCCCGAATGCACGCCTGAATTGAATTGTCTAGAGTGAAGTAGTTTAACAGAAATTGTGTGAGAGCCACAGATTGAACGCGTACCCAAACGCACGCCTGAAAATATTAGCAAAATACGGTTAAAGATTAAATTAAGATTGTGGCCGGAATGTAACGCAGTAGCGAGAACGAAAGATTGTGAAGTGCGCGGAATGACCGTTGAATGAACTGGTTACCGTTGCAAATGTGTTAACGTGTGTTTATTGATTGAAGTAATTTAGAGCAAAGTGAAATGAATTGTATTGTTGTGATTCTACCATGTGTTGTTAGACGTTTCAGTTGAAGGTCAAGCCCGAAGACATACGACAGACAGTGACATTACGATATTCAAAATTAAGCAAATTTAAAATTAATAAACCACATTTCAGTTTTTCTGTACAGGCAATGTTTCCAGTCAACTGAGAATACATTTTATGCATTTCTGTATAATTTATTCATATCAAATATTAATTGTTTGCGCTCTATACACCAGGATGTACATGAAATTGTGTGTAACATCCAGCCGAAATTAGCTTTAGAAATAGAGCAGATTTTTCTCCAACCGAAGGAAAGACTCTGATCATCGTCACGATCAGATAAGTATATATAATTTTGACTTGCATGCTAAAGTGGCATCTTTTTTTCCATTTTGTCCACTGTAAATTGATTATTATACAGGTGATCATCATTGTAGTTACAAAAGTGTGTGTAAGATAAATAATAACCATGTCGTCACTGAATGAACTGATAGAGGCAGGGAAAAATCTAAATTACACTGAGGAAAAATTAGAACAATTGGTAGAAAAGAAGTTTAAAGAATACACTGATAGACAAGCTGCAACAGACAGAGATGAGAGGGCAAAAGAACGGTTGCACCAGAAGGAGCTTGCAGAGATAGCTGAAAGTACCAAACTAAAACAATTAGAAATAGCTGAAAGTACTAAACTAAAACAAATAGAAGCAGCTGAAAGTACAAAATTGAAACAGCAAGAATTAGCTCTCAAACAGCAGGAGATAACTGAGACTAATAAAGTAAAGCAAGCAGAAATTGAATCCCAAACACAAATAAAAATAAAAGAGCTCGAAATTGAGTCTCATGTGCATATAGCTGCAACTAAACTCAAAAGTAAAGAGGAAGAGAACAAGTTTGCCAAATATAAAGGGATTGTGAAGCCATTTTGCCAAGGCGATTCTATCTCAGCCTGGTCAGAGAATGTAGAATACCAGCTAAAAGTCCAGGAAATACCAAAAAGCGCACTGGGCGATGATCTACATGAAGAATCTCTCCGGGGAGCCTTTAAAGGTAATAGAGTCAATTCCCCAAGACCTTAGGAATAATTATGAATATATTCACCAAAGAGTAATGCAGCATTTCCTGTTAGACGCCCCAGGGTACCAAATTCAATTCTCCAAGCTAAAGCCTAAGAGCAGTCAGACATTCATTGACTACGTCTCAACAGTACAAGACGTTTATAACAAATGGCTTAAAGCGGCTAAAATTAACAGTAATTACGAGAAACTTAGAGATCTCATGGTTATGGACAAAGTTATTTCAACCATCCACAGTCCATTTGCTAAGTTTTTGCAACAGTCAGACATATACTCTATAGAACAACTTGAAAAACGAGGGTCGGCATATTTCTCATCGAACAGAGATGTTTTCAAATCTGGGATAGAAGAAAGTGAAATTGTAGCAGCTGCTATGGGTAAACCACATAAACCGTACACATTTAGGGAAAACCAAAGGGGCAACCTACCACAATGCCCATATTGTAAATTTCAACACCCAGAATATTCTATGTGCGATAAAAATCCGAAATATCCAGAACACTTAGAGATGATCATAAAGAAACAGCAAACTAAGAGAGAAACCTTTATACGTGCTGTAAAATGTTTTTTTTTTTTGCCATTGTTTTGGGCATTATTCCTCTGCCTGTACTGGGAGGAAGAGATTGAAAGCAGTGAATGCAGTGCTAGTTGAGTCATCATCTGAGAGTGAGAGTGATATGGAAGAGATGTGTGAAAATAATGAAAATGTAGTGGCAGCGATTGATGTTTTGGATTTCAGTAATTGCACAACATGCCACCAGTACTTGAATTTCAGTTCTCCATTATATGTTTTGAAAAGTTACTTACTCTGTTTGCTCAATAATTTCCTAGTGATTTCTTCCTAAAACCTATCATTCAAGTTATTTTAATTATAAGTAGTTATTTATAATTTAAATTTAGTGAGATCCTTGCGCTTGATGCATTCATTACAGCACTTGTTTGAAGATAACAGCTCTGCTCTAATTCTAATAATTGTTTGTAAGAGAGACAGCTGAAGTCTATTCCATGCTTTGGTTTTTATGCATGTTAAAAGAGAGAACATCCTCTCCACTACATCACTGCTAATAGGTGTTATTAAGCAAGCAAGAGCAAAAGAAGCAAGCTCTTTAAATTGGGGATGTTTCATGACTCCTTACCAGAACTGCTCTGTATCTTTAGGCAGTCCATTTTCTTTTAATTGTTCTGCTTCTTTCCAATCTATAAAAGGCAATTTTCTGTATTGCTCTTCCACCGTGGCCGATAATTTTTCCAACGCTTGATGAATCGACCTTCATCGAAGAACTGCTACCACCTTCCTCATGACCACGGACATATCCGCTACTATAAGACATGTTATAAAAGTATGCGAATGTTATACTTCGAGCGTTAAATCTGTCTTAATCTCTATCTTGCAGCCTAACTGTCAAAGCGTTTCAATACCATCGCGCCATTCATCATCTGTGGAGCTTTTCGGTTTAATTACTCCATTTATTAGTATAGTAGTATATTTATAGTAGTATTAGTATATCTGCATTATTTGGCGTTGTTGTTTTAATTATTTTGATAACTAGATGTAACATTTGATTGAATATACAATGTTTAATCATTCTCAAGATAGTTATCTGTGAAAATGCTATCATGATTCTTCATTCTCTTCCTCGTCATCAACTTCATCTTCACTTTCTTCCATCTCAGCAATATCAGCTGCAGCATCATCATCATTATCGCCATTTTCATCTTGGTCATTTTTCTTAGGTTTGACCTTGACCCTGTCTGGAACAATAGGTTCAGGCCTGACATCATATGTTTTCCATTTGCCAGAGTTTTTCCACATGCCTTGGATCGTAATGTGGAAATTGGACATCTCATGGCCAAATAATTTCAGAATCCTACATTGTTCAGGATTTAAAACTTGTCCCTTTTCACAGACTGTGTGACCTCTCATCAGGTGAATGACTCCTTTTTTGAGTTGCGTGGGAAGTCCTAGCAGTCTCAACTGTGGCTCTAGTGAGTGTGAGAACTCAGGTAGAGGACCTTCATCAAGCTCCACAGTCTGGGTCGCCACTGTGCCAGACCGAGCATAGTCAGGTATGTACAGCTCATCGAAGTACTTTAAAACTTCCTTTTCTCCTTTGTTTGTGAACAGCAGTCCAGTCTGTACTTGCAAATGCCGCGTAAGCTTGTGCAGGTTTTCTCTATATTCCTCGTCTTCTGTCCTGCCAAGAGCAATTTGCATCACCTTGTTCTTGCCACAGAAGAACCTGCTGTGGCTTCACTCCTGGCGAATTTCTTTTCATTTCTCATGTTGTACACAAAAAATGAAATATTTGATTGAATTTTTTTTTTTTTTCAAATACATTGATATTTATTAAACTCAAACCACATAGGCTCACATTTCACAGGCGCCCTCAAGAAGTGTGCACAGGTTTCACAGAGAGATTCTCACAAGCAGCCACACATCACCCACATTCCACAAGCAGCCTCAAGTACTGTGTACAGATTTCACAGAGAGATTCTCAGATAAGTAACCACACACCATCCACTCAAGTCTTCAAATAAAACAGCTTAAAACACACAACCCCAACCCCACAAATGAAGCACAAACAAGGAGAGGGAAACAGGTCATTGAGGGGAACTTTAGTTCATTCAAACTGGACTTTGAGACCAGTGTCTGACAATGGAGTGTTCATAATTTACAATAAACAGGCAAGATTTCTGCACCACAATCTGCACTCTCATGCTCCCTTCTGTGCCCACCAGACCACACATTTCCTAAACAGCCAGGGTTATTTACTGTACAAGGCTTGGTATAATAGTTCATAACGGTGAGTCAAACAGGTTCTATCCAAACTTGAAGAGCAAGATTGCGACTTGGCCCAAATAGAAGTAAATGAAGTGTTTGGTTTCATTTGTCACGTAGCTGCCAAAGTTGCGGCCTACAATGCAGTGCCATGTTGGGTTGTACTTCTTGTCAAACTCTTTCTTGATATATGCGGCAATATCTTTTTCAATATTGTACTTTTCTAAGGCTTGTGTTGCACAATCGACGGCATCTTGCTGCATGTCCTCGGACATGTCAGCATTCTTGATCACAGCTTTTCTCTCAGACATTCTCAATGACAACTTGATAAATGCGCCGGTAGAGTGAAACGTTGGTACAGGACGGAGTTGGCTGGCAAGTGTCTGTGTGAAGATTCAAGACGACGACAACAAGTCGGAGATGGGCCGTGTTAGAGAGACAATGACACATCTGATTTTGACACAACAGTAGTTGATTGAATTTTTTTTTTTTTTAAACCTTTATTGAGTGTTAAGAAACATTTGCATTTGTATTGTTCGTGTTGTTACAGAGCGTTGCATGTGGAAGTGTAGGTGACATATGCGCAAATTTTTACAACATTTGTTTCAACATTTTTACATTTTATATGGGGGGTAACGAAATACGAGTACAAACAACAGCAAGACGATAGTATAGCATTTTTTCCCCCTCTCTGCCACCCTCTCACCCGTCAGCTCCAACCCCACCAATACCATCATCACCACTTGGTAATGAGGAAAAATGGCAGTAAAAACCTGTTGGAACCAACTGCTGAAGGCGGCAGTAGCATCAAAATCAACAGTGTCGAAAAGGTGGGGGTAAAAAGGGGGGGGGGGGTTGTCTAGGGGTATACTAGTTTACAATGCAGGAGGGGTAGTTGTTGCATTTGTATTGTTTGTGTTGTTACATGCGTACTGTGTGTTCAGTATTTGTGTGCGTGTTTTTACAGAGCGTTGCATGTGGGCGTGTAGGTGACATATGCGCAAAAATTACAAATATTTTATACATTTAAACATTTCTCCATTGACATTGTTGTAAGGAAATATTTTAAATCAAAAGCGTGATGGTAGAGGGCTGTTATTTTTTTCCCTGCCTCCCCGCTCTCCTGTCAGCTCCAAAAACTCCTACCAAGTACCATCACTCTCGGTGATGATAAAACGGCGGTGTAGAACTGAAACAAAACGGTGAGGGTGGCAGCAAAGACAACAATCACAGTATCAAAAGGGTGGGAAAGGGGGATGTGATAGTATACGCGTTTACAAAGCCATATATATTAATAGTGATTACATGATAATAATGCAAAGTAACAACCAAATACATAAATAAATATCATAGTGACAAGGAATAACAGTGCTGAGACTAGTGATAGACTCAATGATAATAAATAATAGTTTTAACATGTGATTTTATGTGCTAAATTGATTACCTTAGGAATGGTGTTTACATGAAATACATCTTATAATAATAATGACAAGGAATAAAAACCTACTAAGGGTGATGACAGCAATGCTAATATTAATAAACACAATGGCAGGATTTGTTTTGATAATGATCACATTTTCCAAACATGTGATTCTATTTGCTAAAATGATTTTCTTAGACATGGTGTTAAAATATGGCAGGTACCTACAATAACAATTGCATCCTGCACTGTTCAATAATATAGTAGGTGTAAAAAGGAGTTGGTTATCTTTTTTTTCTCCTTGCTTATTATTATTATTTTTTTTTTTAAATTATACATATACTTGCAACATGCAATGTTCAATAATAGTAGAAGTAAAAGGAGTTGGTTATCTTTTTCTCCTTGCTTATTTTTTTTTCTTATTTGTAAGGGTTCATTCATTTTTTCCCTTCCTCTTTTTTTTTTTTTTTTTTTTACTTTATGTAAAAAGTAAACAAGCATCAGTATTTGCACCACATTTTAACAATCTTTACATTTTTGTTTCCCTTGCCATCCTCTCACCAATTTGTTTCACTCCATCAATGCCCTTATCACCACTATCTGGGCAATGATGGTAAAGGCAGGATAGATATTTGAACCAAACCGGTGTGGGTATCAGCAAAGGCAGCAACAAACCACGAGCAAGGGGATGGGGGGCACATGGGAAAGGGATTTTGTTTATTACTAATGATGACAATAATAATAATGACAAGAAGAGACATACTGAGGGTAGTAATAGCCAATCTAAAAAAAAAAACTAGCAATGGTAATAATGGTTATGAAAATGATAAACTTTTTGCAAATTTTGGTTTCCATTTGCTAGGATGATTTTCTTTGGAATGGTGTTAACATAGCATAGCAGTGTACATACACAAGCCAAATATAGTTTTTAATAATAGTTGTAGTACAGGGAGTTGGTTTTTTTTTCCCCCCTCATTTCCTCAATCATTTGTATTTGCACAAATTTATTTCAGTATTATTGATTTGGTAACCATATGTGATTTTGTATTTATTCCTTCAACGCTCCCTCACATGATTCAAAAGGGGTGACAAGGAGAAAGGGAAATCTTTACATTTTTGTTTACCTTGCCGCACTCCCACTAATCGCTTTCACTCCAATGCCCCTCCGACCACCCTTAATGATGGTACAGGCAGGACAAATGTTTGAACTGACCGGTGGGGGTGGTAGCAAAGGCAACAAACTATGAGCAAAATGGGGCACTAGGGGAGATGAAGTTGTATAATAATAATGATGATATCACTAATACTTATAACATTAATGATACTAAGGATAATAAGGTAGATACTGAATACAAAGAAAAGGGGGAATCTTGCATGTTTCCCCCCTCACTATACTCTCCTCAACTGGTTTCACCCCACTAAAACCCTCATGCCAACTTTTAATGATGGTACAGGCAGGACAAGTGTTTGAACCAACCAGTTGGGGTAGCAGCAAGGGTAACAAAACATAAGCAACAGGGAGCGCAGGGGAGATGAAGTTGTAAAATAATAGTGATGAAATCAATAATACTTGTAAAATCAATGATACTAAGGATAATGGGGTAAGTATTGACTGCAAGGATAGGGGAAGATTTGATTGAATTTTTTTTTTTTTTTTAAAACTTTTATTGAGTGTTAAGAAACAATTGCATTTGTATTGTTCGTGTTGTTACAGAGCGTTGCATATGGAAGTGTAGGTGACATATGCGCACATTTTTACAACATTTGTTTCAATATTTTTACATTTGAAATGAAGGGTAACGAAAAACGAGTACAAACAACAACAAGACGATAGTATACTATTTCCCCCCCCCCCCTCTGCCACCCTCTCACCCGTCAGCTCCAACCCCACCAATACCATCATCACCACTTGGTAATGAGGAAAATGGCAGTAAAACTTGTTAGAACCGACCGGTGAAGGCAGCAGCAGCATCAAAACCAACAGTATCGAAAAGGTGGGGGGGGGGGATTGTCAAGGAGTATCCTAGTTTACAATGGAGGAGGGGTAGTTGTTGCATTTGTATTGTTTGTGTTGTTACATGCGTACTGTGTGTTCAGTATTTGTGTGCGTGTTTTTACAGAGCGTTGCATGTGGGCGTGTAGGTGACATATGCGCAAAAATTACAAATATTTTATACATTTAAACATTTCTCCATTGACATTGTTGTAAGGAAATATTTTAAATCAAAAGCGTGATAGTAGCGGGCTGTTATTACTTCCCCTGCCTCCCCGCTCTCCTGTCAGCTCCAAAAACTCCTACCAAGTACCATCACCCTCGGTGATGATAAACATGGCGGTATAGAACTGAAACAAAACGGTGAGGGTGGCAGCAGAGACAACAATCACAGTATCAAAAGGGTGGGAAAGGGGGATGTGATAGTATACGTGTTTACAAAGCCATATATATTAATAGTGATTACATGATAATAATGCAAAGTAACAACCATATACATAAATAAATATCATAGTGACAAGGAATAACAGTGCTGAGACTAGTGATAGACTCAATGATAATAAATAATAGTTTTAACATGTGATTTTATGTGCTAAATTGATTACCTTAGGAATGGTGTTTACATGAAATACATCTTATAATAATAATGACAAGGAATAAAAACCTACTAAGGGTGATGACAGTAATGCTAATATTAATAAACACAATGGTAGGATTTGTTTTGATTAATAATGATCACATTTTCCAAACATGTGATTCCATTTGCTAAAATGATTTTCTTAGACATGGTGTTAAAATATGGCAGGTACCTACAATAACAATTGCATCCTGTACTGTTCAATAATATAGTAGGTGTAAAAAGGAGTTGGTTATCTTTTTTTTCTCCTTGCTTATTTTTTTTTTTTAATTATACATATACTTGCAACATGCAATGTTCAATAATAGTAGAAGTAAAAGGAGTTGGTTATCTTTTTCTCCTTGCTTATTTTTTTTTCCTTTTTTTTTTCTTTCTTATTTGTAAGGGTTCATTCATTTTTTCCGTTCCTCTTTTTTTTTTTTTTTTTTTAACTTTATGTAAAAAGTAAACAAGCATCAGTATTTGCACAACATTTTAACAATCTTTACATTTTTGTTTCCCTTGCCATCTTCTCACCAATTTGTTTCACTCCATCAATGCCCTTTTCACCACTATCTGGGCAATGATGGTAAAGGCAGGATAGATATTTGAACCAAACCGGTGTGGGTATCAGCAAAGGCAACAACAAATATTAGCGAGGGGAGGGGGGCACATGGGAAAGGGTTTTTGTTTTATTACTAATGATGACAATAATAATGATGACAAGAAGAGACATACTGAGGGTAATAACAGCCAATATAAAAACCAGCAATGGTAATATATATAATATTATACTTATATTATACAATAATACTTATAACATCAATGATACTAAGGATGATAAGGTAGGTATTGACTACAAGGATAGGGGAAAGTCTTTACATGTTGTTTCCTCGCTACTCTCCCACCGATTGGCTTCAATCACCAATGTCCCTATGACCACTGTAATGGTGGTACAGGCAGGGCAAATGTTTGAAACAAATTAGTGGGGGTAGTAGCAAAAGCAACAAACCTTAAACAAAAAAAAAGGGGGGGGGGACATGGGGGATGAAGTTGTAAAATAATAATGGTGATATCATTAATACTTATTTAATTAATGATACTAAGGATAAAAAGGGTAGGGTAATGATAGTAAAAAATAATAATGTTAATGATAGTAATAATAATACTAATAATAATAAAATAAATAATAATAATAATAATAATATTAGTATAAAGGATATGTGATTTTATTTACTAAAATGATAATCTTAGTTGTGGTGGTATTGAATTTTTTTTTTTTTTTTTTTTTTTGGGTTTGGCGGTCATCCCAGACTAGCTGGTTCCCCGCCTCCCCTGTTTTTGGCGTGGACCCTTAGTCCCACTGTGAGCTATTGCCCACAGTGGTCCACCAGGCCCACATTTAAAGTGATGCTAATGTGAGGTTTTTTTTTTCTTTTTGGATCACCCGGCCCCCGACCAGACCAGGCGCACTACTGGAAGGGGCAGCAAATGCGTCTGATCTTAGCCAAGGGACCGAGAATGATCATCCCGGCCTCCGGCTAGACCAAGCGCACTACTGTCTGGGGGCCAGCAAATACACTTGATCTTAGCCAAAAGGCCGAGAAGCGATGGTATTGGTGGTGGTATTGAATTTTTTTTTTTTTTTTTAAACTTTTATTGAGTGTTAAAATCGTTGCAAAGTGTATTGTTTGTGTTGTTACAGAGCGTTGCATGTGGAAGTGTAGGTGACATATGCGCAAATTTTTACAACATTTGTTTCAACCTTTTTACATTTGAAATTGGGGGTAAAGAAAAACGAGTACAAACAACAACAAGACGATAGTATACCATTTTTTTTCCTCTGCCACCCCCTCACCTGTCAGCTCCAACCCCACCAATACCATCATCACCACTTGGTAATGAGGAAAATTGCAGTAAAACTTGTTAGAACCGACCGGTGAAGGCAGCAGCAGCATCAAAAACCAACAGTATTTAAAGGGTGGGGGGGGAAGGGGGGGGGGGGTTGTCAAGGAGTATCCTAGTTTACAATGCAGGAGGGGTAGTTGTTGCATTTGTATTGTTTGTGTTGTTACATGCGTACTGTGTGTTCAGTATTTGTGTGCGTGTTTTTACAGAGCGTTGCATGTGGGCGTGTAGGTGACATATGCGCAAAAATTACAAATATTTTATACATTTAAACATTTCTCCATTGACATTGTTGTAAGGGAATATTTTAAATAGAAAGCGTGATGGTAGCAGGCTGTTTTTATTTCCTCTGCCGCCCCGCTCTCCTGTCAGCTCCAAAAACTCCTACCAAGTACCATCACCACCGCTCGGTGATGATAAAACATGGCGGTGCAAAACTGTTTACAAACAACCGGCGAGGGTGGCAGCAGAGACAAAAATCACAGTATCAAAATTGTGGGAAAGGGGGATGTGATAGTATACGCGTTTACAAAGCCATATATATTAAAAGTGATTACAATGATAATAATGCAAAGTAACAACCAAATACGTAAATAAATATAATATTAATAGTGACAAGGAATAACACTGATAAGGCCTAAGGGTGATGATAGTGATAGACTCAATGATAATAATAATAGTACTAATAGTTTTAACATGTGGTTCCATGTGCTAAATTGATTTTCTTAGGAATTGTGTTTACATAAATTACATCTTATAATAATTATGACAAGGAATAGAACTACTAAGAGTGATAACAGCAATGCTAATAAACACAATAATGATCACATTTTCCAAACATGTGATTCCATTGGCTAAATGATTTTCTTAGGAATGGTGTTAAAACATGGCAGGTACATACAATAAACAATTTCATCCTGCACTGTTAAATAATATAGTAGGTGTAAAAAGGAGTTGGTTATCTTTTTTCTCCTTGCTTATTGTTTTTTTTTTTTTTTTTTTTACATATGCATGCAATGTTCAATAATAGTAGAAGTAAAAGGAGTTGGTTTTATTTTTCTCCTTGCTTATTTTTTGGTCATATTTGTAAGGGTTCATTCATTTTTTCCCTTCCTCTTTTTTTTTTTTACTTTTTATAAAAAGTAAAACAAGCATCAGTATTAGCACAAACTTTTTTTTACAATCTTTACATTTGTGTTTCCCTTGCCATCTCCTCACCAATTTGTTTCATTCCACCAACCTTATCCGGGCAATGATGGTAAAGGCAGGGTAATTATTTGAACCAAACCGGTGTGGGTATCAGCAAAGGCAAACACAAACCATGAGCAAGGGGAGGGGGGCACATGGGAAAGGTTTTTTTTGTTTATTACTAATGATGACAATAATAATAAGGCAAGAAGAGGCATACTGAGGGTAATAACAGCAATTTTAAAAAACAGCAAGGGTACTAATAGTTATGAGAATGATAAACTTTTTTACAGTATGTGATTCCATCTGCTAGGATGATTTTCTTTGGAATGGTGTTAACATAGCCTAGCAGGTACATACACTTGCAAACTGCAGTTTTTAGTAATACTTGGAGTAAAGGAGTGGGTTATATTTTCCTACTTGTTTTTTTCCTAAATGTAGGGGTTCATTCATATTTTCCTCTGTGTTCTCTCTTTCTTTTGTTTTTTAAATAAAAATTTAACCAAGCATTTGTATTGACACAAGTGTTTACAGTATCATTGGTTTGGTAACCATTTGTGATTTTGTATTCATTCATTCAACACTCACTCACATGATTCAAAGGGGGTGACAAAGAGAGGAAGGGACATGACCACTCTTTATGATGGTACAGGTTGGACAAATGTTTGAAAACAAAATAGTGGGGGTAGTAGCAAAAGCAAACAAAACTTAAGCAAAGGTGGGGGGGGGGGGACATGGGAGATGAAGTTGTAAATTTATAATGATGATATTCTTAATACTTTTCAAATTAATGATACTAAAGATAATAAGGGTAAGGTAATGATAGTAATAATAATAATGATCATAATAATAGTAGACATTTCCATAATAATAAAAATAATAAATAAACAACAAACATATATTAATAATAATAGTAATAATAATAATAATAAATAGTATAATAGATATGTGATTTTATTTACTAAAGTGATAATCTTAGTAGTGGTGGTGGTATAGCACAACAAGTGCATTTAAAGCAAACCATTCCATAAATAGTAATTTGGAATGGGAGGAGTTGATTTTCTTTTCTCCTTTTTTCTTTTCCCCTTATCTATAAGGGTTGAAACCATCATTTTGAAGCAAATAAAACAAGCATTTATACTTCCATTATTCTTTACCTAAGGGATTTTCCATTGGTCTTTTGACCATATGTGATCTTTTTTAATCATTCACTCACCATTCACTCACAGTTTCTACTTTCTTTCTCGCCATCATGTATACCAAATTTGTAATAAAATAAGGAAGAGTACATATGATTTACTCTGGAAATAGTTGTGATATCTTGTGTGTGTACATAAAGGAAATTAAATGTGTGTTATATGTGTGGTGTTTGTATCTGGCAAAATTTCTGCAGGTCCATATAAGTTGTCTGTAGTAAGAAAGTGCTACAAGTAGTTTTGTATGTATGTCCTTAGCTGTCTGTGGTATAGTATTGAGAAAAATTGCTTTATATATGTCGGTTTGTTTGCCTGTGTGTGTTTGTATGAGGTGTTTTAGTGTTGCGTGGGTGGCAGTAATTGTTGGACATGTATAATAGATGTGTTCCTCTGTCTCTTGTGTGTTGTTTCTACATAATTGACATTGTTTGGATATGTATGCTTCTACCTGTGTTGTTGGGGTCATACTGTATAACAGTCTATATGTGATCTCCCTAGCTTTTGGTGTTATGTGTTTGTTGTGTAGGTTTGAAAAGGTGCATGTGAAGTCTGTCATGAAGTATTTGTGTCCTTTTTTAATCCTAAGTCTTAGTGATGGTGCTTGTTCTCTAACTAAATGTTTGTATATTTTGTGTGTTGTTTGCTGTATTAAATGTTCATGTCCTTTTATTGCCTGTATGCATGTCTGATAGAATGTTGGCAGTCTTCCCTGGTAGTGTGCAGTTGCATTGTTAAGAGGTGTGAGATGTTTGATGTTGTGGCCTATGTAGTATAGTGCTAGTCTGTTCTGTTCTGGGTGTCTGATGATTTTACCTATGTGACTGATTCTAAGTGACAGTATTTTTGTCTGGATGTCTTATAGTCCAATCCCGCCTTGTTTCCTGTCTTGTATGAGAGTTTTGTGCTTGATGCTGTGTATTGTGTTGGTGAAGATGAAGCGTCTGATTTGTATGTTTATGTTTGTGACGGTCTGTTTGGGAGGGTCTAGTACTGTCGCTAAGTATAATATTTTGGGTATTATGTATGTGTTGACTATTGTGCTTCTACCAAATATTGTGGATGTTTTGTACCTGTACCTATGTAACATGTCTATGATCTGTTCAGTCAGTGAGTGCCATGTCTGTTTGTGTGTTTTTGTGGGATCACATGGAAATGTGATCCCATACAGCTTCATGGTGTCTGTGTGTCTCAGGTCTGGAGGGAAATCAGACTTTTGTTTCCACTTTCCTAGGCCCATTATCTGTGACTTCTGTATATTTACTTTGGCTCCACTGCCTTTTCCAAAATGGGTAAAGGTGTGGAGTATATTCCTTATTGATGTGTTGCTGGTGGGAAAGAAGGCAGTGTCATCTGCATAGGCGATGAGCTTCTGCTCTCCTATCCCATGCAGGAAGGTTCCTTTAATACTAGTGTCTTGCCTTATCTTCTCTAATAAAGGTTCTAGGGTGAGCACATACAGGAGTGGTGATAAGGGACATCCCTGTCTTACAGATCTCGTGAGCCTGAAGCTAGCTGTCAGTGAATGGTTCACCAACACTCTGCTCTCAGGATTTTTGTACAAGATCTGTATCCACTGCCTGTAGTACTCTCCTATGTTACAGTGTTCTAGTGTCCTATGCAGGTAAGTGTGGGAAATTCTGTCGAAGGCCTTCTCTTGATCCAAGGATAAGATGGAGGATGGACAGTCTTTTCCATGTGTGTAGTTGATAATATCTCTAATGAGATGTGTGTGGTTGTGTATATTTCTGTCTTTGACACTGCACTGTTGGTCTGGGTGTATTAGTGTTGGCATGAAAGGTTTAAGTTTGTTGGTGAGTGATTTGGCGAGTATCTTGTAGTCTGTGTTGAGTAAGGAAATTGGTCTGTAGTTCTTGATTTGTGTTTTGTCAGTTTTATCCTTGCATATGAGTGTAATGTAAGACATGTTGCAGCTGTCCGGAAGATTTTTTTTGTCAAAGGCTTCCTGATAGACTTTGAGGAGAAGATTGCCTAGAATAGGAAAGAAGTGTTGGTAGAATTCTACTGTCAAACCGTCTGGTCCTGGAGTTTTGTCTTTGTTTAGTGTGCTTAGTGCCTGTGTTATGTCTGTCAGTGTCAGTTCTGTGTCCAGTGTGTCTTTGTCTGTGTCAGATAATTTCTTTGTGTACTGTAAGAAGTTGTCTTGTATCTGTGTGTCGATTGTCTCTGCTGTGAATAGTTGTGTGTAGTGTTGTTGGAAAGCAGTCTCTATGTGTGGTGTTTCTGTCTGCATGTTTCCTTGCATGTCTGATATTTTGCTTATTTGTCTGTTACGTTGTACATTCTGTTCTATTGCCAAATATTGCCTCGTAGCTGACTCTTGTGTAATTGTGTTGAGTTTTGTTCTGAGAAGAGCACCCAGATATCTGTGTTGTTGGTGTTCTTCTAGTTGTGCTTCTAATGTGTGTAAGTGATGTGCGTCTCTGTCTGTTTGTTTTGTTAGTCGTATGGCTGTCTGTATGATGCGCTCCTGTCTTAGTCTGTCTTTGTGGATCATGGTTGCTAGATGTTGTGTTCTGCTTCGTATGGTGTTTTTCAATAAGTCCCAGTATTGTGTGATGTTCTTAGTCGGTATATTGTCTGTGTACGTGTGTATGAGCTGTGTCATATATTTTACATATTCTGAGTGTTCCAATAATAAATTATTGAACTTCCAGTGAGGTGACCTTTTGTTTGGCTGCGTGTTTGTGCTGTTTGTGCTGATGTGTACTAGTATTGCTTTGTGGTCTGTGTAATCTAATGTTTCCCGTAGGTGTTTGGTTTGTATGATGTGATGTGTTGCGGGCGTGTAAATCCGGTCTAATCTAGATGATCTGTTGTGTGTTTTGTTTGTGTATGTCGTTTCTCTACTGTCGGGGTGTGTATGCCTGAATGCGTCTGTGAGGTTGTGTGTATCGATGATATTTCGTAGTGTGTCAAGTTGATGTAAGCTGTCCCTGCCGGCTCTCCTCAGCTGTTTTCTCACCTCCCCACCTACCACGTCTAAATCTTCAAGTACACAATTGTAATCGCCGGCAAGAACAATATTTTGTCCCCTGTATGTCTGTGTTAGTAAGTCGTCTAAATTTTCATAAAATAGAGGTTGATAATTGTAGTTAGGTGGTGCGTGTATGTTCACAATGACAAATGAGTGTGTGTCGTTTTTAACTTGAACTGTGGAAATTCTACCTTGTGCGTCTGTGTGTGTTCTAAAAATAGTCCACGTGTCGGAAATTTGGAGAATGGCTGTCCCTGACCCTACGTTATGTTTCGCCAAACTGAAACACGAGTTTCTTAATCCTAACCGTGTTACTAAATCTGCTGCTTGAAAGTCTGTTTTAATGTTTGTTTCTTGTAATAAAAGAAAATCTGGCTTGTGTTTGTGTATGAGTGTGACTATATGTTGTGATTTCATTGTCATACCACGAATATTCAAACTAATTAAACATAAGTTGTCTGCCATTTTTAAAATATAATTAAACAACATGGTGGTTAAATTAAGTGATTACCTTGATCTTTCCTGTGGTAATTTAATTCTGGGTTGCGTCTTCGGGTTTGATGGTATGTTTGTAGTTTTCGTTTTCCTTGTGTTCTTCGTCGGTGTCTTCGTCAGTGTTTATAAAAAGTGGTCCTTCGTTGTCGCTGTTTTCATCCTGCTTTGTAGCAGCTTTCTTGAATGGTTTGGAAGGAGAAGGGGAAGATCTTCCTTCCTCTTCTCTCATGTCTTTGTTGCCTGAGGAATTTTTCCTCTCTGCCCTCTGTCTTTTTCTGCCGTAGAGGACAGTTTGGAAATCTTCGTCGTTGGTTTCTTGTGAAATTGTTTTTGCTTGAGTTTCTGCGTCTGTCTCCGTGGTCACCGGTCCGCCAGCTACCTCGACGTCATCTTGGGCGGCGTTGTCCTCGACTGGCCTCGTGGTTTCTTTTTGGCCGGCTGTCTCGGCGACATCTTGTTTTTTGTTGTTTGAATTTGTGTGAAGTTTCCCCCCGAGTGAGGGGAACTCCTCTTGCGATCTTTCAGTTGGTTGTGTGATATTTATATTGTCTTTCTTCTGCCTCCGGCACGGGCATTTGTTGGCCCAGTGTGAGTCCAGGCCACATGTAGGGCATTCGGTGCGACGACCCACTATTGTGAACATAATACGGTGGTCTCCTGCGATTTTCACAGGAGCTGTAATCTTGGCGTAATGAGGTATTGGTTTTTTTGGGGTACAAAGAACTCCCCATTTTCCGCCACCGTACTTGATGCGGAATACTTCCGCATTTTCGTCACCCATAGTCTGTTTTACGATGAACTTGACTCCCTCTGGAGGAATCGTGTTGGGCAGCCAATGGGTCGTCACCCGTTCTCGTTCCTTTTCAAAGTGTTCGATCGACACTTCGAGTCCCTCGGTCGGCAGTTTTATTGTGGTGGTATTGAATTTTTTTTTTTTTTTTTTTTTTAGGGTTTGGCGGTCATCCCAGACTAGCTGGTTCCCCGCCTCCCCTGTTTTTGGCGTGGACCCTTAGTCCCACTGTGAGCTATTGCCCACAGTGGTCCACCGGGCCCACATTTAAAGTGATGCTAATGTGAGGGTTTTTTTTTTTTTTTTTTGATCACCCGGCCCCCGACCAGGCCAGGGATGATCAATCTCGGTCCCTGTGGTGGTATTGAAGGCGAAAGATTTATACGTTGTGAAGAGAAACCAGAGTAAACCAATCTTCTGTTTAGATAGACGTGGCCTAGCAGACAAAGAAATAAATGATTTACTAAACAATATATATTACACAAATATTTAGTGTCTTAAATTTAAATAATAATGAAAATTGTGTAAAGCTTTTATAATCGTAACATTCCATTGATACTCTCCAAAATATGAATAAAATTTTTACAGAAATAAACATATACTTCTCTTGCAAAATAGCTATCAGTACAAGTATAGTGAAATCTATAATTGTTCCCCTTGATTGCTAAAGCCGAAAAATGACTTCAACCTAAATGAAATTATTTTCCTTGTAATAAAAGAATAACAACAGTTTTAAATATTGAGCACAACCCCCATTAGACTATTCATATGGTCTTGTAATTCAACTTCTGATTTTGCTATTAGTGCTTGGTCGTCCGCAAACAGTTCTTTAATGGTTAGATTTGTAGATGGTTCTTCTTCTGTGTTCTCGTCGTGCGGTGTTCTCGTGATCTGCATTTGGCTGGTTTCTTTACATATGTTGTCTATATATGTTATATGTAACGCGCTCGTCACTTGAACCACATACTGTCAACATACTTGTCTGTTTGTATAGTTGGTTATTAGATGACATATTAACAAAACAATCCAGTTTTATATCAATTTGTGACAAATACGACTATAATGTGAGTTTTGTGGCTATAAATGTTTTGCTTTAATCGAAATTAACTATTAATTAATCGTAAATTTTTCAAAAGTTAACAATTAAATTTAAATTAATCGGTCTCAGCCCTAATATATATATATGAGAGAGAGAGAGAGAGAGAGAGAGAGAGAGAGAGAGAGAGAGAGAGAGAGAGAGAGAGAGAGAGAGAGGCAGCAGCAGCAAAAGCAGCAGCAGCAGGAGAAAAAGACGTCATCCGCAGATCTGGTTTACAAAAAAAGAGTAATTAACCGTTTGCTGGCATGCATAATTTCACTTCCCTGCATGAGCGTGTGACAACGCTTTCCCCCGGCTCATACTAGGAGTTAATAAACCAATGCACGTGCGTTTACTGGGCTGTGTGTGCGCGACTCGCGTCGCGAGATGTCGCCTGACAACCGTTGGAAGACTGGAGACGACAGCCGTGTAAACCACACGCTGGGGAATTCTGTATGGTTGCTGGATTTGCTGCTAAACGAGTCTTGTGTGCACTCTTGCACGGGATTTCAAATCCGATAGCTGAGGATAAAACAACTTCAGCACGCTTTTCTCACTGTCAACTGTCGAGTGGCTTGTTTGTGTGTTTGTGCGTGTGGTATATACACATATTTTGTTGTATATGTTTCACCTTCAAGCGTCACTGTATTTTTCGTACATTTTGGATCGTATTATTTGAAATTCAGTATCTGATTCCCTGGACAAGAGGGAGCTGGCATTTTGGTGAGTTAAATAAATGTTTTGATAAGTTATAAACATTGAGGTCGTGGAAGGCCATGCGGGTTGGGTTTAACTGTTGGCTAAGATCAAAGCTTAGCTTCGGCTTTTTTGGCTAAGATGATCACGTGACACACAGGGACGTGGGGATCTAATGGGGCAGCTCTGGCCCCTGGGGAAACCGCGAGCCCTTATAAAACACAAATTTGACTGTTGGAGATGAAGCAATAGTCCCAGGCCACAACCTGCGTGGCGATTGCTTGAACTAGCAGTCGTTTTAACCCTTCCTGTCTAAACCCTCCCAGCATACACCAGCAGTGGTTCTCTACTACTACTACTATTACTACTACTACTACTACTACTACTACTACTACTACTACTACTACTACTACTACTACTACTACTACTACTGCTGCTGCTGCTGCTGCTGCTGCTACTACTACTACTACTACTACTTCTTCTTCTTCTACTACTACTACTACTACTACTACTACTACTACTACTACTACTACTACTACTACTACTACTACTACTACTACTAACACAAAAGAACAATTCAGGTTTTATTGTCGTTGCAGATTGTTTCGTGCTTTTATCTCTAGGTGCGCTTAGAATGTGGTTCGGTTAACATGATACATCCCATAATATGCATAATATGGGGTCCAAATGTTGCTGTTATGTATCCGGGGGCGGGGTTGGGGTGAGCGCCCAACCTTGCATAAATACCCTAAATGGCTCGTGCATTCATCACCACTGCAGCAAAAGTCCTCCTGGCCTTCTTGTGGGGGACCTGTTTTAACTAACAGGAGAAGGGGTTGCGGCGAGTCACTGGCGCCGAGAAAAAGCCAGAACGCTCTAGATGTGTATGCACGTATGTGCATGCGCAGACACGTGTATGCGTGTATACACACCTAAACTCGAGTAAGACCACAGTCTGCTCTAGCAAAGGACAGGTGCTGAGGCGGCCATCCTCACTGTCAGCCCTTCACAGATTGGAAGACTTGAAAAGGTACAAAACGAAGCCATGCGCATCATTTTGGGCTGCACGAGAGACACCAGCTGTGTAGCAATGAGATACCTCCTTGACTTCCCGACAATGGAACACAGGATCAAGATCTGGAGAGCTCGTGCATACTTAAAAATAAGTGCAGATGAGCAGCACCCTCTGCATGACGCTATATTCAGAGAAAAGGGTGACAGGCTAAAGAGGGGCAAATCATGGATGGGTCGGGCGGAAGATGTCGTCAGACAGGTCTGCAGTCTTACCAGTATCAACCCCGGTAAGGAATGGGTGCCGGTGCCTCCAGCTTTTAAGTGCACTTTCCCCTGCATTATCACACTTGACAGACGGTGCAGAGAGCAGAACCCTGCCGCTGTCAGTGCAGAGGTTAACGCGCTCATCTATGAACACTCAGATAGCCCCGAAATGCTCATCTTAACAGATGGATCTGTTGTAAAGCAGCAGAGAAGTGCGTGGGCATTTACAGCCCGTTCAGCGGGCCGAACCGTTCAAGAATCCAGTGGTGCCCACTCTATGACCACGAGCAGCATGACGATGGAGGTGATGGCAGTTACACAGGCCTTCATATGGCTGGAATCACAGCATTATACCAACGTTTGTGTACTAAGTGATTCAATGAGCATGATTCAGAAGGTCGAAGCTGGATCTGTACGTAGACAGTGGACTGAATCGCTGCGGAAGTCTGTTGTCCGTAAAGTCACCTTCATCTTCGTCCCGGGACATGCGGGAGTCGAGGGAAATGAACGAGCTGACAAACTGGCTGGCTCTGCACCCCCTGTAGATGGCCAGCCCATGGATCGTGCCGATGTTATTAACGTCCTTAAAGATATGGCGAGAACAGAGGACTTTGACGTCAGTGAATCCACATCGCTGTCCAGGATGAAAGACTTGGGAGTAAGAATCGGCACGGCGCGAGAGGTACATCGGGAAAACAAAGCGCCTCGTCAACCAACACAGAACTGGCACTATTAGCCACCGGACGCTGATGCATATGCTGGGGGGAGGATCTGAGCACCTATGGACATGTCCGGAGTGCAATGAAGATACCCCAATTGATAACTGATAACTGATAACAGGTCTGAAGACGGAGGCACACCACAGAAATCAGGATGCCATGCAATCACGTCATGAAATATGTCGAAAACTACTAAATGTTATGGTGCTCGCCCTGCTTTGGACCCCTAGGCAGGTGCAGTGCCGGACCCTATGCCTCGAAAGGGTCCAACCACAACTACTGAAGGTCCATCTCAAATGTCTTGTGGAGCCAGGGGACCTGAGAATAGAGCGTCTGGCCATAACAAACAAAGACTAAAAATAATTCACTGGAATGCGGAGAAAGTCAGAAAGAAAACATCTTGAACCAAAAAAAAAAAAAAGTAAGCGTATGTTGCTTGCAAGAAACTCACCTCAACGAAAATATAACCTTCAAAATCAGAGGCTACCAGTGTTACCGGTCTGACAGAAAGGACTGGCGAAAGGTGAAATACTGACCTTTGTAAAAAAAAAAAATAACATCACTGGTTCCCAAATTGAAGTTTACATGGAAGGGGCTGAGTATCAGACACTTAAACTTAAGACACAATACACATCTTCATCTTATCAATTACTACTGTCCAAGTGACCGCCCACAGGCACTGTACACACTACCATTAAAAGAAAAAAAAAGTGATTGTGTGTGGCGACTTCAACAGCCACTCGCAGAGCTGGGGCTATGATCACATGGACCAGAGAGGAGAGAGACTAAATGACTGGCAGGATGAGAATAAATGCATCTTGATTAACAAGCCGTCCGACCCACATACTTTCTACTTGAGATCATGGTACACTACAACTACACCTGACCTAGTTTTTCATTCACCAGACCTAGAGTGGAACATTACACGAATTGTTGGGAAACAACTTGGTGGCAGTGACCATCGGCCAGTCTTTCTAACTGTAGAAAATGAGCTTGTAAGTGAAAGCAGCACCCTCTCGAGGTGGAACTACAAAAAAGCAGACTGGACAGTCTACAAGCATTGCACCAGAAAACTGGTTAGAAACCTGAGTATTGAGAAAAACATAAATAAAGTAGTTGAAGAGTTTGGTAACTGCATACTATAGGCAGCACGAGAAACATAATCAAGAGGAGCCCGTAAACATTATAAACCCTACTGGAGTAGTGAACTAGAACAATTGCATAATGATGTGGAAGTGTGTAGAAGGCAAGCAAAGGCCAAACCCAGCCAAGAGCACCACAATAAATACCAACACGCAAAAGCCAAATTTCAAAGGGCCAAGCTGCAGGCTAGACGGAAAAGCTGACAGGAGAAAACAGAGTCATTGAACTTTGAAAGAGACACAAGGAAGTTGCGGAAGCTAATAAAACAACCTAACGATGAGGGCACACTGAGAAACTCAAAAATTGCACTACATAAAGACGGAAACATCTTAAATTAACAGGAAAGCAAGCAGCTGGCCATTTTGCGGACTCATTCGGACAAGATAACAATATCGAACTTAGCCCAGAGAAACAACAAGGGATTCGAGAGAAATGGCAACATACATAACAGAATGACACAATACATGAGGTTTTGGAGGCACCTATCACAATTAAAGAATTGGAGCTAGCCATAATCAAAACTGAAAATGAGAAAGTCACCAGGAGCTGATGGTATCTCCAATGAAATGATTAGGAACCTAGGAACAGAGGCCAAAGCAAAGCTGTTGCAGATCTTCAATAACTGCTGGACCTTAACAATGTTCCACAAGCCTGGAGAGTAGCAATCATGATACCCCTCCTAAAATCAGAGAAATATAGTTCCATTGCCCCTAGCTACATACCAATTAGCCCCACCAGCTGTCTCTGCAAAATAATGGAGCGCATCATTAATCACAGACTGCAGTGGTACATTGAAAGTGAAAACATCCTTGTGCCACAGCTGGCTGGCTTTAGGCAGTGCTACTCTACGGAAGATCAGACAACCTACCTCTCTCAAGAAATTAAGGATGCATTCCAAGAGAAGAAGCTGGTGCTTGCGGCATGGATAGATCTGAAGAAAGCCTTTGACACAGTCTGGAAAAAGGTCTGATGAAGAAATTGAGAAACTATAAAATGAATGTAAGAATGTACAAATGGGTGAAAGCATACTTACACAACAGAAGAGCCCGAGTACAGATAGACGGATTCAAGAGCAAGAAAGTACTACTGCATCACGGTGTTCCCCAGAGCGGAGTCTTGTCCCCCACACTTTTTCTAATCTTCATCAATGGTCTTGTTGCTAATCTACCGCATGGAATTAAAGCGGCAAAAAAGGGGGGGGGGGACTGCGTGGTCTCGAGGTATGGTGTCCGACTGGAGTGCTGGAGGTCTCGGGTTCAAGCCCCGGTGAGGACCGCGATATTTTCACGTGGACTTCTAGTAATAAACTTTTCCCTGGTCTCTGGGTAGTGAGATCGGACGCCCGTGTGTAGTGTTGCGCACGTAAAAAATCCCTTGGCAGTTGGAAATCGAAAAAGAATAGCATAACGGCGCGGCCCGGGCAAAATTTCGAGTTAAAAATCAACCCAAAAGTATTTCAGGATCATCGCCGGTGCTACGGAGTTCGTGCACTGAGCTGAGTTTCTCCAGACTCTGGCTTGAGTTAGGAGAAGAACGGAGCACTTATGGGTTACATCTGTGTGCCGTGATATTGATCCTTCGACTAAACTAAATTAAACTAAACTAAAGCGGCAATGTACGCTGATGACCTGATTCTGTAGAGCACAAATGAACATGCATCAGTGGCTACCAGATCGCTACAAAGAGCAGTAGATGGATTTGCTGCATGGGAAAATAGATGGTGTGTCAACACTGACAAGTGCAGCACCACTCAATTTATCCTCTCTCCGAAACAAAAGGCATGGATCATCCAGATAAATGGAATACCCCTTAGAGAAGATAAAGAACCAACATACCTTGGAGAAGGCACACCCACAAAGCAGTAGTAAAATTCAGAAGGAAAATAGCCATCCTGAGAAAACTAAGTGGAGCCACATGGGGAGACAGTGGGAAAATACTTAGCAAAGTTTATCGACAGAGCATACGACCACACCTGGAATATGGGTTAACTGCGTGGTGTTCAGCATCAGAAACCACACTACAAGGTGCAAAATCAAGTACTTAGAGTCACCACAGGAGGGATGAGATCAACCCTTATGGTGTAGATGGAGAAGATGGGGAGGACACAAGCACTGAGTAAGCACAGAGATACGAAAACGCTAATACAAGCTGAAAAGTTCCTCACCTTGCCAGGCCACCCTGTGAAGAACAGATTTGATAACCTAGCTATGGGGCGGTTGAAAAGAAGTAGTTTTATCCACCAAGCCAAACGACTCTGCAGAGAAACCACCGATCTGCCCACAGTTGGTATCCCTCTAATAACTATTCCAGAGCGAACTCCATGGAAAGATGAACATAGACTATCTTTGCGAATCCAGACAAAAATGAGAGGAATATTTGACAAGGAAGAACAGAACAGTGTCCTTGATGAAAAATACCCACAGGACCTCTGGATCCGAGTCTACACAGATGGGTAAGCACACAATGCTGTTCGAAATGAAGGAGCGGGAGTGTACATAGAATACCCAAATAATACTAGGGACACGGCTAGAGTACCAACAGGAAAGTACTGTCATAACTATGATATTGAAATTGAGGCAATAAAGATAGCAACAGAGAAATTACTAATTACCAGCCATGGTACACAACCTGTGGTGCTATTGACAGATGGAACATCAGTACTCGAGGCGCTCCTGTCTGGGATATTGCCAGTACTAAGGACACTACTTTCTGAACTTAGCAGTCAACATAAGGTCATCATACAATGGATACCATCCCACTGTGGAATACCCGGAAACGACATAACTTATTCTTCTTCTTTCGTTCGCCTGAAATATGTTTATAACTGCAATGTTGTCTCTTGTATGCTTGCTTGCTTGCTTGTGTTCCCTGGCTTGAGCTCCACGCGAAGTCCTGTATGTCGGATGAAGGCATCCTGTTGTCCAACATCAGTGTGATGTCATACAGGACCTGAGGTTTGCGTGAGTATCCGTTGTCCCATGTCTGGCTTATTGGTGTGCAGACTGGTGGTTCCTCGCCATACAGGCAGACACTCTCCGACTTCGGAGGAAGTCTCTTGTATGAATCTAACAGTCTTGTTTAGTTCATTCAGCGGTCCATAGAGTTTATCTTCCACTGTTGTCTCTCTAGGCCAGAAAGTTCGCCTGGATATGTTGTAGTTTGGGCAATCCTGGAGTATGTGCTCTGCTGTCTGCGACGCCAATCCACATGTGCACATGTCTGAGTCACCAATCTTGAATTTTGTATACATGTGGTTGCGTAATCTATTGTGTCCTGTTCTGAGGCGCAGAAGAATGACCTGTTCTGGTCTGTCCATAAGGTGGTAGTCGTCTTGAGTAAGGTTTGGTGGCCTTCTGACTGATTTGATCATTCTTTTCTTTTGGTGGTATGTAATGGGCACATCAGGTTGTTCTTCTTTTGCTCCTTCCTTAGCCAATCGATCAGCTCTATATATGGGGCGCGGCGTTCCCACTGGTGACTCTGGATAACTTTGTGCTGATCGCATGGCCTTACGTGCCGCCGACGCATCTTTCAAATGTCTGCCCTATCAAATGTCGATGGTACGTGACATGTCTACCATGTTTTAAGCTCGTCGGTAGGCGTCCAGTGGTTTTACATGAATCACCGTGTAACGGGAGGGCGCGCTTTAGCGATGTTACTCTTGGCCTGCGTGTGCGTGAATAGTCCGTCTGTCCGTTAGATATCTGGTTGATCCTGCCCGTGGTCATATGCATTGCGAACTGATGAGGCTCAGTCTTAGATCAGGAGATTTGTTCGCAACTTAGACGAGCAATATCTTCTGTGGGCATGTGTGTGTGGTCTGTTCTGGCGGTCAGTCCGTCTATCCGAAGGATACCTGGTTGATCCTATCAGTAGTCATACGCTTGCCTTAAAGCTGACAATTAAAGGAATTGACGGAAGGGCCGTTTGCACGAGGCTCTAGGCTACCATCTATTTTTGAGAGCCAATATATACAGGGATAACTGGCCTGTGGCAGCCTAACGTCCACTGCACCTGCGTTCGTCTCCAGTCGTCCTGACATTTCTTGCCACTGGAATCAGATGGATGTAGGCGAGAGAGTAAGGCCGATGAAGTTGCGCAACTCTTTCTCACTATAAACAAATTCATCGCGCAAGTCATTCTTCATCCTATTGTCTTCATCGTTCCTGATGGGCGACCTGGATGTAATGAATGGTCATCATCATTCTTGATGGACGAACATCTATATATATATATAGTTAGTTAGTCGACAGATTATCCTCATTGCACATCGAACCATTCAGTCCATAAGTGCTCGGATCTCCTTCTCAGTAAATACCGCAGCGTGTAGTGGCTCACGACACCAGTTCTGTGTTAGTTTATTACTCTTCTTTGCCTTCCTGCGTAGTCTTCTTGTTTGGCCACGTCTCTTTTAACTTGCTGTTGTCGCAGCCTGACCATGGTTGTAGATTCCCAGTCATCGCGTGGTTCTCGTAAACGACTTACTTCTGTTAATTCCTTTGTACACCCGCATGCCCTGGCACGAAGATGAAACTAATCTTTGCCAGCCGAGACCACTCCAGATACAGTAGCCATTCTCTTCGGACCCACCCTATCTCTATCACCCTGAGCATACTCATTGAGTCACTAAGGACACATGCCCAATTGAATGTCTGTGTCTCGAGCCATGTTATTGCTTTACTTACTGCCATGACTTCCATAGTCAGGCTGCTTGTGGTCAAAGTAAAAGCGCCAGACTCTTCCTTCACAGTTTTCCCTCCGGCCTGAGCCACAAAGGCAGGCCCATGAACTTCTCACTCCTCGGACGACCGACCCATCTGTGTAAATGACCGCATCATCCTCTAACGAATTCTCGAAGATCAGAGCCTGTACTTCCGCCTCCACAGCAGCTGGATTTTCTTGTCTGCATTTCCTGTCTAGTTGGATGCACACTGAAAAGGATGTACAGAACTGTGTTGGCACTTGTACCCACTCCTCGCCAGGTTCTAAGTCCTCAAGTGAACACACCTGCTGAAGAATGTCTTCGGCTTGACCCATCCACGACCGTCCTCTTTTTAACCTGCTGCCCTTCACCTTCATAATTTCACTATGCAGTGGATGTTGTGTGTTTGCGTTAACTCTGAGGTAGGCGCTTGCTCTGAAAATTTGTATTCTGTCTTCAATGGTTGGAAAATCAAGAAGGTATCGCATCGCCCTGCATGCTGTATCTCTTGTACATCCAAGAATAATGGGCATAGCTTCGTTCTGTATCCTTTCCATCCTTTCTATCAGCTTATAGCTGAGAGTTAGGATCGCCATCACATACTCCAAAACAGAAAGGACCAGACCCTCTTAAAGAAGATATAGATGGCCCTGCTCACAGTTTGCTGCCGCTATCACCCGCATCGCAGCCAAACCCCGCTTGGCCTTTGTTATCACCTGGTCTACATGCTCATTATAAGCTAGGTTTCGATCAAAACGTAGCTCCAGATAATTCATCGCCTGCGTTCTTTCCACCGTCTCTGAACCCAGATTTATAGTTGGGGTGTTGACAATATGATTATTCAAAGAGAACCATGTCACTGTTGCCTTTGTTGGGTTGAGCATTGCCCCAGCTTCAACACACCAACTGCTTATGCGATTGAGTTCGGTTTGTACTTCCACAGCAACCTGATCTCTATCCTTACCCTGACGATAAACTAAAACATCGTATGCATACGACAATGTCCTCCCCGGTCCTATGACGTGCTCGCTGTTGATTCTCACAGTGTAGGCGTTGAACAGCACCGGAGATAATGGTGATCCCTGTGGTAGGCCAGAATATATTGTTGTTGGTTCTGAAGTCCGACTGCCACATCTAAACACTACTTTCTGTTGGAAGAGGGCTTCAGCGATCCAACTAAGGAGGAAGTGACTTATCTTGAGTTCAAGCAGCTGAAACATTAAAACATCCAATGGTACTCTGTTGTACGCGTCGTCAAGATCAATCGCTGCAGCAAATGTTTCAATGCCTGAGTGGAAACCTTCATAGACATCATGGGCAAAAACTGCTGCATTGGTCCAGGTTTCTCTTTTTGAACGGTAACCTCCCAGGGTAGGTGGAAAAACTCCTTGCGTCTTTGGCTGGCTTGATATTTTTCTGGCAATTAAATTCTCCAGAAGCTTGCCTATTGTATTCTGCATGGTTATTACTCGATATCCCTGAATGTTTGTGTGGTTTTTGCCAGGCTTCGGCAGGGAATCGATAGCTGTGTAACTACTCCTCCTTGATGCTAGAACTCCCTATACTGTACATGTCTGCTAATTTCTCTAGCTCGTTGTCGGTACACCTATTGATGTCGTCGTATCTTATGCCATCAGGCCCTGGAGCGCTGTGTTTTGATCGTCGAAACACAGCCCTGATTTCTTTCACTGTCACTGTGTCTTCATCCGAAATGTTCTGGGCATTGCACCTATCTGAGGTGACCTCCTTGGCCAGATTTCGGCATCCCATGTCTGTTTGGTTGCTCTGCTCTAGCGTTCGAAGAGGGCTTTGCCCTTATTCTCGGCAGTCCTCTGCCAGATGAGGTCAGCACCTTGGAAGTCAGGAATACTCTTATTCTTGACTACACCACTCATGCTTTTATGTAGTCACCAGAACAATTTCAGTGACATGTCTGCGCTTACTCTGTGACACACCTCTGCCCATTTTTCACTTTAATCACCTTAACCAGTGTTATTTTTTTTTAAAGTAGCTGACTTGTGTGTGCATCTCTCTTTCTAAGTGCATGCAGGGACTAGGATGGACTACTCTGTTCTTTTTGTCATTTTGCCATTTCCTTACAGCACTACGCTTATTCACCCAGGCCTTTTCTACCTCAAAATTCCACCAAGTGGATGCTCCCAGCTTTTTTTTTCTTCCTGCCCTGAAGCTTTCTGCGCTTGTCGCGTCTTATTTTACTCACCACATCTTGCCCTGTACTGTCATGCTGGAAAGTCTTGACCGTTGACTTGTGCTGCCTGGTTCTGCCTTTCTCCTCCAATATGCTGCAACGGTGGTAGTCGCTGCCGTGGTACCATAGGACACCCCGTCTACACACTGTAGTGAGTGAAGGAGCGCCAGATCAATAACACAGTCCTCATCACCTTGACGACTTGCTGTCCTGGTGACAAAGCCATTGTTGATACAAACCAGGCCAATGGTTTCAAGTGCAGTCTCAAGCTCCTCGCCCTGTGTGGTGGCGGAAATATTTCCCCATGGTCTGCCTTTAGCGTTGAAATCGCCACAGAAAATAACATTTCTCTCGTGACCTAATATGTGACTTAAGCACAGCCATTTCTGAGAATCCACACTCGCATTACGGGCATAAACATTAACCAACACGAATGGTAGACCGGATTGAACTCTAACTGCCTGTATTTGTATGTCGTCACTGTCCCGATTGGGCATGTCTAGCCCTGAAGCCACCATACTGTCGCGGATGAGAATAACCATTCCTAGGTATCGCATGTTGTAGAAACATTTGAAACCGGCAATTTGGAGTAACTGATCACGCAGTGTCGTCTCTTGAAGTGCTACAATGTCGTTCTTGTATAGTAGGTTTTCCAGAATAGGGCCTCGTTGTTTTACGCTGGCACGGTTCCACTATAGAATTCGAGTATTCCCGAGGCCCAGACGGTCACACTTGAGTCTAATATATATATATATATATATATATATATATATATATATATATATATATATATATATATATATATATATATATATGGCCTAGCAAGAACGGCGCTAATAGTAGCAGCAGTAGCGAAAGGAAACATCAGAGACCTTTACAGCACAACAAGGACAATAGAAATATAATAATCAAAGTGAATTTATTAACATATTTATGGGAAATCTCTTATCAAGATTAAAAGTCAAATGAACACTTGGGCTGAATACTTTGAGAAACTTCTGAATGGACCGGCCCGAACAGACTCTCCAGATATCCAATCTGAAGAAGTTGAGGCATCAACAGTAAGAAACGATATAAATAAGAAATTTGAAAATCTATCAAACTTCTAAAGGATGGGAAAGATGCTCGTACATATGATATCTCTGCAGACGCCATTAAATCGAATATAAACACAATTGAATCATGGAATAAGTGATTTAACTGGGTCTTGGAAACCCAAGAAATACCAATATTCTTCTTCTTCTTCTTCTTCTTCTTCTTCTTCTTCTTCTTCTTCTTCTTCTTCTTCTTCTTCTTCTTCTTCTTCTTCTTCTTCTTCTTCTTCTTCTTCTTCTTCTTCTTCTTCTTCTTCTTCTTCTTCTTCTTCTTCTTCTTCTTCTTCTTCTTCTTCTTCTTCTTCTTCTTCTTCTTCTTCTTCTTCTTCTTCTTCTTCTTCTTCTTCTTCTTCTTCTTCTTCTTCTTCTTCTTCTTCTTCTTCTTCTTCTTCTTCTTCTTCTTCTTCTTCTTCTTCTTCTTCTTCTTCTTCTTCTTCTTCAGCGTTCCGAGCCATTGAGGTTCTTTGCTGAAGATACAATCCGTCTCCATTCGTCTCTCTGGTTGACCTTCTCTTGCCAGTCGTTGATTCAAAGTGCTTGTAGGTCTGTATATATATTATCTCTCCACCGTCTTCTTGGTCTACCTCGGGGTCTACGGTCATTTATTTCCTGAGTGTAAGCGAGTTTTGTTTCCCTATTGTCTTCCATTCTTTCTATATGCCCCAGCCATTGTAGTCTATTAGCCTTCATGATACCAGTGATTAGCGGGGACTTAAACAGATCATAAATGCCTTTGTTACTTCTTCTTTTCCACTCTCCACTTTGTGTGTCCCTAATAGGTCCAAAGATTCGTCTTAAAACTTTGTTCTCAAAGGTTTGTAACAAGGCTTCGTCTCCTTTCGTTGTACTCCAGGTGTCAGAGCAATACAGCACAACTGGTCTGATCAGTGTTTTGTATATTGTGATTTTGGTGTTATGAGATAGTGCATTTGATTTTAGTAGATGTTGTAGTGCATAGTATATCTTATTTCCAGAATTGATTTCTTCCCTTATGATGTTGGAGCAGTTGAAGATTGTACCCAGGTATTTGTATGTTTCCGTTCTTTTAATGGTCATATTATCTATTTGTATGTGGCCAGAGTTTTTAACCATTCCTTCTCTTGAAATTACCATATATTCTGTCTTATACATATTATACTGAAGAGTATAATATGTAATGAAGCTGCCAAAAAAAGTGGAGCTGCAAGAGTTCGAAAAGCATAGAGGAATAAAGTGGGAACCTGTGGGAAACAAATATTGAAAGAAAGAAAATACTGAAAATTCATAAGTAAATGGCACAAAAAATGTAAATTACCCAAAGAAATGATAATCCGATCTTCTTTGGCAGAACTTTATTTCAAGTGATGAAATAAGACACATATTTAGGTAGAATGTAGACAAAGATGCGAGAGAGAGAGAGAGAGAGAGAGAGAGAGAGAGAGAGAGAGAGAGAGAGAGAGAGAGAGAGAGAGAGAGAGAGAGAGAGAGAGAGAGAGAGAGAGAGAGAGAGATTGAGATGTAAAGATTAACAAAAAAAACATTTCCGGGTGCTTACTTTGGACTTGCAATTTTGTGGACTTCAAGAGAAATAAAATCTAGTACCAAGGTTAGAATATTTAACTCTAATTTTAAATCGACACTGCTGAATTGTTAAAGAAACACTGAGAACTACCAACAATAACTAATAAACTACAGGCATTCATTACGGGGTGCCTGGTCCGATAACAATTACGTAAAGATCACTTTTATGCGCCTTTTGCTCATTGGGCAAATTGTGCTAGATCCATATTTCTACACTCTAACCGGCACTCCATGTGTGATGGTCAAAATCTTGCCGTCCGCCTTCATTTCCCAAGACATTTGTAGAACCCATTGTATGCTGGGTATTCTAGGAAGTCCGGGTTAATAAAAAAAAAAAACAACCTCGATGCAAATTCGAACCCATGAATACCGGTATTTAAAGCGCGCTTCTAGACATGTTAACTCGACTCCCAGCTGCCCCGATTTTTTTGTTTTATGTGCATATCATTTTTACAAGATATCGTTGTCAACACCAGCATTTTTCTGCTGTTGTTGATGTCCCGGGAAGTTTACGTTCAGTAGTTTGCCATTGCTTTCTGAACGACCGGCTCCCATACCAACTCGTTAAAACTCAGCGCAACGCGGTCTGCTGCCAAATTGGCCACAGATGTGTTTCGAACGCGGGTAAGCCGGCTAACGAATCATGTCCGTAAGTCCTTTAGCCACGGAAACCGGCTGATTAGGAGAACTAAAATGGTATATCAGAAACACTAATGTGGAGCTTATCAGATTCGGTGTCAAACAAAAATAGGGTTTGCACGAAACAAAAATGAATGACGAAAGTTGGGAAGTAGGGGTGTGTTACTGGTATGACTTAAAAGTTGTTAATATGGTAGAAGACATGTTGTATTATAAAGCAGTGACAACATTTCGATGATATTTAAGCCACGGCACATACGGGCAAACGAAATAGAGGATATTAAATTAGTTGTAGGGGATAGCAAAACATTAGACGCCTTGGCGCTAGTTGATTGCGGGTCTTTGCTCCAATGGAAGATATACGGCAGACGAAGAAGAATCCAGTCTTAATCCTTACAAATTAAGGAACTCGAGGAAGCTATTAGTTTCGCTAAAGCCCTACATGTCCCGAGGTAACTGATCGAATACCAAGTCTCTCTGATAAAGTTACAGAAATAGGCACCGCTGAAAGCTGGAAGGCGTAAATAATAAGCAGGAATTTTTCTAGTCGCTGGTAGCAATTATGTAAACATTAAAACAATTACCCACAAGACCTTCATTATGTAGCAGGTCACTTGCAACACGTCATTCTCACCATGACCTGCCGAAAAGAGTTTCGATCACCCGTCGTTTCCAAAGTGTCTCATAACTTCGTTCTGACCCACTGCTGACTTTTCTCCCATCTCTGTCCTTTCCAAACCACTGTGACGCTTAATATGGCCACGCCTCGAGTGCTGGAGCTCCCGGGTTTAAGCCCTGGTGAGGGCCTGGATGTTTTCACATGGACTTATAGTAACAAAATTTTCCCTGGTCTCTGGGTATTGAGATCGGACGCCCGTCTGTATTGTTGCGCACGTAAAAAAATCCCTTGGGAGTTGGAAATCGAAATAGAGTAGCCTAACGGCGCTGCCAGGGCAAAATTTCGAGTTAAACATCTACCCAAAGTATTTCAGGATCCTCACCGGTGCTACGGAGTTCGTGCACTGAGCTAAGTTTCTCCGGACTCAGACTTGAGTTAGGAGTAGAACGGAGCACTTATGGGTTACACCCGTGTGCCGTGATGTTGATCCGTCGACTAAACTAAACTAAACCATGGCCAGAGTATTTCAGTTTCCGAGACATGTGGTTGATGTGGCCAGATATGTGATGTCGATGTTCTGAAATGTTCAGATATATCTGAGGGTCTGTTGTCCGTAGAGTAACCTCCATCTTAGTTCCCAGACATGCGGGAGTTGAGGGAAATGAAAGTGCTGATAAACTTGCTGGCTCTGCATCCCCTGCAGATGGCAAGCCCAGGGATAATGCCGATGTCATTAACGCTCTTAGAAGATGCCGAGTGTGGCGGATTTTGACGGCATTGAATTCAGACTGTTGCCCAGAATGACAGACTCTGGAGCTGAACTGGCACGGCCAGACACGAGAGGTACATTGGGAGAATGAGGGGTCTAGTCAACCAACACAGAACTGGCACTACTAGCCGCCTCAGACTGATGCATATGTTGGAAGAGTGTTCCAAGCACTTATGGACTTGGCGGGAGTGCCAGGATGATACCCCGGCAGATAACATATAACAGCTATAACACTTGACTCCTACGTGGTAGAATTGGAAGTCTATAGAAAACCACCACATTATTTTTCCAAGAATAAGTATGAGAGTAGCCATAAAGCATGATTTATAATCTAGTGACATATTCAAAAAGGATCTAAGGCAGGGCACTGGCTAGAATGCTTGCCAGCCGGACAGTCTGTCACGAATTCGAACCTCCATTGAAACTGATCATTGAAAATAACCTGCGCTAGCCTAAAATGAGTACCAGGAAATGTTCTGAGAAGAAAAGCGGCTAACCTGATATACACTACAACACCTATCTAGTACTAGTTGGTCTATAAACAATATAGCTCTAGATTCTAGAACATATGCCGAATAGACCTCAACATGTGTAAACGGGTTCTGAAAAACAAAAACCTTGGGGGGAAAAAACCCTGAAATATTAAGCTAACTCCAGACAAGATTTTTTGACCGACTCCGTTGGGACTGGGTAGTGTAAGAGATGTTACTTATTAAAATGTATAGCCTTATGCGCTAAAGCAGTGGCTCTCAACCGGTGGGGATAGGGGGGAATTTTAGGGTTTCCAGGAGGGTATGAAGTGTAACAGTGTGTACAGAGATTAACAAGCCAGAGGTTAAGTTAAAATAGTTTATTGCTTCATGATGACAACTTGCTTCTTTCCCTCTCAAGGGTGTGATGTTAACTCCACTCACATTGAAGGCTGGATCTTAACTGCCCTTGCCAACCCAATACGTCACGATTGAGCATCTCTCCCCGCTTTCAGTCTCAATGCTCAATCGTGCTGTATCTGTTTCCCACTAGATCCTAATAATACCCCAGTACTCCATTACTGTTACACCTCCCCATGTTTATTAAAGAATTTTCCTTATAAAGGAAAAATCTTTACTCCTAATCCCCTTACTCTATTCCCTCCTTTTCTTTATCTCTCACAGTTCCCCTAATCCTCCCCAAAGCAACTCTATCTTAGTGAATATTCTATTTCTTTAAGTCTTCCCCTGCTATATATATATATATATCTCAACCCACTTCTTTTCTGGCTCTTCAAACAACCATAACATATTTACATATCTTTAATAACAATTCAATATCAACTTTATAAAATACATTATAACACATCTTCTTAAATATTACTTTTCCACTTCGTAAGCATTCCGCTTACTATTTCAAACGCTGATACCATTCTCCCCTTTCGACTAACTTGAAATCACTTTCACACGATAGAAAGATAAAGAATCGGTGGCCACCGGTATTTAAAAGAAGCAGTAGAACTCTTCCACACAAAGACCACACTCAGCTAAAAATCACACACCCCCTTTTCCAAACCATACTCCTTTACCCTCCTATGTCATTTGAGACTTTATGTAATAAAGTCTAAAACCACACTCACCTAAATCACACACCTTTACCACTCATTATGGTAAACGTTTACAGCATCAAAAACATTATTCACATCCAATTGTCTATATATTACAGACACTACTACTTTTATGTCTCTGAACCTTACTTCAACCTCTCATTGTAATGTCAACCACAAAACAATATCCCGAGGACAAAAAAAAAATCTTATTTCCTTTAAAACCTCTTCCAACATTATACACATCACTTCACATAACCACATCACCTTGTATAACTAATCTTCTCCTATACCTCAGTTAAAAATTATCTCTTAATGTCCATTTCTTATGGGCACCTCCACTTATGCCGTTATCTACAGCAACCTTAAATGTCTATTTATTACAGACACCCGTAACTTCACAACATCGTAATCTGACCACTATACAGACTACTCTAGCAACCCACTTATTATCTCTGAAACTTAATACACCCAAAGGGATAACCATTTACCTCCCGTCTTTAACGGACTCTCAAGAACCCCCTGTCATTATGTCTCCACTATGTTCATCAACTTACACTCCCTTACTATTGTACTGTTATCCACAGTGTCTAGTTAAACATGGATCCAATTCATGTTTACTTTCTGGGGTAATTTTCTTATTCTTCTATAACCCAGCATTCTGTGTACATCATGGTTCTTCTGACCCCATGTAACCCATGTTTAAAACTTTCTCCTCATTTACCCCACTGCTATATTAATCTTTTCTTCCCCCATATGGCTTCTAATCCATATATTTCCAATCAATGCTGACTTTAGTGTACTTCTAAACTTCCCCATAACCATCCATATATTTCCAGTACTTCATAACCATTTTAACCTCTCTACGCTGATTATCACAGCAACAAAATACCCATGAACTTATTCTTCACAAAGAGAATGTGTCTCTTTATTAGCTCTCAGTAGTTTTATTAACTCTTTTCTGAACGAAGGATCCCAAATAAATGTCTCTCTTCTAGTCCCCAGTAGTTTATTACTATTTTCTAAACGAAGGATCCCAAATAAATGTCTCTCTTCTAGTCCCCAGTAGTTTATTACTATTTTCTGAACGAAGGACTAAAATAAAGCCCATGTATTGTCTTTATTCTAGACAAAACCCTGTAACTTAAACATAACTTAACTAACTACTATTTAACATACAAAACAGCGAAATAAAATCACAACAGGACATCAAACCCCCCCAAATTTTTTGTAACAATCATTTATGTTTCCCCGCAACTCAACTAAAGGTATGATGATGATGGTGATGATGATGGTGATGATGATACAACATACATCCTATTCTATTTTTACCTACTACTACTGGTCTCTTTTACGGACCAGTAGTTTACACATAAAAGTCTACAAACCCAATAATCCTATTCTAAAATAATAATCATTTTACAGGACCAAATCAAGCAAAAAAAACATTTTATACATGAGGCATCAACACTCAGGCTCCACAAAAGAATTGTCTTCTCGCTAAAGACAACTCCCTTCAAACTACTACGTACAGTGGCCCATCAAGCTTGGCCTCTCATAACCGAGAAAACAAAACACCTCACTGCTACGTATGTATATCTGTTAACCACAGACTAACTTTTTAATCTTAGAACAATATTTGTTCTCCTCAACCACAATCACCACTCCACCATTGACCGTTCCATTTTCTGGAAGTCAAACTAACTCCTTACACATCATCCGCTTATTAATACCCTGTAGCTCGGCACAGCTATTGTTTCCCTTGGCTTTATACAAAACACCACTACCACTTCTTAATCATTACTGTTAACTACAGTATCTTCACCATGCTACTCCCACCAAAAGAACTTGTCTATTTATTATAGACCTCCCACCAAAACCACCAATTCCACTACCAACTTTCTCGTCTACCCGACGCAATTAATATTTCGTCCTCCTGCTTCAATACTTTCAACGTCTCACCAACACTACTATAGCTATCCTCAAGTTGTGTTACCTACTGTTTCTCTTGTAGGGTATCTCATATTTCTTCTTTCCTCATTTCCATGTTTACCTCCGCACCTTTCATTCTTCTTGTTATTTCTCGGAACTCTTTCAGAACTGTAACCTACGCCACTTATAACTAACAGCAGACCTCTCTTTCCTCGTTTCTCAGTCTTAGGCACTCTTGCTTCGCCATTTTCCTGTCAAGAACACTAAACATTCATAATGTTAATTCAGCATATAACTTCCATAATTTCCTTCCAAGTTCAGATATTCTACGAAAAGACATTACAATTTTCTTTCTATCTCTCGATTTTCGCATGCTCTATGTTCCACCACGATTTATCAACGTCACTTATCAACCGCTCTTCTCATATTCACACGGACAATGACACACAACCTCGCTCTCATCTCACGCCTACTCTCGCATCGCGACAACCTAACGTCTCCATACTATTACTACAACAAAATACTTTAGACGCCACCTCCACATTCCAGCAATCATTCACCACATATCTACACGTATTAATCTCCTCTACACACATTGACACAAGACATATTAATGCCACTCTTACATTCTATCTACGTATTTCACTTAGGCGACTTCATCACACCTCTCTCCTACTTCCTTCATCACGCCGAACACCTGTCTGACTACAGTTATATTCACGTATGAACAACGCATAACCAGAGGACTTTCTCAATTCACTGTTTTCTTATATCTCTACTCCTATACGAAGGTCAGACCCTATACATGACATCTCGCAACTTATATTGCTTTCACAGCACTATCTACTATCTCTTCAAAACAAACTTCATTCCAACATGTCACAAATCTCGTAACTATTATTCTATACTTCTCCAGACACAACAACTTTTTTCTTTCTATACAAGCACTACGTAACTCGTATTTTTCAAGCATCCACTTTTACACACACAGGATACTCAGTGCCTCCTCAATCTATACCACCTCACCTGTCAGTCTTGGTTCACCTGTCAACAATACTATTCTTTCTTCTCCAACCAACAAGCAAAACTATCTCTCACCCTCTACTAATTCTCTCTACTAAGTGCTGAATCCACCCTATTTTATTTAATATACTCTCTCTACATCGTGACCAAATAGTAGATATCCTGTATTACGTAATCCACGTGGAATATCATTTGCCGTACTTCCTTATCCTCAACACCACTATCACCTACCCTGTACCATTCTACCCCAAAAATTTCATCTGTCTATTTTAGAGTTCTTCTCCTAAGCCAAAACTATTTCATTTTCCTTCTTCACCCAAGGAATTTTAAGCGTTATATAGTGTGTCCAAATTAAACACTTCACTGTCTTTCAATACATTCACCCGTCTTTCGCTTATTATGTCTTCATCACTATCTGTTGTCAACCTGTTAAAGTATTCAGGTCTTAAGGTCATAAGGTCTTCTATTTTCCTTAAGTCACTTTCTGTCGTTGAATAAATTCCCGCTAACTGTCTACCACTATTCTTTTTCTTAAATGAGTTCCTTCCTTTATTTCTGTCGTCGGTCTGCTCACTGTTTCCTGTCAACCTTACGTAACGTTTACACTTCCCCATCTCGTCCTCAGATGACACACTAATAATAGTTCCTTCATCAGACTCATTATAGTTTACTGCAAACACGTCGGCCCTATTTCCATAGTCATCTTTAAAACGTCTGGCTTTCTTTCTCTTTCTCGGTCTTCGTCCCTTAGCCTTCCCAATATAGTCACTAACTACAACTCTGTCCGTCTGTCCACCAGCAACTACTCCGTATGAGGGAACATCACGCCTCGATTCAGGATCTGCTCGTAGTGCAGCACTCTCATTCTCCGAATCCTCAGTAATAATATCCGTTTCAGCATCACTATAATATTCGGCTGTAGGAATATCTTCTCTGTAACCTGCACTCTGGCAGCTAATATTCCTACACCATTTGGGAATTAGTTTCCTGTCTACAGCTGAGGAACTTGACATGGCACTACCTCTATTTACAACCATACTATTTCTTTCTTCAATACTTCTCCTCTTTATCTTTCTGTCGTTCTTGGTCCTCGTCTGTCTATCTTTCCTAACTTCAACCTTGTCTCTCTTAGTCAATTGAGTTGGTTTTGACTGATTCTCTATGAAGTCAGTTTGAGTTCCCTTTGTTATCTTGCTGACTGGTTGTACCTGAGTCTGCGTACTACTTTCTACTGTATTATTTGTCTGCGTCTGTGTCTCTCGGTTTATTTTCCTTACTAACACCGTCGTCTTCTTTTCCTGTTTAACAGTCATATTTGCAATCACCTTGGGAATAGTTGAATTTTCACTTACGTTTTCTACTTTGTTCTTTGACCCTGACTTCAAACACTGTCTCTGTCTCTTTTCAAACCAGTCGTTACGTCTTTTTCTGGCGGTTTCACTATGAGAGGGCCAGTCCCACGATTTCTTTGCAAGATTTCTGTCACGCCCACTACTATACCAGTTTGACCTTTCACTATTATGTCTGTTCTTCTTACTGTCTCTTACCCTATAAGCATTTGGACTTGGTTCGTCATAACCAGCCGCACACATAGACCCATATCGTCTTCTGTCTTCATTAAGCACTGGCTGTCTCTTGTTATTCCCTCCTACTCTGTTGTTCCCTTTCATCTCATTACCTCTTACATTGCTCTGTAACCAGTGTACAAAACATTCTACCTCGCTGACTGCCACCTTTAATTCTCCTAACCATGCAGTCACGTGTCCTAAGTCTCTGTTCAAGTACATTTTTACTCTTTATGCTATCTCAGCCGAAATAATTCTCACTTGTGTCGTGATGAATCTGCTCTGCTAAAATATTCCTAAACAGATCTAAACCTGTGCTAAGGTGTCCTGTTCCGCCATGCTGAAATAATACTGAAACAAGGCAAGCAAAGAAACACACAATTTCAAGCTCTAAATTTAAAGAATACCCTTACTTATTATAGACACCATTTTAACTTCTCAATTTAAGTAATGCACTCACTTATTATATAGCAATGCGCAGTTATTTTCTGGGTCTAAGTATCACACAACTGCAATTTCTTAATTTTTAAAGAGCACAATTCACTTGTTTTGTAAAACTGTTCAGTCAATTACTATGTTCATATAATACAGAAATTTACCCTGACTCTGTTTCCTTGTTCAAGCAACTACTTTCTTCGACTCGCCGTCAAATTAAGTTCGAACACCAGGTGCCTGCATCAGCTGACCATCAGTCGTGGAATTTAGGTAGCGGAGTCTAGGTAGCCAATCTCTTCCCCTCAGGTCACTTCTCATGGGATGCCTGGATAATCTTCAACCCCTGGTCGGGTCACATCTGATACTAGTCTTTGCTTTCACCCCGGGTGGGGTTCATCTTCGCCGTCTTGATAGGGTCTTAGTAATAACGAGGCCCCAACAAAAGTATCAGGATCAGCCGAGGCCCAGTGATATTTGACTGTTTCAACAATCTATGGCCCGATCAACGAAAGAAACGAGGTTCTTGTTCTGACCGACTAAATGTTCTGGCTGAATTGCTGGTTTGCCCAAACTCTCAGGACATGATCACTCCGGTTCGTCCCCGGCTTTAATGGCTCTTGAAACGCAACAATTCAGGCACCGTCCATGTTAAGCCTGTTGCTGACAATCAAACTGCAGAACGGCGGCTATAATAAAGTTATATCAAGGCTCTTGGCGCTACTTTATTTGTTATCTTAAGTCTTGAAAAAGACTTACAGAGGACCACTCCTGGGTGAGCTTTTGGCCTCTGTATTCACAGATAACTAAGATTTACAAATTTACTGGCCATCTTTTGGTGCGCCTGTTATTGAACTTCTCCGCGACGTTATTCGGCTTGACTTCGCATTGTATTTTTCTCAGGTGATTATATCAGGTTCTAATCCTGGGTCTTAGGCACCATAATTAATCCTGTAACAGTGTGTACAGAGATTAACAAGCCAGAGGTTAAGTTAAAATAGTTTATTGCTTCATGATGACAACTTGCTTCTTTCCCTCTCAAGGGTGTGATGTTAACTCCACTCACATTGAAGGCTGGATCTTAACTGCCCTTGCCAACCCAATACGTCACGATTGAGCATCTCTCCCCGCTTTCAGTCTCAATGCTCAATCGTGCTGTATCTGTTTCCCACTAGATCCTAATAATACCCCAGTACTCCATTACTGTTACAGAAGATTATTTCAAGATCGTGTTAATACAAGAGCCGATTACTTGATATTGTTTTACCCTCCACTTTACGGTTCTGTACTCCTCGCCCTTCTGCTATTTGTCTTATAACGTAAGTAGACCCACAAATCACGTTTTATGTAGATGTCTAAACTTGTTCTAGTATGTGTTATTAAAGTTAGCTTCCATTTTTACGTATACAATGTAGGGGCAGGGTGGGGGGAGGGGGGAATTTATATGGAGGAAATACGAAAGGGGAGGAATGACGTTCTCAACATATGGTGAAAGGGGGGGGGGGCATGGGCCAAAAAAGGTTGAGAACCACTCCTCTAGAGTAACCAGCTACTTTCCTAGCAAACATCCTCTTCTATGAAGTCAACAACAAAGCTGGCCACTTGTTATTATGAATGTATCCACCAGATAAGTGACCACCTGTTCTCTGACTCACAACACTGGTGACATGACCATGACAAACCGGCTCACTGACATCTGCGCTGTCAGGATACCAATCGTTCCCGCCTTATTTCACAGTCCGGCGGTGAATTCGATATCTAGGCGTTGCACTGCGATGGCGTATATTTGCCGCTGTTTCTACTCAATTATTTAACACCTTGCAAAACCATACACACCCAAAAAAAAAAAAAAAATACAGTTTGACAGATTAGAGAAACCACTACTGCATGCTGTCGCAAAACTGTCAGCACTCGTTAAGCTTTAGCGATCAATACATATTTCATGTGCTTTGCCGATTTTCTGTCTTTTCCATTGCAGGCACAATTTCTTTCTGTCCGGTGTTTTTCTTTTTGTTGCTTGAACAGAACAGGAAAATTGCACGCTGTCCATCAAAATGAGAAATGATGTCATCATAAAAACAATATTAAGGAATGGGGGAGGTTTCGGATGAAGGATGAAGATAATCCTCTCATCCAAAATTGTAGTTAGTTGCTTAGACCCTTACAGGACGTCGCAATCAGTCAGAGTATGTATTGAGTGGTTGGGAATTGCTAGGCAATTTTACATTCAGTAGTTTAACATTTCTGTCTAAACAATCTGCGATCTGCTTCCAAATCGCTAACTTCTAATCCTGTATGGGGGGATTGTGAAATTGCGTTCACCGCCCCAATTCGTAAACGCCGAACAAACAGGATGGGCAAATAAGTCATGAGCTAATAGAGCGGTCATCTTTAAAAGCATCGTCGGCGTCATCATCATCGTCATCATCATCATCATCATCATCATCATCATCATCATCATCATCATCATCATCATCATCATCATCATCATCATCATCATCATCATCATCATCACCACACCACAACCATTATCATCATCATCATCATCATCATCATCATCATCATCATCATCATCATCATCATCATCATCATCATCATCATCATCATCATCACCACAATCATCATCATCATCATGATCATCATCATCATCATGATCATCATCATCACCACCACCACCACAACCATCATCATCATCATCATCACCACAATCATCATCATCATCATGATCATCATCATCATCATCATCATCATCAGCATCATCATCATCATCATCATCATCATCATCATCATCATCATCATCAGCAGCAGCAGCAGCATCAGCATCATCAGCATCAGCATCAGCATCAACAGCAGCATCAGCAGCAGCATCAGCAGCATCAGCATCAGCAGCATCATCATCAGCAGCAGCAGCATCAGCAGCAGCAGCATCAGCAGCATCAGCAGCAGCATCATCATCATCATCATCATCATCATCATCATCAGCATCAGCAGCATCAGCATCAGCATCAGCATCAGCAGCATCAGCATCAGCATCAGCATCAGCAGCATCAGCATCAGCAGCATCAGCATCAGCAGCATCAGCAGCATCAGCAGCATCAGCATCAGCATCAGCAGCATCAGCATCAGCATCAGCATCAGCAGCATCAGCATCAGCAGCAGAAAGTGCCAGGCCGGCTGACATAAGCGTTCATGACTCTCCATAGATCTCGGTCTTTGGTTTTCTGGATAAACACTGCTGATATTCCTCCGTGCCACCGTTCCAAGCCACCCAGCATCATTTCTCTTGGTCTGCCTCTCATCCCCTCGATATTTCCAGTTGTCACGATGTTCTCCAATGCTTTTCTTCTCATTAAATGACAAAGGAAACTGTTTGTCTCTTTCTTATGATTGTATATAGTGTTCTAGTTTCATTAGCCTCTTTCAGGCAATCGTTGTTAGTTACTTTGGCAGTCAAAGGATTTCTCAACATTTGTCTCGGGAACCACATCTCTGTTTCTTCCAAGTTCTTCCTAATTTGTTCATTTATATTCCAAGATTCACTGCCTTTAGCAATGCGGGTTCTATAAAGCACGTTAGCACTCTTTCCTACTTCAATAATAGTGACTTATTGCATAGGATACTCTTCATTTTCTGAAATGCAGCTTATGCTTGCCATATTCTGCTCTTAATCTATGTTGTGCACTTCCATCTGATGTTTATAAATGCCCCTATGTATTTAAAACTACCCACTTGGTTAAGAATTTTCCCTTCTATTTCTATTTAACATTTTGGTGTCACCATTTTTCTTTGATATCATCATTATTACTATTTTCTTGGTATTCTAGGAGAGCCCTTTCTTTGAATTCTCTGTTGCTACAATATCCAACAATTGTTGTAAATCTGACGCATTACTGTGTCATCTGGATAGCGTATATTGTTTATAGTATAACCTCCGATTAGTATTCCTGGCTTCTCTGTGACCTCTTTCATTATTACTTCGCCAAAGAGGGAGAAGAGATCCGGTGACAAGCTACATCCCTGTCGTACTCCTAGCTTTATCTGTTCATAATTGTCATCTTTATTTTCTATTTTAATTGCCGCTACTTGGTTCCAGTAAATATTCTTATTCTTAGATCTTTTCAATCAATGTTGATATCTTCCAACATATTAATCAGTTCATCATGTTTTACTTCATCAAATGTCTTAGTATAATCTATGAAGCACAAATATATATCTTTCTATGTCTCTATTGATCTTTCTATTAGTGTCCGTAATGTATATTTTGCATTGTTTGTACCCTTTCCTTCTACACATCTATACTGTTCTTCACCAATTTCAATTTTTAATTTATGTCTTGTTCTTCTCATTATAATTCTGAGTAGAAGATTAGTGACATGGTGTATGAGGTTAATTGTACGGAAATCTTCGCATTCAATTGCTTCTGGTCTTTTTTGGTATAGCTATAAATACCGAATTCAGCATACCATTCGGTAGATATCCACTGCAGTAAATATCATTCAGCAATTTGGTTAATACGATGGTAAGTTAATAAGTAAGTCACAAATGGTTGTAGAAAAATAACTAAATATGATAACAACTTGAAACAAGTTTATTTGTATACATATATTGTCCCTTTGTTTCTCAACATAATTTCCACCAACATTGATGCACTTATCCCATAGTTTTATCAGTTCTCCCAAACCGACTGCATAAATCTGCGTGCCCTGTTTTCATTAACCTGCCATCCCACAGAACGGTGTGACTTACTTATTGACTCGCCCTCGTAACATTTTCTACCCAACTATGCACCGCTTTACTGGAAATCGCTAGGGGCTAAGTCCACTGAAACCCAGCTTGGCGGGAGACATTTCGTGAATGACGCCGAAGTTGAATGTGAAGTGAAAACGTGGTTTAGAAAACAGAGCACGCAGTTCTATGCAGTTGGTTTGGGAGAACTGATAAAACTATGAGATAAGTGCATCAATCTTGGTGGAAATTATGTTGATAAATAAAGGGACAATGTATGTATACAAATAAACTGGTTTCAAGTTGTTATAATATTTAGTTATTTTTCTACAGCCATTTGTAACTTACTTATTAACTTACCCTCGGATATCTACCCCAAATTCTCCTAGTACTTCTAATTCTTCTATTGTGATTCCTTCTGGCCCAGCTGTTTTTCCTTTCTTCATATGTTTATAGCGTCAGCGACTTCTTCTTTTAGAATAGGTGGGCCTTCTATGTTACTTTTGTCTGTTAATTCTTCCCCTTGTCCATTATATAATTCTCTTATATACTAATTCCACATCTTCATTACAGCATCTCCCTCCAATAATATCTTTCCTGTTTTTATTTTTAAATTTTAAGCACCCTGTATTTATTCTTATTTTTCTTCCAGTGATCTCACTGATTTGTCTATATATTTTTTTGTATATTTAATTTAATTCAGTTTTTTTTTTTTGCACTGCTCGTTTAATCAACTTTCTTTTGCCTTCACATAGTTGTCTCTTATTTCTTTATTTATCTTATTATATTATTGTATGTAATTTTTACTCTGTTTTCCTTTGGCCATCAACTTTAAGATTTCTTCAGTCATCCATTTCATTTAGCTTTTTGACTTCTCTTCGGTAATATTTCTTTGCTCGTTTGATGAATGGAGTCCCTTAACATTTCCTATTGTTCATTTATACTCTGTATTTTAGCTATGCATTGTATCTATTTTTCACAGTCACTCTGTATTGTTCTTGATTTTTTTACCTTCAAAACCTCTTTATTATGTTTCATGTTCTTTACCACTGTTTTCCCCTCACTTCAGTCTTACTTTTAGTAGTCCACATAGTGGTATATGATCACTATTACAGTCAGCACCCGGCATTGTCTTTACATTAATTAACGCATTTCTTAACCCTTTATTAATAAGTGTGTAGCCAATTATCAATGATAAATGCTGAATAATTCAATCAATTTGGCTGTAGAAACAACTATACCACAATTAAAGAAAGTAGGTCGTAAGAAATAGATGACTGAAGAAATTTTACAACTAATGGAAACAAGAAGACACAACTAAAAGAATCCTGACAAATATAAAGAGATTCACGGGAAAGTCAGAACATTATGTAAAGAAGCAAAAGAAGCATAGCTTAATGATAATTGCATAGAAATTGAAAAACAACACAACAGTAAAAATACAAAACTAATGCACAAACGAATTCAGGAGCTCACTAATAAAAGAACACCTACATCAATAGGCTGCCTGAAAACAAAAGATGGAGAAATCATAACAGAAAAAAATTTGATTTTACATACGTGGTCAGATTAGTCCTCTAAAAGTACTGGAGAGTTTTGGTCAGAGACCATAACTTTAGGAAGGGGAAATCCCAATTGCACCTCCCCGCGGTAGAGGATGGAAACACACTACGGTGTGGCTAACACAGCTCTGGGGACCGAGTATCCACCGGAATAAGTGGACAACTCTGCAGCTGAGCAGAGCAGGGCACTCACTTGTCCTTACAGTCGGAAATGGCTGTCAAAGGCAGAGGTAAAAAGACCACCATGTGAATGTGGAAGGCAAGGGGAAACCACCACATTATCTTCCCAAGACTTCATGGCAAAACATATTTCAAAGTTAGTGAAGGACGTTAATGGCTGTCTTAGGGCATCCTCGTCCGGTAGGGACAGTCATGAGCCACAGGTGACACCAGACCGTCATCCAGCTACTGATGGCAAAACCTTAACTAAAATAAATAAATTTAGAGTAGGAACATGGAATGTTAGGACATTAAAATGAGCTAGGAAAGTTGACCAATGTTCTAAGAGAGATGGATAGCATGAAAATGAATATACTAGGCGTTAGTGAGATGAGATGGAAGGGATCGGGCAAAATTATAGCTGACAATCACACAATAATTTATTCTGGAGGGGATACACATGAAAAAGGTGTAGGAATAATATTAGACGAAAAAACAGCCAAGTCAATTAATGGATACTGGTGTATTTCAGATAGAGTTATTATGGTAAAAATCAAAGGCAAACCAATAGACATAAATATTATACAAGTATATGCACCAACAGCAAGCAGTAGTGATGAAGAAATACAACACTTTTACGACGAAATAGAAATGGCGATGGCTCAAATTGGATCACAAGAAATAAAGATAATACTTGGTGATTTTAATGCAAAAGTAGGAAAGGGAAAAATGGAGGATGTAGTGGGGAATTATGGTTTAGGTACAAGAAATGAAAAAGGGGAAAAGCTAATAGAATGGGCAAATATAAATGATATGATAATTGGAAACACATGGTTTAAACACCATAAAAGACGATTGTACACATGGAAAAGCCCTGATAAGAAAATACGCAACCAAATTGACTACATACTAATTAATAAAAGATTTAGAAATGCTTTAATTAATGTAAAGACAATGCCTGGTGCTGACTGTAATAGTGATCATGTACCACTATGTGGACATATAAAAGTAAGATTAAAGAGAGGGAAAAAAATGGTTAAGAACATGAGACTTAATAAAGAGGTTCTGAAAATAGATAAAGAAATGCAAGAACAATACAGAGTGACTGTGAAAAATAGGTACAATGCAATAACTAAAATACAGAGTATAGATGCACAATGGGAAATGTTAAGGGACTCCATTCATCAAACTAGCAAAGAAGTATTACCGGAGAGAGGCTAAATAGCTAAGAAAAAATGGATGAATGAAGATATCTTAAAACTGATGGACAAAAGAAAACAGAGTAAAAATGACAAACAAGAATACGCTAAGATAAATAAAGAAATAAAAGATAAATGTGGGATGGCTAAAGAAAGTTGGTTAAACGAGCAATGCAAAAAAATTGAATTACATTCCATTAAAGATACAAAAAATATGCACAGACAAATCAGTGAGCTTACAGGAAGAAAAATAAGAATAAATACAGGGTGTTTGAAATCAAAAACAGGAAAGATAATATTAGAGGAAGATGCTATAATGAAGAGGTGGAATGAGTATATAAGAGAATTATATGAAGGAGAAAGGGAAGAATTAACAGAAGATAGTAACTTAGAAGGTCCACCTATTCTGAAAGAAGAAGTCGCTGACGCTATGAAACGTATGAAGAAAGGAAAAACAGCTGGGCCAGATGAAATCACAATAGAAGAATTAGAAGTATTGGGAGAATTTGGAGTAGATATATTAACCAAAATGTTGAATGATATTTACAGCAGTGGATATTTACCCAGTGATATGCTGAAATCTGTATTTATAGCTATACCAAAAAGACCAGGAGCAATTGATTGTGAAGATTTTCGTACAATTAACCTTATAAACCATATCACTAAGCTTCTACTCAGAATCATAATGAGAAGAACCAAAAAGAAAATAAAAATGGAAATTAGTGAAGAACAGTATGGATTTGTGGAAGGAAAGGGCACAAACAATGCATATTTATACATTACGGACACTAATAGAAAGGTCAATAGAGAAACAGAGAGACATATATTTGTGCTTCATAGATTATACTAAGGCATTTGATAAAGTAAAACATGATGAACTGATTAAAATGTTGGAAGATATCAACACTGATGGAAAATATTTAAGAATAATAAAGAATATTTACTGGAACCAAGTAGCAGCAATTAAAATGGGAAATAAAGAGGGTAGTTACGAACAGATAAAGCTAGGAGTACGACAAGGGTGTGTCTTGTCACCAGATCTTTTCTCCCTGTATAGCGAAGTAATAATGAGAGAGATCAAAGAGATGCCAGGAATACTAGTTGGAGGTTATAATATAAATAATATACGCTATGCGGATGACACAGTATTGGTGGCGGATAATTCAACAGACCTACAACAATTATTAGACGTTGTAGTAACAGAGAGTGCAAGGAAAGGACTCTCCTTGAATATCAAGAAAACAGTAACAATGGTAATATCAAAGAAAATGGTGACACCAAAATGTGACATAGAAATAGAAGGGAAAATCCTTAACCAAGTGGATAATTTTAGATACCTAGGGGCATTTATAACATCAGATGGAAGATGTACAACAGAGATTAGGAGCAGAATAGGGCAGGCAAAAGCCGCATTTCAGAAAATGAAGAGTATCTTATGCAATAAGTCACTATCACTGAATGTCAGAAAGAGAGTGCTGAAATGCTATGTAGAACCAGTTTTGCTGTATGGCAGTGAATCTTGGAATGTAAATGAACAAATTAAGAAGAAATTAGAAGCAACAGAGATGTGGTTCCTGAGACAAATGTTGCGAATTCCTTGGACTGCCAGAGTAACTAACGACGACTGCCTGAAACAGGCTAACGAAACTAGAACATTATATACAACAATAAGACAGAGACAAACAGCTTTCCTCGGTCATGTGATGAGATGAGAGGCATTGGAGAACATCGTAACAACTGGAAAGATCGAGGGGAAGAGAGGCAGAGGTAGACCAAGAGAAGTGATGCTGGATGGATTGAGACGGTGGCATGGAGGAATATCAGCAGCAGAGTTGATCCAGAAAACCAAAGACCGAGATCTATGGAGAGCCATGAACGCCTACGCCAGCCGGCACGGCACTTGATGATGATGATGGTCAGATTATACGAGAAACCTTTATGATGATACAAGGGAAGAACAATATGATATTCGGAGAAATAACGAAGGACCATCAATTCTGAAGATAGAAGTTCAGAATGCTCTTAACCATATGACATCTGTTAAGACCCCGGGTCCAGACAACACCTCAACAGAAATTATCAACGCCCTAGAAGAATATGGAATAGATCAAGTCACCAGACTGCTGAACACAATATATGACTCTGGGGATATACCTCCTGAATTATGTAATTATATATTTGTTGCAATCCCGAAGAAATCAGGAGCCTTGGAATGTGACAACATCGAACAATTAGTATAATGAGGCACATCACGAAGATTCTGCTGAGAATTATCATGCAAAGAGTTAGGAAGAAAATACAACCCCAAATAGGAGAAGAACAATGTGGGTTTGTAGAAGGCACGGGTACAGTAAATGCTGTATATATGCTGAGAACATTTATTGAACGTTCTTTTGAAGTAAGCAAAGACTTAAATCTTTGCTTTATTGACTACACAAAAGCTTTCGATAAAGTAAGACATGTCAACATGATGGAGATGCTTGCAGATCCACAAATTGATGGGCAAGACCTTAGACTCATTAAAAACATATACTGGAAACAACAAGCTGCCATAAAGATTGATAATGAAGTGGGACAATATCAGCCTATTAAGAGAGGTGTGAGACACGGATGTGTAATGTCTCCAGATCTTTTTTCCCCGTACATTGAAAATATTTTCAGAAATGTTGACGTTATGAAAGGAATCATCACTGGGGGACATAACATCAATAACATTAGATATGCGGATGATACAGTATTGATTGCAGACAATGAAAAGGATCTGCAACATTTAGTAGATGCGGTTGTTGCACACAGTGAACAGCTAGGGTTAAATTAGACAATCTGGATATGATATAAGAAGACACATTATGGTCGTCACTAGGAAGAAGGAAATACCGCAATGTAATATACAAGTAAATGGGAATATTCTCAAACAAGTGAATCGGTACAATTATCTCGGAACAGTCATAATATCTGATTGGAGAGGCCTTGAAGAGATTAGAACAAGAACCGCCATCACGAAGGTAGCCTTTTGCAAGATGAAAAACATACTGACCAATGAAAAGATGTCAATTGAAACGAGAAAAAGAGTGTTAAAGTGCTACATAGAACCTATACTTTTGTATGGATGTTCTTCTTCTTCTTCTTTCGTTCGCTTGAAATATGTCTATAAATGCAATGTTGTCTCTTGTATGAATTGAACTGTCTTTTTCAGTTCACACAGCGGTCCATAGAGTTTATCTTCCACTGTCGTCTCTCTAGGCCAGAAGGTTTGCCTAGATATGTTATATTTTGGGCAGTCTTGGAGTATGTGCTCTGCTGTCTGCGACGCCAATCCACATGTACACATGGCTGTTTCACCAATCTTGAATTTTGTATACATGTGGTTGCGTAATCTATTGTGCCCTGTTCTGAGGCGCAGAATAATGACTTGTTCTGGTCTATCCATAACGTGGTAGTCATCTTGAGCAGGTTTTGGTGGCTTTCTGACTGATTTGGTCATTCTTTTCTTTTGGTGGTATGTTACAGGCACATCAGGCTGTTCTTCTTTGGCTCCTTCCTTAGCCAATTGATCAGCTCTGTCGTTCCCGGGTATTCCACAGTGGGATGGTATCCACTGTATGGTGACCTTATGCTGACTGCTAAGTTCAGAAAGTAGTGTCCTTAGTACTGGCAATTTCCCAGACAGGAGCGCCTCGAGTACTGATTTTGCATCTGCCAATAGCACCACAGGTTGTGTATCATTGCTGGTATTTAGTAATTCTCTGTTGCTATCTTGATTGCCTCAATTTCAGCATCGTAGTTATGGCAGTACTTTCCTGTCGGTACTCTAGCTGTGTCCCTGGTATTATTTGGGTATTCTATGTACACTCCCGCTCCTCCATTTCGAACAGCATTTTGTGCTGACCCATCTGTGTAGACTCGGATCCAGAGGTCCTGTGGGTATTCTTCATCAAGGAAGCTGAGAGTGGCTGTTCTTTGCTGCACACTGTTCTGTTCTTCCTTGTCAAATATTCCTCTCACTTTTGTCTGGATTTGTAATGCTAGTCTATGCTCATCTTTCCATGGAGTTCGCTCTGGAATAGTTGTTAGGGGGATACCAACTGTGGGCAGATCGGTGGTTTCTCTGCAGAGTCGTTTGGCCTGGTGGATAAAACTACTTCTTTTCAACCGCCCCATAGCTAGGTTTTCAAATCTGTTCTTCATAGGGTGGCCTGGCAAGCTGAGGAACTTTTCTGCTTGTATTAGCGTTTTCGTATCTCTGCGCTCACTCAGTGCTTGTGTCCTCCCCATCTTCTCCATTTCCACTATAGGGGTTGATCTCATCCCTCCTGTGGTGACTCTAAGTTCTTGATTTTGCACTTTGTCCAGCTCTTGTAGTGTGTTTTTTGCTGCCGAACACCATGCAGTTGACCCGTATTCCAGGTGTGATCGTATGCTCTGTTGATAAACTTTGCTAAGTATTTTCCCACTGGCTCCCCATGTGGTTCCACTTAGCTTTCTCAGGATGGCTATTTTCCTTCTGGCTTTTGCTACTGCTTTGTTGATGTGCTTTCTCCATGTCAGCCTGCCATTAAATGTTACTCCAAGGTATGTTGGTTCTTTATCTTCTCGTAGGGGTGTTCCATTTATCTGGATTTTCCCTGCCTTTTGCTTTGGAGAGAGGGTAAATAGGGTGGTGCTGCACTTGTCAGTGTTTATGCTGACACACCATCTATTTGCCCATGCAACAAATGTATCTACAGCTCTTTGTAGTAATCTGGTGGCCACTGATGCATGTTCATTTGCGATCCATAGAACCAGGTCATCGGCGTACATTGCGGCTTTAATTCCATGCGGTAGATTAGCAACGAGATCATTGATGAAGATTAGAAAGAGTGTGGGGGACAATACTCCGCCCTGGGGAACTCCGTGACGCAGTAGTACTTTCTTGCTCTTTAGTCCGTCTATCTGTACTCGGGCTCTTCTGTTGTGCAAGTATGCTTTCACCCATTTGTACATTCTTCCATTGACTATGCAGTTTCTCAGTTTATTCATCAGACCTTCTTTCCAGACTTTGTCAAAGGCTTTCTTCAAATCTATCCATGCCGCAAGCACCAGCTTCTTCTCTTGGAATGCATCCTCAATTTCTTGAGAGAGGTAGGTTGTCTGATCTTCCGTAGAGTAGCACTGCCTAAAGCCAGCCTGCTGTGGCACAAGGATGTTTTTACTTTCAATGTACCACTGCAGTCTGTGATTGATGATGCGCTCCAGTGTTTTGCAGAGACAGCTGGTGAGGCTAATTGGTCTGTAGCTAGAGGCAATGGAACTATCTTTCCCTGATTTTAGGAGGGGTATCATGATTGCTTCTCTCCAGGCTTGTGAAACACTGCCTAAGGTCCAACTGTTATTGAAGATCTGCAACAGCTTTGCTTTGGCCTCTGTTCCTAGGTTCCTGATCATTTCATTGGAGATACCATCAGCTCCTGGTGACTTTCTCATTTTCAGTTTTGATATGGCTAGCTCCAGTTCGCTGATTGTGATGGGTGCCTCCAGAACCTCATGTACTATTTCCTTCTGTCCTGTATGTTGCCGTTTCTCTTGAATCTCTTGTTGTTTCTCTGGACTGATTTTGATATTGTTATCTTGTGCGAATGAGTCCGCAAAATGGTCAGCTGCTTGCTTTCTTGTTAAGATGTTTCCATCTTTATGTAGTGCAATTTTTGAGTTTCTCCCTGTGCCCTCATCGTTAAGTTGTTTTATTAGCTTCCACAATTTCCTTGTGTCTCTTTCAAAGTTCAGAGACTCTGTTTTCTCCTGCCAGCTTTTCCGTCTAGCCTGCAGCTTGGCCCTTTGAAATTTGGCTTTTGCATGCTGGAATTTATTGTGGTGCTCTTGGCTGGGTGTGGCCTCTGCTTGCTTTCTACATACTTCCACATCATTATGCAACTGTTCCAGTTCACTACTCCAGTAGGGTTTATATTGTTTACGGGCTCCTCTTGGTACTGTTTCTCGCGCTGCCTGTAGTATGCATTTCCCAAATTCTTCAACTACTTTATTTATGTCTTTCTCAGTGTTCAGGTTTCTAACCAGTATGCTGGTGCGATGCTTGTACACTGCCCAGTCTGCTTTCTTGTAGTTCCACCTCGAGAGGGTGCTGCTTTCACTTACAAGCTCATTTTCTACAGTTAGAAAGACTGGTCGATGGTCACTGCCACCTAGTTGTTTCCCAACAATTCGTGTAATGTTCCACTCCAGGTCTGGTGAATGAAAAGCCAGGTCAGGTGTAGTTGTAGAGTGCCATGATCTCGAGTAGAAAGTATGTGGGTCGGACGGCTTGTTAACCAAGATGAATCTATTCTCATCCTGCCAGTCTTCCAGTCTCTCTCCTCTCTGGTCCATGTGATCATAGCCCCAACTCTGCGAGTGGCTGTTGAAATCACCGCACACAATCATTTTTTCTGTTAATGGTAGTGTGTCCAGTGCCTGTGGACTGTCACTTGGACAGTAGTAATTGATCAGATGTAGGTCTGTATAGCCTGTTTTAAGTTTAAGTGTCTGATACTCAGCCCCTTCCATATAGACTTCGATTTGGGAAGCAGTAATGTTATTTTTTACAAGGATAAGTATCCCACCTTTTCGCCTGTCCTTTCGGTCAGATCGGTAACACTGGTAGCCTCTGATTTTGAAGGCTATATTTTCGTTGAGGTGAGTTTCTTGCAAGCAACATATGCTTACTTTTTCTTTGTCCAGGATGTTTTCTAATTCTACTTTTTTGTTGCTAACTCCCTCCGCATTCCAGTGCATTATTTTAAGTCTTTGTTTAGTATGGCCCGCTGTTCTATTCTCATGTCCCCTGGCTCCACAGGACATCTGAGAAGGACCTCCAGTAGTTGGGGTTGGACCCTTTCGAGACATAGGGCCCGGCACTGCACCTGCCTGGAGTTCCAAAGCAGGGCGAGCACCATAACTTTTAGCAGCAGTCGACATATTCCATTTTGCGTAATTTCGTGGCATCCTGATTTCTGTGGTGCGCCTCCTGGCTGGTTGCCTCCGTCTTCAGCACCTTTCCTTTGCTAGAGCAGACTGTGGTCTCACTCGAGTTTAGATGTGTACACACGCACACGCGTGTCTGCACATGCATGTATGTGTATACACATCTAGAGCACACTGGTTATTTTCCGGCGCCAGATACTCGCCGTCGCCCCTTCTCCTGTTAGTTAAAACAGTTCCGCCACGTGAAGGCCAGGAGTTGGACTTTTGCTGCAGAGGTTATGTATTCACGAGCCATTGGGGTATTTAAGCAATGTTTGGCGCTCACCCCAACACTGCGCCCCGGCTACATACAGCAATTTGGAACCTGTATGGATGTGAAGCGTGGACAATGAGCAGTCAAGCTGAAAAACATCGGATGGCTGTGGAAATGTGGTTTCTGAGGAAAATACAAAGAATACCATGGACAGACAGAAAAACCAACGAACAAGTCCTTTAAGAAACAAATGAAGATCGTAAACTGATCAGAGTCATTAGATGTAGACAGTCAAAATTGTTTAAGCATGTTATGAGAAGAAGTGACTTGGAGAACTTGGTGACAAATGGCAAGATTGAAGGGAAGAGACCAAGGAGAAGACCGAGAAGTAAATAACGATGGCTTGGCCACGTGGCATGGTAGAGACAGAAACGTAGGGCTGATCCACGACTCTGGTGATCGAGTGAGATGGAAAAACATGACTTCCCACGTTTATCGGCATGGCACATGATGGAGGGATGGATACCATATTAACAACTTTTAAGTCATATCTATGGCACACAGCTACTTCTCATGTTTCGCCATCCATTTTGTATTGTTTGCTTCAAACGTACGTTTTGTTTGGCAATGAATCTGTTGATAAACTGCTGGATACATAAATAATCCAGATAAGCCAGACATGTTGTTGGGACCAGAAGTCTTAGTTTTCGTTGGCTCACTTTGAACTTGGCCGTAGTCTACACTGGGTTTATTTTTGCAACAGGGCTAACTTTCTTTATTACCTGTGTCCATCGCCGTCAAGCGAACCCACTACGACTTCTGAGGTGCTTGTAATTTACATTCCCAAGTCAAGAACCAGCAGTCTACACTTTAGTCCATCTGACCGGTGTAGGTGTTAAACCCACTATCAGCACACCGGAAGTTTAAGAGCGAGAGTTCTTATCCACTCGGCAATAATACCTCCAAGAGTTAGATTATCAAGGCAACGGCTTCTTGAGGTGGAGGGGTCAGGAACTTTCCATACATTTCATCACAGCAACGCTAATTTCTATGTCGCTGCCTGGGGTTCTTGAGACACATAATATATGAGTCTGCATTTGATTTTTCTCTCTGTTTTTGACCCTCGCATTGAAGCATTTATTGGACATTACAGCTGATGAATTACTTTGTCACTTGTCCTTTTCCATTATTTATTTCCTAGCGCTTAATAATTTAATTCTTTTACTTCCAAGGCTCTGGCATTAAAGTAAAGTGTTGGGTAAGTTATGACTACAATAATAGGATGGGATTGAGAACGAGAATTACGAAGTGGGCGTAGAGTGGGAATATACAACTATTTTTTGGGATAAAGTGTGTACAGTGTGCAATAATATAACGATTGTTTGGGATAAATTGTGTACAGTGATGGATAATATACCGACTGTTCGTGATAAAGTGTGCAGTGGTATAATATAATAATTGTTTGGGATAAAGTGTGTACAGTGAGGTATAATATACCGACTGTTTGGGAGATAAAGTGTCAATTAGAGTGGGATCATACAACAACTGTTTGGGATAAAATTTGTATAGAGTAGGACAATATAACAACTGGTTAAGAAAAAGTGTCTATAGAGTGGGATAATACAACTACTGTTTAGGATAAAATATGTAAATTCCTCATGTTGTTTTGCTCTTAGCACTCTAGTATAAGGGCGATAAATAGGAGGTTCACAGTTAAAGTTGCGCATTTTAAAAATCAAACGGAAGTTGTTTTTTTTTTTTTTTTTTTAGCATATCCTTTACAGGACTTAGCTGTCAACACCAGCATCTTTCAGCTGTCTGTTGATCTCTTGGCAAGATTACGCTCAGTAGTTTGCCATTGCTTTCTGAGCGGCCGGCTCAGTATCCCGCAAGTCACGAGCGGGGGTCGAACCGCCTAAACGGCAGTTAGAAATTGCAAAAAAACAGGCCTTCAAACTGGCGCCCTGGCAAAATTGATATGAAAGAATACCTAAAGACGGCCTTATGATTGTATGCCTGTGCGTACTGTTAGTTTGTCGGGACTGCTGTCTGTTCCACTTTTCACGCGAGGAGAATTTTGTGTGATATTCACTGTCACAGGAATGGAGCATATTGTGTGACCCTTTGCCATGAAGTTGGAACCGCTACTAACTAACTATATCATCTACATATCTCAGTTCTGGAATAGGATTACCACCAATTATGAATGGAACAACATTATCACATATTTCATTATTTTTGACGTTTCTCTTTACATTTTCAGCGTAGATTTTGAACATGTGCATAGAAATAAGATATGACTCTCCACATCAGCATTGTTGTTTCGTCAAGTCAATTACCATATTGTATTGCTATAATTTCTAGGACATTACCCAAACAGGAGTCGTCGGTTCCGGAAACATACTGAATCATCCTCTTATATCTGAAAGACAAAAACACCCTTTTTCTGATAGACAAATACATCCTCGTATTTCTGATAGACAAACACGTTCTCTTATGTCTGATTGGCAAAACTGTTTGCTTTCGAGGTTTAGAACGAAAGTTTACAATATGCAAACTGCATGAAAAAGCTTGACCATAACTCCCCGTAAAAGAGGTTAAAGACAAGATTATTGACTTCATTGCACCGGGTTTTATCACATATGGCGCAGTCTCCATTCGCAGACGGCTAGCCGCCTGCTGAAAGCGTCGCACTGTGCACGAATTACATAGCTCCTGAACGACCACCAGGAGTTCCCGAAAAAAAATATATGTACCAAATAACGGAGTTTGCATCCAAACCCACGATCTTAGGTACGAGAGAGTGAGAGGCTTGATCACTTCGCCACAGAGATCAAATCCCACTTTCTCTCTCTCTCTCTCTCTCTCTCTCTCTCTCTCTCTCTCTCTCTCTCTCCTCTCTCTCTCTCTCTCTCTCTCTCTCTCTCTCTCTCTCTCTCTCTCTCTCTCTCTCTTCCCTACCTCCCACCTTCCCCATAGCAAAGACAAACCCCACAACTTAATGATGCAGCCGGATTAATGAACTGCCCACAACTTCCCAGAAAAGTAATTAGCCGGACATCCTTAACTTGTAACAAGATCTGAAGAGCTGCATCATTCTTCTAACTGGCGATATAGATTGCCCCAAGATAGTGAATGAAGGAGATAATGCCACTAGACGGCGCTCGTCCTTGTCGAGCACAAATTACCGTCAAATGTGACAAAGAGGCTTCACGAACAGAAGGTAACGCTAGCGTTTATTTGTGTCTGCTGTTTGCCCAACACTCTGGTTGTTGAATGCGTTAATTTGTTTTAGTGGATTAGGAAATGCGCGGAGCGTACTTCACACACTATAATTTCCTTGTCTTCTGTCAGCATTCTCAGCCCACAATGCTTGCTCCTATTTGCCTGTTTGTCTATCTCTCTATCTGTCCCTATGTCTGTCTGCCTCACTATCTCTCTAATTGTCTGTCTATCTGTCTGTCTATATATCTGTCCGTTTGTTTATCCATGTATTTGGCAGGATGAGTGTCTGTCAGTACGTCTGTCTGCCTCACTATATGTGTCTCTGTCTACCTCTCTGATTGCATGTCTACCTAGCTACTTACCTACCTACCCACCTACTTACCTATCTGCCTGTCTGCCTTTTTGTCTGCCTCTGTCTGTTCTATCAGTATCATATCATATGATATCTATGCCATACAATCCAATTAAATCAAATAATATCATAGAGCCCCTGACCTTATTTGGAATCTGTCTAGAGGAAGCGAACCTGACACACATACATCGTCAAGACAGACCTACTGACCTTTGAGGTGCATAATCGTCAAGACGGACCTACTGACCTTAGAGGTGCATAATCGTCAAGACGGACCTACTGACCTTAGAGGTGCATAATCGTCAAGACGGACCTACTGACCTTAGAGGTGCATAATCGTCAAGACGGACCTACTGACCTTAGAGGTGCATAATCGTCAAGACGGACCTACTGACCTTAGAGGTGCATAATCGTCAAGACGGACCTACTGACCTTAGAGGTGCATAATCGTCAAGACGGACCTACTGACCTTAGAGGTGCATAATCGTCAAGACGGACCTACTGACCTTAGAGGTGCATAATCGTCAAGACGGACCTACTGACCTTTGAGGTGCATAATCGTCAAGACGGACCTACTGACCTTAGAGGTGCATAATCGTCAAGACGGACCTACTGACCTTAGAGGTGCATAATCGTCAAGACGGACCTACTGACCTTAGAGGTGCATAATCGTCAAGACGGACCTACTGACCCTTGAAGTGCATAATCGTCAAGACAGACCTACTGACCTTAGAGGTGCATAATCGTCAAGACGGACCTACTGACCTTTGAGGTGCATAATCGTCAAGACAGACCTACTGACCCTTGAGGCGCATACCTATGTGTGAGTACTTCCTTCGACAGAAGAACAAAGAAGAAGGAGAAATCCTACCCAAGTCTATCTATCATAGTCAGTAGAGGGGTCGGTGTGTCAGCCCATTCATCAGCTAGTCCTTCTTGTTTTCGAATGTCTATAGAAGCATGTACGTATCAATGTGAAAGAAATCAGTTATACCGTGAAAGAATAAACACTCAGGAAGTACTCATCATAGATTTTATTTCATAAATAAACACATATATACTGCTTAGCGTTTATACAAGTTAGTTAGTTAGTTAATTAGTTAGTTAGTTAGTTAGTCGACAGATCATCCTCATTGCACATCGAACCATTCCGTCCATAAGTGCTCGGGTCCCCTCCTCAGTAAATCCCGCAGCGTGTAGCGACTGACGACAACACCAGTTCTGTGTTGGTTTATCAATCTTCTTTGGCTTCCCGCTTAGTGTTCTTGTTTTGCCACCCCTATTTTAACTTGCTGTTCTCAGAGCCTGACCATGATTGTAGATTCACAGTCATCACTTGGATCTCGCCAACGACTTACTTCTAGTAGAGCATTCAGTGGTTTATAGAAATAAAAGAAACAATTAGAGATTAGAGGACACACTAGACCAGTGGTTCTCAACCTTTTTTGGCCTATGCACCCCTTCACCATATGTTTAGAATGTCATTCGCCCCCCCCCCTTTTTTTCGTATTTCCTCCCTATAAATCCCCCCCCCCCCTCGCCTAACTCCCACCCCTACATAGTCCTGGAAGAGGTACGGGGTCGACCACGAGGGTGGACACATGATACTGCAGCCATCTTGGGCGTGTAATACAAGTACCAAGATGGATACGTGATACTGCAACCACTTTTGGCGTGTCTACAAGCACGTTGGTGGTCACATGATACCGAAATACTGTGGGCGTATCTACCATCAATAGGGTGAACACATGATACTGAAGTACTGTGGGCGTATCTACGAGCACGAGGAGGGGCACACGAATCTGCACCACCTTTGGCGTGAAGGTGTATGAGGCGTGAGAAATTGCAAGAGGCCGAGAGACTCTTTTGCTGGCCGAAATGACAGCGACGTTTTGGAAAGGATCAGCTGCATGATGATGAGGTTATACTAGGTTATGGTTTGTTGATTAAAGAACCCATCGTCTTACTTCGCAGGTTGTTTCTAAAAGAAACATTAGAAAGACTATCGGGTGGCTATTTTACGAGACTGGTTCCACGCCAGAGCCGTATTGTTAATCCGGCTATTACTATGTTGTCAACCGTGGATTACTACGCTGTTAAGCAATGGTATCAACCGCTGCGCAGGTCTCCAGCTTTGGGTGAAGGGAGGGGGAGGGGGTGGTGAAGTGACACAGCGGTATAAAATCACGTGCCATGCCGATAAGCGGTGGGCGGTCATGTTTCGCTATCTCACATGACCACCAGAGTCGCGAATCGGCTCAGTTGTTCTTGTCTAGACCATACCATGTGGCCAAGCCATAGAGGTATTCACTTCTCTGCCTTTCCCTCGTTCTTACCATTTGTCACCAAGTTCTTCAACTGATTTCTTCTCATAACGTGGCCAGAACATTGTGACTGTCTACGTCTAATTTCTCTAACCAGGTTATGATTTTCATTTGTTTCTTGTAGGACTTGATCATTGGTTTTCTGTCCGTCCATGGTGCTCTGTGCATTTTCCTCAGAAATCACATTTCCACAGCCATCAGATGTTTTTCAGCTTGTCTTCTCATTGTCCAGGCTTCATATCTATACAAAAGTGCAGGTTCTAAGTATCATCATCTCATCTCATCATGTTCCTCGTGTACCTTGCGGTGTCGAGGTGAAGTATAAACTTCGTGAGAGTGCCCGATTATGGGCTTCATATATCGATATTCCCATGGACACTGCTATTCCTTCCGTCCAACGTTTACGTGGTCGGTCTCTTCCTCTGTTTCCATCTGGTCTGTACATCATTGCTTGTTGTGGTATGCTGTTGACTGGTAAGCTACTTGCATGGCCAAACCATGGGTCAGTCCGTTTATACTTCTTAGTTTTTCTACGAGCAGTATGAAGATCCCCTGCCGACTTGCTAGGCCAGTCGCAGGTTTAGGACACTAATCTGACCACAGGGAGTCCATCCCCTATGGCGAGCCATATCCCCGTTAGCCCATTACCTCGCGGTCATGGTTGCCCGGTCTGCACCGCGTGGAGGTGGGGGTTGACGTGTGTAGTCTGCGGGTCATCGGCAGGCTAATAATTTTCGCTCTTCACCCCTACTGGGAGAGGCTAGCCGATCCTAACCCTGCTGGTTGCAGGGCCAGGCGCATTCCACACCTTGCAGACCAGGTTCTAAGTAACACCTCAAAATTCCGTATTTCTTTGCATATCTTTTTATTGGTCAGTGTTTTCCATCTTGCAAAAGGCAATCGTTGCCAAGGAGATTCTCGTTTTCATCTCTTCAAGGCATCTTCCATCAGATGTTATGACTGTTCCGATATAATTATATATATATGTGTGTGTGTGTGTGTGTGTGTGTGTGTATGTGCACACACACACACACACACACACACACACACACACACACACACACACACACACACACACACACACACACACACACTCACACACACACACACTTCCCATGTAATCCTGCGTCAAGGGAACTTTATTTATAATTCCTCTACTTTCCTGGATTAGGGGATCAAAAGTCAAGACTTAGGGTTGAAAACTATGAAAACTGTGTACTTTGTGCAAATTAAAAAATTCTTCAGTTATTCGAATTTCAGAAAGAGTAGGACAAATAGACTGTTTATGCAACATTGTTAAACGAGAAAAGCTACAAACAAAATTAGATTTATAGCACCTGTGATTATTTCACAAAGATCTTCGATCGAGTCTGGCTTGAAGGCTTATGCAATATAATGGGAAATTCAGTTTTTATGCCAACGTCTTAGAAATAGTCAATGTTCTTTATCAAGGTGCAAGTAGTGTTTCCTAACAAAACAACTTCATACGGACACTTTTTTCAAAACAACAGTAGCAGTTCCACATAATAGAACTTGAAAAAAAAAATTAATATTAAACTTGCATCTATCTTTATTTCTCAACAAAATTTTCTCGAGCATGCATTTATTCCAATATTTTATCAGTTCCCATTATCTGCAGATTTGGAGTTTGTGAACCAATGCTTAAGCCAAGTTAACGTCTCACCCTAAACTTCATCGTCATCAGCAAACCCTTTGCCGCCAAGGTGATGTTTTAGCCGACCAATGAAGTGGACATCTCTCGGGGCTTGGTCGGAGCTGGTGTTTAGGAAGTGTTAATTAACTCTGGTTGGGGAATTTTAGCCGATTGGGGTTTAGTGTTGTCGTGGAGGAGAAGTACCGCCATAGTCAGCAGATCTGGATATTTCATTTCGAATTGCATCATTAGATCTTCACAGAGACACTTGGAGAATGACTAAATCAATTAATAATAAATTAAACCTAACACCGAATATTGAATATTTAACTAGAGTGTTAAGTCAGTGCTATTGCATGGATCAGGTTGCTATGGAACTACAAACCGAACTCAATCGCATAAGTACTTGGTGTGTTGAGGCTGGGGCAATGGTCAACCCAACAAAGGCAACAGTGACTTGGTTCTCGTTGAATAATCATATTGTCAACACTCCAACACCAACTGTAAGTCTGTGTTCAGAGACGGTGGAAAGAACGCAGGCAATGATTTACCCGGGGATACGGTTTGATTGAAACCTTGCTTATAATGAGCACATAGACCAGGTGATAACAAAGGCCAAGTGGGGGTTGGCTGCGATGCGGGTTATGGCGGCAGAAAACTGTGAGCAGCGCCATCTGTCTTCAATACGAAGGGCTGGTCATGTCATGTGTATGCAATGGCAATCCTGACTCTCAAGGGTAAGCAGATAGAAAGGATGGAAAGGATACAGAATGAAACTATGCGCATTATTCTTGGATGTACAAGAGATACAGCATGTAGGGCGATGCGCTACCTTCTTGATTTTCCAACCATTGAAAACAGAATACAAGTCTGCAGAGCTCGCGCCTACCTCAGAGTTAACGCAAACACACAACATCCACTGCATAGTAAAATTATGAAGGTGAAGGGCAGCAGTTTAAAAAGAGGACGGTCGTGGATGGGTCAAGCCGAAGACATTCTTCAACAGGTGTGTTCACTTGAGGACTTAGAACCTGGCGAGGAGTGGGTACAGGTGCCAACAGATTTCTGCACATCCTTTTCAGTTTGCATCCAACTAGACAGATAATGCAGACAAGAAAATCCGGCAGCTGTGGAGGTGGAAGTACAAGCGTTGATTTTCGAGAATTCGCTAGACGGTGCTACTGTCATTTACACAGATGGGTCGGTCGTCCGACATGTGAGAAGTTCATGGGCCTTTACGGCTCAGGTCGGAGGGAGAATTGTGAAGGAGGACTCTAGTGCTTCTGCTGAGACCACAAGTAGCCTGGCTATGGAAGTCATGGCAGTAAGTAAAGCAATAACATGACTCGAGACACAGACATTCACTAGGGCATGTTTCCTTAGCGACTCAATAAACATGCTCAAGAGGCTGGAGATGAGGGGGGGGGGGGAAAGAGAATGTTTGCTGTCTCTGGAGCGGTCTCGGCTGGCAAAGATTAGTTTCATCTTCGTGCCAGGGCATGCGGGAGTGCAAGGGAATGAGCGGGCTGACAAGCTCACAGGTAACGCTACTGTGGAGGGCGGACGCGCCATGGACCAGGCTGACATTCTGAATGCTCTACGAGAAGTAAGACTTTTGCAAGAACCAAGTGATGACTGTGAATATACAACCATGGCCAGACTGCGAGAACAGCAAATTAACAGAGGGGTGGCCAAACAAGAACACTACGCAGGAAGCCAAAGAAGACTGATAAACCAACCCAGAACTGGTGTCGTTAGCCGCTACATGCTGCGGGATTTGCTGAGGAGGGGATCCGAGCACTTATGGACTTAGTGGTTCGATGTGCAGTGAGGATGATCTGTCGACTAACTAACTAACCAACTATTGTATGGATCACAAACTTAGAGAATGACTAAATCAAGTAATAATAAATTAAACCATACACTGAACATTCAATATTTAACTAGAATGTTAAGTCAGTATTGTTAAGAAACTTGGAGAATGACTAAATCAATTAATAATAAATTAAACCATATACCGAACATTGAATATTTAACTGGAATGTTAAGTAAGTATGAATCAGAAACTTGGAGAATGACTAAATCAATTAATAATACATTAAACCTAACACCGAACATTGAATATTTAAATAGAATGTTAAGTCAGTGCTATTGAATGGATCAGAAACTTGGAGAATGACTAAATCAAGTAATAATAAATTAAACCTAACACTGAACATTGAATATTTAACTAGAATGTTAAGTCAGTGATGTTGTATGGACCAGAAACTTAGAGAATGACTAAATCAATTAATAATACACTACACACATTTATTAACTGGTGCTCTAACAGGATCTCATCTCATTTCATCTCATCTCATCATGTTCCTCTTGTACCTTGCGGTGTCGAGATGAAGTATAAACTTCGTGAGAGTGCCCGATTATGGACTTCATATATTGACATTCCCATGGACTCTGCTATTCCCTCCGTCCAACGTTTACGTGGTCGGCCTCTTCCTCTGTTTCCATCTGGTCTGTACATCATTGCTTGTTGTGGTATGCTGTTGACTGGTAACCTATTTGCATGGCCAAACCATTTGACTTGCTGCTTTCTAATAAAATCTAGTGCTGCTTTAACCCCCACTTTAGTCCTGATTTCTTCATTTCTGATCTTATCTTCTTGATACGTTGAGTATTCTTCTCAGGAACCTCATTTCTGTTGTTGTGATTTTTCTTTTTTTCTTTTTCTGTCATTGTCCAGGTTTGGCATTGGTAGCACAGCGTTGGTAGGAAGATTGTGTTGTAAAGTGCTTTATTAGTAGTTATTGATACATGTTTGTTCTTTAGTATTGGTGACATTTGTCCAATGAGTTGATTGCCTTATTGCACCTATTTTCGACCTCGTCTTCTGATCTGCCATTTGATGATATTATACTTCCTAGGTACTTGAAACTCTTCACTTGTTTCAAGGGATGTTCGTTTAGGTGAATTGTTGCTGTTTGTTCTTCTCTAGTTATAGTCATTACCTCTGTTTTACTTGTGCTAATTTTCATGTTATGTTCCCTACACATTTCGTTTAGACTATTCATGTAATCTTGTAATTCAGCTTCTGACTTCTAACAGGATAGAAGGGCTATATTTGGTATGACAGAATCACTAATGCGGAGGTTATGGTTACTAGCCAGATTCCAGCCAATCAAGAGGGGAGGAAAAGAAGAAGGCACTGTATCAGTCACACAGAAAACCTGGCGACTGCGTAAGTTGAAAGGCATTTTATGGGACTCAGAGGATACAAGAAACAGAGAGAGAGAGAGAGAGAGAGAGAGAGAGAGAGAGAGAGAGAGAGAGAGAGAGAGAGAGAGAGAGAGAGAGAGAGAGAGAGAAAGAGAGAAAGAGAGAGAGACCTCAACATTAGAGACAGCGATGAATAATATAGAGAGGCCATGGGGGAAGCTAGCCTCAGTTGAGTAGAGGCTAGACGCTCTACTGGTGGCTTGGTGGTTATGGGTTCAATCTGCATCGGGGGGAGGTGGGGGAATCGAATGTTGAAACTTACCTGGGCTCCCAGGTTGAGCCAGCCTAAAAATGGGTTCCAGAAATTTCTTGGGAAATAAATGCGATCGGCATGATACATGACCGCCTATGCTGATGGGCATGGCACATGATGGATGGATGATACTGACGACATCCGCAGATTTCCTGTTGATCCAAACAAATGTTGGATCTAGCACGACACGCCCAATGCTCATTAACGGATTCAGTACCGAAGAATAACATATCGTCAATTATGACCTTCCATTTGGACAGAAGGACTATATAATGCCTTATTAAGGTCATCTTGTGATTTGTTTTGTTTCGTGGTATCTTCCGAAATTTCACTCCTCAGTGAACGGAAATGTGCATTATAATATTTGTTGATGTGATTGTGCCGGCTCCGTGGCGAGGGCGTTTCGGGAGCAGTTCGTAATCCCGCATACCGCGTTCGAAACACAGCTGGTGGGATTTGTCAGCAGACCGCCTTGGGTTGGTTTTTTGCGAAATGGCATGGATGCCAGTCGTTCAGAAAGCAAAGGCAAACCACTGAATGTAAACTTTGCAAGAGATTATGAACGTTAAAAAAAAACAATGTTGGAGTTGACTGCGACGTCCTGTAAAGGCTTTGCAACTAACTTTTAAAAATCATTTCATTGTGCACCGTGTTTAGTCCAAACCTACTTGTTCGTTGGCACTGAATCAGCTAAAGCGTGTGGACGGGTCCTTTACTAAATTACTGACTGCCTATGGAGGGAGATGTAGGAAATAGCAACAGTCTTGGAGAATATATGAGTAATATAATCAAAGATATGGAAACTAATCACCAGAAAAATGAATCCAGAAAATTTTTTAAAGAACTGAAGTCAATGAAACGAGGGCACCAACAAAACACATATGGTTTAAAAGACAAAAATGGGAATATGATAAATACCAATGAGGAAATGTGCAACACATGGAAAGAATATTTTATTGAATTACTAAATTGTGAAGCTCCAAGTAACATTTTCCCACAGGAAGAGGTTCTAACATGCGAACCACAAATTGAAGAACCTACATTTGAAGAAATCCTATATGTAATCACACGACTTAAAAACAATAAGGCAACTGGGACTGATGGAATTGCTGCTGAATTTATAAAGGCAGGTGGCCATGCATTACATCTAAAGCTATACGAACTAATAATAAAGATCTGGAGGACAGAAGAATTACCCCATGACTGGAAAGAGTCATTATTGATACCTATCTTTAAGAAAGGAGACAAGTTCCAATGTGGAAATTATAGAGGAATATCACTACTGTCCACAAGCTATAAGATACTATCCGCAGTATTACTAAATAGACTAAAACCATATTCAGAAGACATATTAGGTGACTACCAGGCGGGTTTTAGACAAAACAGATCAACAATAGATCAGATATTTATCTTACGACAAATAGCCGAGAAACATTGGGAATATAAAAGAGATCTCCATAACATTTTTGTGGATTTTAAAAAGGCTTATGATAGTGTCCATAGGAATAGTCTATGGAATGCTATGCAGGAATTTGGAATACCAAGGAAGTTAATCAACATGACCAGACTATGCATGGAAGATACTTATAATATAGTAACATATAAAGGCAGGAAATCAGACCCCTTCCAAATAACATCTGGCTTGAAACAAGGTCATGCACTATCGCCGCTACTCTTCAATCTGGCTCTAGAGAAAGTTGTAAGGAAGGTAAAGGAGGAATGTGATATTGGAGGAACATCCAAGCTGCTTGGTTATGCAGATGATATAGATATTATAGTGCAAAGTGAACAAAAGACATTGGAAATATTGACTCACTTAAAGGGAAAAGCCCAACAGATGGGGCTGGTTATCAACCAAGATAAGACAGAATATATGGTAATTTCAAGAGACGGAATGGCTAAAAACTCTGGCCACATACAAATAGATAATATAACCATTAAAAGAACGGAAACATACAAATACCTGGGTACAATCTTCAACTGCTCCAACATCATAAGGGAAGAAATACAAACTAGAATCAACTCTGGAAATAAGATATACTATGCACTACAACATCTACTAAAATCAAAGGCGCTATCTCGTAACACCAAAATCACAATATACAAAACACTGATCAGACCAGTTGTGCTGTATGGCTCTGAAACCTGGAGTACAACGAAAAGAGACGAAGCCTTGTTACAAACCTTTGAGAACAAAATTTTAAGACGCATCTTTGGACCCATTAGGGATACACATAGTGGAGAGTGGAAAAGAAGAAGTAACAAAGACATATATGATCTGCTTAAGTCCCCGCTAATCACTGGTATCATGAAGGCTAATAGACTACAATGGCTGGGGCATATAGAAAGAATGGAAGATAATAGGGAAACAAAACTCGCTTACACTCAGGAAATAAATGACCGCAGACCCCTAGGTAGACCAAGAAGGCGGTGGGGAGATAATACATGTACAGATCTACAAGCACTTGGAATCAACGACTGGCAAGAGAAGGTCCACCAGAGAGACGAATGGAGACGGATTGTATTTGCAGCAAAGAACCTCAATGGCTCGGAACGCTGAAGAAGAAGAAGAGAGGAAGTATTAATATCACTAGAATTACTTCCATGATCACTGAGCTACCGTATAACTGTAGACAGTAAACCTACTGTAAACCTACTTTCTGTTAGCGCTGAATGTTGTCTTGTACCAGATGTGTTGCAGTTACTTTTCCTCTGGAGTAAAGTAGGCAGGCCGAGAGAGGGATTATGCTGCATGGACAACACATGGACTTTACAATTCAGCCCAGGCTTTTTGTTCTGGAGAGGTTATTTTGTTAAGCACTATAGCAGACTTGTTAGGCAAGGTGCCAATACAGTTCCTATATATATATATATATATATATATATATATATATATATATATATATATATATATATATATATATATATATATATATATAATAGAATATATATATATATATATTCTTTAGGCAGCAGTATCGCAAACGCAACAGTGAAAACAGGCACAAGGAGGAAAATGAAAACGTCGATAAGCTCCTACAGAAAATACACAATAAAGGAGACAAAAAGACCAAATAAAAAGTCCTTTTAAGGACTGCAACCAATAAAGCCAGGAGCCTGCACCACCAAAGAAAACAAGATGAAACATGCACAAAGGACAGCCACGGACCGATCCCCCAGCTGGAGGGGGATTACGAAAAGTCCTTATAAGGACTGCAGCCAGACGAGCCAGGAGCCTACACAAACAAAGAAAACCACAACAACAGAAGAGCACAAAGGATAGCCGCCGACCACTGCTGACGTCACAGACACAAACGATGCATAACCAGTCCGAGAAAGGACTCACAAGACAAGAATTAGGGTAAATAAACCCACAAAAACCACGATCCTCAATTATAACCACAGCTGATGAAGCAGGTTAGACGAGGACGAATTTGGAATTTTTGTTTTTGAAATGGAATCGGAATCGGAATATATATATATATATATATATATATATATATATATATATATATATATATATATATATATATATATATATATATATATATATATATATATATATAGGGAATGTTCAACAAACAACCTATCAGATGTATACATACTACCAAAAGAACAGGAATAAAGAATCATTAAAATCAATCAGAAATCCACCATCACCACCACAAGACGATTACCATTTTATGGACAAATCAGAACAAATAATTATTCTGCGCCTCAGAACAGAATATAGTCTATTACACAGTAACGAGTATATATAATTTAAAATTGATATATCAGCCTTGTGCACATGTGAATTGGCGATCCAGTCAGGAGATCACATACACCAAACTTCCCCATTACGACACAACAAGGCAAACAACAATGAAAGGAGCACTTCACTGACCACTAAGTGAACTAAAAAAGACAGCGAGATATATACAAGATGTATTAACTGGGGAACCCTTAGAGGCTACTAAGATCGTTCATAAATAAACACACTTAAATTGCTTGGCGTTAATAGAAATAGAAGTAATAAAGAAGTAGAAACTAGAAAACGCACTAGACAACGTACGAGCTCTTAAAATTGAAAACTGTAGTTGCCTACCGGGATTCGAACCTGTCATCTCCATATGACGATGGCGTCTAGATGCAGGAGCAAATGTGCTTCGATGCGTGAAGTTGCTCATGCTTCAATGCACACTTGTTTCTGTAGCGAGGCACTGTCGTCATTTGAAAACCCTTAACAAATTATACTTCTCACAATACCCAACATTTTGTGCCATTCACAGTCTATAGTCAGCTATAAAATTCACCCTTCATGGTAAAATATACTACTCATAATCGATAGTAAACTATACTATTGGACAATTCTAGTGAGATTTCTATCCTGGTAAGTCAGTAGTGAACAAAATGGTGATTTGTAACCATGGAGGCAAACGTGAACACTGTAATAATGCGACAATTAGTAAGTACATCGAGCAAGCTGACAACAAAAAATGTCGTCATCACATGTAGGTAAGAACAATGATAAAACTGTACTGTGGTATTCTGTGTAACAATCCCCCTTGGGCTTAACTTCGGATTTCAATATTGTTGTTGCTGTGTTGGCAATTGTGTTTTCATTGATGTTTCTCTATCTATCTATCTATCTATCTATCTATCTATCTATCTATCTATCTATCTATCTATCTATCTATCTATCTATCTATCTATCTATCTATCTATCTATCTATCTATCTATCTATCTATCTATCTATCTATCTATCTATCTATCTATCTATCTATCTATCTATCTATCTATCTATCTATCTATCTATCTATCTATCTATCTATCTATCTATCTATCTATCTATCTATCTATCTATCTATCTATCTATCTATCTATCTATCTATCTATCTATCTATCTATCTATCTATCTATCTATCTATCTATCTATCTATCTATCTATCTATCTATCTATCTATCTATCTATCTATCTATCTATCTATCTATCTATCTATCTATCTATCTATCTATCTATCTATCTATCTATCTATCTATCTATCTATCTATCTATCTATCTATCTATCTATCTATCTATCTATCTATCTATCTATCTATCTATCTATCTATCTATCTATCTATCTATCTATCTATCTATCTATCTATCTATCTATCTATCTATCTATCTATCTATCTATCTATCTATCTATCTATCTATCTATCTATCTATCTATCTATCTATCTATCTATCTATCTATCTATCTATCTATCTATCTATCTATCTATCTATCTATCTATCTATCTATCTATCTATCTATCTATCTATCTATCTATCTATCTATCTATCTATCTATCTATCTATCTATCTATCTATCTATCTATCTATCTATCTATCTATCTATCTATCTATCTATCTATCTATCTATCTATCTATCTATCTATCTATCTATCTATCTATCTATCTATCTATCTATCTATCTATCTATCTATCTATCTATCTATCTATCTATCTATCTATCTATCTATCTATCTATCTATCTATCTATCTATCTATCTATCTATCTATCTATCTATCTATCTATCTATCTATCTATCTATCTATCTATCTATCTATCTATCTCTCTCTGTCCGTCCGTCCGTCCGTCCGTCCGTCCGTCCGTCTGTCTTTCAGTCAGTCTGTCTGTCTGTCTGTCTGTCTGTCTGTCTGTCTGTCTGTCCGTCTGTCCGTCCGTCTGTCCGTCCGTCCGTCCGTCCGTCCGTCCGTCCGTCCGTCCGCCGCCAACCCGCCCGCCCGCCCGCCTGTCCAGCTCTCTCTATCTCTCTCTCAATCTCTCAATCTCTCTCTCCCTCTCTCTCTCTCTCTCTCTCTCTCTCTCTCTCTCTCTCTCTCTCTCTCTATATATATATATATATATATATATATATATATATATATAAATATATATATATATATCCCTCTCTGTCTCTCTCTGTCTCTATCTCTCTCAGTCTTTCTTTCTATCTCTCTCTATCTCTCTCTATCTTTATCTCTCTATCTGTTTATCTCTCTCTATCTCTCTCTATCTCTCTATGACATGCTACTGAACGTAAATGGTCTAGAAAATCATAAACAGCTACAATGATCGGGATGATTGCAACGTCCTGGAGAAAGGACAGGCGACTGATTGAACTCAATAGAGAATGACAGAACTAACACATTATACCAAATACCCCTCAAGATATGGAAATGGTTTATTAGCTGATTTTCTCTTACCTTAAGTGTATCTCTTCGCTGAAGGAACTAGTGTGTTTCGATCTCGACTTCTTGTCTACGTCTTCTATGGGTGCAAATCAATACCAATGAATTAATTGACGTGCTGTTTCAATAGCCCGAAGGATATGGCAGTCGCTGATATTCCCTTCACCTGTAAGTAACAATTATTGTTCAGAAGCAAGAAACGCAAGTTTAAGTATATGTATGTGGTATCCCAGAAGACATGCCGTGGCATGCTGAAGATTGGGCAGACGCATCACGGGCAGGTCAAGGTCTTCTGCAGACTGCCATGACCTCATGCCAACAGAAAAAAGCTGAACATTGATCACGATTGAAATAGTGGAGGAGTGAAATTGGGGGGAATTAGCAGCGAGGAGCGTTTAGCTAAAACACTGTATTTAACAAAGTAATGTCTGGAAGTAATCTAGTTTTGATAGAATTATATTGACTGTCACAGAATATTTCCACAAAAGGAGATACAATCAATAGTAGTAGCAGCAGCAAAAACAACAACAGCAGCAACAGTAGCAGCAGCAATAATAATAATATTCGTCATAATAACACTAACAACAGCAAGAGCAGCAGCAGCAGCAGCAATAACAACAGCAATAATAATAATAATAATCTTCCTAATAATGACAACTACAACAAGAACAACTATAATAATGTTAACAATACCAACTTTTTCTCCACTTCCTCTCCCCCCTCTTCTTCATCCTCCTCCCACTCCTTCTGTCCGTTTTCTTCTTCGTTTCCATCTTCTTCTTCCTCTCCTGCTTCTCCTCATCCTCCTCCTCCTCCTTCTCTTCTTCCTCCTCCTCCTCCTCCTTCTCCTCCTCCTCCTCCTCCTCCTCCTCCCCCTTCTTCTTCTTCTTTTTCTTGTTCGGTGACTGGTATGAGGCAGATATTGGCGATCATGTCTCTCCACTCTGTGTCATGGCATACTTTAATCAACTTGACGTTTCTAAGTCGTCGCCTGTGGCCTAGGGATGGTGAACGTAACTACACAATTCCAACACACCGGCTTCAAGGTCAGCCTCAGAACAGTTGGAAGCAGATCTCGTTGCGTTATTTTCACAGTGCTATAAGCGTCGGCTGTACGTAAATCACTGGCAAACTACTCTGAACATAAAATATTCTAGAATCCCACAAACAGTCAAAGCATGCTGAGCTGATTGCCACGTCCTGCAAAGGACATTCAGCTCACTTTTTGATGTTGTTTCTATTATTATCTGATGTCCAGCTGTTTAATCTCTTTATGTGCAATTTTCTCTGTCTACCATTGCTTCTCTTATCTTGCTTCATTCCACATAAGGTAAAACTCCCTATTCTGCCCTTTGTAACGAAATGCTCATAATCATTTGACGTTATATTTAGTTTTGATGAGTGATCTAGTTTTAGTTGCATATGTCCCTAATCGTCATCAGCATCATTATTATCATCATCTTCGGCATCATCATCAGCATCGTAGCCGCCTTCATCATGAGTATCATCATGTGCTATGCGGAGAGGCGCAGCACCAACTCTATGTGCTCTGTATACATTTAACCACTGACGTGACCACGTTGTATGGTCGAGACAAGAACACTGAGCTGATCCACGACTCTGGTGATTGAGTGAGATGGCAAAACATGATTGTCCACGCTTACCGGCATGACACGTGATGATGATAGGATGTGATCTACGTAGAAATAATAAAATCGTTAATTAGCAAACAACACGGAAAATAGCCCTTCTCCACACATTCAGACTATGGGTAAATAGTGCTAGCCCCAAATTGTCTTATAGCTGGCTCGTCATATATTGGTCCCATGTGGTTTAAATCACTCCGACCGCCTTCTGTTTTCTACGTCATTTGTTGGTACCTACTTTCGGCTATGGAGCTCCGGTAGCGTAATCGCTAGACGCTCGTCTGAGGGCCCTGCGGTATTGGGTACGAAAGTCCGTCAAGGCGGATTTTAAAAGCAATATATTTGTCTTCTCATGTCGATCCAGCTTAAATTTGGTACTACGAAATGTTTTGGGAAATAAAGGTGTGATTCTGAACATATCGTCTATCGTATGGCGATTCGTATATAAAAATATGGGTCTAAGATCATGTTCTCAATGCGCCTTACGGCATGTAAAGGAGTACTTTACTTTACCTTGTATATACACATATATAACCTCACCACATCACTGAGGTAAATGGAGGAAGAGAAGAAGAGGTATTTACTAATATACACCTTCAGCACTTTACTGAGGTAAATGGAGGAAAGGAAGAAGAGGAAGTATATACTCGTATACACCCCAAAATTCACTGAGGTAAATGGAGGAAGAGAAGAAGAGGAAGTATTTACTAATACACACCATCAACACTTCACAGAGGTAAAATGAGGAAAGGATGAAGAGGAAGTGTATACTCGTATACACCCCAACACTTCACTGAGGTAAATGGAGGAAGAGAAGAAGAGGAAGTATTTACTAATATACACCATCAACACTTCACTGAGGTAAATGGAGGAAGAGAAGAAGAAGAAGTATATACTCGTATACACACCCAACACTTCACTGAGGTAAATGGAGGAAGAGAAGAAGAGGAAGTATTTACTAATATACACCATCAACACTTCACTGAGGTAAATGGAGGAAGAGAAGAAGATGAAGTATTTACTCATATACACCCCCAAAACGTCATTGAGGTAAATGGAGGAAGAGAAGAAGAGGAAGTATTTACTAATATACACCATCAACACTTCACTGAGGTAAATGGAGGAAGCGAAGAAGAAAAAGTATATACTCGTATACACACCCAACACTTCACTGAGGTAAATATAGGAAGAGAAGAAGAAGACGTATATACTCAATACACATCATGCTACTAAATATGATAGGAAGATTGATTTCCTTACATCGCAAAGCAATCTGTATTACAGAAAGTTCCATCGAACAAGATTGTTGAATTGCTTAGATCAGACATCAATTAGGGGACGTTGGGACGTCTTTTCAAGTGCAATGTTTTCCTTATGTACAAGTAGGGAATGCAATCTTATCGATCGAGATTGCAGAATGTGGACAAGCAAACACTAGAAATTAGCAGTGCAGATAATTTCGAAAAATGACGCTGTTGACAAAACTCATCGACGCAAAATAATGGAGCTTTATTAGAATTATGTGCAGAACATAAAAGTGTATTTGAGAAATAAACAAAGAGAAGGAAGAGGAGGGTGAAACTATGAACATTACAATAAAATAGTAAAATTGATTACGTTGCATTCTTTTGACAGTGTCGCATTGTATAGTATTTCGACACCCATTTCTGTCGAGTTACTCTTCATTAGCCCTTGTCTACCTGCAAGGTTTGTTTCTTCCTTTGCGTTGTTTGTATATGTCTAATTATTCGACTAGGATAACCCTTGTTAGTTCCTGATAGCAGTTATCAGAATATAATAGTTATTGCTTCCAGATGAATTAAACGGAAGACCTTTTAAAAATAAATGTCATTCATATATATGCTTCAACTAGTGAATGCAGTGAAGAAAGTATAAATGAATTTTATAATGACATGGAGCGTGCTTTGAAGAAATGTAAAAAATCAGAAATAAATATTATAATGGGTGATTTCAAAGCAAAATCTGGAAATCAAGGCGATGGGTGCAGTGTAAGCAACCGTGGTTTGGAAGAGCGAAACGAAAGAGGATACAGACTTGTAGAATGGGCAAAAGAACAAGAAATGTTTGTAGAAAACACCTGGTTTAAACAGCATCCTAGAAGATTATGGACATGGAGGAGTCCAGACAGTAGGATTAAAAACCAGATAGATTTCATCCTGATTAGCAGAAGACTTCGAAATGCGCTAACAGTCGTAACAACAATACCCAATGCAGACTGTTATAGTGATCACAGATTAATTACAGGCACACAGAGGGTAAAGTTAAAGAAAGTCAAGTTTACAACACTAAATACGATTTGTGGTAATTGAAAACTGACGAAGAAATACAAGATAATTTTAACATAGAAGTAAAGAACAAATCTGATATATTGTCTGATCTAGAGATCCTATTTCAAGATGTGGATGGTCAATGGGAAATGTTGAAGAATTCAATCAGCTGTGCTGCAGAACAAACTATTAAAACTATTCCAAAATTAATGAAAGTGGGTCGTCAGGCATGGATGACCGAAGAAAGTTTACAGCTGATGGAAACAAGAAGACAGAACAAAAATAATCCTGCCAAATATAAAGAAATTCACAGAAAAGTCAGAACATTATGTAAGGAGGCAAAAGAAGCATAGCTGGAGAAAAATTGCATAGAAATTGAAAAACAACACAACAGTAAAAATACCAAACAAATGCACAAAAGAATTAAGGAACTTACTAATCAAAGAACACGTACAAAAGCAGGCTGCCTAAAGATAAAAGATGGAAACATCATAATATTAAAAAAATCAGATTTTACATGTATAGTCAGATCATGTGAAATACCTTTTTGATGATAACAGAGAAGAACAGTATGATATTCAAAATGATAATGAAGGACCATCAATTTTGAAGATGGAGGTTAAGAATGCTCTTATCCATATGAAAACTGGCTAGACCCCCGGTTCAGACAGCATCACAACAGAAATGATTAATGCTTTAGAAGAATACAGAATAGATAAAGTTACCAGACTCCTGAATACAATTTATGATACTGGAGATACAAATTATGAATTATGTAATTGTGTATTTATTGCAGCTCCAAAGATATCAGGAGCCTTGGAATGTGATCAACATCGAACAATTGGTATAATGAGTTATGTAAAATGTGTAATGTCTCCAGATCTGTTTTCCCTGTACAGTGAAAATATTTTCAGAAATATAGAAGATATGGAAGGAATCAACATTGGGGGACGATACATCAATAACAGGCCAAACAACTCTGCAGAGAAACCATCGATCTTCCCACAGTTGGTATCCCCCTGACAACTATTCCAGAGCGAACCCCGTGGAAAGATGAACATAGAATATCGCTACAAATCCAGTCAAAAGTGAGAGGAATATTGGACAAGGAAGAACAGAACAGTGTACAGCGCAGAACAGCCACTCTCAGCTTCCTTGATGATGAATACCCACATGACCTCTGGATCCGAGTCTACACAGATGGGTCAGCACAAAATGCTGTTCGAAATGGAGGAGCGGGAGTGTATATAGAATACCCAAATAATACTAGAGACACGGCCAGAATTCCAACAGGAAAGTAGTGCCATAACTATGATGCTGAAATTGAGGCAATCAAGATAGCCACAGAAAAATTACAAAATACCAGCCATGGTACACAACCTGTGGTGATATTGACAGATGCAAAATCCGTAATAGAGGCGCTCCTGTCTGGGAAATTGCCAGTTCTGAGGACACTACTTTCTGAACTTAGCAGTCATCGTAAGATCACCATACAGTGGATACCATCCCACTGTGGAATCCCCGGAAACGACAGAGCTGATCGATTGGCTAAGGAAGGAGCACAAGAAGAACAACCAGATGTGCCTATTACATACCACCAAAAGAAAAGAATGATCAAATCAGTCAGAAGGCCACCAAACCTTACTCAAGACGACTACCACGTTATGGACAGACCAGAACAGGTCATTCTTCAGCCATGTGCACATGTGGTTTGGCGTCGCAGACAGCAGAGCACATACTCCAGGATTGCCCAAACTACAACATATCCAGGCGAACCTTCTGGCCTAGAGAGACAACAGTGGAAGATAAACTCTATGGACCGCTGAATGAACTAAAAAAGACTGTTAGATTCATACAAGAGACAACATTGCAGTTATAAACATAATTTAGGCGAACGAAAGAAGAAGAAGATCAATAACATTATATATGCAGATGATACAGTCTTGACTGCAGACAATGAACAAGACCTGCAACATTTAGTAGATGCGGTTGTTGCACACAATGAACAACTAGGGTTAGAATTGAATTGTAAGAAGACACAGATTATGGTCGTCATTAGGAAGGAAGAAATACCACAATGCAATATACAAATAAATGGGCATATTCTTAAACAAGTGAATCGGTACAGTTATCTCGGAACAGTCATAACATCTGATGGGAGATGCCTTGAAGAAATTAGAACAAGAATTGCCATTGCGAAGGTAGCCTTTTGCAAGATGAAAAACATACTGACCAATAAAAAGATATCAATGGAAACGAGAAAAAGAGTGTTGAAGTGTTACATAGAACCTGTACTTTTATATGGATGTGAAGCATGGACATTGAGCAGACAAGCTGAAAAACATCTGATGGCTGTCAAAATATGGTTTCTGAGTAAAATGCAAAGATTACCATGGACAGTCAGAAAAATCAATGAACAAGTCCTACAAGAAACAAATGAAGATCGTAACCTGATTTGTGACATTAGACGTAGACAGTCAAAATTTTTTGGGCATGTTATGAGAAGAAATGACTTGGAGAACTTGGTGACAACTGGCAAGATCGAAGGGAAGAGACCAAGGGGAAGACCAAGAACTAAATACCTGGATGGCTTGGCCACGTGGCATGATCGAGACAGAAACACGGATCTGATCCACGACTCTAGTGATCGAGTGAGATGGCAAAACATGACCGCCCACGCTTATCGGCATGGCACATGATGGATGCTTCCAGATAAATACATTGGTGCTCCCGTCTCAGCCTTCAAGTCTCTATCAATGTTAGTTGCATGTCCTTCACCCGGTGTAGGAGCCTCGCGATCTACTTCCAAATCGGTCTGCAGGTGATTTCGAACCCTGGACTTGGTATTTTGGGGAATTATGGCAGGCTTTTACTACCCCTTAGTCACGTCTAACAATGTAGATCAAGTTAGTTGAACCATTTCTGTGCTGATTTACACTTTGTGTGTGTGTGTGTGTGTGTGTGCGTGCGTGAGTGCGTGTGTGCGTGCGTGCGCACGCGTGCTTTTCTTGGTCAGGGCCCTTTGGGAGCATGTCTATATCGTGGAGGAACAGATACACCATCATTGCCCGAGCGAGAATGTTGCGACAGGAAGTGGCCAGAGAATCTGGCCGACACTCAGGATTCAATTCCAGAGTGCAGTGATGTCGATCCGTCTCTCAACACAACTCATCTCACTTAACCCAAAGCTGCTTTAAGCTGGAAGCATCAGAAAAAATTATTACAGGGATAACTGGGCTCTGGCAGCCAAGCGTTCATATCGACGTCACTTTTTTTGATTATTCCATGTTGTCTTGTCTTATCATTGCAAAACAGAATTCTTCAAGAGTTCGATGAGCCAACTCAGAATTGGGATAGACTAGACTAATCCGACATTCTAATTAGAACGAAGCAATGCGACGGCCGTTATCCTGTGTTGACGCAATGCGATTTCTCCTCTTTCGTCTTCTGTTGTCCTCGAGCTTTAGCCGTGAAGCATCACAGGGGGGAGCTGGGTGTAATTTTCGGTTTTTCGCTTGCCTTGTTACTTGTGCTAATATCATATTTGATTTCTTCAATGTCTTTTTAAGTTCACATGAATATATCTTCTTATTTCGCCCTCTCGCATTGCATCCCAATGTTCTAGTATTATGTTCTAGCCGTTAGTTGATCGTGTTTCAATTTAGCTACGAGGGTAAGTTAATAAGTAAGTCACAAATGGCTGTAGAAAAATAACTAAAGATGATAACAACTTGAAACCAGTTTATTTTTGTACATGCATTGTCCCTTTATTTCTCAACATAATTTCCACCAACATTGATGTACTTATCCCATCGTTTTATCGGTCCTCCCAAACCGACAACATAGAACTGCGTGCTCTGTTTTCTAAACCATGTTTTCACTTCACATTCAACTTCGGTGTCACTCGCGAAATGTCTCCCGCCAAGGTGGGTTTTCGGTGGACTTAGCCCCTAGCGATTTCCCGTAAAGCGGTGCATAGCTGGGTAGAAAAAGGTACGAGGACGAGTCAATAAGTAATATATATATATATATATATATATATATATATATATATATATATATATATATATATATATATATATATATATATATATATATATATATATATATATATATATATATATATATAAGTCAGACCTCGGTTTTCGTTGCCTTCGGTTTTCGTCGATTTCCGTTTTCGTAGATTTTTGTTCACAGAAAAAATTGTCTCGGTTTTCGTAGACCTGTCATTTTGTGAAAACAAATGGACCCACGCGTTCTTCTGCTCAGTTTGGCGTTGCTTCTCGTTGTGTGAGCATCACTTGTTATTAAGTTAACCTTTTCCCTTTAGCTCCATCATGGGACCAAAGACAGTGTCTAGAGCCAGTTGCCCTTCGAAGAAGAAGACCAGAAACAGGATCGAGTTGACGAAAGAAAACATTGAAAAAATATACGAGAGCGGCAGGATTGCTGAAATTGGCCGCGTGTACGGGAAGTCGCCATCTACAATAAGCTCCATTGTGGTGAGAAAGGAAGCAATAAAGAAGGCTTATATAGCGAAAGGCGTGTAACGAAAAAGAGATCGCAAACAACCGAAAATGTCGAACAGTTATTATTAATTTGGATAAATCAAAAACAGTTAGATGGAGATTCTGTTTCAGATGCAATCATATGTGAAAAGGTTATACTGTGTAAGCGGGACATGATTGATACAGGCATTGATAATGCACATTGGGAGCAAGTCGCCGCTGAACGTGTTGCATGGAGGGCAAACATCAGAAATGGAATAAAGACAAAGGAGAAAAGTATTGCAGATAAGTCACACACTGAGCGTTTGAAACGTAAGATGGTGCATGGTGATGGAAATGACCACGTGTTCACATGCACCCACTGTGAACGGACATTTACAGCGCAAATTGGCCTTATCAGTCACATTCGCTACCGCCATAGGTAAAAGTTATTATGCCTTTTTAAAGCACAAACTATCGTCTGTCAAGACAGCAAGGTGCCAATGAATGTTGTATGCCGATCTCATTAAAAAAACAAATGGGGCGAATGCTAGTGTACTTAGTGATTTAAAGGCCAGCAGATTATGGTTTGAAAAATTCAAGCGGCGCATACATTGTGTTACCAGACACGGCGAAGGTGCGCGTTAGTTCACGTCAGGAGCTGAAAACAAATAATGTGAAACTGTCAACAACTCAACTGACAGGCATCATCGGGTACTTCTGGCACACCATACAAGACAACTTGCAAGTCGTGTGCGAGGAAAATAAATGGTACATTTTATTGCCGTTGGCTCGCTACAATCAGTGAACAGTCGCTATTGAAACACACAACATAAAGCCACAGTATTATCTATCACGAGCTGCTAACCCCTATGCTAACTTTCTACACAACTAAACACAAGAAACCCCATCGCTACTCTAACGAAGTGCACACTACAAGTCCTGTCCTCCCGTCTGACAATCTTTCATCCCCTCGTCACACACCACGCGGATCGACCTTGGCCTTGGTGCGTGTTGCCTCACATGGCATGCTGATCGCAGACGTGGTATGTTGAGTGGCTACTCAACTTCTCCGTGGCTACCACAAGGCGTGATGCTATCGTGATTAGAGTGCTAACTCTCTGAACAACGCCTGCGTGTCTCATGAGGGAATTGATAACCCTCTCCCATTACCTCATCTCCCCTGCCCTTACGTCGGGCACCGTATCACCTCCTGGCCTCTTCAAGATTGACTGCTCTTCCTGGCGGAGGGGATGCGGTCGAGTCTTTGACACACACCCACCCCTCCTGTGTTGCGTCATCAACTTTCACTCATTGGTTGTGACGCAAGAGGTTCCTAAAAAATTAGTGTCTCTAATTTTTGTCAAAGACTCTAGATAACCTGGCTTTGGGCATCCTAATAGACTTCTACTGACTATTGTCACAATGTAGTAAAACTTTACTCGGTTACTGGCATACGCCACAAACTTGACTGGTTGGCGTGAGCCCTCTTCTCACATGCTATATTATATTTATTAGAGGTATGTCTGAACCGGACCGTTGTCTTATAAGACCTGCCCTCACATAGTAAATTAACTTACTACCCATACAAAGTTGACTTTCTTAGGGTCAACACATGAATTGCTTCATGTCCCCCATATAATATTTAACAACCATTATACAAGAGTGTGTGCGACAGGCTTTACCTACTTCGCTTCCGCGTGTAAAGTAATATTTCACTGTTAAGTTAGTTTTTCGTTGTCTATTATGTCCCCTGACTCGAAGTTATCTTCCTTTGATCTAGAAAAAGTGTATGTAATTTATCTGTTTGTTTTTCTGGTTGTTTGCGTGTTTGGATGTAATCAATCTACTAATCTACCTTCTAATCTATGTTTCTAACTCCTATGTGTATGTATGTTAGTTTTTTAAGTGTCATAATTTGGTTAAATGCGGCCACAAACAGGTGTATAACACTAATTCGTGACTACATTCCCTTGTTATGAAACCCAAAATACTGTAATCTACGTTCTAAACTATATTACAGACAACACATTCACACTAGCACATTTTTACTAACGAAAACCAACATTAACACAGAGAAATAGTAAAATTTGCGCCAGGCAGCAGAAGAATTCGCTGACTGATTTCACTCTCTCCCGTCTATTTTACATTCGCTCTCACTTCCACACTTCTGTCACACTCCTTTCACCCTTAATTCTGTCACACATCTTTTATCCTTGCACACTAATCCTTCCGATTATTTAAAAACCTTGGAGTGACACTGTACAGGTTTGGCTCAGTTTGAGATAGTTGAGCCCAATGACTGTGCGAAAATCGCTGCACGAGTCATGTATTTACAATATATTTACATGGACGAGAAAGGGTTGGTGGTGTATCCCCTTGGTCTCATCATCCATTATATTATACTATACTAACTACAACTTTAAATCCTAACATAATAATATTAATTCTATAAATATGTATTTAATGTGTTAACTAAATTTTTTCATGTTAATTATATGATATGTTTATATTATTCGTTATGTTTGTCTAATCTAAGGGATGTAATCTAACTATTTAAATGTAATTAATGTGACGTGAGTTATGTACCTTAATTATATGGATAATGTGAACACAAATTATGTAATTTTCTAACACTCTACTAACTAATGTTTTTAAATGCACAAAGGAATTATATGAGTGATATTCTTAATCTAAATGGTGTAAATGATGTATGTTACCTATCTACTCTTTTTAATCTATTATGATGTCAAATGATGATACTAATAAATGGTAATATCTTAAATATGGTATGGTTTTATTAAGATGGAATAAACTAAACTAAAATGAAGCCAAGTGAAATATAACAATCTAAATGGTACTAATGCTATCAATACTTTAATTTAGCTTATAATTAACTATTTTTACGTCTAAATTAATATTCTAATTTAATTCTAATGGGTTAATTACTGTACTAACTACACTTAAAATAAATGAGAACTATTATATTTCCTAACTTACATCTAATTTATCACTATCTTAAAATATTATATTACATATCACAATAAGTTTATATACATGGTATTCAGTTTCCACAGGTTAGTAGTTGCCTTCATGTATGTATAATGGTTGTATAGGCATAATCTATCTAAACACTTTGCCTGGGTATCTGAAATACCTTGCACAGTCATCATAGTGTTCTATTGGTAGTGCACGTGTAGAGATCGCTGGTGTCGTAGCTCAGCCTTTTCGTGTCTGTAATTAAGCACTGTTCTGACACTGTTTTTTGCGCTTCACACAAATGATACACCGGAATGGAGCTTAGTTGGTAATGAGCTGTCCTATTTCACACGGTGATATCTACGTTTTGCAGAACAGTTCTTCACTTGATGTCTACGGACACATGATAGTTCATTGTTCTTGGTACATGATTAAGCACATCATGTCTATGTATATGTAACTTATTTTACATAGAATAATATAATATATTCATGTACTACCTATCACTCTACATTTATATGTGGGATTTCAGGTATTTCTACCCCAGATGGTCTACTAAGGGTATCAGCCAGAATGTTGTCCTTACCCTTGATATGTTCTATACTAAATGTATAGTTTTGCAAAATAAGAGACCACCTGTATATCCGGTCATTTCGATGCACACCACTCTGGATGACCGTGATGGGAGAATTGTCGGTCTGGATAATGAAGTGCACACCCGCCAGCAACCGATGGAGCTTTCTCACCGCATAGATGACGCTTAGGGCCTCCAACTCTGATATGGAATATCTGGACTCGGCAGGTGTGATCTTACGGCTCACGTAGCAAATCGGATGGAAGATGCCCTCGTAAAATTTGCCTAGTACTGCAGCGATGGAGATCCTGCTGGCATCTGTCCTGAGATAATAAACGAGCCTAGGGTTAGGCAAGCGGATGATTGGAACATTACTAAAAAGAATTTTCAATTTTGACAATGCAGAAATTAATAATGCATCTTTCACATCCAATTTTACAGATGCTTTTAAAACATTGGAAAAAACACTTGTAATTTCCGCTAAATTTGGAATAAATTTACTATAGTAATTTACTAATCCTAAAAGGCTTCTGACCTGTTTTTTAGTGGTAGGAATGGTCAGATTCATAATTGATTATGTGGTTGTTTCGGGATTTGAAATTTAAATATTGAGCACAACCCACTACTGGCAACGCCGATCGCATTCTGGTATGAACCTAAGGCCCATCCACGTCAATATGGAAGCACTATACTCGAGTTTCGCCCTCATTTGAGCTCGTCAGTAGTGCATATCCCTGACCGGATCCGAAACAGGGCGAAACTCGAGTATAGTGCTTCCATATTGACGTGGATGGGCCTTAGGTTCATACCAGAATGCGATCGGCGTTGCCAGTAGTGGGTTGTGCTCAATATTTAGATTCATAATTTTCGTAATAATCCTATTGTCAGTCTTCAGTTGACCTTGAGAAATGACATGACCCAAAAATTCAATTTCTTTTAGGCCTAATTCAACTTTGCTCGGTTTGACAGTGAGACCGAAGAGTCGCAACCTATCAAAGACATGTCTCAGTTTCAGTAAGTGTATTGTCCAGTCTTCAGTATGGACACATATATCATCTATATAGGTCACAGTATTCGTCACTCCATGTAATAGATTTCTAGTTAAGCGTACGAAAGTGGCAGGAGCATTCCGAAGTCCGAAAGGAAGAAATCGCCACTCGTATAGTCCTAAAGGGGTTGAAAACGCAGTAAGATGCATAGATTGAGGCTGCATAGGGACCTGCCAATATCCCTTAGTAAGATCTAGTTTTGAAAAGATTTTAGAAGTAGACATATCCAAGATAAGATCTTCGCAGGAAGGAATAGGTTCTGCATCGATCTTAGTGATGTTATTGAGTTTTCGATAGTCTACGCACAGACGAATTGTGGAATCCTTCTTCTTAACTAGGACGATTGGAAAAGAGTACTCAGATGTAGACTTTTGGATAATCCCACTAGCTTCTAAATTAAGAATTTCCTTATTTAGATTTTCCCTATAGCTGAGCGGGATAGAGTACGGCCTGCATTTAATAGGCTTAGGGTCCGAAAGAAGAATGGAGTGTTCGATTTTGTCCGTCCTACCTGGGATGTCAGAGAATAGGTCTTTGTATTCAGTAATTAACTCCACTAATTGTCGTCGTTGACTGTCAGTTAGTCCCTGATCTATATATATACTGTCCAATGTCGCAGTTTTGTCTACAATGGGAACAGGTAGTTCCATTCCGTCGTCGTCTACCTGATTCAGTACAGTGGTGGTACTAAGTGCGTATTCTGTTAACTCACTAGGTGTATTGCCATTGTCGGAACTGCCAGTCTCGCTAACTAGTGTAGTTGCGTTATGTATGTCTGTCGTCTGATCACTAGGTGTTGGTGCACTCTGTTCGTCTGTCACTCCTTTTGTTTCTTGTCTTGAAAAGTAAGGTTTCCGCATGTTGACATGGAATATCTCTAAGTGTCTGTTTATCGATATTTCATCGTCAACATGTACCATGGTTATGTACCACCTTGAATGGTCCTTGCCATTTTGTTTGTATGGAAGTAGCTTAAATCTGTCGTGCTCACATTCAAGATCACTTGTTTTCGCACCTTTGTTTGTGTGCTTGTGGTAGAACTGACCCTCCCTCTAGTAAATGGCTTAGGAGCCAGTGTAGAAGGTTGTACTTCAGTTGTAGGATGTCTACTCTTAAACTTGTGTACTAATTGTTGACAGACATTACAAGCAAATACATTATGACAAAATAATTTTATATTATTGAAAAAACCTGGTCTAGTATTGTTGTATGGAAGATGACCAGCAAACGTTGTTTTATGTGCATTATTTAGCACAGTTACATGGTGTTGTTCAGGTAACACCTGTTCATGGTTACCAGTAGTATCACATCTTGTTGAAATGCCATTCTTCAGTCTAGAGAACCATGATGCATGTTTAGTGACTTTGGCTCTTTGTTTTAATAATTTCAAATATGGAGACACACTAAGATCAGACTTTTGTTGGTGTATAAGTTTCTGTGTGTTTGTGTCACCTGTGCTGGTTGGAAAAAGCATCAGTAGTGTCTCATTTTGTAATGTGTCATGATGTTTTAAAGTGTCTGCTTTTGTTGTTGCATTAGCTGCATTTAATTTCTCCCATGCAACTATTTCTTCACTAGTACATTGTTTCAGTTGAGGTAAACACCCCAAAATTAAATCAGTACAAGGGTTGTTAAGTATTGCACAAGTAAAGGTACCAGAAAGAAAAGGAGAATCAATACGGGCTTTTGCCAAGGGGTAAATTTCAATGTTACCCGAAAAGGTTCGGCATTTAACAGTGTCACCTGTGTAATCACCCGGACTCACTAGTTCTTTCCGAAGACCGATAAGGGTGCTGCCGCTGTCCAGCAAACATTGACATGGTACATCATTGACCATTGCATTGTGGAACACTAACTTGCCTCTGGAGGCTAATGCTGCATTCACACTCTCAGATGAGCATGGTACTGTATGTCCACATTCTAGTTTTCCGTCTGCATGGAATTGGTGACATCGTTCACAGCTGTCAAATCTTAATATATCGTTAGCACCACACACATCCTCTGCTTGATTAGTAGGTAAGTCACTTTCAACCTCACAATCATTCTCACTACCACTATCTGAAGAAGTGTCAATCAACATTGCATTGTTAGCTTTCAAACGTTGGCGGCCAAGGCACTTATTAGAATAATGGCCAAAGCTGGAACAAAAAAAAACATTTGATTGCACGCCTGTATGCAGATCTTTTGCTTTGCTGCTTCTTGATAACATTTTCAAGATGCGCCGGATAATTCGGCGATTTGTCGCACATTGAATAAGTGTCGTGCATAAGTTGACAATACATGCATTTGGACACTTTCCTGTCTTTCTTGTCATACTTCTGAAAAGGTTTTCTGTTACTCTGATAGTTTTTTGGTTGGTCTTTCACAAAGGCAACTATCTCAGAGTCATTTGACGTTTTGAAAATATCTCTGTTGGAAGAAAAATATGCTGAGCCTTTTTTCTCAAATTGCTGGATGTTCTCAATGTCTGACTGTTGCAAAAATTTAGCAAAAGGAGAAGGTATGGTGGATATTACCTTATCCATAGCTATTAAGTTTTTTAATCTATCAAAGTCTTTTCCTATGTTAGCTGCTTTAAGCCACCTTTCTAGTACACTCTGTACATTTGAGACATAATCAATGAAGGTTTCACTAGGTTTAGGTTTTAGATTTGAGAACTGAACTTGATAACCAGGGGCATCAAGTAAAAAGTGCTGCATAATCCTATCATGGATGTATTGATAGTTAGATCTAAGATCAATTGGTATAGATTCTATTACTTTAAGGGGCTCACCACCCAGATTCTTCATATAAATAGGAGCCCACATCTCTAAAGGAACTTGGTGATATTTAAATTGATACTCTACATTCTCTGTCCAGGCAGATATGGAGTCCTCTTTACAATATGGTTTGATAATATTTTTGTATTTGTTGAACTTATTTTCCTCTTGTTGACTTCTTAGTTTAGTGGCAGAGATTTCTGCGTGTGAGTCTACATCCATCTCTTTCATCTTCAACTGTGTCTCTGATTCTACTTGTATTTGTTTTTCCTTAACTCTTGCCATTTCATCTATTTCTTTTTGCTTTAATTCTCTCTCCTGATTTAATGTCTTCTGTTTTAATTCTAGTTCTTTCTGTTTAATTTCCTTATCTTGTTGTAACTGTTGTTGCTTAATTTCCTTATCATGTTCTAGTTGTTTTTGTTTTGTTATCTCAGCTAGTTGTGTTAATTCTTTTTGATGCTCTCTTTCTCGTGCGCGTTCGTCTCTCTCCGCATTCTCTTTTCGTGTTTGTTCCTCTTTTGCTTCTTTAAATTTCTGATCTGCATATTGTTGTAGCTCTTTTCCTGTGTATTCTAGATCTTTACCTGCTTTTATAAAATCAGATAAAGTAGCCATGCTGTTTAGTACTTTAGCTAGCGTTGATCTGGACTATTTTGTTTATTTAGCTATGTCTCTATGATGTTTTATATTTGTTCCTTGTTACGGAATATTAATTTTATTTCCAGTTTATATGCTGCACAAAATTTCAATGTTGGAAAATCAGAGCACAAAAATATGATAGTGTATCACAAGCTGATAAAGAGATGCACTATTAATTACAATGCATGCCAAAAATATAGGTATACTCAACTTAATGTTCCCGAGAATCAGGGAACGGAACTCCGTTGACACAGGTCACCTCGTTTGGTACTTTGGGGTGAAGACACGTTTCGTACGTAGGACACTATATTTGGCACACCGGCGTATGTACTCAGCTGTTGTCAGCCCTCTGATATGCAGGGCAGCAGTAAACACCCCTACTGCACGATATGATTTACCCGACAACTAAGGACAATGACTTAGACAATGACAGACTCACGAACAACTAGAACATGTATTAATTAAATTTAATGTCACTGTCCTGTCTTTGTTCTAAACAGTAATTGCCTTTCGTTACTAACCTAGTTAATTTCTGTAAGCGTTGTGCAGTCAAGTCTCGTATGCTAGGCCTAAAATAGTTCCATCGTGACGATTAACCAAGAGAAAATAGAACCAAAAATATGAATCACTGCTTTTAAATGAATATAAATAACATAATAATGTTTAAATAAATAAATATATTCATTTAGTAATTCCAATAAACAAATAATAAATAATATAAAGCACAGATTCAGGCGAGCCGCCGCTAAGCGATCTTGTAAACACCCGACTGCTTTATGCTAATGACGCCGAGCAACTGTTTTCAATCAATCTACGTCACAGCCGCAGCGCTATTTTTAGTTCTCAAAAATCGATATTGTCGGCTGACAGTGTATTGCTCCGCCCTGAATCATTTTTGGTGCTTATTCAAGAATAAATTGGTAAATACATAAATAAATATAAGAAAATAAGAATATTAATACTTACAGCTTTGAAGAATACATGTTTTCAGTAAATAAACATTTTATAAACACCATTAAACACTATTTTGTCACGATAGGCACATTTCTAGCCTGCAAATTGCTCTTGTCTGCACAAATTACCGTTACTACAAAAATTAAACCCTAGTCTGGAGCCCGTGGATGAGTGGATTAGCTTGAACTTTTCGTTCAAGCTTCACTTCTTGACACCACAATTACCCTTGCCTGTCAACAACTCAACTGACAGGCATCATCGGGTACTTCTGGCACACCATACAAGACAACTTGCAAGTCGTGTGCGAGGAAAATAAATGGTACATTTTATTGCCGTTGGCTCGCTACAATCAGTGAACAGTCGCTATTGAAACACACAACATAAAGCCACAGTATTATCTATCACGAGCTGCTAACCCCTATGCTAACTTTCTACACAACTAAACACAAGAAACCCCATCGCTACTCTAACGAAGTGCACACTACAAGTCCTGTCCTCCCGTCTGACAATCTTTCATCCCCTCGTCACACACCACGCGGATCGACCTTGGCCTTGGTGCGTGTTGCCTCACATGGCATGCTGATCGCAGACGTGGTATGTTGAGTGGCTACTCAACTTCTCCGTGGCTACCACAAGGCGTGATGCTATCGTGATTAGAGTGCTAACTCTCTGAACAACGCCTGCGTGTCACATGAGGGAATTGATAACCCTCTCCCATTACCTCATCTCCCCTGCCCTTACCTCGGGCACCGTATCACCTCCTGGCCTCTTCAAGATTGACTGCTCTTCCTGGCGGAGGGGATGCGGTCGAGTCTTTGACAGAAACACTATATTTATTCTCTATAAAATGTGTTTTTGGTATGTATTTTGGAGTGTCTAGAATGAATTAATTGGATTTACATTGATTCATATGGAAATGGTTGCCTCGTTTTCGTCGGTTTCGGGTTTCGCCGATTGTCTTCGGACGGATTAACGACAAAAACCGATGTTTGACTGTATATGTATATTATTATAAAACTCTCGTAGCAAGAAACTGCTGGGAGAATGGGAAGTATTAGTGCATCACATTTGAACCATCGACCGACAGCATACATGCTATTGTCAGCGCAACGTTCTAACCATGTGGCAAAGCTCCAGTTCTTTATAAAGTTAGTTGTATATCCTTTAAAGGACGTCGCAGTCAGCACCAGTATATGTTGGTTGGTTATGTTTTCTTGGCAAGTGTTTATGTTCAGCTATTTGTCATTGCTTTGTATAGAAACCAACGCAAGGCGGTCCGTTGCCAAATAGCCCGCAATCGTTGTTTCAAACGCGGTATGCGGGATTACGAATTGCATTTGTAACTCCTTCCCCACAAAGCCGGCTGTTTGTAAAGGATCACTTTAATTGCACCCAGATATCTCCCAAAATATGTCAGTCTCCTCCAATAGATCACATAAGGAGAACATATGTACAATGTATAAACTCCGTAGCACCGGCGAAGACCTAAATGTATGTATATTAGTATCACACGGTCTATAACTATTACAACTGTGTGTAGGTTTTCAAATTTTGAAAATTAACTGAGCAGCAAATTTTTATCGTCTTCCTCTTCTTCTTTCGCCTTCCGCCTCCCAATAGAGCATAAACCCCCAGAAGCAACTCACACCAAGTCCTGTATAGGCACGTTCATCATTAGTTACATTTTGCAGCTATCGTTTGTTGCTGGGCGAGGTAGCCAGTCTCACACCAACCTTCCTTAATCGCCTTCCACGGCATGCATGGTAGGTTACAGCGTTTCTCTTCCTTGCTTTCCTCCCTAATGAACCCCGGTAACACAAATCCATCTTTGATTGAAATTTTTTTTCACTGAAGTTTATGTTCACTGAAGTTTATGTTCACTGAAGTTCATTTTCACTGAAGTTTATTTTCACATGTAATATATTTTGTTCATATATCATGTCCAATGTTTTGACCAATAAGTGATTCTTCGGTCATTGTTTCATTCTGCCACTTCTTGTGACACCGCTGTATTTGTATGTTGTCACAACTATATTAGCTAACCCATAAACGCAAAGAAAAAAAAAAGATGACAATATTACGGGCTAAATATGCTGGAGGTAATATTCCCACGTCGCCAGAATCAATTTCACGACACCCTATCTGTCACCAAAAGTGAAGGGTTAATGGCAAATCGATCAATAATGGCCTGGATTATGAGTGCTCTATTTTTAACTTTTATGTTCGTTTTCCATTCCATCGTTCACTTTATGATGTGTCTCTCGCTATAATACGATGTCTTCTCGTTTTCTCGGTTTACTCCTTTTGCTGCAGTTGACTCTAGGATTGTGACTTCAAAGTAAATAGCCTGGAATCAATACTTCGGTATTGATTGTTACTGAAATAGGAAATACAAAATTTCAACCTGGGCAGGCTGATATAATAAATGGTGACAGGGACAAGAGGAGGGAGGGAGGGAGGGAGGGAGGGTGGGACAGAGAGATAGAGAGAAGGAAGGAAGTGAGAGAGAGATACAGTGAGAGACAAAGACAGAAAGAGACAAGATTGACAGAGAGGCAGGCAGACAGGAAGGCCGACACACAGAGATCGAGACAAACAATGACAAGGAGAGAGAGAGAGAGAGAGAGAGAGAGAGAGAGAGGGGGGGGGGGGGCGGAGTGCGAGAGATACGGTGAGAAACAAAGACTAAAGAGACACGAATGACAGTCAGACATAGAGACAGAGAAGCAGACATACGGGAAGACAGTAAGACAGAAATCGAGACTAACAATGACAAATGAGGCAGAGAGAGACAGAGAGAGACAGAGAGAGAGACAGAGAGAGAGACAGAGAGAGAGACAGAGAGAGACAGAGAGAGAAAGAGCGAGAGAGAGAGAGAGAGAGAGAGAGTAGAGAAACACAGTCGGGCGAAAGGACAGATAGACAGACATGTAAGAAGGCTGACAGACAGATAAAGACAACAGACAGAAACAAAGTCAGACTGACCAACATTAGCGACAGGAGAAGGAAATAACAATGTAAACAAAAGTGTATTAGCATATGTAAAACGAGTATATAACCGGGATTGGGAATGGTCTGAGATCCTGGAAGACAGTTTAAGAAGGAAAGAATGAGAATGAGAGATATACACAGACAGACAGACATACAGACAGACAGACATACAGACAGACAGACAGACAGACAGACAGACAGACAGACAGACAGAGACAAATCCATGGTTAACAAGATTCATCATAATTATCATCAGGAGGTCAGCATGGCTGAATGGATAATGGCGTCCGCTCTAAAACTTCCGACGTGCTGGTAGCGAGGTAGCGGGTTCGAACCCCACACCGGTCAGTTGGACTAAATTGTTATTTCTCTTCCTTGATTTAAGGATTGTAAATTACAAGTACCTCAGAAGTAGGAGTGGGTTCGCTTGATGGCGAGGGACACTGGTAATAGGAAAAGCTAATCCACACGTAAAAATCAGTCCAGTGCACTAGAAGTTATAGCACATGTATGGACTACACTTGATTGATTGATTGATTGATTGATTTAGGAATCGACATCACAGCATTCAGGGCATTCCCATAAGTGCTCCGTCCCCATCCTCAGCAGCCAGCGAAGAGTTCCAACACTAATAGTACCAGTAGCAATCTGATTATAAGTCCTTCTCGCCTTTCCTCTGAGCGTTGAGCGTCGGTCAGATCCCTTCGTCACTCCTCGTTGTCTCATTCTTGCCAGACCATGGTAATCCATTTGCTCCTCCGAGGTGTACACGTGCTCCCACAAGGCCGCAACCACGTCTGCCTTGTCATGTATCAATACTCCACCAAGTTCTGCAGAGCCAGCCAATCTGTCCGCCTGTTCATTTCCCAGCACACCGGCATGCCCCGGAGAAAAGATCCAGGCGATGCTAGTCACCCGTGACCTCCGAAGCGAAGCAAGCCACTCCGCACGAAGTCTGCCCGTCCTCACCCTCGTCAGCATGCTTTCTGAGTCAGTTACAATCACGATGTTTGTGTGTGTCGTATTCTCCATCCAGCGGAGAGCCGCAGTGACTGCCTCCACTTCCATTCTTAAGCTGGATGTTGTGGTATCATATGCCAGGCTCTCCTGCCCCAAACATCGACCATTAGCTTTTGCTATGAACCCCCAGCCACTTCTCTCACCTCTTGACACCGAACCATCTGTGTAGATAATCACATCACTCGAGTGAGCATTGTCCTGAATTAGTTGCTGGATTTCCACTTCCGTGGCCCCTGCTGGCCACTCCCTGCACTCCCGGCTTAATGTGATTATAACTCTGCACAAGTCTGACTGCTCCGCTGGCACTCTGACCCACTCCTCTCCACGCCTAATGTTCTCCAAGGGGCACACCTGTCTGATCGTATCCTCCGCCTGAGCCATCCATGATTTCCCTTTTATCAGTCGCTGACCCTTAACTGCGTCCAGCGCCTCGTGCAGTGGGTGGTCTGTGTCTGCAGCTACTCTGAGGTATGTCTTCGCCTGCATCACCTTGAGCCTACCAGCAACAGTCGGCAGACCAAGGATGTAACGCATACACACTACTGGGGTGTCTCTAGTGCAGTGGTTCTCAACCTTTTTTGGCCCATTCCCCCCTTCACCATATTTTCAGAACGCCATCCCCCCCCCCCTTCCTATAAAAAATTTGGCCCGTTCCCCCCTTCACTTTATTTTCAGAACGTCATTCCCCCCCCCCCCCCCCCACCTTTCATATTTCCTATCTAAAAATCCCCTCACCCCTACACAGTATACGTAAAAATGGAAGCTAAATTTAATAGCATATACTAAAACAAGTCTAGACATCCACATAAAACATGATTTGTGGGTCTACTTACTTTATAAAATGAATTTTAGAAAGACGAGACATTCATAACTATAAAGTATGAAGGGAAAAACTATGTCAAGTAATCGGTTCTTGTATTAACACGATCTTGAAATGGTCTTCATTTCCCCCCCCCCCCTCCCCTGGAAACCATGAAATTCCCCCCTGGGGGGGGGGGAATTCCCCACCGGTTGAGAACCACTGCTCTAGTGCATCCCAGAATGACTCGCATAGCTTCGTTCTGTATGCGCTCTAACTTCACCAGCTGACTCTGTGAGACAGTGAGCAGACCTAATCCATAATCAATTACTGAGAGGATCAAGTGCTGGTATAGTGTGAAAAGCATTCTCTGCTCTATGTCCATTGCAGCCATAGTTTTAAGTGCATTGAGTCCCTTTTGAGATCTTGTCACGACCGTCTCCACATGGTCCTTGAAGGATAGGCTCCTGTCAAATGTGATCCCCAGATACTTCAGTTTGTTCTCTCTGTTGACATTTCTACCATCTATCGCGAGGCTTGGGACATCAGCTCTTACAATCTTGTTGTCCAGAGAGCACCACAAAACAGCCGCCTTTTCCGGGTGGATGACAGCACTCATTTCTGTGCACCAGTCAATTACCTTACCTACTGTCGCCTGTAACTCCTGGGCTGTTTGCTCCCTATCTCTCCCCTGCCTATATGCAAGAATATCATCTGCAAATGTTAGTATTCTTCCAACCCCTGGTGCTTCTCGGTTTGCAATCTTGCTCGTATACACACTAAAGAGCACCGGTGAGACTGCAGATCCCTGTGGCAGTCCCTGGGTTAACATATGTGGCTCTGAGGTCCATGTGCCCAGACGGAGAGCAACCCGACGAGAGTGCAGGACGGCTGCTATCCAGTTCACCAACCAGGGATTGACCCCCTTCTCCATCAGTGCGGTCATCAAAATATCATATCGAACTCTATTGTACGCATCCTCGAGATCAAGCGCTACAGCCATCGTTTCCTGTCTACTCTGGAACCCCTCATAAACATCAAAGGCAAAAGTGGCTGCATTTGACCAGGTATCTTTTCCTGGCCTGTAGCTCCCCAGGCCTCTTGAACTACACTTGAGATCAAAGTGGGCGAACAAAAACCAACAAATCGTTCATCGTCACATGCAATACCGACCGGCATCGGTTGTCATGATTTGCCATCTCACACGCTGACCAGTCTAAGGTCAGATATGATTCAAGTCCCAATTATGCCATGCGGTCAACCCATTTAAGGGTACTTCAATTTTAATTCACCGCAACAAAGAAGAATCCCTTCGAGCCTCATTTGCATCGATCTAGCAATCATTTTCCGGTTTAGTGTTTGGTGGACTGCTAGACCGATCGATGGATGTTTTTAAGTTTTTGGGCCCGTAGGGCCCTCACTGTCGACGACAGTGTCGACGACAGTGAGGGCTCTATGGGCCCAAAACTAAAAAAAACATCAATCGATCGGTCTAGCAGTCCACCAAACACTAAACCGGAAAATGATTGCTAGATCGATGCAAATGAGGCTCGAAGGGATTCTTCTTTGTTTGCGGTTGTTTGCGGTGAATTAAAATTGAAGTACTCATTTAAGTATTGACCTCTTTGTCTTTCCTGTCTCTTTTCTCATCAACTTTGTCAGTTGTCACACAGTTTTAAATTGTATTTCTTCTCATAACGTCCCCCAAATATATTGACCGGCTATATAGAAGTTTTCTAATCAATTTATCTCTTTGATTTGTTTATCGAAGTTCTGTGTGACATTTCTTGTTCAGCCCCAGATAAATCCCGAAACGCAGCAAAGATACAGAGAGGCAAATACTTCAGTGTAAAAAGGTACCCGAGACAACGACATCGTCGGTTTTTAACTTTAACATTCCCCCCTTCACCCTGTAGAAAATTGGCAACGACTGGAGTTGTAAACAACAGCTAAAATAGCTGTGAAACCGAAAATCTGGCGTTTGATTATTGGCAAGGACAGGAGCAACAACAGAGAAAAATGATTCCCCTTTGTTTTAAAGTATCTCTCTTGTTCCACAATTCCAAGAATATCAATAACACCCAACGATAATGACGTCATGTTCGCGCGGAAATTGAGCTTTACCATTGGAAGTGGCAAAGGTACATCCTATTAACATAATATATATTAATATGTGAGCTCAGCAGATGCCGGCATAAGTGGTGGGTCGAGACGCAGTCACCAGAGATGAACTGATGGAACAAGACATGTTGGCCACTTCGGCTGTTCTTTTTGTGGTTTTGTGTATTTTAAATTCATGATGGATTTTGGAGTAAGTTCGAAAGCAAAGTAAAGTCAAGACTAGAATATCTAAATTTATATTAGAGCTTTCTTTGTGCATATCTAAAGAAAGTCCTCGAAGATTTAAGTGCATTTTCTTTGACTTAGGGAGACAGTGAGGAGATGTCTTTTATCCAGTTCATGCCCTTTATAAGGAATGATATTCCTGTTTTCTAGTTATTCAGTCTTCCTGTGTAAATAATGATTGGGGAAAGTTCTACCTTGCTACTTTCTGGAATATTACTTGTATTCTTTTATGGAGATATTTTTCTGGAGAATCTCGTATAATCTCTATGTCTTTATGGTAAGAGGAGACTATGTTTTTCTGTATGGGTATTCATGCATAATGAATCAATAATGAGTTCATTTAAAAATGCATGAAAATTATGTGGTGTTACTTTATAAATATAATGTGAGGTTGGCTATACATTTATACGGGAGAAGAGAATAAATGCCACCACAGAGAAATGGCATCACTGTTGCTGATGGCCACAAGATATTCTCAGAGGCAGGGGTTAGAGAGCATGAGAATGATTCTCCTCCATAAATCAGGAGTCAGAGAGACACATCATGTCAATATAGGGATGATGGAATGCACCAGATGTTGAGGAGATGGGGTAAACGAAGTCCCGGTCTAAATGACCCACCCCCCGTGTCATGATCACCTCTTTCTCTCTTTTATTCTCGTTTTCTCCTTCTCTCTCTCTCTCTCTCTCTCTCTCTCTCTCTCTCTCTCTCTCTCTCTCTCTCTCTCTCACGCTTTCTCTCTCTTTCTCTTTTTCTTTTGTTTCCTTTGTTTCTGTGGGTATGGCTGTATTGTTGGCACATATTTTCTGCAGATACTGGTGATTTTTGTTTGGCTGAAGTTATCTTATATCCATGAACGATGAAACATGCCATCCGGAAAGTCAAAGTCCTCAATGCTGGAGAAGGAGATTGCCTTTCCATTTTGGGAATAGCGAACCTCATCTAATTATCATTGACTCATTCGATGGCAGTCACAGCCCCAGCATGAGGAAGGCAGACAAGTCCTTAACTACTACCCGCTTGTTTCATGAGTTCACCACCCACAGGATCCAGAACTAAGTATTGACTTTACTTCGGGAACTCATATCAACTAAATGGACATGTATGTGAAGAACTTAACACTGTTAGTAATTTTTTTTTAGGGGGGGGGGGAATTAAATAGACTGTACACCATTTGCAGTAAGTATGACTTAAATGAAATTTTAGCGTTAACAGTCCGTGTATTATTATAGACTCTACAACTTTAGTAACCGGTGTGATTTACTGAATTGTTCAACATTAATAGCCTGTGTCACAAAAATGACTTTCACTTTTAGTAATCCATGTGTCATAATAGACTTTTGGAGACTTTTAGTAATCCATGTGTCATAATGGCTTTTTGGAAATTAGCTGTGGTGTTAGGATTCGAGACAATTTAAATGTGTAATTTCTGAGGACTCATTATAATTAGAGATCATTTATGAGATTATCATAATTTTTTCTTGTGTGATAATGTTTGAGTTGTGTTTTGCCATATGTCACTCGAGCATACACACAGGAACCCTCCCCTCAGTTATCCCATAATAATGGTATACTTTAACATCAAAAGTAGTTTATTTACTCTTTAAGTTGTGTTTGAGTTTTGTTATGTGTGTTGATAATTATCATCAATTGACACCACATTAATGGAGCCAATAGTGGCCGGAGAACTACAAGTATTTCATATTTTCCAGAGTGAACTTCATCCTCTTTGAATGCTGTGACGTTCCGCTGCTGGCCATCGGTTAGGAAACCCTACCTTATGATCTGTCTCCACCCTGTGGAATGTGGATTTTAATATATGAGATATTTGCTTGATTTGTGTCTAGGGGAGCCCTTGGGGATTTATTTTAGATTCTCACTTTCTTCTATCAGGTAAGATGTTCATGGAATTCTACCATAAACACAAGGAGGAAAATACTTCACTACTCTATGTAAATGTATTTATGTGTATTTCTCCATTCCCACTAAATCACCCCCAAAATTTGGTATAGTGCTAGAGGACATTGATTGTTTACAACATATAAATCAACCACTGTTGAACAAACATCAACAAGCAATTGACGTAAACATCAACATTGGAACATACAGTTCATAAGCAATTAAATCCAGATCTGATTAGACGTATATACGTGTAATGGCCACACTGAATTTCCAGAACAGGCATTGGATGATATGCAATATCATAAAGACATTAAAATGTGATAACCCCGTTGTCCCAAAATCAATCTTCTTACACCCAAAGCAACAATCATTATTTGGTTCTACTACAATTGAAAAATGTACCGATGTGAAAATACAATGGTCTGAGTTCAGAAAAACGAAACATATATAACCATTTGTTTCCAACACCATTTACAATTCTCATATTAAAAAAATTAATGAGACGGTGTCAGAATACTCAACCCAAAACATACATTCCATACATAATATTAAACTGATTATTTAAATTATGTTTTCCTGTATTGTCCTGGTGTACTGTTCATTATACCTCTTCAATGCTTGGCCGATAATGTCCCTATTATCTGGGGACCGAAATAAATGTACTCACTGTTATGTTCTACTCACATTGTGTCCACTGAGATTGGCTGGTGAATATTTTATAATCCATAATATTCGGAAACAGAAATATCACATACTCACATAATCCCCTCCATAGGGCTGAATTAACGAATACTCTGTTGCAAGTAGGCTCGGTGTCCTTGTGAAATTGAGGCCTAGGTTGGTCAAACTTTCAGGAATTCCACTTAAGCTTTAGCAGAAGGTCCTCCCTTATATCACCATATCCGATGAAAAGTTGACAGCCGTTCAGCTGCTCGGCTTCTGATATCCGAATCTCAATTATGTACACGCGGATTTTCCACCCACCTAGTCACTAGTATATAACCCATTCCACACTTGATGATGGAATTTAGGCTGACATGGGACCAGCAAAGAGTTATTCGTTACTATCCAGTCCAGTGTAGGAACTACAATGCTGAGAGTCATTCATTGGTTTCATCTGGGACTATGTCCAGGATTGGTCTTCTGAGGACAAGGAATTTACGAAGAATAAACCCAGCACCCAAACTGTGAGACGCAGACAGTCGAATGATTCCTTCTGCTGTGTATGTACACCTTGACTCCACTAGTTTCTTTCAATGTTTTTGAGTTGGTATGTGAGTTGATATTCAGTTGGGTTTCAGTTGGTATTCAGTTGATATTCAAGTCTAAGACCTTGGTTGTACTTTGCTTATTTCATACTCTTTCAGTGTCTTCCCATTAATGTTCAGGTCTTGGGCCTGGTGTTGATTCTACTGCTGTATGACTGCTTTCGAAGGGTTATTCAATGTTGAATTTGAAACTGGGAATCCAACAGACAATTAAAGAGTTCTTCCTGCTGTTAGTTTCTCAAACCTGGACTGTCCCGTGGTTCGTTGACTTTGCTGATTGATGAGGCTTCAGGCGGTACATCTCTGAAGTAAAGCAGACGATATGCTGGTGTCGGTTACTCTGTATATCTTTTTATCTTGATAGATGTTTAGATACGGAAGTCCGTCCTGGATATTCCTACTGAAGTAGGACTTCATCAATAACGTTGTCATTCATCTTCGAAAATGTCTTTTGCTGGCTATAGCAGCTAATAAGTGCAGCAGTCACCATTGATGTATTGGTCCAGACTATATGTGTAGGACAGGTTGCCATTTATCACTTCCTACCGGCTGTTGACCCAGGATCCGGTTTAATGTCCAAAAACCACCACCTGCTACTCTCTAGCGCTGGAAATGACAAAAGCATACATCCAAGCATTGATACAACTCTATGTTATGTTAACATTTTCACAACACAATTACAGACAACAAAAGGGGAAGGCGATCGGAGAGTCTTTCCAATGTTCCGTATCCCTTGCTGCTTTTTGTAGAGCTATTCTAGCTCTTATTGTGAGTAAGGTATCGCCTCACTCAATATTCTATTCTGAGATTTCTACTGGGTCTTCCCGATGAATCTGAGACATTCTAACCTTTCAATCCATCTTGGTGTTATATCTGTCATAACCTGACAAGGATTTCTGAGACATAGGCCTTTTGTCTAGAGGTTCCCCATCTCCTTTCTACAGCTGGAAACAGCATTAGGCCACAGGCCATCCATACCAATCACGTTCTCTTCTTGTGTACTGACATACACAAGGCTTCTTAAATCATCATCATCATTCATGTCTCCCACTGGGCTTTACATTAACATGAATATTCCAGCAATAAAAAAAATAATCATGAATAGATTACATAATTCTCACACATAGAAAAAAAAACATATGAATCTCTTTCATTTATGAATAATAATCATATTCATAATGCTGGAGCCATTATTGAGATTTTCTCTCATTCTTCAATCCATAAGACTCGAATAGATGGTCCTCTTTCCCACCTGCTTACAGCAGCATGAGGTTAGGGAACGCTGTTATAATGCATAACTCACCAATTGCTGCTAGCATAAGAATCGTGTCTACGGTGCAGAAGAACGGATAGATCATGACGGCTTGGAGAGATCGGGTGATCAGGGAGTGATCGACAGGCTTTGGACGACACTCAGCCTTCCTTGGAAAAGCCATACGGACACATAATCAAACTGCCACTAATATCATTAATATTGGAACTCTTCGCTGGCAGTTGCAGATGAGGACGGAGCACGTATGGGAATGGCGCGAGTGCTGTAATGTCGGTTCTTGACTCAACCAAACTAAAGTTGAAGTGATATTTATCGAAGGTTCACGCAGTAAATACGCACTCCTGGCACTCCGACTGGTGCTATTCTATCCATTACAATCCATACAGGTTTTAATTGCTTCAGTTCGTGCAGAGCAATGTTTGCTCATCTGATAATTTCCTGCCATCACATTCCCACCGCCCTCTAACAGTGAGCCTAGATAGTCAAATCTGCTCACTTTCTGTAACTTCTCTTCAGTGATAAATATGTCTGCTGGCATATTTGTTTAATCGGTTGTCATAATTTTGGTTTTTTTGAGGAATTGAGATAGTAGTACTTTTTTCCGTTTACTCTTGCACTGACTTTATGGATTTTCAGTTCCCATTTACGTTGTTGATACGAATACTGTGTCGTCATCATACCGAACTTCCTCTATTGCTATCTCTGGCTTTAATGGGGACATCTAGTTCCTTGTCAATAATGCGTCTCTGAATATAAATGTGATAGAAGAGTACTAAAAATTCATTTGTTTAAACAGAGACCAACAATTCTATCCAATAAAAACTCAGCATTGAAGAAAATTGGTTATTAAGACAAATGAGTGGCAATTTGCAGTCTTGACAGACCAAAATATGTGAGTTGCAATGTGGCCAATATTCCATCACAATGCCTGGGCAGAGCTTCAGAGAAACATGTGGTGCCCAAACGACATGTTCCCTCTCTCGGCCTAGTCTTGTGTTTTCCAGAGGAATAGGTAACCAATACGTCTGGCACAAGGTAGGCTGCAGACGCTGGCGACTCAGCGTCAAATCTCCGAGACCTCGCCACCACGAGCAGGTGGCGAGGGATGGCCAGACCTTGGAACCCAAGGGACCCGGCTTAGAGGCGTTCAGCCAAGTCCCACAGGTGAGGGCCTCGTATGCGCCTGGACCATAAGGACGCGTACTTCTGTCAATCACAAGTGTCCGGACCTGTGTAAAGCGTGCACTATCGTCAGACTCCCCGCCTGACTTTAGCGGATCCCGCAACCAGCGGGAATAGGCCCGCCGGAGATACCGCAGGAGATATTGTTCGTCTATTACGAGCAAATCTTCCATCCTTCCACTGTGCGGATCTCGTGACTGGCGAGAATAGGCCCGCCGGAGATATTGCTTGTCTGCTGCGGACAAATCTCTACCGAGACTGACTGAATAAGTCATCATCATCATCATCTTCCACGTCTGCCATCAAGCTTCGTGAGGAGGAATAATTTGCGTTCCAGCGCCCGGTGGGCGGCACTGGATAGTGTCATTCCGTGTGGTTGTACAATGTCTCTGATGTTATCAATCCATGTGGTCTCGTCGCAGATGATCTTTGATGTAAGGCCAGTGATGGTAGTTGCTGATGTTGCATTCTAACGACATGGCCAAACCGCTTGATCTTCTGTCTTTCAATAAATGTGGCACAGGGTGTTGATCCCACAGTCTGTCTGATAATAGCATTTCTTACTCGGTCTCGGATTGTTAAGTTGGCAGCTCTCCTCAGGCATCTCATTTCGCAAGTGTTGATTTTACGAAGGTGTAATTTGGATAACGTCCAGGTTTGAGATTGGTAGCATAGGGTTGGTGTGAATATGCTGTTTATTATCTGTCGTTTTGCGGGCATGGGTATGTTTGGATGTTTCAGTAAGGGTGATAGTTGATATGTAAGTGCACTAGCTTTATGACATCTGATTTCAATTTCTCTGTCCAATCTACCATCTTCTGTGATCATACTTCCAAGGTATTTGAATTCTTTAACTTGTTTCAGAGTTGTATTATTTATCTGTATATTTAGTGGGCCTGCTAACTTGCATTACTTCGGTTTTGGCTGTGTTTATACTCATATTGTAACTGCTGCAGGTTGAACTCAGATTAGTAATATGATTGTGTAGGCTGCCCTCATCGCTGTAAAACAGGCACTGATCGTCTGCAAATAGAAGTTCATTTATTCCCTGTGGGTCAGTTGTTTCATCTGGAGTAAAGAGTTCTAAATTTTCTGAATCTGTTCTGTCGAGACTTGCTTCTTTGGAGATTCTGTCCACGTAGATATTGAATAGCAGGGGAGAGAGCACACATCCCTGCCTCACTCCTGTATTGACTGTGAACATATCTGATATACCTTCTTGTGTTCTTACTGCACTTCGGCTCGAGTGGTACATGGCTATGATGTTTTCTAGCAGTCGCCCTTGTATCCCATAGTCTTCAAGGATGGTCCATAATTTGTGTCTGTCTACTCAATCGAAAGCCTTTTCCTGATCTACAAACACAATATTCTGCTGGTCACTATATTCGATAGTTTTTTCACAAATTTGTCTAAGTGTAAATAATGCATCAGTGCAACTTTCCGAAAACCGAATTGTGCTTTGCTTAATTGTTGTTCAACTATTGGTCTAGCTCTTTGTTCCAATAGTTTTGCATACATTTTCCCCATATGGCTCAGGAGTGATATACCTCTGTATGTTTCGCACTCTCTCATATTGCCTTTCTTTTTCCGTATTGGTACTATTATTGCCAGTTGCCAATAATCTGGGACTTTTCTTTCTTCCCATGCTATATTAAAAAGTCTTGCTAGCCATTTAACTTCTGTTTCCCCACAGGCCTGAATAGCTTCTGTGGTTATTCCATCTGGACCAGGTGATTTGTTTTTAGGACTTTTCTGTATAACTGCTTTGACTTCTGCAGGTTTGAAATTTGGTTCTTGCTGTCCCTGGCATTTAGGCACAAAAGTTGGATTTTCTATGTTATGTGTGGGGTAGGGGTATCCCCTATCAAAGGAGAAGTAAGGCGCCTCCTTCCCTCCGCTAGCCTACGGGACACCCTTGGGCAAGGTGGAGTACCCGTTTAGCCCCCCGATCAGGGTTACGTGAAGCCATGGGTGCAGGTGGTGGATGAAGATGGAGAGCAGCCGACAGATAGTTGTAGGTTATGGTCTACACCTTCACGACGGTAGGCAGAGGATCTCCTTTTTTGAGGAGACAATGGCTACGGTCACTGACCAGTATGGTCACTGCTGGGAAGGAAAGCAATGGCAAACTACCTTCTTTACACATGCCAAGAAAATCATGTTGTGTTCTCTGTATTTATTGCAATCCCAAAGAAATCAGGAGCCTTGGAATGTGATCAACATCGAACAATTAGTATAATGAGTCACATCACGAAGATTTTGCTAAGAATTATCATGCAAAGAGTTAGGAGGAAAATACAACCTGAAATAGGAGAAGAACAATGTGGGTTTGTAGTAGGCAAGGGTACAGTAAATGCTGTGTATATACTGAGAACCGTAATCGAACGTTCTATAGAAGTAAACAAAGATCTACACCTTTGCTTCATTGACTACACAAAGGCTTTTGATAAAGTGAGACATGTCAACATGATAAGGATGCTTGAAGATCTACAAATTGATGGGAAAGACCTTAGACTTGTAAAAAACATATATTGGAAACAACAAGCTGCCATAAGAGTTGATAATGAAGTAAGCCAATATCAGCCTATTAAGAGAGGTGTGAGACAGGGATGTGTAATGTCTCCAGATCTGTTTTCCCTGTACAGTGAAAATATTTTCAGAAATATTGAAGATATGGAAGGAATCAACATTGGGGGACGATGCATCAATAACATTAGATATGCAGATGACACAGTCTTGATTGCAGACAATGAACAGGACCTGCAACATTTAGTAGATGCGGTTGTTACACACAGTGAACAACTAGGGTTAGAATTAAATTGTAAAAAGACACAGATTATGGTCGTCACTAAGAAGAACGAAATACCACAGTGTAATATACAAGTAAATGGGAATATTCTTCAACAAGTGAATAGGTACAATTACCTCGGAACAGTAATAACATCTGATGGGAGATGCCTTGAAGAGATTAGAACAAGAATCGCCATGGCAAAAGTAGCCTTTAGCAAGATGAAAAACATACTGACCAATAAAAAGATGTCAATTGAAACGAGAAAAAGAGTGTTGAGATGCTACATAGAACCTGTACTTTTATATGGATGTGAAGCTTGGACAATGAGCAGCCAGGCTGAAAAACATCTGATGGCTGTAGAAATGTGGTTTCTGAGGAAAATGCAAAGAATACCATGGACAGCCAGAAAGACCAATGAACAAGTCCTTCAAGAAACAAATGAAGATCGTAAACTGATCAGAGACATTAGACGTAGACAGTCACAATTTTTTGGGCATGTTATGAGAAGAAATGATTTGGAGAACTTGGTGACAACTGGTAAGATCGAGGGGAACAGACCAAGGGGAAGACCTAGAAACAAGTATCTGGATGGCTTGGCCTTGTGGCATGGTCGAGACAAAAACACGGAACTGATCCACGACTCTGTTGATCGAGTGAGATGGCAGAACATGACCGCCCACGCTTACCGGCATGACACATGATGGATGGATGGATGGTGTGGGGTTAAGTAGTTCTTGAAAGTATTCTGCCCACCTTGCTAGTCTTTGTTGTGGATTAAATATTAGTATACCTCTTTTGCTGTTTATGATGGTGGTTGGGTTTTAGCATGCGTCTCTGTTTCTCATTGTGTTGACACGTTTATACAATTCTCTTGGGCAGTCTTTGCTCACCGTATATTCTCCAGGATTCATCTTTAGATGCTCTAATTGTTCGTTTGGCATTACGTCGTGCTTTTCTATAAGTAATATAGTCCTGTTCAGATTTAGTTGTGATCCACTTTTTGAATGCTACCTTTTTGGATATGCTATCTTTAACTTCGTTGTTCCACCAGGCTGTTCTTAATCTTTTGTCCTGCCCTACTTTCTTTGTTCAACATTTATTTTCCAGTGTGTCGAGCATGGCAGCCTTGAAACATGTCCATTCCTTATCAAACAGATCGGTGCAATGAAAACCAGAGCAGAATCTTTTGACCCAGTTGAAATACGAGCGCATTTGGAGACCCATTAACAGCGAACAGGGAGAACCAATAAGCGAACAAAAACAAATCCTGAAAAGATGGAGGCAGTACTTCACACAACTTCTCAACATTCCATCAGATGTCAAAGGCTAATTCAGGAAACCTACACATATGCCATCGAAGAACAAGAACCAGACATACTAAAAAAAGAAATTGGAGAAGCCGTCAGATTAGCCCCACTGAATTAATCACCACTGTCAAGACGAAATACTAAATAACTAATTAAAGCAGCAAGATAAATAGGAATTGCATTAGCATGACTACATAGACTATTTAAAGGTGTTTGGGTAGAACAACAGACACCACGAGACTGGGGAAACGCCATAATTATTCCAATTTGGAAATAATAAAGGCAGTAAAAGAGACTGCACACAATACATAGGCATTTTCGTTTAGAGTCATACTGAAACATATTTTGCAGAATTCTTGAGAATAGATTACAAACTACAATAGAACAACAACTAAGCGAAACACAGCTTGGATTTAGAGATAACAAAGGATGCACGGATACCATCTTTGCTATTAGACAACTTACAGAAACACCAATCGAATTTATGCCAATCAGACATATAGGCAAACGCAAATAAATCAAGCGAGAAAGACAAACAAATAGACAGACTGCACGCCCGATAGTTATCGAGAGAGAGAGAGAGAGAGAGAGAGAGAGAGAGAGCGAGAGAGAGAGAGAGAGAGAGAGAGAGAGAGAGAGAGAGAGATTCCATCTCACCAAGTTATGAATTGAAATCACAGACAGATAAATATTCTTCCTGAGTGAATAATCGATCTCTACTTCTCCACTCTACTTTAAAATGTTTTTTTTTAAAATACAATAAGCAGACAGACAGACAGACAGACAGACAGACAGACAGACAGGCAGGCAGGCAGGCAGGCAGGCAGACAGACAGGCAGGCAGGCAGGCAGGCATAGATGGGGAGATAGAGAGAGGGAGAGAAATTATATCTTTCCAAGTTATGAATTGAAATCACAGAAAGGCAAACACTCGTCTTGAGTAAGTAATCGATCGATACTTTCCCCACTCTACTCTAACCTGTTTTTATCGTACATATTGATATGAACCATAATCACATACTCGAGTACTGTATCGATTCCCTTAGTAACATTCAACTGTGGAAAACTCACCTTACAGAATGCAAACAGAAAGGGGTCAGGGTGAACAGGGGCGCGTGCCTGAAGGTCATATTTTGTGTATTCCTGTACTGACACCCTTCCGTGCCATGACTCTAGGCTGTGAAGGATTTTATCTGGATGCTTCCTACCTCTCTTTCCACATGTATCATCCAAAAGCTGTCACAATATATTCAAATTGTTTCTTCTTGAACATATTGTGACAGCTAGAAATATTTGTGGAAAGAGAGATAGTTCAAGTTGTTTCTTCTGGAGACGGTGACATGGAGGAATATCATCAGCAGAATTGATCCAGAACACAAAAAGACCGAGATCTGTGGAGAGACATAATGCCAACGCCAGCTGACAGGGCACATGATAATGATGGTGTTTCTTCTCTTAATGCGGCCTATTTCTGGTGTGTGTGATTTGTTGCCTTTGTTTCTTACCCTATCTTTAACCGCTCTTCTTACTCATTTGGTTGTCGAAAGAATGTTCGTCATTCTTCTGTAAAACTGAAGCTTTTAGGGAATTTTCACACAAACATTACAAAATTAGAGAATGTAACACAGAAGACACAATGAGACCCGTAGATTAGACATTTTACGACATATTTTAAGTACACGTATAAAGACACTGGTATATAGTGTATTTATATTGACAGGTTACACAGAACTAATGTTACACTCAGTGGCTTTCTGTCGCTCGTTTCGCACACTGATATTTTAATGCGCACGAATCGTGTAGTGTAAAGAACGGAAAGAAGAGAGCCAAAAACAAACCGTCATTTACTGTCTTTAGTAACTTGCGGTGTAGGACAGGCGGTCTTGAGCCTGAGGATTTACAAAATGGAGAGTTAGAGAATCCCGAGTTAGTGCGAGGTTGCAGACAAAGTATTAGGTAGCGGGTCGGGTGTTATCTTGGCCCAAAGTCTGGACTGAATTTAGAGACCGTGTGTTGCCCATGCAGCATGAACTCTCTCTCTCTCTCTCTCTCTCTCTCTCTCTCTCTCTCTCTCTCTCTCTCTCTCTCTCTCTCTCTCTCTCTCTTTCTCTTTCTCTCTCTCTCTCTCTCTCTCTCTCTCTCTCTCTCTCTCTCTCTCTCTCTCTCTCTCTCTCTCTCACTCGGCTTGCCTATACTTCAGAGGAAATGTAACACCAATACACCTGGCACCAAAAAAAAAAAAAAAAAAAAAAAAAAAATTGCAGAAGCTGTTGGATCAGCAAAGCAATGCTCTAACTGTCCGCCAGTCGGAGCTTTCATCCTAGACCAGATGCCGACCAAGGCCTAGGGCCTGGTCTGCCCTGCCATGACATTTAGTCTTCAGGCTGGATTTCCTCGCACTAGGGTCAGGTAGAGTCATTGGTACTATTTTAGATAACTCCATGTTATTAGTTCTGTGACGAAGAGGTTACGAATACAATTCACAATACCGTATACCGTGTTCGAAACAAAACTGCGGGCAATTTGGAAGCAGACCGCATTGCGTTGATTCCAGTACACATGTATAAGACGCTTCCGGTCCCCAAGATGGCGGATAGGCATTGAACCGTTATGGTCTCTGGAGTGTTTATGCTTGTGGCTACGGTTTGCATTCGAATTTTCCTCATGTTAGACTGGTAGTATATGGTTCCGTCGCCCTGCTACTGAGTGTGTTGCGCGACACTGTGAGCCGTGAAATCCGCGTGGAATGCTATTACATCTGTCCGCTGTTGTGTGTACAGTGAACTGCATATTCGGCTGTGGCTGAATTGACTGATTTGCCTTTTCGGTTCACAAGTGAATTTTCCAGGAGACTCCTGGAGTCGTTGGCTGGAGCTACGGAGTTCGTGCTTTGTGCGGTGCTTTCGGCCAGTCGCCCTGTGGAAAGAGACCGAGCCATGTGGGATAAAATCCGAGTCAATGAAGTCTTTCTGGTGACTGTATTTTTCGTGGAGGACTTTTGTGTTGGCATTTTAGCGGCGGTATTATGCAGTGTACCTGTGCGGGCTGTAGGCTTGCTGAGGCTCCTGTCTGTTCCACTTTTCACATTGGGCAGTGAGGAGCATTTTGCTTGATATTCACTGGCACAGGAACGGAGTATAATGGGGACGACCCGTTGCTGTGAAGTTGGAACCACGACTAACTAACTAACTAACTAACTAACTAACTAACTAACTAACTAACTAACTAACTAACTAACTAACTAACTAACTAACTAAACTAACTAACTAACTAACTAACTAACTAACTAACTAAGCCAAATCCAGAGGAAAGCAGGCTCGTCTAGAAGGTGCATGTTCGAATACAGCTGTCATTGATGTTGTAGTCCTCTTCCACTTCTATCGCTGCTGTTATATCATCATCATCGTCATCATTGTGGGCGATCATGTTTCTGCACAAATTGCGATCTCCAACGACATGTATCAATTCGTATGTTGACACCCTTCCGTGTCATGTCACAAGACTCAAGACTTTTCTCACGCTGTCGTCCTCTATCACTCTTTCTACGAATCTTACCGGTTGTCACAACATGTTACAAATTGTGTCTTCTTATAATGTAGCCAAAAGAAAACAGATTACTGCTTCTTTCTGATGTTTGTGATAAGTTGTCTTTGCGACTTACCTCCCTTCAAAATGTCCAGAATGTTTATTTTGGCTGTTCAACTAATTTTCAGCATTCAGCATTTCAGCTGTTTCAGTACCTTTCATTAACATATTTCTCATGCCATTTCATTGGCTAGACGGATCCCGCACAATTGAAATGTGAGCACATAATTGAAACAGAACGCGTAATCCCATTGGTGTTGGATCTGGTGTCAAAGACCGGTGTAGCAGCTCTTCGGAAGTCAAGGCTCATGGGGATTTGGCGCGGATTACAGCGGTTCATGATGGGGAGGCATGTTATCGTGTTGCTGATTTATGATCTTGGTGTCATTGAGAAGTCTGTTGCTCCTCGGGAAAGTAGATTTCGGACGGTTTATAGTGGATTTGTGGGGCGAATGATGGAAATGGTGAAGTGGTGGGTGTGTGATCTTTAAATGGTAGAGCGGCTGCTACAGTCAATACTACTACTACTACTACTACTACTACTACTACTACTACTACTACTACTACTACTACTACTACTACTACTACTACTACTACTACTACTACTACTACTACTACTACTACTACTACTGCTGCTGCTGCTGCTGCTGCTGCTACTACTACTACTACTACTACTACTACTACTACTACTACTACTACTACTACACGTTTTTACGTTCAGTAGTTTGCCATTGCTTTCTGAGCGACCGGCTCCCATACCAACACGTTATAACACAACGTGTCTGCTGCACAAATTAGTCGCGGCTGCGTCTCGAACGCCCGGTAAGCAGCTCACGAACCGCGTTCGCAAGCCTTTGGCTACGGAGGCGGGCAGGAGTTCTTTACTTTACTTCTATTACTATGATTATGTGATGCATTCACTTGATGGGTGATATTGTGAGCATCACATCGACCGCCATTACTCCCAAATATCTTTGAAACTACAGAATAATGATGGAATACTGGTAATATGAGCACAGTGTGAGAACATTAGAGATAATACCGATGGTTAACAGAATAATGATAGAATATTGGCAATATGAGTACAGTGTGAGAACACTAGAGATAACACCCTGGGTTTACAGAATAATGATAGAATACAGGCAATATGAGCACAATGTGAGAACATTAGAGAAACACCCTGGGTTTACAGAATAATGATAGAATACAGGCAATATGAGCACAATGTGAGAACATTAGAGAAACACCCTGGGTTTACAGAATAATGATAGAATACAGGCAATATGAGCACAATGTGAGAACATTAGAGATAACACCCTGGGTTTACAGAATAATGATAGAATACAGGTAATATGAGCACAATGTGAGAACATTAGAGAAACACCCTGGGTTTACAGAATAATGATAGAGTACCAGCAACATGAGCACAGTGTGAGAACATTAGAGATAACACCCTGGGTTTACAGAATAATGATATAATACCAGCAGCATGAGCACAGTGTGAGAACATTAGAGATAACACCCTGGGTTTACAGAATAATGATAGAATACAGGCAATATGAGCACAATGTGTGAACATTTAGAGATAACACCCTGGGTTTACAGAATAATGATATAATACAGGCAATATGAGCACAATGTGAGAACATTAGAGATAACACCCTGGGTTTACAGAATAATGATAGAATACCAGCAACATTAGTACAATTTGAGAACATTAGAGATAACACCGATGGTTTACAGAATAATGATAGAATATAGGCAATATGAGCACAGTGTGAGAACATTATAGATAACACCCTGGGTTTACAGAATAATGATTGTATACCAGCAACATGAGTACAGTGTGAGAACATTAGAGATAACACCGATGGTTTACAGAATAATGATGGAATACAAGCAACATTAGTACAATTTGAGAACATTAGAGATAACACCGATGGTTTACAGAATAATGATATAATACCGGCAATATGAGCACAGTGTGAGAACATTAGAGATAACACCGATGGTTTACAGAATAATGATGGAATACAAGCAACATTAGTACAATTTGAGAACATTAGAGATAACACCGATGGTTTACAGAATAATGATAGAATACCAGCAACATGAGCACAGTGTGAGAACATTAGAGATAACACCGATGGTTTACAGAATAATGATGGAATACAAGCAACATTAGTACAATTTGAGAACATTAGAGATAACACCGATGGTTTACAGAATAATGATTGTATACCAGCAACATGAGTACAGTGTGAGAACATTAGAGATAACACCGATGGTTTACAGAATAATGATTGTATACCAGCAACATGAGCACAGTGTGAGAACATTAGAGATAACACCGATGGTTTACAGAATAATGATTGTATACCAGCAACACGAGTACAGTGTGAGAACATTAGAGATAACACCGATGGTTTACAGAATAATGATTGTATACCAGCAACATGAGTACAGTGTGAGAACATTAGAGATAACACCGATGGTTTACAGAATAATGATATAATACTGGCAATATGAGCACAGTGTGAGAACATTAGAGATAACACCGATGGTTTACAGAATAATGATTGTATACCAGCAACACGAGTACAGTGTGAGAACATTAGAGATAACACCGATGGTTTACAGAATAATGATATAATACTGGCAATATGAGCACAGTGTGAGAACATTAGAGATAACACCGATGGTTTACAGAATAATGATGGAATACAAGCAACACGAGTACAGTGTGAGAACATTAGAGATAACACCGATGGTTTAAAGAATAATGATTGTATACCAGCAACATGAGTACAGTGTGAGAACATTAGAGATAACACCGATGGTTTACAGAATAATGATTGTATACCAGCAACATGAGTACAGTGTGAGAACATTAGAGATAACACCGATGGTTTATAGAATAATGATGGAATACAAGCAACATGAGTACAGTGTGAGAACATTAGAGATAACACCGATGGTTTACAGAATAATGATGGAATACAAGCAACACGAGTACAGTGTGAGAACATTAGAGATAACACCGATGGTTTACAGAATAATGATTGTATACCAGCAACATGAGCACAGTGTGAGAACATTAGAGATAACACCGATTGTTTACAGAATAATGCTACGAGGGGCGTTCAGAAAGTAATGCACCACATCGTTTTTTCTCACAGGAGCTGTTGATTCAAAAAGCATGAAATTCATACACAATATATAAGATACATGGATATTTGGTGGAAACATCGGTATTATTCAACATAATCCATATCAGCTAGTACGGCTTTATGCCTGCACGAAACAAGTGCATGCATTCCTTGCCGTACCAGATTTTGTCTTGCACATGTAGCAATTTCTTCGCTGCAAGAATCACTCCTTCATCGTCTTCAAACCTTGTCTCATGGAGTCCATCTTTAAGTGAACCAAAAAGAGGAAAATCAAAGGGTGCAAAATCAGGACTAAAAGGTGGATGGGGTAGTGCAGTCCAACCCAATTTGGTGAGATTTGTGTGAGGGAGCGCATTGTCGTGTAGGAGAAGGAAGTCTGCAGGATTCTTGTTCAGCTGTATCTGCAAAAACGTTGATTGAATTTTAAAAAATTTTTGTTTTAATTCTTTGTTGTTGTTGTCAATGTCTTAATGTAAACTTGCGAATTGATTGTCTCTCCACTTGACATTAGATCCACAAGAATCACACCTTCAATGTCCCAAAAGACAGTGATCATGACCTTTACAGCTGAAGGAGTTGTCTTGAATGTCTTTCTTCGCGGTGATTGCGGATGATGCTACTCCATTGACTGTCTTCTTGTCTCAGGTTCAAAATGATATTGCCAGGTTTTGTCACCTGTAACGATTTTAGCCATAAAGTTCTCCCCATCAGCATTGCAACGCTCCAACAATTCAGAAGAAACTGCTTTCCTTTGCAATCTATGGCCAATTGTGTGACTTCGAGGAACTGACCTGGCGCAAACCTGATAAAATCCAAGAGTTTGTATAACAGCATGTGCACTACCATTGCTGACTGACGGCTGTAAAGCAAATTGATGAGTAGTGATTTCACCTATCAGTAAGAATAATGCCCCCAGCGCTGTATCGTAACGTATGCTACGATGATAGAGAATATATCAAAGTAGATACAGAATAGACTTCCTAAGAGTAGAAAATATAACCACCGCAGAAGAAGCGACGAAATGACTCACAATCTAGACGTGATTTCTAAAGGTCCAAGAACTTGTCTAAACTTCTGACAATGACAGGCAGGAGAGGGATGGTGACCAACAGTAATTAGCACAAGATAGTATACTAAAGTTCTCCAGCTACTTTGCCTGTATAAAGATTGATTCCTCAAATCTGATCCACCCTCACAGATACGGAGACAGATATATTAATATCCTCATATATATAAAGTGACAAACCTTTCGAATCTTCTCACACTAATTATACTAATTTTACTAACTCATATCACAAACTAAGTTTGGTAAAATTTGTACCTCACAACATTTAGTTTTAATGAATGATCACACTTTGGGCGCTCCACGGGAGGCAGCCCTGTACACTCATAAGGGGTGAACAATACCCTTTTCTAAATCTGAAAAAATATCCTCTGAGACTACTATCCTAAGTATAGTGTACTTGGACTACTGCACTCTACTTCAGCTTTAATACTTTAAATCCCTGACAAGACTTAACTGGCCTAAAACCATTGGGAATATTGTTCGACTGATGGTGTGTTGGCCAACGGTAAAACGTGGTCACTTAACATTAATGTCCAATAAAATGGCTGCACAATTAACAACAATGTCTGTTCTTAACAGATTCAGTGCCGAAGGATAATATATCGCATCATGTGACCTTCAATTTGGACGGAAGGATAACATATCGCCAAACATTACCCCTCCCCCACCATCCCCCATTTGAACAGATGGATAATATATCGCCAAATGTTACCTCCCATTTAGACAGAAGGATATTATATCGCCAAATGTGACCTCCCATTTGGACAGAAGGATAATATATCGTCAAATGTTACCTCCCATTTAGACAGAAGAATAATATATCGTCAAATGTGACCTCACATTTGGACAGAAGGATAATATATCGTTAAATGTGACCTCACATTTGGACAGAAGAATAATATATCGTCAAATGTGACCTCACATTTGGACAGAAGGATAATATATCGTCAAATGTGACCTCACATTTGGACAGAAGAATAATATATCGTCAAATGTGACCTCACATTTGGACAGAAGGATAATATATCGTCAAATTTGACCTCCTATTTGGACACAGAGATAATATATCGTCAAATCTGACCGCACATTTGGACAGAAGGATAATATATCGCCAAATGTGACCTCTTTGGATAGAAGGATAATATATCGCCAGATGTGACCTCCCGTTTGTACAGAAGAATAATATATCCAAAACAATGTTTTCCCGTAGTGAATTTGAATAACGAAGACACAAACAATAGATTGCACGATTTCTTGCCTGGCATATTTCGCTGCATCTCGTCAGGTACATACTGCAGAAATCACACAACTTACGTGAATTAACTAGATAAAATCCTTCAAGTTGAAATATACACATATTCGCACAGTAATGTCACTTATCTACCACGGTAATTTTAAGCTGACTAACATGTCTTTCTGTTTGCACAATTCTGGCTTGCGTTGATAGATCATAATTGCTTCTGCAAATTTTAACAAGCGAGTATTTTGTGTGTTAAACAACACGTGAAAGGCAGTGTTTCTGTTCACCACATGGCCACTTACGAAAATGTGCCTGACACCCTGGTATGTGTTCTGACACCCGTTTGTTAAGCTGTCTCTCTGTTCTACCAATGTAAACGGCCTGGCATCTACATGTGAATTGGTAAATACAATTGTTTGTGGCGTACAGAGGAACAGGCTCTTTGACTGCTGGTGTAGGAATCGGTACGGTTTTAAATCTAATGACTGGAGTTGCCACACAGAATGTTCGGCCTACTGCTGTAGTAAGCCGATCTTGTAGACGTTGCATTACGTCATCCCCTCGAAAGGTTAGCTGGATGAATACCTTGAGGTTAGGGACTGTAGTTTCGTCTGGATTTGGTTTGGGCTGTTGGCAGTGGCGTTTTATAAATCCTGTGGAGTACCCATTCAGGTTTAAGACATTCTTCAGAGTTTCAAATTCCTCTGTCAGTGTGTCCTGGGTGCATATCTTTCTAGCACGGTCAAACAAGGTCCGTACTAAGCCCCGTTTGTACTGGACAGGCGTGAAGCTCTGAAAATTTAGGTATTGGCCAGTCCATGTTCCTTTGCGATACACACGATACAGAATAATATATCGTCAAATGTGACTTCCCATTTGGACAGAAGGATAATATATCGTCAAATGTGACTTCCCATTTGGACAGAAGGATAATATATTGTCAAATGTGACCCCACATTTGGACAAAAGGACGATTTATTGCCACACTAGGGTCATCGTGTCATTTGTTTTGCTTCGTGGTATCTTCCCCAATGTCAATGCTAAGTTAACGGAACTTTCTATTATAACACTTGTTCATTTGATGTGCACCACGCCTAGTCCAATCCTACTTTTTTATTTTTACACGAAATCTGTTAACAAGTCACAATAACACTATATATTTTGATAACCGCTGCTTGAGTTTAAACTGTAATGCCGCGAATAAAAACATGTATATGTACAAACAGCTTACCGTAGAAGTGAAATTACAGAAAATTGGACAAAATTGCATCGACTGCAGCTGGCTTTCACGACGCTACAATAACTGGTAGCTGAGACCTTGTATATCTATCTGGCGGTTTGTACACACAGAAGTAAAGCATGATAGCTGCTCTACATTTCGATCGTATTGTAGGAAAAAGGCCAGATTGCCTCTGGAAAAGCAGGTGAATATCGTCTTTGGCATGATAGCCTAGTGTGTGTATTTTTTTTAAACTATTTTTTATTCATGATGCATCGACATTTTCTCTAAAAATGTATGTTTATACACCTTATTATTTACAGTAAATCCCGATTTACCCAAATAAAACCCATATATAATGGTTACTGAAAATAAGCAGCAGAGATGAATATCGGAAATAATGTGTACACGTATGCCTAATAAAACAAGAAGTAGGAAATGTGTGGTCACCAGATTATTTCTCCCTGTATATCGAAGTAACATTTGAGATAGATCAAAGTCGGAAATGGAGTACACACTGGAGGGTATATATAAACAGTATAAGATGGAGGGTATATATAAACGCACAAAGCTGGAGGGGTTATTTAAATAATCTAAATTGGAGAGAATATACCGGCTTCGCCCAGGCCCTGGCGGGGATCTGTCTGTCTGTCTGTCTGTCTGTCTGACCCGGCCCGGTTTCGCCCTGCTCCTAGTGGGAAGCATCTAATTTAATTAATATAAGTAGTCATATAATCTCCCGTTCCCGTTCCCGACTATCTATCTGTCTGTCTGTCTATCTATCTGTCTGTCTGGTGGGGAGCATCTCCTTTAATTCATATAAGTAGTCATATAAGCTCCCGTTCCCGACTGTCTGTCTGTCTGTCTGTCTGTCTGTCGGTCGGTCGGTCGGTCGGTCGGTCGGTCGGACGGGCGGGCGGGCGGGCGGGCGGGCGGACGGGCGGGCGGGCCTGTCTGTCTGACCCGGCCCGGCTTCGCCCAGCCTCTGGTGGGGAGCATCTAATTTAATTCATATAAGTAGTCATATAAGCTCCCGTTCCCGACTGTCTGTCTGTCTGTCTGTCTGTCTGTCTGTCTGTCTGTATATATATAATATATAATATTAAAAGTTATGCCCCTTGATATAACTTTTCTTGAGTTAAATCCCCTCGCTATATATAAATGATAATGTAAATGAAAATATTAAATTTTAGTAAGTAAATAGCTGTTTGTACACCAACAAACTAGAAAATTTCATCTCAATCGGATGGATCGTTCGCGAACGCATCAAATACATCCGGATACACATTGCCTTTTATATATATAGATAACATAAACTGGAGGATGTATATATATATATATATATATATATATATATATATATATATATATATATATATATATATATATATATATATATATATATATATATAAACCTGTCTCTGTGGCTAAGGGCTTGCGAACGCGGTTTATGAGCCCGTATACCCGGCTTCGAAACACAGAGGTGCTGGTTTTTTCGAAAAAGGTATAGGAGCCGGTCTTTCAGAATGCAATGGCAAACTACTGAACGTAAAAATTGCCCAGAAATCACGAACAGCGAAAATGCTGGGGTTGACTGCTACGTCCTGTGAAAGACATGCAACTTAATTTTAGAAGGAAAAAAAATATATATATATATATATATATATATATATATATATATATATATATATATATATATATATATATATATATATATATATATATATATATATATATATATATATATATATAAACCTGGTCCTCCAGGTTGGGGGTTGAAGCGTGGAGTTAACATCCCCACCTTTGTAAAAACCTTTCTTTGTTACGAAACAAATACATGAGCCTCGATATCGGACTGACTTATCTGGACAACGACCTTGGAACGTTAAAGGACTTTTGAGATTTGGAACATGGAATGTACGGACACTATATCGAGCTGGAGCGGCCGAAGAACTAACCCGGGAGCTGGTTGAATATCAAATGGATATAACGGCAATTCAAGAAATAAAGTGGCCAGGAGAGGGTACTTTAGAGCAAAATGGAATGATTATAATATATGGAGGAAACAACCAAAATAAACATGAATTAGGAACAGGATTTGTCATCAAAAAAGAGTTATGGGGGAACGTTTTAAACTTTAAAGCTTTTAATGACAGGATTAGTAAATTACGAATAAAAGGTAAATGGAAAAATATAACGATGATTAATGTACATGCACCTACTGAAGAGAAAGAAGATGATATTAAAGAAGGCTTTTATAATGATCTGGAAGATGTCATAGAAGAAACCCCCAAACAGGACATCCTGATTGTGCTGGGAGACTTCAATGCAAAAATAGGTAGAGAGCAAACTAATAAAAAAGTGGCCGGTATGGAAAGCCTACATACAACTTCAAATGATAATGGATGGAGAGTCATCAACCTGGCAGAAGCCAAAGGACTGCAGATTAGCAGTACCAGACTACAAAGAAAGGATATACACAAAGAAACTTGGAAATCATGTGACAAGAGAACCTATAATCAAATAGATCACATCTTAATTAACAACAGAAATGCGTCAAACATACAGCAAGTCAGAAGTTATAGAGGAGCTGAGTGCCACAGTGACCACTTCCTTGTTGGAGCAAAATTTAAAATAAAACTTAAGAGAGCTTTCTATACTAAATTACAAAGATTACACCCAACATATAACAGAGAAAAACTACAAGACATTACAGTCAAAGAGAAATTTACAGATGAAATAAAATGTAAACTTGAAACTCTGCAAAACCCTTTGGAGGAAAGCGTTGTCCAAACTTGGTTGAACATCAAGAATACAATTCAATCTACCGCAGAAGAATGTCTCGGTGTGTTAACCACGCATAGAAAGAACAGATGGTTCAATCAAAAATGTGAAGAAGCAGTCATTAGGAAGAAGAATGCCAGACATGTATGGTTAAATGACATCAATAACATCCAAAAGGAAGAGCATTATAGAAATGAATGTAAAGAGGCTACAAAAATAGTCAGACAGCAGAAGCGAGAATATATGAGTAATATAATCAAAGATATGGAAACTAATAACCAGAAAAATGAATCCAGAAAATTTTTTAAAGAACTGAAGTCAATGAAACGAGGGCACCAACAAAACACATATGGTTTAAAAGACAAAAATGGGAATATGATAAATACCAATGAGGAAATGTGCAACACATGGAAAGAATATTTTATTGAATTACTAAATTGTGAAGCTCCAAGTAACATTTTCCCACAGGAAGAGGTTCTAACATGCGAACCACAAATTGAAGAACCTACATTTGAAGAAATCCTATATGTAATCACACGACTTAAAAACAATAAGGCAACAGGGACTGATGGAATTGCTGCTGAATTTATAAAGGCAGGTGGCCATGCATTACATCTAAAGCTATACGAACTAATAATAAAAATCTGGAGGACAGAAGAATTACCCCATGACTGGAAAGAGTCATTATTGATACCTATCTTTAAGAAAGGAGACAAGTTCCAATGTGGAAATTATAGAGGAATATCACTACTGTCCACAAGCTATAAGATACTATCCGCAGTATTACTAAATAGACTAAAACCATATTCAGAAGACATATTAGGTGACTACCAGGCGGGTTTTAGACAAAACAGATCAACAATAGATCAGATATTTATCTTACGACAAATAGCCGAGAAACATTGGGAATATAAAAGAGATCTCCATAACATTTTTGTGGATTTTAAAAAGGCTTATGATAGTGTCCATAGGAATAGTCTATGGAATGCTATGCAGGAATTTGGAATACCAAGAAAGTTAATCAACATGACCAGACTATTCATGGAAGATACTTATAATATAGTAACATATAAAGGCAGGAAATCAGACCCCTTCCAAATAACATCTGGCTTGAAACAGGGTGATGCACTATCGCCGCTACTCTTCAATCTGGCTCTAGAGAAAGTTGTAAGGAAGATAAAGGAGGAATGTGATATTGGAGGAACATCCAAGCTGCTTGGTTATGCAGATGATATAGATATTATAGGGCAAAGTGAACAAAAGACATTGGAAATATTGACTCACTTAAAGGAAAAAGCCCAACAGATGGGGCTGGTTATCAACCAAGATAAGACAGAATATATGGTAATTTCAAGAGACGGAATGGCTAAAAACTCTGGCCACATACAAATAGATAATATGACCATTAAAAGAACGGAAACATACAAATACCTGGGTACAATCTTCAACGGCTCCAACATCATAAGGGAAGAAATACAAACTAGAATCAACTCTGGAAATAAGATATACTATGCACTACAACATCTACTAAAATCAAAGGCGCTATCTCATAACACCAAAATCACAATATACAAAACACTGATCAGACCAGTTGTGCTGTATGGCTCTGAAACCTGGAGTACAACGAAAGGAGACGAAGCCTTGTTACAAACCTTTGAGAACAAAATTTTAAGACGCATCTTTGGACCCATTAGGGATACACAAAGTGGAGAGTGGAAAAAAAGAAGTAACAAAGACATTTATGATCTGTTTAAGTCCCCGCTAATCACTGGTATCATGAAGGCTAATAGACTACAATGGCTGGGGCATATAGAAAGAATGGAAGATAATAGGGAAACAAAACTCGCTTACACTCAGGAAATAAATGACCGTAGACCCCGAGGTAGACCAAGAAGACGGTGGAGAGATAATACATGTACAGACCTACAAGCACTTGGAATCAACGACTGGCAAGAGAAGGTCCACCAGAGAGACGAATGGAGACGGATTGTATTTGCAGCAAAGAACCTCAATGGCTCGGAAAGCTGAAGAAGAAGAAGATATATAAACAATCTACGCTCTGCAAATAAAACAATATAAATAAATGAAATAGCAAAAAAAAAAAAATCCCTTACGGCTCAACGACAAAATAGTAAAAGGAAGTGGAAGAAATAAACAAAAGGACTTTTCGTGAATATCAAGAAAACAGAAGCAATTTTCATAACAAGGTACAAACAAAATGATGCCACAACAATTTTATATTAAAATAAAATGGAACATGCTCAGCTAAATCAATGAAATCAAATATCTTGAGGCAATAATAACATTAGATGGAAGATGCCTGATAGAAAATAAAAGCATAATAGGCCTAGAAAGAGCGGCATTTCAGAAGATAAAAAGTATCTTATGAAATACGTCATTCACATTAAATTTCAGAAACAGAGTTTTATCGAAGAGAATCGTAGAATTTAAACGGAAATATTAGGATGAGTTTGCGAGCAACAGAGATGTGGTTCCTGAGACGAATGTTGCGAAAACCTTGGAGTGTCAAAGCAACTAACAACGAGTGCATGGCAGTAGCTAATGAAAACAGGAGAAAGAAACAGTGTTCTTTGACCATGTGAGGAGAAGAGGTATTGGTAAACATCGTGGTCAAGCAAAAGATAAGCGGTAGAAGAGGAAGGAGAAGACACAGTGTCAAATGTTACTGAATGACCTAAGATAATAACATTGAGAAATAGTATACATTGAATTGATACAAAAATGCCAATTATCGAGATCAGAAATACCAAGTATCGAGATCAGAAATACCTAGATCCGAGATCAGAAATACCTAGATCCGAGATCAGAAATACTAAGAACTGAGATAAGAAATACATAGAACCGAGGCCGGAAATACCAAGTACAGAGATCAGAAATACCAAGTACAGAGATCAGAAATACCAAGTACAGATATCAGAAATACATAGAACTGAGGCCAGAAATACCAAGTACAGAGATCGGAAATACCAAGTACAGAGATCAGAAATACCAAGTACAGAGATCAGAAATACATAGAACCGAGGCCAGAAATACCAAGTACAGAGATCAGAAATACCAAGTATCGAGATCAGAAATACAAAGTACAGAGATCAGAAATACCAAGTACAGAGATCAGAAATACAAAGTACAGAGATCAGAAATACCAAGTACAGAGATCAGAAATACCAAGTACAGAGATCTGAAATACACAGTATCGAGATCAGAAATACATAGAACCGAGGCCAGAAATACCAAGTACAGAGACCAGAAATACCAAGTATCGAGATCAGAAATACAAAGTACAGAGATCAGAAATACCAAGTACAGAAATCAGAAATACCAAATACTGAGACGTGGGCAAGACAGTCGAGTAGATACTGGATCTGTTATTAATTGTAGCCGGCGCTGTGGCTAGGGGACAGTGAACGAGTTTTACAATTCCCCGACACACCGAGTCCAGGATTCGAAATTTTCCGCAGACGATTCAGCAGCAGACCGCCTTGCGTTGATTTCAATGATAGGAGTGGCGGTCGTTGAGAAAGCAAAGGCAAACTACTGAATGTACAAACTGCTTAATAAACCACAAACAACCAAAATTATGGGGTTGAATGCGACGTTCTATTTACTTGAGGCCTATTGACTGTACCTGGAGCCGTGGTAGCGCAGGGACTATCACGCCGTCCTCTATTCCCGGTGGCCACGTGCTGAAATCCCCATCGAGGTGAGCATGTCTCTTGCAGTGACCTGCGCTGCCAAGTCCACTCAGACTAACATGGGCATTCATACTAACATGGGCATTATGAATGTCCGGGAGGTAAAGACAACCGACGTGATGTTGACCACACCAGCCAACTTAACTATCAGAGATGGAGTAAAAAGTAACGATGTTATCAGAGACACTGTGGGATCAACCTTGTATTGCATTTATTGAAAGGCAGAAGAATAAATGGTTCGGCCTCTCGTTAGAATGCAACGCCATCAACTACCAGCACTGGCAATACATCAAAGAGGGTCTGATACGAGAGCAAGAGAACGCCAGAGAAGAAAATGGATTGACGCTATCAAAGACATTGTACAATCACACAGAATAACAACATCCAGTACCACCCATCAGATCCTGGCAGGTCAACTATGCCTCCCCACGACGCGTGACGGCAAAAGTGGAAGATGATGATGATGATGACACATCGAATGTCGATGTATGTAAACGATGAGACTTGCATAGTACCGAGTGTTTGTAAAGTCTTTCTACACTTTGTATGTAGAATGTATAATAAATTTGAAAAAAAAAAAAATTCTTTCTTCGTTGATAACACCATTTTGTTTGGAGTGCAAAGAAATTACTCCAGCAGACGACAGGCATTCTCTGCATATTACTTCACGATTGACTGTGGAGCACATTTTTAGATGACATCGTGTACTTCATTTTTCAATTTTGTTCTACATACAAAGTCAAAACAATGTTTTCCCGTAGTCAATTTGAATAACGAAGACACAAACCATAGATTGCACGATTTATCGTCAGGCATATTTCGCTGCATCTCGTCAGATACATACTGCAGAATTCACACAACATAGATTAAAATAACTATAGTATGTCCCGAAAAAAATGCGTTCATTCACGATCAATTATTTTGAAAACTGTCTGTTGCATCGTTATGAAATTTTCCCAGCCTTCTTATATTTTCCCCCACCCAAGGAATATGTCTTTGATAGTTCCAAAAGCAACTTAAATCATCAAAAGCAGCGACATTTCTTTGATATTTTGCTGAAAAACTAGTGATTTCTCGCTAACAAATTTATGTTTACAGTAATGAAAGCCCCGCCAATTCAGATGACACACAAAGCGTATCCGGATTCGTATGAGAGTTGGTGCAATGAAAGAAGTAGCTTAAAATCGACAGAGTCAGCTGCATTGCACCGAGTTTTTATCCCATATGGATCAGTTTCTTTCCGCAGCGCGGAAAGCGTCGCACAAAGCGCGAACTCCGTACTTCGGGAGTCTCCGAAAAAATGCACTCGTGAAATGAAGGACGCGGCCCGGAATCGAACATACAGCCTTCGTAGCCCGAGTCAGACGGTTTGACCACTTCACCACGGAGAATCCCGAGAGGGGTGCAATGTGTAATATTAGTAAAGGCAGATAATTTACAGAGGCATGGGGTAAATAATTTGTAAATTGACAGGAAAGTAGAAGGAATATATTTCTTACCTTATTTTTCATTTCCTTCTTGTTTCTTCAGCTGCTGGTTAATAATGTGTACACAAGTATTCGTGTTAGCTTTTTATATTGAGTTCGTGAATGCTTCAAAATAGCTGTGCGTTAATGTGCGTATGGAGTGACCAGAAATGATACCGCAATTTAGTCATCATGTTTCCATTTTTAAGGATCTGTTCAGCTGTCTGTGTAGTTTGTTCACACGTACACGTGGGTGACAGACCCGCTTTGAGTCTTCGTGAAAGATTGTCTACTCTTCTGTTTACCGTTCAGAGACGGAACATGATTACCTGTTGTGCACTATGAAAATAGTTGTCAGTGTCTCTGTAGTGGACTTTCTTCTTAACGACCAAGATGTTGGTCCTCTTTTCATTGAAGTTTATAGATTGATTCGTATGCACGTGTGTTGTCCCCTAATTTGGCAATGTGTTTGCTCTCACGTTTCTTGTTATGCCACAATATGTCAGTTTCCACCGCAATATTACTCTTCTGTTGGTATTCAATGCGTTTAGTGTGTGTGTGTGTGTGTGTGTGTGTGTGTGTGTGTGTGTGTGTGTGTGTGTGTGTGTTTCAATACAGTTGTTTGTCACTGCTGAGGGCTCGCGGAATTGAAAATTCATCACTATGGAATACAAACTGTTGCCATTGACATTATGCTGATGCTGTAATGTTTAGGGCCTGCAATTCTTCTGAATATTTGTAGCAAAATATCCCAGTTGGAGTGCACGTGGATTAAGGTCTGCGATCTGCTCATACCTTAATCTGTATCTGACGATTCCAGTAGGTTGATGACTGCTCTCGGTTGCATAAAATTCAATCCATCCTTTCTCCAATAATCCTCTTCCTCTTTCAACACATGGTCCTCACATTTTTCCAGTAACTTTTATCAATATTTAATAGCGCGGACTGGATTAGTATCATGACGTCAGACAATTTGAATATAGTATTGTCAGCTGCCACCTGTCCTTTAATTTTAGCCCACACAAGTTCTATACGGTTAAAATGAGAATGTTACGGCGGAAGTCTCAAGCACCCATGACGATGCTCTTCTATCAACTTGTCGATTTGATATTTCGTGCTTTTTGGCGTCTGTTTTACAAGGGACAACAATTCTAGCTAGAAATACGTTTCTGGAAATGGTATGTTTTCCATTCGGAGTCATATCTTTATTGCTCCCTTTGTGCTCGATGCTGTAGGTATTTTGTCTTCTTGGGCAACAACATTAATATCATGCATTGTCCATAATTGGACACGACGGTCTATCTAGGGATGGAAGCACAGTATTCTCGAGCCAATCTCTAAATACATTACCATTCATCTTATGATAATCCATATTGTCTGTATGCTTTAATACGAACACGAGCCCAGTATTCTGTTGTAAGCCATTATGCGTATTACCAGCATGGGCCATGACCAAAAGCTGTCCTGTACTACTGGGCACATATCGCTTTATCTTTCCATCCACTGATTGCCATCCCTTATCATTTGTGTAGTGCGCATTGATCCACATTTCATCCAAACACACTATGCCATATTTTTCTTTGTGCATTTCCCTTATTTCACGTAGGTATCTGCTTCTCATGGCTCCTAAATGCGGTTGCTCGCAAAGATTATTTCTACCGCCCTTGTATTTTCAAATAGTGAAGATAATGTCCTTATAATTTTCCACAAAGTTGTTTTGGATAGCTCTATGTTATTGTTCTTTCTGAACCAAACCCTAAGATTTCTTACAGTCACTGTTTCTTTGGCATCCAGCATTTTTATAATGCTGGATAATCCTGGACATAAAATCCAAAATTTTTATAATTTTAGGAGTCTCCGTGGTGAAGTCGTCAAGCCTTTTGACTCGGGCTCCAGAGGTCGTGGGTTCGATTCCAGGCCGCATCCTTCGGTTCACGAGTTAAATTTTTCGGAGACTTCTGTGGGTCGTCACTAGAGCTGCGGTGTTCGTGCTTTGTGTGATGCTTTCCGCGCTGTGGAAAGAGACCAAGCCATATGGGATAGAACCCGGTGCAATGAAGTCGACCCTGTCGAATTTTAAGCGACTTTTTAAAGCATTTTTATAATAGCTCGCCTTATGACATCTTTGTCAAAGCTGTCTACAATAATCTTTCTACCTACCGTTTTGTTATTGCGTGGTGGTTTAATTCCAGATTCTTGCACCCATCGGCGAAATTACCGTTTACTCAAACCCAATGCATGCACTGTTCGTTTTTCGGAATTTGTAATAGTATATAAAACAGTTTCCTGCGATCAGCTTCTTGACAAAAATATGTGTACAACTTCATAGCGATTCTTTGAAGTGTACAATTTCGCATTAATTCCCATTGAAAACTATTCACACATTTCAATGTTAGCGATAAATGGTAAGATTAAAAAAAAAAAAAAACATATTAATGAGTTTTCATGAAATAACCCACATTTTGAGACACCTCTGAACAGTCCTAGTTTGAACAACGCGGGGAGTTGGCATAAGGCCAATCCCTTCAAAACACGTACAATATTCAACATTGAGCGCTGATTGTCTGGTTACGCTGTAATACATTTAAAATTGTGAATTTCATCTCAGACCCGTAAATTATATACCGCATATAAACAAACTTTGAAATCTGCTGTAAAATCTCCAGAAAATTTTTTTTTTTGTTGGGTGGACATAATGATAAGGTAATATACTTCTTCTTCTTCAGCGTTCCGAGCCATTGAGGTTCTTTGCTGCAAATACAATCCGTCTCCATTCGTCTCTCTGGTGGACCTTCTCTTGCCAGTCGTTGATTCCAAGTGCTTGTAGGTCTGTACATGTATTATCTCTCCACCGCCTTCTTGGTCTACCTCGGGGTCTACGGTCATTTATTTCCTGAGTGTAAGCGAGTTTTGTTTCCCTATTATCTTCCATTCTTTCTATATGCCCCAGCCATTGTAGTCTATTAGCCTTCATGATACCAGTGATTAGCGGGGACTTAAACAGATCATAAATGTCTTTGTTACTTCTTCTTTTCCACTCTCCACTTTGTGTATCCCTAATGGGTCCAAAGATGCGTCTTAAAATTTTGTTCTCAAAGGTTTGTAACAAGGCTTCGTCTCCTTTCGTTGTACTCCAGGTTTCAGAGCCATACAGCACAACTGGTCTGATCAGTGTTTTGTATATTGTGATTTTGGTGTTACGAGATAGCGCCTTTGATTTTAGTAGATGTTGTAGTGCATAGTATATCTTATTTCCAGAGTTGATTCTAGTTTGTATTTCTTCCCTTATGATGTTGGAGCAGTTGAAGATTGTACCCAGGTATTTGTATGTTTCCATTCTTTTAATGGTCATATTATCTATTTGTATGTGGCCAGAGTTTCTAGCCATTCCGTCTCTTGAAATTACCATATATTCTGTCTTATCTTGGTTGATAACCAGCCCCATCTGTTGGGCTTTTCCCTTTAAGTGAGTCAATATTTCCAATGTCTTTTGTTCACTTTGCCCTATAATATCTATATCATCTGCATAACCAAGCAGCTTGGATGTTCCTCCAATATCACATTCCTCCTTTACCTTCCTTACAACTTTCTCTAGAGCCAGATTGAAGAGTAGCGGCGATAGTGCATCACCCTGTTTCAAGCCAGATGTTATTTGGAAGGGGTCTGATTTCCTGCCTTTATATGTTACTATATTATAAGTATCTTCCATGCATAGTCTGGTCATGTTGATTAACTTCCTTGGTATTCCAAATTCCTGCATAGCATTCCATAGACTATTCCTATGGACACTATCATAAGCCTTTTTAAAATCCACAAAAATGTTATGGAGATCTCTTTTATATTCCCAATGTTTCTCGGCTATTTGTCGTAAGATAAATATCTGATCTATTGTTGATCTGTTTTGTCTAAAACCCGCCTGGTAGTCACCTAATATGTCTTCTGAATATGGTTTTAGTCTATTTAGTAATACTGCGGATAGTATCTTATAGCTTGTGGACAGTAGTGATATTCCTCTATAATTTCCACATTGGAACTTGTCTCCTTTCTTAAAGATAGGTATCAATAATGACTCTTTCCAGTCATGGGGTAATTCTTCTGTCCTCCAGATTTTTATTATTAGTTCGTATAGCTTTAGATGTAATGCATGGCCACCTGCCTTTATAAATTCAGCAGCAATTCCATCAGTCCCAGTTGCCTTATTGTTTTTAAGTCGTGTGATTACATATAGGATTTCTTCAAATGTAGGTTCTTCAATTTGTGGTTCGCATGTTAGAACCTCTTCCTGTGGGAAAATGTTACTTGGAGCTTCACAATTTAGTAATTCAATAAAATATTCTTTCCATGTGTTGCACATTTCCTCATTGGTATTTATCATATTCCCATTTTTGTCTTTTAAACCATATGTGTTTTGTTGGTGCCCTCGTTTCATTGACTTCAGTTCTTTAAAAAAAATTTCTGGATTCATTTTTCTGGTGATTAGTTTCCATATCTTTGATTATATTACTCATATATTCTCGCTTCTGCTGTCTGACTATTTTTGTAGCCTCTTTACATTTATTGTGTAATGATCTTCCTTTTGGATGTTATTGATGTCATTTAACCATACACGTCTGGCATTCTTCTTCCTAATGACTGCTTCTTCACATTTTTGATTGAACCATCTGTTCTTTCTATGCATGGTTAACACACCGAGACATTCTTCTGCGGTAGACTGAATTGTATTCTTGATGTTCAACCAAGTTTGGTCAACGCTTTCCTCCAAAGGGTTTTGCAGGGGTTTCAAGTTTACATTTTATTTCATCTGTAAATTTCTCTTTGACTGTAATGTCTTGCAGTTTTTCTCTGTTATATGTTGGGTGTAATCTTTGTAATTTAGTATAGAAAGCTCTCTTAAGTTTTATTTTAAATTTTGCTCCAACGAGGAAGTGGTCACTGTGGCACTCAGCTCCTCTATAACTTCTGACTTGCTGTATGTTTGATGCATTTCTGTTGTTAATTAAAATGTGATCTATTTGATTATAGGTTCTCTTGTCACATGATTTCCAAGTTTGTTTGTGTATATCCTTTCTTTGTAGTCTGGTACTGCTAATCTGCAGTCCTTTGGCTTCTGCCAGGTTGATGACTCTCCATCCATTATCATTTGAAGTTGTATGTAGGCTTTCCATACCGGCCACTTTTTTATTAGTTTGCTCTCTACCTATTTTTGCATTGAAGTCTCCCAGCACAATCAGGATGTCCTGTTTGGGGGTTTCTTCTATGACATCTTCCAGATCATTATAAAAGTCTTCTTTAATATCATCTTCTTTCTCTTCAGTAGGTGCATGTACATTAATCATCGTTATATTTTTCCATTTACCTTTTATTCGTAATTTACTAATCCTGTCATTAAAAGCTTTAAAGTTTAAAACGTTCCCCCATAACTCTTTTTTGATGACAAATCCTGTTCCTAATTCATGTTTATTTTGGGTGTTTCCTCCATATATTATAATCATTCCTATAATCATTCAAGGTTAGGCCCTATATACTAAATCTCATAATTTTCCCTCAATTGGTTATTGAGATATGAATGTTTATATTGGGGGGAAAAAAATAACAGACTATAGATACATCCTTCAAGCTGAAATATACACATGTTCGCACATTAATGCCAATTGTTTACCACGGTAATTTTAAACTGACTATCATGTCTTCTGTTTGCACAAAACTAACCTATGTAGTTTAATCATGATGGCATCTGCAAACTTTAACAAGGGACTATGTTGTATAATAAACAACTCGCGAAAAGTGCTGTCTATATCAATTACATAACCGGTCTCCAAGACGTTCCGTGCAATGGACGACGCCGGAAGTTTGTAACTGTGGTGTGTTGCCTTTCCATGATTCCATCGCCTGTGTGTACTATCTTGTCAGTCTAGTTGGGTATCTACATAAGCCAATTCTCTCTCTCTCTCTCTCTCTCTCTCTCTCTCTCTCTCTCTCTCTCTCTCTCTCTCTCTCTCTCTAATAAAAATGTGACATCGTTCAACCTGCTTCTACATCATCAGTTATATGTCAGGTCCGTGGTTTATGCAGATTTTGAGTACTTTTCCTCTCTTTGCTCTCTTTTGAGTTAATCTTAAACAAGACTGGTTATACGTTTCCATCTGTGCTCGTCAAATTCGGTATTGGGTATATGTTGGTAACAATATATTCTGTGGACCAATCGGCACTCCATGGGACGTGTATGAGCATCGCCCCTGGTGTCTTTACTTTCTAGAACAGTATTTCTTCCCATTTGAAACTGGGTCTACCGGGGGAACCTGATCCATTTTAAATGATTAAGTGTCATGGGATGATTAATCGTCTTAAGCGACTTCCCGTATTTGTCATGGGCTTATAAATGTTGTCATTGTGTTATAGTACAACATATCTGCTACCCTATTAACAACTTTTAAGTCAAAACTGCAACACATCCCGGCTTACATCTTTTCGCCATCCATGTTTGTTTGGTCCAACCCTACTTTTTGTTTGGCACTGAATCTGGTAAAATAATCCCCGTCGATGGAGTTTTGACCACATGACCACCGGGACCGCTGGCAAGCGCCCCAGCCACTAATATACCAGAGCTCCCTTTCTATGTACATGTTTACATAATATTAGGAAACTAATGTAGTTATTTTGACGCCTCATCTATTTTTCTCTGTTGTAGTTTATGTTCGCTGATGAAGGCTTGATGCCGCACATTCCTCGTTATGTGTGATCGTGCTTTTGCACGGATGAACAGCTCCGCGTCCAATTATTTCTGTATTATTCACTGAATTTTCACAGCTTTACGGTCGTTACGCCCACACCACTAAACGCAGCTAAGCGTAAGCATGCTGAAGCGGCCTGGGAGAGACATAAGGAAACAGCCAAATCGATTGACAGATTGACATACAAATAACAACATATGTATTTTGAAGTAAATAGAGGGCAGTGAAATATACACTCAATCATGAAACTTCCATCTAATCTGTTTCAGAGTACAAGAATGCGATCAAAGAGAGATTAATGGCTTCTGGATATACTGCATCACTTGGTTCATACATCACATTCTGCACAATTATAGGGAAGCCACGGAGCGATGAAGTTCCCAAATTACAGACTATGTCAAGCGTACAGCGCCGCTACCTAAAAATAACCTCTGACGTCATGGATATAGCTTTGTGATGCGACTGGCTGGATATGTCTGCGCCAAGTGAGTATGTTAATATTTTCGTGTGTTGGTACTTGGTGGATATGTCTGTGATAAGTATGTTAATGTGTTCGTGTGTTGGTATTTGGTGGATATGTCTGTGATAAGTATGTTAATATTGTCGTGTGTTGGTACTTGGTGGATATGTCTGTGATAAGTATGGTAATATGTTCGTGTGTTGGTACATGGTGGATCTGTCTGTGACAAGTGAGTATGTTAATGTGTTCTTGTATTGGTACATAGTGGATATCTTTGTGGCGAGTATGTTAATGTGTTCGTGTGTTGGTATATGTCTGTGACAAGTGAGTATGTTAATGTGTTTGTGTGTTGGTATATGTCTGTGACAAGTGAGTATGTTAATGTGTTTGTGTGTTGGTATATGTCTGTGACAAGTGAGTATGTTAATGTGTTTGTGTGTTGGTATATGTCTGTGACAAGTGAGTATGTTAATGTGTTTGTGTGTTGGTATATGGCTGTGACAAATGAGTATGTTAATGTGTTTGTGTGTTGGTATATGTCTGTGACAAGTGAGTATGTTAATGTGTTTGTGTGTTGGTATATGTCTGTGACAAGTGAGTATAGTAATGTGTTCGTGTGTTGGTATATGTCTGTGACAAGTGAGTATGTTAATGTGTTTGTGTGTTGGTATATGTCTATGACAAGTATGTTAATGTGTTTGTGTTGTGGTATATGTCTGTGACAAGTCAGTATGTTAATGTGTTCGTGTGTTGGTATATGTCTGTGTCAAGTGAGTATGTTAATGTGTTCGTGTATTGGTATATGTCTGTGACAAGTATGTTAATGTGTTCGTGTGTTGGTATATGTCTATGACAAGTGAGTATGTTAATGTGTTCGTGTGTTGATATATGTCTGTGACAAGTATGTTAATGTGTTCGTGTGTTGGTATATGTCTGTGACAAATATGTTAATGTGTTCGTGTTTTGGTATATGTCTGTGACAAGTATGTTAATGTGTTCGTGTATTGGTATATATCTGTGACAAGTGAGTATGTTAATATGTTTGTGTTGTAGTATATGTCTGTGACAAGTGAGTATGTTAATATGTTTGTGTTGTAGTATACGTCTGTGACAAGTATGTTAATGTGTTTGTGTGTTGGTATATGTCTGAGACAAGTGAGTATGCTATTGTTTTCGTGTGTCGGTATATGTCTGTGACAAGTGTGTATGTTACTGTTTTCGTGTGTTGGTATGTGTCTGTGACAAGTGAGTATGGTATTGTTTTCGCGTGTTGGTATATGTCTATGACAAGTATGTTAATGTGTTCGTGTGTTGGTATATGTCTGTGTCAAGTGAGTATGTTAATGTGTTTGTGTTGTGGTATATGCCTGTGACAAGTATGTTAATGTGTTCGTGTGTTGGTATATGTCTGTGACAAGTGTGTATGTTAATTTGTTTGTGTTGTGGTATATGTCTGTGACAAGTATGTTAATGTGTTCGTGTGTTGGTATATATCTGTGACAAGTGAGTATGTTAATATGTTTGTGTTGTGGTATATGTCTGTGACAAGTGAGTATGTTAATGTGTTCGTGTGTTGGTATATGTCTGAGACAAGTAAGTATGCTATTGTTTTCGTGTGTCGGTATATGTCTGTGACAAGTGTGTATGTTATTGTTTTCGTGTGTTGGTATATGTCTGTGACAAGTCAGTATGTTAATGTGTTCGTGTGTTTGTATATGTCTGTGACAAGTGAGTATGTTAATTATTTCGTGTGTAGGTATATGTCTGTGACAAGTATGTTAATATGTTCGTATTTATGTATATGTCTGTGACAAGTATGTTAATGTGTTCGTATGTTTGTATATGTCTGTGACAAGTGAGTATGTTAATTTTTTCGTTTGTAGGTATATGTCTGTGACAAGTATGTTAATGTGTTCGTGTGTTGGTATATGTCTGTGACAAGTCAGTATGTTAATGTGTTCGTGTGTTGGTATATGTCTGTGACTAATTAGTATGTTAATGTGTTTGTGTGTTGGTATATGTCTGTGACAAGTGAGTATGTTAATGTGTTCGTGTGTTGGTATATGTCTGTGACAAGTATGTTAATGTGTTCGTGTGTTGGTATATGTCTGTGACAAGTATGTTAATGTGTTCGTGTGTTGGTATATGTCTGTGACAAGTGAGTATGTTAATGTGTTCGTGTGTTTGTATATGTCTGTGACAAGTATGTTAATGTGTTCGTGTGTTTGTATATGTCTGTGACAAGTATGTTAATGTGGTCGTATGTTTGTATATGTCTGTGACAAGTGAGTATGTTAATTTTATCGTGTGTAGGTATATGTCTGTGACAAGTATGTTAATGTGTTCGTGTGTTGGTATATGTCTGTGACAAGTGAGTATGTTAATGTGTTCGTGTGTTGGTATATGTCTGTGACTAATTAATATGTTAATGTGTTCGTGTGTCGGTATATGTCTGTGACAAGTGAGTATGGTAATATGTTTGTGTGTTGGTATATTTATGTGACAAATGAGTATGTTAATGTGTTCGTGTGTTTGTATATGTCTGTGACAAGTATGTTAATGTGTTCGTATGTTTGTATATGTCTGTGACAAGTGAGTATGTTAATTTTTTCGTGTGTAGGTATATGTCTGTTACAAGTATGTTGATGTGTTCGTGTGTTGGTTGGTTGAGTGTTTGGTTGTCTGATTGGTTTGTTGGTTGACTGATGGTTGGGTGACTGGTTGATTGGCTGGCTGAATGATTGCTTGGTTGGAAATCCTCTGGAAGACTCAGTTTTAACTCAAAAATCCGAAGCTTTAGCGCTGATGTTGACTGCGCCCCGAGCAGGGCTTGCCTCTGTCTGAGAGAGGTTAGTGCCATAACTGTCATGCCGGTCAGGTACTAATTCTCATATCCTCGGGAACTGTCTTGTGGAGGTATCATTCCTCTCATCTCTCATCTCTCTCTCTCTCTCTCTCTCTCTCTCTCTCTCTCTCTCTCTCTCTCTCTCTCTCTCTCTCTCTCTCTCTCTCTGCTTAGAAACCAGCGGGTGGTGCAAAACTGGTAACGATACCGCACATCTGTGTCCTCAGATTGGTACGAAGTAGTAAGGAACCTTTTTGTATAACTTAAGGCATATAAGCATCCCAGGGATTTTTTCTTTTAGTTGCATATCCCTTGCAGGACGTCGGAGTCAACATCAGCATTTTTCATCTGCTGTTAATGTTCTAGACTAGATTTTACGTTCAGTAGTTTGCCATTGCTTTCTGAATGACCGGCTCACATACTCCCGCAAATTACCAGCGCGGCGCGATCCGCTGCCGAATCTCGCAGCTGCTGTTTTCCCCACGTGGATATACGGGATTACGAACAATGTCGTTAACACCTTGGCCAGGGAGATCAGGAATTATGTGGTGAATATAACACCAGCCGCCTTAATTTCCGAAACAATTCCCGGTACCCATTTAAGGCTGGGAGCCAAGGTCAGTTTTGACATGTGCCTCGATGACAGTTCGAACCCTATAATCCCGGGTTGGTAAGCCAGCGTTTAGCGTCACTGCGCTACAGAGACTCCATGTTCTGAGCACACCTAATGTTTATTATTCTTCCAATGGTTTTCAGATTACGATATCTCGTTTGTTAGTGTAAACATGAGGGAACGAACAAGAAGAAGAAGACAAAGTTGAGGAAGAGGAGAAGGAGGAAATATATATAAAGGGATTCTAACTCAGTCTCCATGGCTGCAATCCAAGACTAGTTATATCCCTTGATTGGAATAACAGAGACGGAGCTTTCGCAATAAACCAGGCAAAAAGGGCCGTCCTCAGAGCGCAGCCAGACACCGACTTGACACACAAGATGTGATACCACCATCTACTGCCTAACTTTTCGCATCTAACTCGGGGTCAGGTTTCCAGATAGCCGGAAACCAGGGATTACCGTTTCTCCCCAGACCGCCCTAGACGGAAACAGAAAAGTGCTGTCTGCCGGAGAGAGAAAAATGACATGTCAGACTGAATGAGAGAGCGGCGAATTGCCCGATTGTTAACCAGACAGCGAAGATCCTCCCAATCCAGGAGTTGTCCGTCTTGTCAACGCAAACGGGAAAGACTAATTTTAGGACGCATTTGTAGGCTGTTTTCTTGTATGTCTTTGTTTACAGACAGATAAATAGTTATTTTTGGTTCAATTACAAATGTTGTATTTGGTTGTTTCGAGATTTGAGGTTTGAAAATTGAGCACAACCCATTACTGGCAACTCTGATGGTATTCCGGTACGAACCTTGGGCCTTGTCCACGTCAGATTAGAAGCGCTAGATTCGAGTTTCGCTCTCGTTTGAGCTCGTCAGTAGTGCATATCCCTGACTGGACTCTGGATCAAACTAAGGATCACTGGTGTGTGAGGCTGGTGTGTAACCACTTAACCACGCGGCTCACGCTAGACGCGACCAAATTAACACACTAGAATATCACTACGTCACCCATTGTATACTATAGTTCAAAGTTTGCACGATCGCCGCGACTGACGTCCGTCAGTCGATGTGGCCCCGATTGATCAGGTCTTCTCGATCTGGCAAGGCACATCAGGCGCCTAAATTAAAAAAGACCTGTCTACTGAAATATTGTATGTGAGGTCATTTACTTTACTCATACGATACACAAACGCTACAAAGACTCGCTTACTGAAACGTTGTATGTAAGGTCCCTTATTTTACTTATATAATACACAAAGACTCGCTTACAGATATGTTATATGTGACCTGTTCTGCTGTATAGTCCACGGTTGCTAGATAATGAGTAATTAATTGGTGACGAAAAACTGAGGCAGTGGCCATATGGCTGTTTAGAAGAATGTTGAGAATATAGTAAATAAGAGAATTAACGGCTCCAGCAGGATATAAAAATACAAAATTAAAACAGATATGTGGGACACACTGTACATATTTTAAAATGCACACAAATCCGACAAACGAAAATCACAGTGTACAAATCATCATCACAATGTGCCATGCCGATAAACGTGGGTGGTCATGTTTCACCATCTCACCCGATCACCAGAGTCGTGGAACAGCTCCGTGTTCTTGTCTCGACAAGGCCACGTGGCCAAGCTATCCATGTATTTACTTCGCTGCCTTCCCCTTGTTCTCTTCCCCTCGATCTTGCCAGTTATCATAAAGTTTTCTTATTTATTTCTTCTCATAACGTGACCCCAAAAAAATGTGACTGTCTACGTCTAATTTTTCTAAAAAGTTTACGGTTTTCATTTGTTTCTTGTAGGACTTGTTCGTTGGTTTTTCTGTCTATCTATAGTATTCTTTGCATTTTCCTCAGAAACCAAATTTCCACAGCCATCAGATGTTTTTCAGCTTGTCTGCTCCTTGTCCACGTTTCACATCCATACAAAAGTACAGGTTCTATGTAGCACTTCAACACTCTTTTTCTCGTTGCACATGCCATCTTTTTATTGGCCAGTAAGTTTTCCATCTTGGAAAAGGCTACCTTCGCCATAATTATTCTTGTTGTAATCCCTTCAAGGCATCTCCCATCAGATGTTATGACTGTTCCGAGATAATTGTGCGGAATCACCTGTTTAAGAAATGTCTCATTTACTTGTATATTACATTGTGGTATTTCTTTCTCCCTAGTGACGATTATAATCTGTGTCTTCTTACGATTTAATTCTAACTCTAGTTGTTCACGGTATACAATAACCGTATCTACTAAATGTTGCAGATCCTGATTGTCTGCAATCAATTTGCCACTTTATGGCAAATATATAATTTGTTTACTGGACCCCACTTTATGGCAAATATATAATTTGTTTACTGGAGCCCATTTTATGGCAGATATATAATTTATTTACTGGACCCCAATTTATGGCAAATATATAATTTGTTTACTGGACCCCACTTTATGGCAGATATATAATTTTTTTACTGGACCCCACTTTATGGCAAATATATAATTTATTTACTGGACCCCACTTTATGGCAGATATATAATTTATTTACTGGACCCCACTTTATGGCAAATATATAATTTATTTACTGGACCCAACTTTATGGCAGATATATAAATTGTTTACTGGACCCCACTTTATGGCAGATATATAAATTGTTTACTGGACCCCACTTTATGGCAGATATATAAATTGTTTACTGGACCCCACTTTATAGCAAATATATAATTTATTTACTGGACCCCACTTTATGCAGATATATAATTTATTTACTGGACCCCACATTATGGCAGATATATAATTTGTTTACTGGACCCCACTCTATGGCAGATATATAAATTGTTTACTGGACCCCACTTTATGGCAGATATATAATTTGTTTACTGGACCCCACTTTATGGCAGGTATATAATTTGTTTACTGGACCCCACTTTATGGCAGATATATAAATTGTTTACTGGACCCCACTTTATGGCAGATATATAAATTGTTTACTGGACCCCACTTTATGGCAGGTATATAATTTGTTTACTGGACCCCACTTTATGGCAGATATATAATTTGTTTACTGGACCCCACTTTATGGCAGATATATAATTTGTTTACTGGACCCCACTTTATGGCAGGTATATAATTTGTTTACTGGACCCCACTTTATGGCAGATATATAATTTGTTTACTGGACCCCACTTTATGGCAGATATATAATTTGTTTACTGGACCCCACTTTATGGCAGGTATATAATTTGTTTACTGGACCCCACTTTATGGCAGATATATAATTTGTTTACTGGACCCCACTTTATGGCAGATATATAAATTGTTTACTGGACCCCACTTTATGGCAGATGTATAATTTGTTTACTGGACCCCACTTTATGGCAGATATATAATTTGTTTACTGGACCCCACTTTATGGCAGATATATAATTTGTTTACTGGACCCCACTTTATGGCAGATATATAATTTGTTTACTGGACCCCACTTTATGGCAGATATATAATTTATTTAATGGACCCCACTTTATGGCAGATATATAATTTGTTTACTGGACCCCACTTAATGGCAGATATATAATTTGTTTACTGGACCCCACTTTATGGCAGATATATACTTTGTTTACTGGACCCCACTTTATGGCAGATATATAATTTGTTTACTGGACCCCACTTTATGGCAGATATATAATTTGTTAACTGGACCCCACTTTATGGCAGATATATAATTTGTTTACTGAACAATACTTTATGGCAGATATATAATTTGTTTACTGAACCCTACTTTATGGCAGATATATAATTTGTTTACTGGACCCCACTTTATGGCAGATATATAATTTGTTTACTGAACCCTACTTTATGGCAGATATATAATTTGTTTACTGGACCCCACTTTACGGCAGATATTTAATTTTTTTACTGGACCCCATTTTAGTAACTTTATAATTTTTCAACAGGACCATACGTTTAGTAGCTATATAAGTTGTCAACTGGAGCCTCATATTTGGTATCTGTATAATTTGTCTGACGGACCCCACATTTGTAATCTGTATAATTTGTCTGCCGAACCCCACATTTGTAATCTGTATAATTTGTCTGACGGACCCCACATTTGTAATCTGTATAATTTGTCTGCCGAACCCCACATTTGTAATCTGTATAATTTGTCTGACGGACCCCACATTTGTAATCTGTATAATTTGTCTGCCGAACCCCACATTTGTAATCTGTATAATTTGTCTGACGGACCCCACATTTGTAATCTGTATAATTTGTCTGACGGACCCCACATTTGGCTTCATCAACTGGGCTTCACAGTGGAGTTTCCCATGCATCGTCATGACATGGCCTGTCGGCTGGAATGGGGTTTCCTGCTTCTCCTCATCCTTCACCTCCGGCAGAATGCATCCGTTGAAACATTATACTAACAAACATCTAAACAACAAACTCCGAGCATGTGTTCTGCCTGTTTGTAGTCGCACAATTCTGACATTGCACAGCTCCCCGAGACTGTCTCTGGCACGCACTGTGGCATTCTCTCTATTGTGCCTGGCCCATGTCTAACCTGCCACCTGCCGGACTAGTTCGGCGGGTACAGAAACCAAACACCATCGATCATACATTGATATGTGGAAATTGGAAAACACCGGCTATGTCCGTAGGGGGTGTTTCCTGGCTTGTTTGTAGTCCGCAGAATCAGCGGTAGCTTTGTACTCGTTAATCGATATCACATGGGCTGTCGGTACATGTGATATAAATTGTGACTTGAGAGAAACGCAAGAATAGTATAACTAAAAGTGTTAGTCTGGGACGCACTCAGCACCACAGGAAATACTGTTAAAAAGTTAGTAGCCTATCCTTTACAGGACGTCGCAATCAATCCCAACATTTGTTTGTGAGTCGAGGGCAAGTTTGCGTTCAGAAGTTTGTAGTTGCATTCTAAACGACCGGCACACATACCACTATATGAAAACCAGCGCAAGGGGGTCTGCTGCCAAACTTCTCGCAGCTGTGTTTCGAATGCGGTATGTAGGTTTGCGGATTGCATTAGTAACCCTGTCGTCACAGTGCCGGCTAAGGAAATATAGGAAGCCCTTACACTCGTGGAGAAGGGAAGTAGAAATACAAATGAACAATATGGAAAGGGCATAGACAGATCTGCATGAGCTAGTTACAGATAGAAGGGGATTTATATATATACAAGTGTGATAGCAAGTTACACGTTTAAACGTTTAATATACTAACACACATACACGCATACACTTACACACAAACCATCGATATCATACGGGGCTGTGGGTATATGTAATAACTTGCGACTACATACATATACTAGAGTGTCATTGCAAAAGACACGTTTCACATACAAATACACATACACACGGGTGCACACACATATTGTTTGTCACTCAAGAATGATGAGGACCATTCATTTAATCCAGTAAGGTTGAAAGTATGGAGCCTTGAGTTATAAGATGGCTGATAAGGCCTATACTGGCTCGTAATTTTCTTTGACAATGTGGGCAACGAATGCTTGATGTTCCAGGAGGAATATCTTCTGCAGTCGTTTTTCTGCCCAACCTTTTTTTCCACAGCTCTTGCAGTCCTGTTTGCTTCAAAAGTGACTGCACCTTTGCGTAATGATGTTCGCATCGAATTTCGGCCTTTAGCAGCACACACATACACATACACGTACACACACGCACACACACACACACACACACACACACACACACACACGCACACACACACACACACATACATGCGCGCACATACATACACTACGATCGATATCTTACATGGCTGTGGGGATATGTAATATCTTGTGACTACCGAAGATATGTTTTACAAACATAGCAAGATACACATTTCGCAAACAAACAAACACTAGTATAAATACTCTTCATGATCAATTTCATTCGAGGCTATGGATATATGCGCATGCGTGCAAATAGTATTATGTGTTAGAAGTATTAAATATTATATTTGAATTTTGACATTTATTACCTGGACAATGACAGAAATATAGAAAAGAGAAGTTACCACAACAACGGAAATGAGATTCCAGAGAAGAATACAAGAAGAGTTAAAATCAGAAATGATTAAATCAGGACTAAAGTGTGTGTATGTGTGTGTGTGTGTGGGGGGGGGGGTTGGGGGGGGGGGGTAGATTTCATCAGAAAACAGCAAGTGAAATGTTTCGGCCGCAGAACTAGGTTACCAACTGACGGTATACCACAACAATCAATGATGTACAGACCAAATGGAACCAGAAGAAGGGGCTTTCCACATAAACAAAGGACAGAGGGAATAGCAGTCCATAGTCATCTCGATATATGAAGCCCATAAACGGGCACTTCTCCCACTGTTTATGCTTCACCTCGGCAACGCAAGGTGCAAGAGGAACAAGATGAGATGATTTATTCAATGGGGCTAATCTGGCGGCTTCTCCAATTTCTTCTTTCAGTATGTCTGGTTCTAGTTCTTCGATGACATCTGTGTCGATTCCCTGAAATCTAATGATACTTCTTAGTTTTTCTACGAGTAATATGAAAATCCCAGCCGGCTTACAAGGCCAGTCGCAGATTTAGGACAAAAATCCGAACAAGCCCGTCCCTCCTGGCCATTTATTTGCTGCTAGTGATATTCTAGCTTTCTGCACTGCCGACATGCATACCATTGTGAGAAATAGACGTAGTGGCTGGTGTTTCATTGCGAAGGCTGATAGACGATACTTGAAAAGTGATATTCTTGCTTATGAAACTACAACCTCCAGCATGAGAATGGAGGTGAAAGCAGTAACAGCAGCCTGTTGATGGCTGGAAGAGACCGCTGCAACACGCATTATATTCATTACGGACTCACGGAGTATGCTATTAAGGTGTATAATGGAATGTTTCGTGGAGGATGGCTTGCCTCGTTTCAGAGGTCACAGATTATGAGGATGGTATGGCCTATCTGAACTGATTATTCGGGAGTGCGGGGGCAATGAACAGGCTGGTATGCTGGCAGGGGATGCACCTCTCGGTGGTAGATTACCTATGGATAAGGGAGAGGTAGTCAGGCGCCTGTGGGACCAGGTGGAGAAAGCTGTGGAACAGACTCAGGACCCGTATGTCGAGAGAATGATATTACGGGGGATCGGCAGGGGTTCTGGCGAATCCCAGAACTAAGAGAAAAGACCAGGATAACTTTCAATCAGCTGGCAATTGGAGCCATTAGTAGTATCACTCTTCGCTGACTGTTGAATGAGGGAACGGAGAGCGTGTGGGAATATCCCGAGTGCAGTGATGTCGGTTCTTAGCTCAACTCAACTCAACTCAGCTCAGTTCAGCTCAACTCAACTCAACCCAAAGCATTCCAATTCAAGTCAACTCAACATCAACTCAACTCAACATCAACATTAGCTCAACATCAACTCCACTCCACCCCACTCAACTCAACATATCATTGTGAAAATCAAGACAAAGCGATCTGCTCCCAAATGACGGCGGGTGTCTTCCAACCGGTCGGTATGCCGCGATTGTGAAACTGTTTACTTCCCCATCGCCACCGGCGCCGGCAAGGCTGCGTGAGGCAGGGGAACTAGCCAGAGATCGAGACACATTTCCATGGGCTGTGATGAGGGCGACGTTCTGCTAAGTGATGATCAATTTGCAGTCTCAGAACACGTCTTTTGCCATAGAAGTTTGGTTCAATTATGAATTTTCTTGCTACCGTTATGTAAACTATACTTGTAGTTTAGTGGTCATATTGTAGCTGCTTTCACTGATTTTTCTTTTCTGTAATGTCCTGATCTGTTCTATTCACTGATCATCATGTTTATATGTTGTTTCAGATTCATAGTTTCCTTTTTCTCATAGAGTTTCTTCTTTTCGTTTCCACGTTACGTAACTTGTTTACCATATTCTGAAAACTCCATTGTGTTTACTTTACCGATTTTCTGCTTTTATGAACAATTCTTCTAGGTATATTTCACCATGTAATATTATTCTCTTGATTTAAATTCCTTTTTAATACATTTCCATTTTTTTTTTTTTTTTTTGGTGGCTATTTGTAACTTGATGCATTTCACGTCCACTCGCATTTCTAAGACTTGTATTTCTTGGTTAGCTTTATCTTCGACTGTTTTCCCCCACATCTTCATCAGCTTTTGTGTGTGCGTTTGTATATATGTGTCTATGTATTTGTATATGTATGTGTCCAAATGCTTTCCTGGTTATTGCATTTTTCTGGGGCACCCTTTTGCTACTTCCTTCCGTGATGCTATCCCCATTCTCACAGACCAATCAACGCTCCAAGCGTGGTGTCATCATTATAAGACCAGCTGTCTTTACTTCCCATAACGTTTTCTGGTACCGTTTTAGGCTGGGTTGACCTGAAAGCCCAGGAACATTTAAAAAAATCTCAGTGGTGATTGGAACACATGACCATCAAGCCGGCAAGCTTGCATACAGTCTCCAATTACATCGATTAATACACTTGTTTATTGAGCAAATGTTCTATTGTCACTCTATTTTTGTCGTGGGGAAATTCCAGAGTGAAATCCGTTTATTGTGAAAGTAGCAGCGCTGTCAACATTAGATTGTCTATAATTTTAAAAAAAAATGGGAGATGGGGGAAAATGAATGTTAACTGGCGACAAGCGGTAGAGAGTGTACATAGGACAAGGTGTCTTGGGAGCCTTGGTGGCGGAGTGACTGGGCACTCGCCTTCTGGCCACGGGGTCTAGGGTTCGATGTACATCGGAGCGGATTCGGATTTGTTTGAATGACCTGGGCTCTCAGGACGACCCAGCCGACAATCGGTACCATGGAATACATTGGAGGTAAAGGCGGCCGGTGTGAAACTGACTACATTACCCAGCAAGTGTCAGTTGGTCTATACAAGCAAATATGTACAATGCGGATTCAGGTTTGTGAAGAGATTTTTCTGTACTTATTGGACGGTTGGGTTTGAGATTCTTAAGGCTCTATGACCCAGAAGAGGATAATAGGCGGAAAAGAGTAATAGAGTTGATAGTAATTGTTTCAATATTTCTGTATCGCTAATATACTGCTCAACAAGGAATCTGTTGGAAGTCAGAAGAGGAATTAAGGAAATTAAATGTAGAATAGTCCAAGCTCAGGCAGCATTTCACAAGATGGAGAATATTCTCTGCAATTTATATTTATCAATCGAAGTGAAGCGAAAAAAAAAAACGTGCGTAAGCGCTATAATAAACCACTCCTGATGTGCGGAAGTTAGTTAGTTAGTTAGTTAGTTAGTCGCGGTTCCAACTTCACAGCAACGGGTCGTCCCCATTATGCTCCGTTCCTGTGCCAGTGAATATCACATAAAACGCTCCCCACTGCCCAATGTGAAAAGTGGAAAAGACAGGAGTCTCGACAAACAACAGCCCGCACAGATACACTGTGCATAATGCCGCCGCCAGAATGTCAACACAATAGTCCCCCACGAAACATCCAGTTTATCTCTGATGGCATCGGCAGTCATTTTCCCATCTGGATGTTTCCTAGATGTTCACCCACACAGTCCACGAAAATACAGTTCATCGTCGATGGCAGTGGCAGTCAACCAGAAGCCCAGCAGCCACGCATTTCTGCATAAGGCAAAAACCGTGCGGAAGTTAATCATGGACAATTATTAGACAAGTTAGGAATTATTTGGAAGCTGCGGAGATGTGGTCTTATAGGAGAATGATGAGAACAGCATGGAGGGATAGAAAGACCGATACAGATTTCTTGGGAAAACAAAAGTTCACTCACAAAGAGAACTGGTTACTCGCATCAGAAGGGGACAACCCACATTATTTGGGCATGTCATGAGCAGGAGAAAGTTGTTGTATGTGGTCACAACGCCAAGGTTTACGGGGATGAGAGGCAGGGGGAGACCAAGAGAGAAGACGCTGGACAGTCTGACAAGATAGGGGCAAGAACATTGGACTCTGGTGATCGGTGAGATGGCGAAACATGACCGCCCACGCTTATCAATATGAGACATGTTAATGATGATGATCCACAGTCAAGTGAAATGCTACCCCTTTACCACCAATCACGATCTTAATAATGCTGAATTGGAATACTACTGTAATCTCATACATGCCAACGGTAATCATAGACTCAAAGAAATATTTGTTACACATGTCGGCAAACAATAGTGCAACATTATAACATTATCACGTGATGTGTGTTGAACTGTTTCGTGAAGCCTGTGGCTCAATACATCCAACAACGACAAGCATTTTTGTTTTTTCCTGGGTTTGCTTGTTCTAACCTTTGACTGTTCCCAGTCTACCTACAGGACAGCAGGTTTGTCTCTCGCACAGTCTGGTTACTACCCCTTGACCTGTCCGACATGGGAGACTCTACCAGTAGCTGTGCTACCGTTGGCATAGCTCTAGAGGTCATTGGAACTGCCAAGTGGCGAGTCAGAATAAATGACGTAATGGATAAATCATAAAGAATCTTAGAAAATAGTCTCTAAACAAGAGATAGAAAAAGTCGCCAAGTGTAAAGTGAGAAGGTAGAAACGTCACAGGGATAGTTTAGCAACAAAGGAGAGACTTTGGGCTGACGGCATGAAAGGCGGCAGGAGTTTGTTCGCGGAGATATATTAACAACAAACCTTAAGGAGATAGCAGTGATGGCTAGGAACAGCGACTTGATAGAAGAGGTAAATCGTTAGAGCATTCGTCTTCTCAGGCAGGATCAACCACAGGCCATGAAATTATCAGTTAGCACCGCCTCGGCGAGAATGGCCAAGGTGACAGAGCAGCCAACGGATCAGAAGCAGTGAGGCTGACAGTTAGCTGATAGAACATTGTCATAAGTTTTAAAGACTAGGTGCAACTGGGTGTGACTATGCTTGTTATTATAATACCGGCCCTCTTGGCTGGACAAGAACGGTATGTTGATCAATATTTCTATTATTAATATGTTTATGCATACGGAGCACCAGCTGTACACAGGAAATAAATACTGCTGAAAATGATCATGTCAGCCGGCTTCGGGTTATCAATGCTTTCGTATTTTGTCATATGGTTTGCCTCTGGACTGACGAGTTGTTTTGCTGTTATTTATCGTTACACCTTGAGTTGCCGTTTGGCAAGAACACAGAAGCTGCTCTACCAATGTAAGGTGGAGACCCGACAGTGGGGTTACACCATACTATTGTCATTGTACAATTGTTATGTATCTCTGTGTTGTTCATGCGATCTCGATATCATAGTGGCTAGACGCTGACATGGTGATCTTGGGTTCGATCCTCAGCTGGGTGGATTCGTATTTTTACATATTGAGCAGGCCTCCCAGGTCGACCCAGCCTAAAATAAGTATCAAGAATGGTTTGGGAAGTAAAGACGGCGGCGTGGTACTGACCATATCTCACCCAGCGACTGCCCAACGGTCTATAACAATGGTTCTCAACCTTTTTTGGCCCATGCCCCCCCCCTACTTTACCATATGTTCAGAACGTCATTTCCCCCTTTAAAATTGCCTCCCTATAAATCCCCCACACCCTTACACAGTATACATAACAATGGAAGATAAATTTAAAAACACATACTAGAACAAGTCTAAACATCTACATAAAACGTGATTTGTAGGTGTACTTACGTTATAAAACGAATTTCATTAGGGCGAGAAGTACAGAACCGTAAAATTTAAAGGGAACAACAATATCAAGTAACTCGTATTAATGCGATCTTGAAATAATCTTAATTCCCCCCCCCCCCCGAAACCCTAAAATTCCCCACCGGTTGAGAACCACTGGTCTATAAAAACGTGGGTCTAGCAACAAATGCCCTAAGCCGTGTAAGACACTCCAGTTTGTACACAGTAGTTAACCAAGAAGGTGGGCGTTGATGGAAAGTGTGGTACCAGATACTTCTTCTTCTTCTGCGTTCATCCGGAGTGTTTTTTTTTCGGACGTGATTGCGTTGTGTCTGTTTACAGCAGAGCTGCGTTCTTGCGCCGTTAGGCCGACACATCCGACTTCTGCGGGCATTTGTTGACCGGGTTAACCTTCCCGGGGTGGTACCAGATACGATGCCTCACTTAGAAGGATTGCGAAGAAAATGGAGGTTACGCGACACAGTACCTACCTGCACATGTCCCTGTTGTGGAAAGGAATCCATGAAGGGAAAGGCTGTCGGTATGTGGAAATGTAGCAGATGATGTGATGAGAAAAGAGGCATTGGAGAACATCGTGATAACTGGAAAGATCGAGGGGAAGAGAGGCAGAGGAAGAACAAGAGAAATGATGCTGGATGGATTGAGACAGGGGCATGGAGGGATATCATCAGCAGAGTTGATCCAGAACACCAACGACCGAGATCTGTGGAGAGTCATGAACGCCTACACCAGCTGGCAGGGCACTTGATGATGATGATGATGATGATGATGATGATGATGATGATGATGATGGTGATGATGATGATGATGATGATGATGATGATGATGATGATGATGATGAGATGTTCCACAACTGTTGCAGGGGGTGCCTGGGTGTACTCAACCACTGTTGCTGCATAAATACGACGTGCCATCAGTCGTCTCAGATAAATGACAGAGATTTAAATGTCCTGATTGCCATGTTTACATAAGTAGCCACTACTGCGATATGATGCGTCACCATAATTAAAACACATGACTGAAAACTGGAGAACAAAAAGTGAGTGCGCTGGTTACAAAAACAGGAGCAGGATTCCGTTTTTCAGACCAGTACGGTTCTCGGGTCGACCCATGTAAACGAATTTCTGGACATTCTTAATCTTACCGAAACCATTTTTCACTTCTGCCATATTTGGTATGCCATATATTTTGTCATATTTCGGGCAGAGTGAACGCAAAACGTCTTTTTGACACAGTTAAGACTTTGTAAAGCTACACTGAAAATATAGACACAAGTATTGATAAAGAAAAAGAACAAATACAGGAAATGAATAACCGCCACGATAAATTCCTGATATTATTAGCATCATTGCGTCCTAATCTGTCTCCCTGCTGCCACAATAAGCTCTCATTAAAACTATCACATGATTCCATTTTTATTGTTCTCGTGGGAAAAGGGGGAGATGGACTGATAGAGGGATAAAACTGATAAGAAATAAAAGAGTTTGGAGGAGGGGTGAGGGGGTGGGGGGGGGAGTTTCGGAGATATTATGGGAATTTAATTGTGTTTAATGTATTACAAAATAAAGGACAGAAAAGATAGTATATGAAGTTGTGGGAAAATTAATCTGAGTAAAAGGGGGAATTCCCGTCGTTTCTGTGTCAAGATCGATATACACGTAACAAAGAGGGACAGAAGCTGCAACTAATTCAAGAGTGTGCAGCAAGGCAGGACTCAACGAAAAAGGAGAATATATGGGGTAGGAATCAATATAAGATAATAAAGAAAAGATTCAAGGTAGGAATTCATTCATTCATTCATTCATTCATTCATTCATTCATTCATTCATTCATTCATTCATTCATTCAGTAGCATGTCCTTTGCAGAACCTCACTCCCATAACAACCTTCCTGAAAACGTCTCGATCATAAGCAAGATGTCCCGCGTCCGATACACCCATTTGGAGATCATCCGCCACATCCTGCACCCATCTTTTCTTTTGCCTTCCTCTTGCTCTCTTCCGTGGCATATACCCCTGCATGATTGTTCTCTCCAAACTTTCATGACGTTTCAAGTGTCAAAAATATTTCAATTTTCATTGTTTTATCGTCTTTAGTAGTCAACCTTCTTCAATATACAGATCTTGTCGTTTGGATAAATTTGTTTTTTTCTGTATCCAAGATATTCTTAGAACTCGTCTGTAACATGCATATTCAATGGCATTTATGCTCTGTTCAGCTTGTTTAGTAAGTGTCCAGGTCTCACAGGCGTATGTTGCAATAGGAAAAATGCATGCTTTTAAAAAATCTATTTTTGTTTTGGTAGGTCTATCAGTCCCACGCCACAATTTATTCAGTTGTTTTACTTTTTGAAGAGCAATAGATAATCGTCTAGGAATCAATATTAAAGAATAAAGAAAATATAGAAGGTTGGAATCAATATAACAGAATAAAGAAACGATAGAAGGTAAGAATCAATATAAATGAATTTAAAAAAAGATAGAAGATAGGAAACAATTATTATGGTCGTTAAATTCCTTGTCGACAGACGTTGGCGATCATGTTTTTGCACACCTAGCGATCTTTAACAGCAAGTATCGTACGCTGACACCGTCCACCGCCACCGCTATGACACTAGACTTGCAAAAATGCTCTCCCTCTGTTCCCCCCTCTCTCTCTCTCTCTCTCTCTCTCTCTCTCTCTCTCTCTCTCTCTCTCTCTCTCTCTCTCTCTCTCTCTCTCTCTCCATAAATCTGTCCAGTTATCACAATACATTCTAGACTTGGTCTTCTCGTAATGTGGTCAAACAATGGTGACTACGAGGATTCTTCCTTCTCGGTCCCCAACATGGCGGTTAGGCATTGAACTATTAAGTCCTCTGGCGTGTTTATTATTGTGACTACGGTTTGCATTCGCATTTTCCTCATGTTGGACTGGTAGTACATGGTTCCGTCGCCCTGCTATTGAGTGAGTGTGTGGCGCGACACTGTGAGCTGTGAGATTCGTGTGGAATGCTTTTATATCTGTCACCTGTTGTTTGCACAGTGAATTGCATGTTCGGAACAATAGCCGGCATTTTGACCGGAATTGACTGGTTTACCTTTTCGATTCACGAGTGCATTTTTCAGGAGACTCATTGAGTCGTCGCTGGAGCTATGGTGCGGCACTTTCGGTGGGTCGCCCTGCGGAATGAGACCGAGTCATGTGGAAGTCAGTGAAGTCTTTCTGGTGACTGCCGATTCCATCGACGATGAACTGTATTTTTCGTGGAGGACTTTTGTGTTGGCATTCTAGCGGCGGCATTATGCACAGTGCACCTGTGCGGGCTGTTGGCTTGCCGAGGCTCGTGTCTGTTCCACTTTTCACATTGGGCAGTGAGGAGCATTTTGCTTGATATTCACTGGCACAGGAACGGAGTATAATGGGGACGACCCGTTGCTGTGAAGTTGAAACCACGACTAACTAACTAACTAACTAACTAACTAACTAACTAACTAACTAACTAACTAACTAACGATCAGGCGGGCGGGCGGTCGGGCGGGCGAGCGAGCTAGCGAGCTAGCTAGCTAACTAACTAACTAACTAACTTCATTCCTTCTCGTAATGTAGTCAGACAATGGTGACTGCGAGGATACTCTCTTCTCGTAATGTGTCCAAACAATGGTGATTGCCAGGATTCTCCTTTCTCGTAATGTGGCCAAACAGTGATGACAGCGAGGAGTCTCTAAATTCAGCCCAGGCTTTGTGTTGTGGAGAGGTAAACCTATTTTACAAACTATCTTCTGTCAAGACGGCAAGGTGCCAGTTATATATATATATATATATATATATATATATATATATATATATATATATATATATATATATATATATATATATATATATATATATATATATATATATATATATATATATATATATATATATATATATATATATATATATATATATATATATATATGCCGGTCTCCCTGGCGAAGGTGTTATTGACTTTCTTTCTCCGTAATCCCGAATATCCACGTAGGGTAACGCAGCTGCGCGATATTCTGTAGCGGATCGCGTCGCGTTGGTTACTTACGGTTTTTTTTTGAGCCGGTCGCTCAGAAAGCAATGGTCAACTACTGAACGTTATCTTACCAAGAAATCAGCAACAGCTGTATAAACTGCTGGTGTTGACAGCGATGTCCTGTAAATAGGATATGCGGAATACACACACACACACACACACACACACACACAATCACACTCACACACACGCACGCACGCACGCACACACACACACACACACACACACACACACACACACACACACACCACACTGACGTACTGTATTATTGTTCGAGTAGAGTTATCCCCTAGCAAAGGAGAAGTAAGGTGTCTCCTTCCCTCCGCTAGCCCAGGGGACATGCTTGGGCAAGGTGGAGTACCCGTTTAACAATTCACTGACATACAGAGTTGAGAGCTCGAAATCAGCAGCTGGCGATTTGGAAGCAGATCGCTTTGCGTTGATTTCGCTGGTTTGAGACGTTAGTCGTACAAAAGTACATAAAGCAATGGCAAACTACTGAACATAATTATTGCTTAGACCAGGGATGCGAACCTGTTCAGCAGGCGGGCCAAATTTCAGAAATAATATTTCCTGCCGGGCCACGCACCTAATTTTTTTTAAAAACTAAAGCAAACAAGCAAGCGGGCTACAGCTTCGACCACATCGTCGCTTCCCACTCTGCGGGCCGCAACATGACTCCCGGCGGGCCGCATGCGGTCCGCGGGCCTCATGTTGGCCACCCCTGGCTTAGACCATCACAAACAAGCCAAACAATGCTTGGGTTGATTGCGACGTCCTGAATTGACATTTAAATAGCTGTTTTTATCTTAACTGGCCTCCACATCTCACTTCGATGTCGATGTGCATGTGTTTGCATAGAAGGTTTGTGTCAATGTCTGAAACAGTGTTTCTTTCTATGTCGATGTGTATATATTTGCATAGAAGGTTTGTGTGAATGTCTGAAACAGTGTTTCAATCTGTGTGGTCCGAGAAACCATGTAAGAAAGTCTTGTATATTTTTGTCCCGCCATTAATTATTTTGTCTGTGCCAGGGGATACATAATTTCCTCCTCCAAGAAAATGAAACACAAAGATGTCAATTCCTTGCGTGTGCAAAGCCAGATTTGGCATCAAATGTATCTCAGCATTTCGGATCTCCGAGAACTTTTTTTCTGAGCTAAATAAAATTATGTGTCTGAAAAAAGGGATAAACTGTCACAGAAGATAAAAGACGACATATCGTCACAACAGAAATTGAGACATGTTTCCTGGCATCTCGTAAAAGGTTTTCCTTCTCCTTCTTCTTCGTCGGCGTCGTCGTCGTCGTCGTCGTCCTTTTCTTCTGTCTGTCTGTCTGTCTGTCTGTCTGTCTCTCTGCCTGCCTGCCTGCCTGCCTGCCTGCCTGCCTGCCTGCCTGCCTGCCTGTCTGTCTGTCTGTCTGTCTGTCTGCCTGCCTGCCTGCCTGCCTGCCTGCCTGCCTGCCTGCCTGCCTGCCTGCCTGCCTGCCTGCCCGCCCGCCCGCCCGCCCGCCCGCCCGTCCGTCCGTCCGTCCGTCCGTCCGTCCGTCCGTCCGTCCGTCCGTCCGTCCGTCCGTCCGTCCGTCCGTCCGTCCGTCCGTCCGTCCGTCCGTCCGTCCGTCCGTCCGTCCGTCCGTCCGTCCGTCCGTCCGTCCGTCCGTCCGTCCGTCCGTCCGTCCGTCCGTCCGTCCGTCCGTCCGTCCGTCCGTCCGTCCGTCCGTCCGTCCGTCCGTCCGTCCGTCCGTCCGTCCGTCCGTCCGTCCGTCCGTCTGTCTGTCTGTCTGTCTGTCTGTCTGTCTGTCTGTCTGTCTGTCTGTCTGTCTGTCTGTCTGTCTGTCTGTCTCTTCCTCTTCTTCACTATCCACTCCTTCTATTTATTCTTGACTTCTTTCCATTTGTATCTTCCATCTGCTACTCTTGCGGTGTCGAGGTAAAGTATAAACATCGTGAGAGTGCCCGATTATGGGCTTCATATATCGATATTCCCAAGAACTCTGCTATTCCCTCCGTCCAACGTTTACGTGGTCGGCCTCTTCCTCTGTTTCCATCTGGTCTGTACATCATTGCTTGTTGTGGTATGTTGTTG
>OY992890.1:50829544-50882044 GCA_963921405.1 Cepaea hortensis
TATTCCTGTCTGTCCATGGTATTCTTTGCATTTTCCTGAGAAACCACATTTCTGCAGCCATCAGATGTTTGTAAGCTTGACTGCTCATTGTCCAAGTTTCACATCCATACAAAAGAACAGGCTCTATGTATCCCCTCAACACTCTTTTTCTCGTTTCAATTGACATCTTTTTATTGGTCAGAATGTTTTCCATCTTGCTAAAGGCTACTTTTGCCATGGCGATTCTTGTTCTAATCTCCTCAAGGCATCTCCCATCAGATGTTATGACTGTTCCGAGATAATTGTACCGATTCACTTGTTGAAGAATAGTCCCATTTACTTGTATATTACATTGTGGTATTTCGTTCTTCCTAGTGACTACTATAACCTGTGTCTTTTTACAATTTAATTCTAACCCCAGTTGCTCGCTGTGTACAACAACCGCATTTACTAATTGTTGCAGATCCTGCGCATTGTCCGCAATCAAGTCCGCAATCAATACTGTATCATCTATATATCTAATGTTACTGATGTTTCGTCCTCCAATGCTGATTCCATTTATATCTTCTACATTTCTGAAAATATTTTCGCTGTATAGGGAAAAAAGATCTGGAGACATTACACATCCCTGCCTAACACCTCTCTTAATAGGCTGATATTGTCCCACTTCATTATCAATCCTCATTGCAGCTTGTTTTTTCCAATATATGTTTTTTATAAGTCTAATGTCTTTCCCATCAATTTGTAGATCTGCAAGCATATCTACTATGTTGACATGTCTAACTCTATCAAAAGCCTTTGTATAGTCAATAAAACAAAGATGAATATCCTTGTTTACTTCTATAGCACGTTCAAAAACTGTTCGCAGCATATACACAGCATTTACTGTACCCTTTCCTTCTACAATCCCACATTGTTATTCCCCTATTTCAGGTTGTATTTTCTTCCTCACTCTTTGCATGATAATTCGTAGCAAAATCTTTGTGATGTGACTCATTATACTAATTGTTCTATGTTGATCACATTCCAAGGCTCATGATTTTCTTTGGGATTGCAATAAATACAGAGTTACATAATTCAGAAAGTATATCTTCAGTATCATATAATGTGTTCAGCAGTCTGGTGACTTGATCTTTTCCATATTCTTCTAAAGCTGTAATCATTTCTGTTGTGATGTTATCTGCACCGGGGGCCTTGCCAGCATTACCTTACTTAAGAACATTTCGAACCTCCATCTTCAAAATTGGCGGTCCTTCATAATTAAATCTAATATCACACTGTTCCTCTCTGCTATCACCATAGAGGTTTTTCACATAATCTGTTCATACCTGTAGAATCTGATCTTTTTCTATTATGATTTTGCCATCTTTAGTTTTTAGACAGCCTGCTGATGTACGTGTTCTTTTATTAGTAATTTCCTGAATTCTTTTGTGCACTGATTTGGTATTTTGACTGTTGTGTTGGTTTTCAATTTCTAAGCACTTTTCCTCAAGCCATGCTTCTTTTGCCTCCTTACATAATATTCTGACTTGTCTGTGAATTTCTTCATATATGGCAGAATTATTTTTGTTGAGTCTTCTTGTCTCGTTAGGTGTAAAATTTCTTCAGTCATCCATATCTTACGACCCACCTTCTTTAATTTTGGAATAGTTGTTTCTGCAGCCAAACTGATTGAATTCTTCAACATTTCCCAATGATCATCCACATCCTGGAATATGATCTCTAGATATATATATCACACACACACACACACACACACACACACACACGCACGCACGCACGCATGCACGCACGCACGCACGCACGCACGCACATGTGTGTGTGTGTACCTCCCATCTCCCATCTACCTCTTCTGTGCATGAAGTGGACAATAAGATGTATATGGTATACTGTACCGACAGGGAATTGGCGAATAAATTACAATACGATAGTCCAAAGAAGACAACCGTTTAGGCTCCACTACAGAATTATAGCATCATATTCTTGTCTTTTGTCACTGCTGAGAATTAGCAGGGTTTTTAACTTTATGATGATAGCGTTAATGATGATGGTGGCGATGAACAAACATCAGAAAAAGAAACGGGACGTGGTGGTAATGATGTTGATGATGATAATCATGGTGGTGATGATTATTGTGATGATTATGGTGATGATGACAATTATGATGATGATGATGTTGTTTGTGGTGACAATGGTGATGATGAACGAGAACACACAGATAAAGATGATGATGATAAAGAAGAAGAGGAAGACGTGGCTACGGTGAATATGTTAGTGATGAACAAGGATATATATTGTTATGATGTTGATATTGATCATGAAACAAGAAATATATTAAAATAATAGTGATGCTGCAGATGATGATGATGATCAAGAAGAAGAAGAAATAGTATGATGATGATGATGGTGATGATGATGATGATGATGATGATGATGATGATGATGATGATGATGATGATGATGATGATGATGATGATGATGACAATGATGAACATCGACAAAATACCAACAACTAAACCCACAGTAATACTCCTTCTACCCAACCAGGTATTTAATTCACGACAACTTTGTTGCAAACCCTGTGCTCCCAACACTCAACCACCACGCCCCACAAGGCCAGTTAAACGTCTAGCCATTCTGTGTCCACAGACTTGTTTCTCAGCTCACGTTTAGGGTTAATCCCATCGTGATATAACGAGGGCGATTCCCCGGCGGTTTCAGAATTCGAGTTTGAGAAAGATTGATGTGGGGGCAGTGAAATCTTATGAGCTTGGCACACGTACCTCTGGAATTCTCAATAACCAGAATGTGCCAGTTTGAAGCATATATTAAATGGGAGGAATATTAAACTCAGGACAAAAATACAGATTTACGTCTGATCGGCTTTACTAACCGAGCGACTGCCCTCAAGCACTAGGTACAATCCAATCAAAATTAACAAATGATTATATTGGGAGAGTTTATCAGCTACTCGCCGAGCTAGGGATTTGGTCACTTGAATTAAAGAGGAGAGAAAGTGGAGTAATGACAGGACACGGAAACATTTATCTTGATTATCAGGCCAATCGAGCCGCCAATCTTCTACTCGAGACCATAGCATACATACATCACTACACCCGACCCGATCGTCCATCGCCAGACCTGGAGTGGAACATAATGCGAGTTGTACATACTCACAGGAACATTGAGGATAAAGTTGAAGAAAGTCAAGTATACAACAGGGAACACTAAATATGATTTGTGTACATTGAGTAATGACAAGGAAATACAAAACAAATTCAACATAGAAGTACAGAACAGATTTGAAATATCGTCTGATCTAGAGATCCTATTCCAGGATGTGGATGATCAATGGGAAATGTTAAAGAATTCAATCAATGTGGCTGCAGAAAAAACTATTCCAAAATTAAAGAAGGTGGGTCGTAAGAAATGGATGACAGAGGAAATTTTACGCTTAATGGAAACAAGAAGACTCAACAAAAATAATCCTGCCAAATATGAAGAAATTCACAGACAAGTCAGAATATTATGTAGGAAGGCAAAAGAATCATGGCTTGAGGAAAAGTGCTTAGAAATTGAAAAACAACACAACAGTCAAAATACCAAATTAGTGCACAATAGAATTCAGGAACTTACTAATAAAAGAACAAGTACATCAACAGGCTGTCTAAAAACTAAAGATGGCAAAGTCATAATAGAAAAAGATCAGATTCTACATGTATGGACAGATTATGTGAAAGACCTGTATAATGATAACAGAGAGGAACAGTATGCTATTAGATTTAATAATGAAGGACCAGCAATTTTAAAGATGGAGGTTCAAAATGTTCTTAAGCATATGAAAGCTGGCAAGGCCCCCGGTGCAGATAACATCACAACAGAAATGATTAGAGCCCTAGAAGAATTTGGACTAGAGCAAGTCACTAGACTGCTGAACACATTATATGATACTGGAGATATACCTTCTGAATTATGTAATTCTGTATTTATTGCAATCCCAAAGAAATCAGGAGCCTTAGAATGTGATCAACATAGAACAATTAGTATAATGAGTCACATCACAAAGATTTTGTTACGAATTATCATGCAAAGAGTGAGGAAGAAAATACAACCTGAAATAGGGGAAGAACAATGTGGTTTTGTAGAAGGAAAGGGTACAGTAAATGCTGTGTATATGCTGCGAACAGTTATTGAACGTGCTTTAGAAGTAAACAAGGATATACATCTTTGCTTTATTGACTACACAAAGGCTTTTGATAGAGTTAGACATGTAAAAATTGTGGATATGCTTGCAGATCTACAAATTGATGGGAAAGACATTAGACTTATAAAAAACATATATTGGAAACAACAAGCTGCCATAAGGATTGATAATGAAGTAGGACAATACCAACCTATTAAGAGAGGTGTTAGGCAGGGATGTGTAATGTCTCCAGATCTTTTTTCCCTATACAGTGAAAATATTTTCAGAAATGTAGAAGACCTAAATGGAATCAGCATTGGAGGACGAAACATAAATAACATTAGATATGCAGATGATACAGTATTGATTGCAGACAATGCCCAGGATCTACAACAATTAGTAGACGCTGTTGTTGTACACAGTGAGCAGCTGGGGTTGGAATTAAATTGTAGGAAGACACAGGTTATGGTCGTCACTAGGAAGAACGAAGTACCACAATGTAATATACAAGTAAATGGGAATATTCTTCAACAAGTGAATCGGTTCAATTATCTCGGAACAGTCATAACATCTGATGGCAGATGCCTTGAAGAGATTAGAACAAGAATCGCCATTGCGAAAGTAGCCTTTAGCAAGATGAAAAACATTCTGACCAATAAAATGAGTCAATTGAAACGAGAAAAAGAGTTTTGAGGGGATACATAGAGCCTGTTCTTTTGTATGGATGTGAAACTTGGACAATGTGCAGTCAAGCAGAAAAACATCTGATGGCTGCAGAAATGTGGTTTCTGAGGAAAATGCAAAGGATACCATGGACAGATAGAAAAACCAATGACCAAGTACTACAAGAGACAAATGAAAATCGTAGATTGATTAGAGAAATTAGACGTAGACAGTCAAAATTTTTTGGACATGTTATGAGAAGAAATGGACTGGAGAACTTAGTGACAGCTGGCAAGATCGAAGGGAACAGACCAAGAGGAAGACCGAGAGGAAAATACCTGGATGGCTTGGCCACATAGCATGGACGAGACAGGAACACTGAGCTGATCCACGACTCTGGTGATCGAGTGAAATGGCGAATCATGACCGCCCACGCTTTCCGGCATGGCACATGATTGATTGATTGACACCTCGGAGGCAATGACTCCTCAGTGAAACTAAATGAGAAGGCAGTGTTAGTTAGTTAGTTAGTTAGTTAGTTAGTTAGTTAGTTAGTTAGTTAGTTAGTTAGTCGCGGTTCCAACTTCACGGCAACGGGTCGTCCCAATATTGCTCCGCTCCTGTGCCAGTGAATATCACACAAAATGCTCCTCACTGCTCTATGTGAACAATGGAATAGACAGGAGTGTCGGCAAGCCAACAGCCCGCACAGGTAGACAGTGCATAATGCCGCCTCCAGAATGCCAACACAAAAGTCCTCCACGAAAAATACAGTTCATCGTCGATGGAAACGGCAGTCACCAGAAAGACTTCATTGACCCGGGCCCCATCCCATATGGCTCGGTCTCCCCCCGCAGGGCGACCCACCGAAAGCGCAGCACAAAGCACGAACTCCGCAACTACAACAAGTCTCCTGAAAAACGTACCCGCGAACCGAAAAGGCAAACCAGTCAATCCAGCAACAACCGGCCGCCATCGTTCTGAACACACAGTTCACGCTAAAAACAACCGCGGACCGATGCAAAAGCATTCCACACGAAATTCACAGCTCACAGTGTCGCGCCACGCACTCACTCAGTAGCAGGGCGACGGAACCATCGCCTCCTTAGTCGCCTCTTACGACGTGCATGGTAGGCAACAGTGTTACTATTGTGTGTAAGTATTCAGCAATGTTTATGAACAGAGTAGGGAGTTTCCGTGGCGAAGTGTGCCTGCAATGAAATCGATCCTCTTCCCTTTGCAAACACGGTGTTTTACGTACAGAGCAAAGACCACACCTGGAATATGGGTCAAACACATGGTGTTCTGTACAAAATACCACACTGCAAGACTCACCAAGAGAATGGGCGGGAAGCTGAAATCATCAAGAAGTAGAAGTGCGCGTAACTAGCTAAACATTACAACTCAGCAACAATGAAGTAAACATTATCAAACCAAAGGAATGAAGAAACCACGTGAAGCTAAACAAGCCACAAGCAGAAAGGAAACTACATACAGACCCCAATTGTAACCCGTCGCTAGACCGACAGTTGAACGGAGCCTAAACATCTTTGTTGACAGATTAGATTGTATTGGAGCTGAAGAAGGTGTATAATCATGCACTTAGAGCGACCACTGCTGGTGATGGCATGAAATCTGTGCCTGTGTAAAGAAGGAGAAGTTGGGGAGGACACATACACCGACAGAACGCAGAGATGCGAAGATGTTAGTGCAAGCAGAACAGTATGCTTGGCTACTCTGTAAAGAACGGATTTGAAGACGCATCACAGGAGAGTGAAACGATGAAGTTTTATCCATCAAGCCAAATGGCTTTGCAAAATATATCACTGACCTCCTGCAGTTGACCGCCCTCTGAAAACTATTCCAGAACCAACTCCGTGGAGAGAGGAACATATAATACCTACCATGTTGTTACGACGCCAATGATACACTAACTACAACGTTATCTCGACCCTTGATATGGAACAACAACAATTATATCATTATCCCTATGATAAAATAACTACAGTGATATAACGACCCATATGATAAAATAACTACAAAATGATTTAATCACCATCATGTGCCATGCCAATAAGCGTGGACGGTCATGTGTCGACATCTCACTCGTGGATCTGCTCCGTGTTTTTGTCTCGACCATGTCACGTGGCAAAGTTATCCATGTATTTACTTCTCTGCCTTCCCCTTGTTCTCATCCCCTCGATCTTGCCAGTTGTCATCTACAAATTTAAAAAAAAAACACCTGTTATTTACTGCCTATAGTACCTTGCGGTGTAGGACATGGGGGTCTTGAGCCTAAGGAAGTAATGCCGCATGGCTAGTGCAGTCTCCGCTAACTGTGCAGGTTAGAGTTTTCTTTTTGCTCCGTACAGAAGAAAACTCCACGCTTTACCGAGGATTCGAACCCGGGTCTGCTGAATGGGAGCCCGGCATTCTAGCCACTAGGCCAGCCGCTCTATCTGGTATTTCGAGTGTTGTGTTGGTTTTCAATTTACCTGCAAATTTCTTCAAGCCATGCTTATTTTGCTTCTTTGCATAGTTGTCATCTAGTTCTCCAATGTTTTTCTTCGCATAGCGTGACCAAAAAGCTTTGACTGTCTACATCTAATTTCTCTAATTAGTTTACGATTTTTATTTGTTTCTTGTAGGACTTGGTCATTGGTTTTTTTCTGTCTGTCCATGGCATTCTTTGCATTTTCCTCAGAAACCACATTTCCATAGCCATCAAATGTTTAGTAGCCTGTTTGCTCATCGCCCACGCTCCACATCCATACACAATCACAGGTCCTTTGTAGCACCTCAAAACTTTATTTTCTCGTTGCAATTGACATCTTTTTATTGGTCGTTATGGTTTTCATCTTGCAAAAGGCTACCTTCGCCATGGCGATTCTTGTTCTAATCTCTTCACGGCATTTTTCGTCAGATGTTATGGCTGTTCAGAGATAATTAAGCCGATTCATTTGTTTAAGAAAATTCCCATTTACTTGTATATTACATTGTGATATTTCCTTTTTCCTTGTGACGACCATAATCTGTGTCTTCTTACAATTTAATTCTAACCCTGTTCACTGTGTGCAACAACCGCATCTATTAAAAGTTGCACATCCGGCCCAACTGCAATCAATACTGTATCATCCGCATATCTAATGTTATTGATGCTTCATCCTCCAATGATGATTGTTTTCATATCTTCTACATTTCTGAAAATATTTTCACTGTAAAGGGGAAAAAGATCTGGAGACATTACACATCACCAGAGGCCTATTGATAGACCCCGTAACCCACATTTGACAACCACGAGCCTATCTATAGATCTGTTATGTATCATGCTCTAATTGATCCATTTCTCATTTCCAGTCCACAAATTTTAGTGTCCCATTGATTTAAACTTTAAAACGAAAGATTTCCTTTCCTTCAGTGTGCAGAAACAGGCATGGTCCGTGTTCATTTTAAGGACAATGTTTGTTGATATTTCGAAATTCGAAGTGACAATATCTTCTGGTTCTGGAGCTCATATATTTTAATAAAATTACCGTTTTAAACCGGTTTATATTATAGTTATTGTGATGTAAAGGACTTTGTGAAAAGATTCTAAAACGAACCTGTGCAGTAGTCAGATAATTATTTAGAAGACGGTCATAATATTTTTTTTAAAAATCTAACAGTGAAATTTCTTAAGAATATGATGGCTTTTCCATTGTGTGTGAAAATTATGTGCTTCATAATGTTATGATTTCATTGTCCTTTATTCGTGTTATGGAGCAGTTCTTGTGATATTCTTGAACACAACTGGTGTGTGTAACATAATTCACTACATTTAACTGGATTAGCGGCTTCGGATAGAAAATAACGCCTTGGTAAGTGAATTTTTTTCATAATTTTTAACACTTTAATTTCAGTTGTTATTATTAAACCTGTCATTATTGTCCTACTATTTGTTACCTATCAATTTATTATTAACACTGTCATGTTCCTTGTGCAATCCTCTTTAATTTGATATGTAATACAATAGATCTGCTACAATTTTAACCATTTTAAAAGCATTATTGTGACATACCCCTACTTCAAATTTTCTGTCTTGAATTTCTGTTTGGGTATGACCACTTTTTTGTTTGGCACGCAATCAGTTTTAATAGGCTGATATTGACCTACTTCCTTACCAATCGTTATGGCAGCTTATTGTTTCCAATATATGCTTTTTACTAGCCTAAGGTCTTTTCCATCAGTTTGTAGATCTGCAAGAATCTTTTTCATGTTGACATGTCTTACTTTTTTAAATATTGAGCACAACCTACTACTGGCAACACTCCGGTATGAACCTAAGGCCTATCCACGTCAATCTGGAAGCACTAAACTCGAGTTTCGCTCTCGTTTGAGCTCATCATTAGTGCATATATCATGGTCTCAGCGTATATGCAACATTTACTGCACCCTTGCCTTCTTCAAGGTTTCGGGTTGTATTTCCTTCCTGACTCTTTGCATGATAATTCTTTGCAAAATTTTCGTGATGTGGCTCATTAGACTAGTTCTTCGATGTTGATCACATTCCAAGGCTCCTGATTTCTTCGGGATTGCAATAAATATAGAATTATATAATTCAAGAGGTATATCTTAAGTGTCATATATTGCGTTCGGCATTCTTGTGACCTGGTCTATTCCATATTCTTTTAAGGCATTGATCATTTCTGTTATGATATTATCTGTTCCCGGGGTCTTGCCTGTTTTTAATATGGTTAAGAGCATTCTGAACTTCCATCTTCAAAATGGATGGTTCTTCATTTTTATTACAAATATCATACTGTTCTTCTCTTGTATCAGCATAAAGGTCTTTCACATAATCTGACCACGCATGAAAAATCTGATCTTTTTCGATTATGATTTTGCCATCTTTTGCTTTTAGGCAACCCGCTGATGTGTGTGTTCTTGTGTTAGTGATGTCATTAATTCTTTTGTGCATTATTTTGGTATTCCGGGTGTTGTGTTGGTTTTCAATTTACCTGCAAGTTTCTTCAAGCCATGCTTCTTTTGCCTCTTACCATAGTTTTCTAATTTTCCTGTGAATCTGCTCATATTTGCAAGGTTATTGTTGTTATTTCTTCTTATTTCTTACGTCCCGTCATCTTTATTTTTGGGATGGTTGTTTCCAGGCCGCGCGATAGGTTGTATTTTAATTTCGCTGATCATGCCACCACCGCTTACGTTGCCGCCTGATGCGGCCGCCTCTCAGTAACATAGCACGGCATGGCACGGCCCTGGTTGTTTCTGCAGTTTGGTTAACTGATTTCTTTAATATTTCCCATTGGTAGATGACATCTTGAAATAATGTTTCCAAATCGGGCAATGCATCTAATCTGTTCTTTACCTCTACGTTGAATTTATCTTTTATCTCCTCACTTTTCGGTACTCGTAGATCAAATGTTGTGTTTCTTATTTCTGATCTTATGATAAGACTCCTCTATGTCCATAACCTCCTTGGATGGTGTTGATACCAGGTGTTTCCAATAACCATTTTGTGCTCTTTTGCCCACTGTACAAGTCTGCAACCTCTTTCATTCTGTTCCCCAAGTCCATACTTGCCTACTGTGCATCCGTCCTGTTGATTTCCAACTTTAGCATTCAAGTCACCCATTATGATATTTAATTCTGACTTCTTGCATTTCTTGAAGGCATTTTCCAAATCGCTATAAAATTCATCAATGATGTCATCACTGCTGTCTGCCTTTGGCGCATAAATGATGTCACGAACCTATAAGAAAATAAATACGATATCACTACCCATATGATAAACTAACTACAATGATACCATGACCCCTAAGATAAAATAAATACAATGATATTACGAGTCTATGATAAAATAACTACAATGTTATCACGAACCTATAAAAAATAACTACAATAATATCATTACCCATATTATAAATTAACTATAATGATATCACGACCCCTAAGATAAAATAACTACAATCATATTACGCCCTCTATGATACAATAATTTCAGTAATATAACGATCCCTATGATAAAATAACTTCACTGATATAACTACCCCTATGGCAAAATAATTTCAATAATATAATGACCTCTATGATGAAATAACTACAATGATATAACGACCTTTATGACAAAATAACTTCAATGATATAACAACGTCTGTGATAAAATAACTTCAACGGACCACGACTTTTATATAAAATACTTAGAATGATGTCACGAGCCCTATTATACACTAAATACAATGCTATCCCGACCCCTATGATAGAATAACTACACCATTATCACAATCCATTCGATCAATTGACTTCAACTCGCTATCCATATGAAACCTTTACTACAGCCCCGTAACGATCCCTATAAGACATTTACTACAACTCCCGTCTCGATCCCTATGAGACATTTACTACAACCCCATCTCGATCCCTCTGATAGACTGCATTCAAGGCTACCACGATGCCATTGATACACTGACTAAAACGCTGTGACGATCCCTAGGTTACACGGTCTACACTGCTAGGATTGTCTCTGTGATACAAATGCTACAACGCTATCGAAGTCCTTCGGATGCCTATAATAATAACCCAATCACGATCCCTAGGATACACTGACAGCAAGACTAGTACTGTACCTCTGATACACTGACTAAAACGCTATGACGATCTCTATAATATATGGACTACAGGACTAGGACTGTCTCTGTGATACAAATGCTACAACGCTATCGAAGTCCTTCGGATGCCTATAATAATAACCCAATCACGATCCCTAGGATACACTGACAGCAAGACTAGTACTGTTCCTCTGATACACTGACTAAAACGCTATGACGATCTCTATAATATATGGAATACAGGACTAGGACTGTCTCTGTGATACAAATGCTACAACGCTATCGAAGTCCTTCGGATGCCTATAATAATAACCCAATCACGATCCCTAGGATACACTAACAACAAGACTAGTACTGCTCCTCTGATGCACTGACAAAACGCTATGACGATCTCTATAATATATGGACTACAGGACTAGGACTGTCTCTGTGATACAAATGCTACAACGCTATCGAAGTCCTTCGGATGCCTATAATAATAACCCAATCACGATCCCTAGGATACACTGACAGCACGACTAGTACTGTTCCTCTGATACACTGACTAAAACGCTATGACGATCTCTATAATATATGGAATACAGGACTAGGACTGTCTCTGTGATACAATTGCTACAACGCCATCGAAGTCCTTCGGATGCCTATAATAATAACCCAATCACGATCCCTAGGATACACTGACAACAAGACTAGTACTGTTCTTCTGATTCACTGACTAAAACGCTATGACGATCTCTATAATATATGGACTACAGGACTAGGACTGTCTCTGTGATACAATTGCTACAACGCTATCGAAGTCCGCCGGATGCCTATAATAATAACCCAATCACGATCCCTAGGATACACTAACAACAATACTAGTACTGCTCGTCTGATGCACTGACTAAAACGCTATGACGATCTCTATAATATATGGACTACAGGACTAGGACTGTCCCTGTGATACAATTGCTACAACGCTATCGAAGTCCTTCGGATGCCTATAATAATAACCCAATCACGATCCCTAGGATACACTAACAACAAGACTAGTACTGCTCCTCTGATGCACTGACAAAACGCTATGACGATCTCTATAATATATGGACTACAGGACTAGGACTGTCTCTGTGATACAAATGCTACAACGCTATCGAAGCCCTTCGGATGCCTATAATAATAACCCAATCACGATCCCTAGGATACACTGACAGCAAGACTAGTACTGTTCCTCTGATACACTGACTAAAACGCTATGACGATCTCTATAATATATGGAATACAGGACTAGGACTGTCTCTGTGATACAATTGCTACAACGCCATCGAAGTCCTTCGGATGCCTATAATAATAACCCAATCACGATCCCTAGGATACACTGACAACAAGACTAGTACTGTTCTTCTGATTCACTTACTAAAACGCTATGACGATCTCTATAATATATGGACTACAGGACTAGGACTGTCTCTGTGATACAATTGCTACAACGCTATCGAAGTCCTTCGGATGCCTATAATAATAACCCAATCACGATCCCTAGGATACACTGACAACAAGACTAGTACTGTTCTTCTGATTCACTGACTAAAACGCTATGACGATCTCTATAATATATGGACTACAGGACTAGGACTGTCTCTGTGATACAATTGCTACAACGCTATCGAAGTCCTTCGGATGCCTATAATAATAACCCAATCACGATCCCTAGGATACACTAACAAGAATACTAGTACTGCTCCTCTGATGCACTGACTAAAACGCTATGACGATCTCTATAATATATGGACTACAGGACTAGGACTGTCCCTGTGATACAATTGCTACAACGCTATCGAAGTCCTTCGGATGCCTATAATAATAACCCAATCACGATCCCTAGGATACACTAACAACAAGACTAGTACTGCTCCTCTGATGCACTGACAAAACGCTATGACGATCTCTATAATATATGGACTACAGGACTAGGACTGTCTCTGTGATACAATTGCTAGAACGCCATCGAAGTCCTTCGGACTCCTATAATAATAACCCGATCATGATCCCTAGCATCAATTCGGCGTGAGCTCACGTGTTACGGAATTGGCTAGAAAAATTGCAATCTAGTAAAATATGACATCCGAGAAGACAAGACAAAACATCGTGATGAATATGGCGAGGCTAAAATAAATCGATAAAATGTCTTGATTTGATAAGGAACCGGGTGCAAGGATAGAATGAGAAAAGGTATTAAAGTCAGCATTTGCTTCGTTTTCTTAGAGAAATAGACGAAAGATGGAATGGAGCGTTGGGGTCTTTTTAGGAAATCAGATGCAAGATAAACTAAGCATACTTAATGGAGGGTCATAACAACTACGTCTACAAATTCATTGGGAAAAGACAAAGGGAGTGAGAATAAATCAAGCAAATAATATTCCTATTCTGTTTGGCGACAGTCAGATTCTTTGGACTAGGGGTGTTGAACACGGTTTCACAATTCCGACATCCCAGGATCGAAGCCAGCAGGATGCGGTTTAGGAGCAGCCTTGTGTTGATTTTCACAATGGTATGAGCGTCGGAAGTTCAGAAATAAATTGCAAATTACTGAGCCTAACATTGATTAGAAAATAAAAAACAGCCAATGCATCCTAGGGTTTACTACAATGTTCTGTAAAGGAGCTTGTCAGGTTTGAGTCAGATATGACCGAGCTACCGTATGACAGTAGACGGTACTACCTGCTTTCTGTTAGCGCCGAATGTTGGGTCTCAATCGGATATGACTGAGCTACTGCATGACAGTAGTCGTTACTACCTGCTTGCTTTTAGCGCCGAATGTTGGAAATTCAAATAATTGTAACTTTGTTGAAGCGGCGGCATCATGTACATATATAGGGAGCAATTTAGACACAGGTAGAGATATTTCAATAGGAATGTAAATGCCAAGAGGGGATTTCAAAGCACTAGACAAGTTCTGGAAATCATAAGAAATTAAACGTTTGGAATTATTTATCTATAACGTCATATAACTATTGCTGTATGGATCAGAAACATGGAGAACTGATAATTACTAATTATGATTACTTATAATTTTATACAATTACTAATACATTACAATTACTAATTAACTACATAAGTAAATTAACTGGATAAGTCCTTCAAGCTGTATATAAGCACATGTTCGCACAGTTTTCGAGAAGGTGCCTAGCAATTGATAACGCGGGAAGCTTCCGGTTTGTCGGCCCCATTAGGCTCGCATCGCCTGTGTGTCGTATCTTGTCGACCCATTGAGGTATGTGTTCTGGCACTCTTTTGTTCAGATGCCGCTCTGTTCTGCCGATGTAGGAAGCCTGGCACCTACATGTGAATTGGTAAATACGATTGTTTTTGGCGTACAGAGGAACAGGCTGTTTTACTGCTGGTGTGGGAATCGGTGTGGTTCTATACCTAATGACTGGAGTTGCAGCACAGAATGTTCGGCCTACTGCTGTAGTGAACAGGTCTTGTAGACGTTGCATTACGTCATACCCTCGAAAGGTTAGCTGGATGAATACCTTGAGGTTAGGGACTGTAGTTTCGTCTGGTTTTGGTTTGGGCTGTTGGCAGTGGCGCTTTATAAATCCGGTGGAGTACCCATTCAGGTTTAAGACATTCTTCAGAGTTTCAAAAGAGTCTCGAAAGCGGCCATGTGATTGACAGAGACATTGCCTTTCGTGTGTTGTTTAACACACAAAATACTCGCTTGTTAACGTTTGCAGTAGCAATAGTGACCAGTCAGCGCAAGCCAGAATTGTGTAAACAGAAAGACATGTTAGTCAGCTTAAAATTACCGTGGTAGATAATTGACATTACTGTGCGAATATGTGTATATTTCAACTTGAAGGATTTATCTAGTTAATTTACTTTATGTTGTGTGAATTCTGCAGTATATACCTGACGAGATGCAGCGAAATATGCCAGGCAATAAATCGTGCAATCTATTGTTTGTGTCTTCGTTATTCAAACTAAATTTACTTATAAACTGCCATTACTAATAAACCGCAATTACTAATAAACTATATTACTAATGAATTGACCGACTGGCAACTGCCATCTTGACAGACGATAATTTGTAGAATGAGATGATACCTCTCCATAGCACAAAGCCTGGGCTGAATGTAGAGACCTTGTGTTACCCATGCAGCATGGTCCCTTTCTCGGACTGCCTAGTTCACTCCAGAGCAAATGCACCACTAATAAGTCTGGAACAAGACAGGCTGCAGAATCTGTCGGACCAGCAAAGCAATGCACTACCTGTCCGCCTCTCGGAGATTAAATCGTAGACCAGGTGCCGACCATGGCCTAGGGCCTGGTCAGCCCTGCTATGACATTTAGTCTTTAGGTTGCATTTCCTCGCACTAGGATAAGTCTTGTACTATCCCAATTTCTCTACTCCACTCGAAGCCGCTGGCCCAATGTGAGATGTTAGGTTTGGTAAGCGCCACCCAACATTCGGCGCTAACAGAAAGCAGGTAGTACCGTATAGTGTCACACGGCAGCTCAGTCATATATGACTAAGACTTGACTCTAATGAACTACAATTACACACTAAAGCCTCATCTCATCTTTTTTCAGTACCCCCAGTGACACACCCCAGCCGCGTCTCATCTTGTTTCAATACTTCAGTGACACACTCCAGCAGTGTCTCATCTTGTTTCAGTACTTCAGTGACACACCCCAGCCGTGTCTCATCTTGTTTCAGTACTCCAGTGACACACCCCAGCCGTCTCATCTTGTTTCAGTACTCCAGTGACACTCCCCAGCCGTCTAATCTTGTTTCAGTACTTCAGTGACACACCCCAGCCGTGTCTCATCTTGTTTCAGTACTTCAGTGACACACCCCAGCCGTCTCATCTTGTTTCAGTACTTCAGTGACACACCCCAGCCGTGTCTCATCTTGTTTCAGTACTTCAGTGACACACCCCAGCCGTCTCATCTTGTTTCAGTACTTCAGTGACACACCCCAGCCGTCTCATCTTGTGTCAGTACTCCAGTGACACACCCAGCCACGTCTCATCTTGTTTCAGTTCTTCAGTGACACACCCCAGCCGTCTCTTCTTGTTTCAGTACTTCAGTGACACACCCCAGCCGTTTCATCTGGCTTCAGTACTTCAGTGACACACCCCAGCCGTCTCATCTTGTTTCAGTACTTCAGTGACACACCCAGCCACGTCTCATCTTGTGTCAGTACTTCAGTGACACACCCCAGCCGTGTCTGATCTTGTGTCAGTACTCCAGTGACACACCCCAGCCGTCTCATCTTGTGTCAGTACTCCAGTGACACCCCAGCCGTCTCATCTTGTTTCAGTACTCCAGTGACACACCCAGCCACGTCTCATCTTGTTTCAATACTCCAGTGACACACCCAGCCACGTCTCATCTTGTGTCAGTACTCCAGTGACACACCCCAGCCGTCTCATCTTGTTTCAATACTCCAGTGACACACCCCAGCCGTCTCATCTTGTTTCAATACTCCAGTGACACACCCAGCCACGTCTCATCTTGTTTCAGTACTCCAGTGACACACTTCAGCCGTCTCATCTTGTTTCAGACTCCAGTGACAGACTTCAGCCTTGTTAATCTTGTTTCAGTCCTCTAGTGACATACCTCTGGATCTTCTGCTGCTCATCTTTAATTTTCAGTTGTTGTTGCTGTTGTTGTTGTCTTCCACTTTCGCCGTTGTGCGCCATGGGGAGAGGTAATTGAAACTCCAGAGCCTGTGACTTACGTCTTTCCTCCAATTGACTTTACCGGCCGCTGTCCGTCTTGTTTCAGTACTCTGTCACGCATACGTTTAGTATGAACGAGGATTACCTGGTATAATGACCAATATTCCTAACTGACAGACCAGCGGCTCCGTTTAATCTGTATCAATGGCAGGGCTATCAGTACCACCTCGGCTATATTCCACACTCAAGTGTCTGGGCCCTTTTGTATGAGCAGTACTGGGCTAAAAACAAATCTCTTCACTATTGGAATTAAACCCCAGAGCTACGTGCTGATAATCAATTACGCTACTAACAGCGCCATCACGGTGCATTTATTTTAACCGAACACAAAAACACTTGAAAGCTGAGAGTTGTTCACTCCCCTCACTGGAAGGAAAGTTCGCTGTCTGAGGGTTTTGATATTATTCTGTCTCTGCTAAATTAGCCACAGACACCGAGTTCGTAAAGTTGGAGACTTCCATCGACTGATTGTTTTCCACATTATCAAGACTGGCATTTTGAGGCAATTTAGAGCTGTTGGGATGTTGGGCAGCTTAGAGTGTTCATTCTCTTCTTACTTCGAATTTGCAAGTAGGGCCACAATTTATGTAAAATGTGGTATTATTATGCCGCTATTTTGGCTTTTCGCCGCGTTGGCGTAACGGTTAGAAAGTTACGTTGACAATAAAATGAGCGTGGTGGGACGATGGTTCGATGCCTGCACCCGCCGTTCACTGGAAGAGGGAGGGACTGGCCATTTATTCCTCAGTGCACTCAGATCTAAACAACAATAGATGTTCTTGATACTTCACATATACACTGCAGGTTCTTTTTAGGATACCTGTTTTATTTTCCACCTTTCCCTCCTCCTCCTCCTCCTCCTCCTCCTCCTCCTCCTTCTTCTTCTTCTTCTTCTTCTTCTTCTTCTTCTTCTTCTTCTTCTTCTTCTTCTTCTTCTTCTTCTTCTTCTTCTTCTTCTCCTTCTTCTTTTTTATGGGGTTTATTTTGTCCCCCTCCTTCTTTTTCTTTTTCTTCCTCAAATTAAGACTAATTACTTATATGTTTATCATAAAGCCACACGATTGTTGCCGGGGCCCATAAAACACCAGATAAGATTAACACTGTAACCTTCCATATAAGTCGAATGAGACGGCGAAGGCGACCTCTGTGTGAGATTGGCTACTCCACGCTTAAATACCTCGGAAGAACATTTGTCAGAAGTACATCTTTCAGTGACTACATGGAAATGTGGTTCAGCGAGCAGAAAGGAACTCTATGCACTGATGGAGATGTCAAGGGCAGACATGGAATAGTAATGCTTTAAAACTGTACTAACAGTTAATTATTTCAGCGATTGGGTCTGGTCTGGGGTTTATGACAATAGTGCAGGCAGCGGGAAAAGCTGGAACACATTGTAGGCCATGGGGGTTATTTTGGGCTGCAAAAGGGGCACGTCCATAGTGTTTCCTGCAACAGATACTTCATGAACAGTGCAAATATAATAGGCTTAAGGTGCTCCAGCAACAATGTCACTTAGGGTCGCAGTAGACATGGAGCAGCCTCGGTATGATGAACTGAGTGACACCTGGGTATACATGTTAAAGAGGGGCGGTTCTTGGATGACACAGGCAGATTATACGATTAGACACCTCTGTGAATATGGTAAGATTATACGAGGAAATGAATGGGGGAGCCCTTGCCGTCTAACAACGCAGTCTTACATCGTTGGACAGAGGGTATCGGGAATGGGCAGCTCGTGAGACAAAGGCGTCCGTGCAACGGCTGATTAGCGACAACACATGCCCAAGTAATGTGATAACACACACGGATCGATCTGTAGTGTGGCGTTACCAGGAGTGGGTGAGCCTTCATTGCTAAATTTTAGGAACGCTATGTGACAAAGGGGAGTCTGGTGTATGATATCACGGTTTTCTGCAGGAGAATTGAGGTAGAGGCTGTAACAGCGGCGTTCCGGTGACCGGAGAACGACGTGTGGTGTCTGTGACAGACTCGCAATGCACGCTTCCTTATTAAATATAAACTGGTATGTTCTGCGTAGAGTGGCTTGCATCGCTGGAAAAGACGGAATCAAGAGAGTGTCATGGATGTTTCTTTTCTTATTTGGCGCTCGCTTGCTTTGAATTCAAGCGTAGTCCATACACACCACTTCTAGTAGTGCTGGACTGAATTTTGCGTGTGGATTAGCTTTAACTATTAACAGTGTCCCTCGCTATCAGGCTAACCCACTCCGACTTCAGAGGTACTTGTAATTTACGTCCTCAAGTCATTTTAGTCTAACTGTCGGATGTGAGGTTGAACCCCCTTACCTCGGCATCAGCATACGGGATGTTTAAGAACACACGTTCTTATCCATTCGAGCATGCTGACAAATCATGGATTTATTGCCCAGTGCATGCGGGTGTGCTAAGAAATGAATAACTATCCACTGATAGTCATCAAACGCGTTGATTGTTTAAGACGTATTCAGCCCCAATAAGGATACAGATAAGTAACTTGTGTATTTTCATTTAATGTTTTTCGTGTAGTTACGTCTGTTTGTGTTTGTTTGTTCTGTGCCGACGAAGGCCTTAGGAAATGAACAGGCTGATAGACTGGCAGCACTCTGTCTTTTGATTGTTTATTCTGGGAAATGCGTGTTCAGAAAATGGCAGCGGCAGGTTGCTGAACTAGATAGTTTTGTATTATGTGTCTGAAACTGCTGTATTTCTAGTGACTACCGCTTCCATCGACGGTGGACTGTAATTTTCGTGGCGGATTGTTGTTTTGGCATTTTGGCAGCGGCCTTAAGCATGTGCATGCCTGTGCGTGCTGTTGGTTTGTCGGTACTGCTGTCTGTTTTAACTCTTCACATGGGGCAGTAAGGGGCATTTTGTTTGATATTCATTGGCACAGAAATGGAGCATTATGGGGGTAACCATTTGCCGTGAAATTGGAACCGCACTAGCTAACTAGCTCTTTTGGTTGACTAGCTATTTATGACGAGTTGATGTCGTCACGCGGGCGCGTTAGCTTAATCGCTAGGAGGATATGCTGATCTTGTCACGAACTCGGTCAAGTTGACTACGACGTCCTGTAATGGATATGCAACTAACTCTTAGTTGATTTGATTGGTTAATACACATTTCAGAGACGTAACTTCATATAAATATACCTGGCTACGAATTAAGTCCATACCACATTCCATAACTGTCAAGTCAGGTGAATAATAGAAATGTTCTATGTTTGCCCTCTTGACCTTCTGTCAAAGGACACTTGTTAGGCAGTCGTCATTGAAAAGCGGCAGGTTGGAATCCCCGTATACCTACAGCTTTCAATGTTTCAATGTCTTGTATCGTGTCATCTATATTCTACTCATTTCGTTCTATGCGTGCGGTCAATATCTCTTAATGTATGTCCTTTATTAGTTTCCTAAAGATAATGCACACCGAACAGAATTAAATATATTTGATATTATTTGCGATTCTGCGATTGGATGGAATTAATCACATGACGTCGTATTGGGAATATAGGAAGAAATCTAATTTATTTCTAATTCATGCCCAGCTCAAGATGGCATTATTCCTTATTCCAGTGTCTGAGCCTCTGTAATGTCGGAAGCTATACAGATACTCATCTGTAAAGTCGAAATGTTCTCATCATCATCATCCAGAGGCTTATCCTGTGCGTAATGTTGCCCCAATAACCAACCGTCTTTCGAAATTCCACTTTATCATAAGCCAAACGTATTGCCTATGCTGCTGACATGAGGGAATTATCTATCACATCTTCTATCCATCTGCGTTGTGGTCTTACTCCCCCCCCCCAACTTCTCTGGTACAACTCCCGCCAGAGTAATATTTTTCGAACTTCCATGTCCTTTCACAAGTCCAAAATATTTCATTTTCCTCAATTATATTTGTCCTCACAGACTCTGTGCCTAACAAAAAAGAGGTTTGGCGCCAAACCAAGATAGACGGCGGAAAATAGGAAGTAAAAGTGTGACACAGTTATGATATAAACTTTGTTAATATGGTAGCAGACATGATGTATTATAACTGACGATTAAGACTATTAATAATCCCTTGGCGCTTAATCAGTTAATAGCCAAGTCAGCGACTTACTTGCGACAGGTATTTCAGGACTCCCCTACTTTTGCACCACACGAAATAATAACTCGTGTCATTTGCAAAAGGGTACAATTTATTTAGAGCTGATTACAAACAAGCTCCGCGAGCGGAATACTTCATTGACAATAAACATCATGGTACGTTACACAGATGCAATGAAGAGGTGATAATGATACTATTAATCACTGAATGGAATCTAAAGCCTAACAATCACTATTGTCTATAAACTTATAGTATTCATAAGGAACACGTCTACTCTCCAGTCGTCTCAGTCGCAGTCTGAGCCACGCTTCTAGTTGCGTGTTCGAACACGGACGTTGGATCCTCCGTGCGCTGACGAGTCTTGCGTGCGTGGTGTCCCAGCGCGCTGGTCAGTTAACTCGAGTAACCTTTACTCCATGGTTACTCGTTGAGGCTAGTTTCCTAGTGTCTTGGGAAACCCTCGCTCACTTACACTCAATGCCCTCTTGGTTGACACAAGTGTGTCCCGTTGTGAAGCTATTTATAGCGCTTGTGTCTCTCCTGTCTGGTGTCCTTTAATAGTCTCTGTCTTAGCTCTATTACTTATATTCTTAACTCTGTAAACTCTTATTTAGATCTTTGACACCAATCATTATTAATGGGGAGGCCTTGTTGAATAGATCTATTGTCTTTTTGGTCCTTTCTAATACAAGCATTTATCATCGTCATCATCATCATCATCATCATTATCATCATCATCATCATCATCATCATCATCATCATCATCATCATCATCATCATCATCTCATTATCATCATTATCATCATCATTATCATCATCATCATCATTATAATCATCATCATCATCATAATCATAATCACCACCATCTTCCACATGTTCCGTCAAGCGTCGTGGGAAGGAACAATTTTCTTTGCAGCGCCCAATTGGTGGCACTGGATAGTGTCATTCCGTGTAATAGTAGAATGTCTTTGATGTCGTCAATCCATTTTCTTTTCGGGCGTCCTCTTGCTCTTGTTGCAGACGATCTTTGGTGTAGGACCAGTGCTGGTAGTTGATGACGTTGATTTCTAACGAGATGACAAACTATTTGATCTTCTGTCTTTCAATGAATGTGGTACAATGTCTGTCTGATAATACCATTTCTTACTCGGTCTCGGATAGTTAACTTGACTGCTCTCCTCAAGCATCTCATCTCACAGGTGTTAATTTTGCGTAAGTTTGATTTGTGTAATGCGCAAATTTGAGACTGGTAGCATAGAGTTGGTTTGAATATGTTATTTATTATATGACTGTTTACTGGCATAAGTATATTTGGATGTTTCAGTGTGGGTGATAGTTAAAATGTCAGCGTACTTGCATTCTGACATCTGATTTCGATTTCTATGTGCAATCTGTCATCATCTGTGATCATACTTCCAAGATATTTGAATTTGTCAACAACTCATGTTTCAGGCATCAGCGGATTACTTCTCCCACACCATACAAGAAACTTGCAAGTCGTGTGCGAGGAATGAAATGGTACATTTTATTGCCGTTGGCTCTTTACAATTGCAAAACAGTCGCTATTCTAATCACACATAAAGTCACAATATTCTCTATCACTAGTTTTCCTAAACCCTATGGCTAATCTCTATCTACTAGGCTATACGAAAACTATCTCTATTCTACACGATGTGAACACTACAGAGTCAGTCCCCAGTCTGACTTCCTTCACTCGCGTCGCTACACGCCACGCGGAAGGACCTTCATGCGTCCTTCGGCTCTTTGCGTGCTAGGTCAGTTAGCACGCTTCTATTAGCTGTCGTTAGTTTGAGTGGCAATCGTAGCGATCACGCAGGCGTGATTCTGTCGTGACCAGTAGTGCTAACTATCTGGTCAACGCCTCCGTGTGAGGACTAGTTAATAGTCCCCCTTTTCTATCATCTATCCTGCCCTGATCCCGGGCAATGTGTTCCCTCTAATCTCTCGGAGGTTGACGCCACGTCCCGGTGGTGTTCTATCATGAGGCAGGCTTCCTGCCTCCTGCTTCAGTCTTTGACACACACCCTCCCCTCCTGTGTTGCGTCATCAACTTTGACTCATTGGTTGTGACGCAAGAGGTTTCTAAAAAAATTAGTGTGTCTAATTTTTGTCAAAGACTGTAGATAACCTGGCTTTGTGCTACTCAATAGACCTACTGACTAATGTCACAATGTAGCATCACTTTACTTGGCTACTGGCAATCGCCACAAACTTGTCTGGTTGGCGTGAGCCCTCTTCTCAATCGCAATATTATATTAATTAGAGGTATGTCTGAACCGGACCGTTGTCTTATAAGACCTGCCCTCAAATAGTAAATTAACTCACTACCCATACAAAGTTGACTTTCTTAAGGTCAACACATGAATTGCTTCATGTCCCCCATATAATATTAAACAACCATTACACAAGCTGTGAGCGACAGGCTTTACCTATCTCGCTTCCGCGTGTAAAGTCATATTTCACTGTTAAGTTAGTGTTTCGTTGTCTATTATGTCCCCTGACCCGGAGTTATCTCCCTTTGATCTAATAAAAGTGTATGCAATTTACATGTTTGTTTTTCTGGTTGTTTGTGTGTTTGGATGTAATTAAACGTATAATCTACCCTCTAACATGTGTATCTAACTATCATGTGTATGTAAGTTAGTTTTTCAAGTGCCATAATTCATTTAACTGTGGTCATAAACATGTGTATAATACAAATCTGTGACTACGTTTTTGTCTTATGAGACTCAAAATACTTTCACTAAGATCCTAAACTAAACTACACAAAATACATTCATTACAACACATTTTCAACATTGAAACCAACATTTGACGGCAACAAAAATAAAAAGTCTTGTTGAGCGGCAAAAACAATCCGCTGACTGTTCTCACTCTCTCTTGTACATTTTACATTTGTTCTCACCCTCACACCTCTGTCACACATCTTTCACCTTCCCTTATGTCACACTTCTTTTACCCTCACTATTGGCACACATCTTTTACCCTCATTTCTGTCACACATCTTTCATCCTCATTTCTGTCACACTTCTTTTATCCTCACTATTGGCACACATCTGTTACTCTCATTTCTGTCACACCTCTTTTACCCTCACTTTTGTCAAACATCTTTCACACTCACCTTTGTCACACATCTTTTACCTTCATTTCTGTCACATAACTTTCATCCTCATTTTTGTCACACTTCTTTCATCCTCATTTCTGTCACACATCTTTCACCCTCACCTTTGTCACACATCTTTTACATTCATTTCTGTCACATAACTTTCACTCTCATAGTTATTTAAAAACCCCGGAGTGACACTGTACAAGCCCGGCTCAGTTTGACAGAGTCGAGCCCAATGACTGTGCAATAACTGTTGCACATGTCAAGTATTTACAACATATTTACATGTAAGAAAAAAAAAAGGTTAATGGTTTGTACCCTGGTATTCTTAACCACTGTATTCTACAGAAATATTACTCTAAATACTGACATACTAATACTAGTTCTATAAATATACATTTAATGTGTTGCCTATTTTAATCTATCTGTCACATTAATCCTAAAATAAGCTTACATTACTCCTAATATTTATCTAATTTAAGGGATATAATTTACCTATGTGAAATGACATTGATGTGAGATGAGTTATGTCCCTTTGTGAAATGGGTGATGTGAAATGTAATAAGTTACGTACCTTTCTAAAATGGGTGATGTGAAATATAACATATTTTATCTAATGTATTTAAATAAAACAAACTATATGATTGATATTCTTATTCTATATGGTGTAAATGATGTATCTTTAAGTGTATAATATTTCTATTCTATTATGGTGTAACCTAATCATACTACTAAATGATAACGTTTGTTAAATGGATTGGTTAAGATGGAATGAAATCAAATGAAATGAAACAAAGTGAAATATAATAAACTGAATGATACTATTCATATCTAAACTTCTTATAATTAGTTGTATCTTTAAATTACTATCCTAATCTAATTTTAAAGCTAAATAAATGGGCAAATTAATAATCTATCTAAACTAAAATGAAAAAGTATTATATTATCTAAATCTAACTGTAAATTAAAATGACATAATCTATCTATATTTTATCACTATATTAAAACATTATGATACATATCACATTAAGTTTATATATACATGGTCTTTAAATACCTCAGGTTAGTCGTTGCCATTAATGTTCAGAAACATGCTTTCATTGGCATAATATCTATACAATTGTTCTGGGTATTTGAAATCCATTACACAGTCATATTTGTTCTATGGGTATTGCACCTGTAGAGTTCGTTTGTAAAGTAGACCACTGGTTTCGTGTCTGTATGTATATAATCATCTGACACTGTTTTTCTCTGTTTGACACAACTAATTCACAGGAACATATATGGAGCTTAGCAAGTAATAAGCTGTCCTAGTTCACAAGGTGATATATTTGTTCCCAGAGTAAAGTTCTTACTTTTGATGTCTACGGACACATAGCAGGTCAATGTTTTTGGTACTTAGTTCAGCACATAATATTCATGTATTTCTAACATATTTCACATAGAATATTTGACTGCACTAAATTAACATCTATTACTCTACACTCTTATGTGGAAATTTCTGGTATTGCTACATCAGATGGTCGACTAAGGGTATCAGCCAAGATGTTATCTTTCCCCTTAATATGCTCTATACTAAAGGTGTAATTTTGTAGTATTAGCGACCACCTGTATATTCGGTCATTTCGATGTACACCACTCTGTATGACCGTTATTGGGAGTTGTCAGTCTGGACAATAAAGTGCACACCCGACAGAAATCGATGCAGCTTTCTCACCGCATAGATGACGCTTAAGGCTTCCAACTCGGATATGGAATATCTGGACTCGGTGGGTGTGATCTTACGGCTCACGTAGCAAATCGGATGGAAGATGCCCTCATAAAAGTGGCCTAGTATTGCAGCGATGGAGATCCTGCTGGCATCTGTCCTAAGATAATAAACGAGCCTCGGATTAGGCAAGCGGAGGATTGGAACATTACTAAACAAGATTTTCAATTTTGACAATGCAGAAATTAATAATGCATCTTTGACATCCAATTTTACAGAAGCTTTTAAAACATTGGAAAATACACTTGTAATCTCCGCTAAATTTGGAATAAATTTACTATAGTAATTCACTAACCACAAAAGGCTTCTGACCTGTTTCTTGGTGGTAGGCATGGTCAGATTCATAATTTTGGTAATAATTTTCTGGTCAGTCTTTAGTTGACCTTGAGAAATGACATGACCCAAAAAATCAATTTCTTTTAGGCCCAATTCGACTTTGCTCGGTTTGACAGTGAGCCCGAAGAGTCGCAACCTATTAAAGACATGTCTCAGTTTCAGTAGGTGTGTTGTCCAGTCATCAGTATGGACACATATATCATCTATATAGGTCACTGTATTCGTCACTCCATGAAGTAGATCTCTAGTTAAGCGTACGAAAGTGGCAGGAGCGTTTCGAAGTCCGAAAGGAAGAAAACGCCACTCGTAAAGTCCTAAAGGTGTTGAAAAAACAGTAAGATGGATGGATTGAGACTGCATAGGGACTTGCCAATATCCCTTAGTGAGATCTAATTTAGAAAAGATTTTGGAGGTGGACATGTCAAGAATAAGATCTTCGCAGGAAGGAATTGGCTCTGCGTCGATCTTGGTGACGTTGTTGAGCTTTCGATAGTCCACGCACAGACGAATTGTAGAATCTTTCTTCTTAACTAGAACAATTGGAAAAGAGTACTCAGAGGTGGATTTCTGGATGATCCCACTAGCCTCTAAATTCAGAATTTCCTTATTTAGATTTTCCCTATAGCTTAGTGGGATTGAGTACGGCCTGCATTTAATAGGCTTAGAGTCCGAAAGAAGAATGGAGTGTTCGATTCTGTCCGTCCTACCTGGAATGTCAGAGAATATGTCTTTGTATTCCGTCACTAATTCTACTAATTGTCGTCGTTGACTGTCTGTTAGTCCCTGTTCTATATGTATGCTATCTAATGTAGCAGTCTTGTCTACAATAGGAACTGGTAGTTCCATTCCGTCGTCGTCTACCTGATTCAGTACGGTGGTGGTGCTAAGAGTGTATTCTGTATTCTCGCTAAGTGTATGCTCGTCGGATATGCCAGTCTCGCTAACTAGTGTAGTTGCGTTGTGTATGTCTGTCGTCTGATCACTAGGTGTGGGTGCACTGTGTTCGTCTGTCTCTACTTCTGTCTCTTGTCGTGAATAGTAAGGTTTCAACATTTTGACATGGAATATCTTTAAGTTTCCGTTTATTGATATTTCATAGTCAACATCTGAAATTTTACGTACCACCTTGAATGGCCCTTGCCATGAAGTCAATAATAAATTTCGTTTGTCAGGAAGCAAGAGAAGTATGTCTTGATCTGGTTCAAGTTCAATTGTTCTCGCTGAAGGTTGTACTTCAGCTGTAGCCTGTTTACCCTTTCGTACTAACTGTTGACAGACATTACACGAACGACAAAATAATTTAATATCATTGCAAAAACCTGGCCAATAAAAATGAGCCTGAATTCTGGCCCTGGTTTTGTCATATGCAAGATGGCCAGCAAACGGTGACTCATGTGCAATCTTTAGCACAGTTATGCGATGTTGTACATGTAACACCGTTTGCTGAATCTCATGGTTACCAGTAGTATAATATCTAGTAAGAATGCCATTATTTAATCTGAAGAACCATGATGCGTTCTTTGTCACTTTTGCTCGTTCTTTCAGTACTTTTAAATAAGGAGACAAACTAGGATCAGCTTTCTGCTGTTCTATGAATTTTTGTCTGTTGGTATCATCAGTGCTAGATGGAGAAAGCACCAGTAGTCTCTCATCTTGTAGCGTGTCTTGATGTTTTATAGTGTCTGCTCTGGTTGTTGCATTAACTGCATTCAGTTGGTTCCATGCAGTTATTTCATCGCTAGTACATTGTTTTAGTTGGGGTAAGCAACCCAGAATTAAATCAGTACAAGGGTTGTCAAGTACAGCACAAGTAAATGTACCCGAAAGGAAAGGAGTGTTAATACGGGCTTTGGCCAAAGGGTAAATTTCAATGTTACCCGAAAAGGTTCGGCATTTGACAGAGTCACCTGTATAATCCTCTTGACTCACCAGTTCCTTTCTGAGACCAATAAGGGTACTACCGCTGTCAAGCAAACATTGGCATGGTCTATCATTGACCATTGCATTGTGGAACTCTAAATTGCCCCTGGAGGCTAAGGCTGCATTCACACTCTCGGATGAGAATGGAACTGTATGTCCACATTCTAATTTTCCGTCAGCATGAAATTGGTGACATCGCTCACAACAGTCAAAACTCAACATATCGTTTACACAACACACCTCTTCTGTTTGGTTAACAGGTAATTCATTTTCAACATCACACTCAGTCTCACTAACACTATCAGAAGATGTATCAAGTAAAATAGCATTGTTGGCTTTCATACGTTGGCGGCCTAGGCACTTATTTGAATAATGGCCGTAGCTGGAACAAAAAAAACATTTGATGGCACGCCGGTATGCAGATCTTTTGTTCTGTTGCTTCTTAATAACATTTTCAAGATGTGCCGGATAACTCGGCGATTTGTCACACATTGAATAAGTGTCATGTAAAAGTTGACAGTGGATACATTTTGAAATTTTTCTATCTTTCTTGTCAAATTTATTAAATGGTTTTCTATTGCTCTGATAGTTTTTAGATTGATCTTTTACAAAGGAAACTATTTCAGAGTCATTTGAAGTCTTAAAAATATTTCTGTTTGAAGAAAAATATGCCGACCCTTTCTTTTCAAACTGTTCTATGGTTTCAATGTCTGACTGCTGCAAAAATTTAGCAAAAGAGGATGGTATCGTGGATATTACTTTATCCATAGTTATTAAGTTTTTCAATCTATCAAAGTCTTTTCCTATGTTAGCTGCTTTAAGCCACCTATTTAGTACACTTTGAACATTTGAGACGTAGTCAATGAAAGTCTCAGTAGGTTTAGGTTTTACATTTGAGAACTGAACCTGATACCCAGGGGCATCAAGTAAAAAGTGTTGCATAATCCTATCACGGATGTATTGGTAGTCAGATCTAAGATCGGTTGGTATAGATTCTATCACTTTAAGGGGCTCACCACTCAGGTTCTTCATATAAATCATAGCCCACATCTCTAAAGGAACTTGGTGATATTTAAACTGATACTCGACATTTTCTGTCCACGCAGATATTGAATCGTCTTTACAATATGGTTTGATAATATTTTTGTATTTGTTGAACTTATTTTCTTCTTGTTGACTTTTAAGTTTAGTGGCAGAGATCTCTGCGTGTGAGTCTACATCCATCTCTTTCATCTTTAACTGTGTCTCTGATTCTACTTGTATTTGTTTTTCCTTAACTCTTGCCATTTCATCTATCTCTTTTTGCTTTAGTTCTCTTTCTTGATCTAATTGCTTTTGCTTTAATTCTTTATCTTGTTCTAATTGTTGTTGCTTAACATTCTTATCATGTTCTAATTGTTGTTGCTTAATTAGCACTTCTTTTTGTTTTGTTATCTCAGCTAGTTGTATCTGGTGTTGTCTTTCCTGTGCGCGTTCATCTCTCTCTGCATCCTTTGCTTCTTTAAATTTTTGATCTGCATATTGTTCTAGCTCTTTACCTGTGTATTGCAATTCTTTACCTGCTTTAATGAAGTCAGCTAGAGTAGCCATGTTGCTGGGTAATTGGCTCGCGTTGACCTGAACTGACTGCTTCACTCAGTTATTTTTCTTTAATATGCTATGTTATTTAATATCTGAGCACTACAAATTGTACTATTTGTTTACAATCTGGAAAATTGTATTCTCCACAAAATTAGAGCACAAAGTCTGTTCATACAATACACGCTGAAAAAGAGATGCACTATTAATCACAATGCATGCCAAAAACGTAGGTTTTACTCATCTTAATGTTCCCGAGAACAAGGAACAACACGTCAGCAACACCGTTCCCGTTGTTTGGCACCCCGGAATACACACGAGTTTTCTACTCAGGTCACCTTGTTTGGCACATCGGCACACACTCACGTTATTTATCAGCTGTAGTGCACCCTGGTTACAGAGCAGCAACAATTAACAACTCGTAAACGAAAAATAGATTTTTGACAAATTGGTACAATGACCCTGACATGCCCACGAACAAACAGAACATCGATTAATTACTATTTAATGTCAATGTCCTGTCTTCGTTCTACAGTAATATGTCTTTCGTTACTAACCTAGTTTAATCTATGGAAGTATGGTGCAGACAAAATCTAATTTGCATAGCCGAAAGTAGTGCCCTCGTGACGGTAAACAAATAGAGAAGTACGAAAAAAAATCAATAACTGCTTTTAAATACATATAAATATAATAATAATGTGTAAATAAATAAATATATTCATTCTCTAACTTAAATAAACAAATAATAGTTAATATATCGTAAAGATTCAGGCAGGTAGTAGCTTGGCAGTTTGTCAACACTGAATTGCCAATTCCAAATGGCGAGGCCCAACTGTTTGTCAATCGTGCCACGTCACAGGCGCAGCGCTATTTTTAGCTTGCAAAAATCAATACTGTCGCTGACCTCTGTATTGCTCCGCCATGAATCATTTTTGACAATTATTCAAAAACAAATAAATAATTACATAAATAAATGAAAGAAGAACATAATATGAATACTTACAACTTTGAAAAACACATTATTTAAATATATAACATTCTAATAAGCACAAATAAACATTATTTCATCACGATAGGCACAATTCTGCTGGCAACTCGATCTAGTCTGCATACGTCATCGTCACTGACACAAATTAAACATTTAATCTTTGTAATATCCTATCTGTAACCCTAGTCTAGAGCCGTGGGTAAGTGTTATAGCTTGAACTCAGGTTCAAGCCGCACTTCTGACACCACATTTAATCCTATTGCCTGTCAATAACTCATGTTTCAGGCATCAGCGGATTACTTCTCCCACACCATACAAGAAACTTGCAAGTCGTGTGCGAGGAATGAAATGGTACATTTTATTGCCGTTGGCTCTTTACAATTGCAAAACAGTCGCTATTCTAATCACACATAAAGTCACAATATTCTCTATCACTAGTTTTCCTAAACCCTATGGCTAATCTCTATCTACTAGGCTATACGAAAACTATCTCTATTCTACACGATGTGAACACTATAGAGTCAGTCCCCAGTCTGACTTCCTTCACTCGCGTCGCTACACGCCACGCGGAAGGACCTTCATGCGTCCTTCGGCTCTTTGCGTGCTAGGTCAGTTAGCACGCTTCTATTAGCTGTCGTTAGTTTGAGTGGCAATCGTAGCGATCACGCAGGCGTGATTCTGTCGTGACCAGTAGTGCTAACTATCTGGTCAACGCCTCCGTGTGAGGACTAGTTAATAGTCCCCCTTTTCTATCATCTATCCTGCCCTGATCCCGGGCAATGTGTTCCCTCTAATCTCTCGGAGGTTGACGCCACGTCCCGGTGGTGTTCTATCATGAGGCAGGCTTCCTGCCTCCTGCTTCAGTCTTTGGCAGAATTCTTTAACTTGTTTCAGAGATGTGCTATTTATCAGTATACTTAGTGGACCAGGAGATCTGCTACCTTTCATAACTTCAGTTCTGGCTGTATTTGTAGTCATATTGTATCTGCTGCATAAGCATTTATCAATGGTCGCACATCTTGGATGTCTCTCACAGTCGGAGTCAGCCTAGAGAGGGAAGGGGGTGTCAAGGCAAGAAGATTGACAACAATGCATCGGGTTTACCCCATAAGGCTCGGTCTCTTTTCACAGAGCTATCTACCGAGATCCTCTCGCACAGTGCACGAATCCCACAGCCACCGTGACGACACCCAGGAGTTTCTGGAAAAATTGCCCTGTGAACAGAATGACGGAGTCCGGAACATTGAGACAGATACAAAAGGACGTTGCGGCGACTATCCTTCATCAGGAAGCAAATACAAGAACACACAACATATAAATACAGGAAAGCCATTAAAAATATTACATTCAAGCATAATAACATATAAATATAGGGAAGCCATTACAATTTTTACATTCAAGCACTACAACACCTGCTAAAATCAAATGTGCTATCTCGTAACACCAAGATCACAATTTACAAAACACTGATCAGACCAGTTGTGCTGTATGGCTCTGAAACCTGAAGTACAACTAAAGGAGACGAATAGTTGTTACAAACCTTTGAGAACAAAGTTTTAAGACACATCTTTGGGCCCATTAGGGATATACAAAGTGGAGAGTGGAAAAGAAGAAGTAACAAAGATATTTATGATCTGTTTAAGTCCCCGCTAATCGCTGGTATCATGAAGGCTAATAGACTGCAATGGCTGGGGCATATAGAAAGAATGGAAGATAATAGGGAAACAAAACTCGCTTACACTCAGGAAATAAATGACCGTAGACCCCGAGGTAGACCAAGAAGACGGTGGAGAGATAATATATATACAGACCTACAAGCACTTGGAATCAGCGACTGGCAAGAGAAGGTCCACCAGAGAGACGAATGGAGACGGATTGTATCTGCAGCAAAGAACCTCAATGGCTCGAAATGCTGAAGAAGAAGAAGAAGAAGAAGAAGAAGAAGAAGAAGAAGAAGAAGAAGAAGAAGAAGAAGAAGAAGAAGAAGAAGAAGAAGAAGCAGAAGCAGCCAAGCAGCAGCAGCATGATAACTGAATGAGAAGAATGGAAAGATGAAACAAATTAGAAAGAAAATAAATAAACTGAGAGAAAATGTGCTACTTAGCTCAGAATTTCAGACTGCGAATCTCTAAACTCAATTTATTTATTTTTCCCCCATTTTGTTTTTAATTTTCTAATGTTTTTCATCTTTCCATTCTTCTTTTTGTCTGTCATAATGCCTTTATGTAGACGATGTAGTGTCTTCCTCGTGTTTATTTGCTGTATTTTCTTGTATCTATTTGCTGTTGAAAGTTGGTCGACGTATTTTTCTGTGACTGCGTTCTGTAAAGCTGCATTGCTCCGTGTTTATATATATATATAAACGACGCTTGACGGCAGAAGTGGAAGATGATGATGATGATGATGATGATGATATATATATATATATATATATATATATATATATATATATATATATATATATATATATATATATATATATATATATATATATATATATATAGTATTCGTTGCTCCATCATCAGCTATTCTTTTATATATTCATCGGAAAATTGTTGGCCAATCATTGAGATGATCTCATTGTGTCACGGCACGCCAAGATTTGCTCTATAAATACAGTATCTGGTTTTGATGATGATAGCTTAACTTACAGACTGAAGACAGCACGGGTAATGTTAGAGACAAAATGGGCATGAAACAAAATGGCTTCTTTGTTGTTGGAGAAATAGAAAGAAACACCTCAACTTCGACACACTGACGATAGAAATTACAATAACCACGCCATTGTCTTGTAACTGGTCAATATTGTTGTTAGGATGTCAAGCGTGTTAAGCACGTGACAATATGGTGCAGACGAACACGGTGAATCATAAAGACAGTTTAAAGATGGCCGCCTCACTTTTGACATGCACCAAAGGGGAGCAACGTTCTGTTATCCGTTTTTTGATCAGTGAAGCGGTCAAACCTATAGAAGTTCATCGGCGAATAAAGGTCTAGTATGGCGATGCATGTATGTCAGTCCAGCAAGTGTATGAGTGGTGTAAGAAGTGTCAAAACGGCGTAACTTCTGTGACTGATTGTTCACGACCCTGCCCGGCACATCGAGTAGTGACCCCAGAGTGGTTACTCACGCGACTAAGAGAATTCTTTTCTTCGGGAATTCAAGCACTGTATCGGCGCTGGAGGACTTGCATTGAACACAGTTGTGACTACATCGAAACATTATCCATTGTTCTTTACTTTTTCAGAATATATTCACACACCAAAAAAAAAAAAAAAAAAGCATTTAAGGTTTTAATTTGAAGCCCTCTCGTAAATTTGTGGTGAAATTAGATGTCATTTGACTCTTTTCAGTGAATAATCTGAAAGACAACAAGACAAGCAGACAGACATACAGACGGACAGACAGACAAAAAGGCAACACGATATTTATCCGTGTTAAAAAGGGACAAATGCTATGAAGGCAGAAGCGATATAAAGAAGGATAAAAACGGATTAAAAGAAAGAACGACACATTGAAATCGAACATTGTGAAAATATCTCCAAACTCTTCTACATAATCATGCGTCCACTTTGTCAGTTTAAGACAACTTGAATTATATGTTAGATGACATTTGTGTTTCTGGCCTCCCATAGAAACGAGACCCTTCCCCGCCCTCCTATCCACGTTATATGATTACTCTCTTGGGTGTCATGTTATGGAAAAGAACATAACAGTGGCACACGAGGACAAAACTCACCCAAGGAGAAAATGGAAGAGACGAAATAACTATTCTCCTGTTGCGGCAAGGGATGCAGTGCCGAGTCTGGTTTGTCATTGCTATAATCATCATCCGATCACAGTTATTATGTCTTGCGGAGAGATTTATTACATCTGCCCTGATCAGTTACCGAAGATGTCTATTCATGAAGCTCTTGACTTGGACAAGGTCTACTGAAATAATACAAAGGTTCGACGCTTCCCAAGCACGGTGGATGGAACGGAGGTGCTGCGTGATGACCGGTGTGAGGGGAGGGAGGGGAGGGAGGGGAATGACACGATTTGTGTTGTATAGAAGGTATATTATACCCGTGCTCTTATCTTGGTCTTGTTTTGTCTTACTGTGTCTCGTCGTATGTAGCCTAGTCGTCTATTCTAGTCCAGACATCGCTTGTCTTGTTTTGTTTTGTTTTGTTTTGTTTTATTTTGTCTTGTCTACTCTTAAATTTATTTTAAATGTTGCGTATCCCTTACATGACGTTGCAGTCAACGCCAGCATTTTTCAGCTACCGTTGATGTGCTAGGCAAGATTACGCACAGTAGTCTAGTCTTATCATGTCTTGTCTTATGTGGTATTGCCTTGTCTTGTGTAGTATTGTCTTGACTTGTCTTGTGTTATCCAATCATGTTGTTTCTTGTCTTGTCTTGTCTTATCGTGTCTTTTCGTATCTAGTATTGTCTTCTCTTGATTTGTCTAGTCTTATCCTGTCATGATAGGTCTGGCCTTGTCTGATCATGTCATATCGTGCTTTGTCTTGTTATTTCTTGTCTTATCATGTCATTTCTTCTATTGTCTCTAATCATGTCATATCTTGCATTGCCTTGTCATGTCTTATCTTATCTTGTCATATCTTGCCTTGCCTTGTCATGTCTTATCATGTCATATCTTGCCTTGCTTTGTCATATCTTATCTTATCATCTAATATCTTGCCTTGTCTTGTCATATCTGATCTTATCCTGTCATATCTTATACTGTCTTGTCTAATCATGTCATATGTTGCCTTGTCTCATTTTATCGTGTTTTGTCTAGACTTGTCTTGGTTGTCATGGCTTGTCTTGCTTTGCCTTGTATTGTCTTGTCTACGTCTTAGCACACCTAAGACAACTGTGAATTTTACCTTCTATTATTTTTCTACCCGCCGATAAGGGTTGGTATGAACAGCTTGCCATCTGGGTTGTTCACTACTAAAAGTACAGCCCCCTTCAATAAATATTTTAAGAATCACCGTAACAACGCCAAAAGACCATTTTAGAAAAGTAAAACTACATTTGATTGTATTTATGTCAAAAAATCACAGCTTATACATAAAAACAATGGGCTTAATTCTACCTACTGCTTTCTGTTCTTGGCGAATAACGACTGGTTAGATTCTGAGTTGTCTTGTTCTCTGACAGATGACTCCTGCGTGGCGTTGCCTGCTTTAGGTTTAGATTTATCATACAATTAGATGTTGACTAGTAGGCTATCGGAGGGGCTTGGAAACTTGGTCTCCGTCTCTGCATGGAAAAGTCATGGGTTACAATTGATATGAGATTAGTTTCTATACTTCGAGGATGCCGATGATGTCATACCGGCCTCTTTTCTCCGGCAATCATTGGACAGCGGTTTCAGCGCTGTAGTCATGGCAAGGCGTTCCAGGACGCCACCAGTTATTTTTTTCTCTTCAGTGTAACCAGACTGCACCCTGCCTCATAAAATGGCAGTCAATTTTTAGTCTTAAAATGTGTCGTGTTTGACATTAATTGGTTATATGTGTTTGACATTAATTTGTTATGTGTGACTGACATTAATTTATTAAGTGTGTGTTTGACATTAATTTATTAAGTGTGTGTTTGACATTAATTTATTAAGTGTGTGTTTGACATTAATTTATTAAGTGTGTGTTTGACATTAATTTATTAAGTGTGTGTTTGACATTAATTTATTAAGTGTGTGTTTAACATTATTTTATTAAGTGTGTGTTTAACATTAATTTATTAAGTGTGTGTTTAACATTAATTTATTAAGTGTGTGTTTAACATTATTTTATTAAGTGTGTGTTTAACATTAATTTATTAAGTGTGTGTTTAACATTAATTTATTAAGTGTGTGTTTAACATTAATTTATTAAGTGTGTGTTTGACATTAATTTGTTGTGTGTGTGTTTGACATTAATTTGTTATGGATGTCTTGGCGTCTGCAACTTAGAGGTTCATGAACCGCAGGTTAGCAACTCTCTGACCTACCGAGTCGAGGGTGTGAAATCAGCCACAGGGGAATTGAAATCAGACCGCTTAGTCAACCAGTGCTTGTCGGTGTCTCCATAGAGTATGTCCTCAAACTGAGCGGGTGTTGGCCACAATCGTTTTCTCTGTTTTGCATGTTTTAAACTCCTGCAACAAATTTTTAGCTGTATTATCTGTCAGCTCTACCGTTCTGTATTTTCTTCTCTATCCACGATATTCTCAACATTCTTCTCAATGTACCAATAATATAGTTATACATTTGAATCAATAAATCAATAAATTAGGTGCCATCCCCGTAATGAAGGTTTGCTGCAATGAATGTCTATCTCTTGCTCGCTTGTCTTTAACCCTACTCTCCAGTATGGATTTTATAAGAGTGGTAAGTCTTTTAATTTGGCTGAAATATTTATCTTACGTCATTTTTATTTATTGCATCAGCTCTCTTCTCATTCATAGTTTTTCTAGAACCTCTGTATTTGATTGGTTTTGTTTCTATGAAATACGACATATTCTTTTGTATGTCCACATCTCCAGGAAATTATACGTTTATTTCATCGTATTTTCTGTTATGAATTACAACCATTTTGCCCATTGTTCTCCATTTCCTTGCTTTACTGTGCCTTGCTTAAGCCAAGGCTATTTCACATAATGATTATTCCACATAATCATGTCCCTTCTAATTCCCACAAATACTCACTTATCTAAATACAGACACAGCAATACCAACAAAAATACAGATACTCTGGGGGGCTAAAGATTGACGTCTAGGCCACACGTTCTTAAAGAACGCCAAGATCCACAGCTCAAGTGTTTGGCCAAGTCTACACAACTCGCGGAAGAGATGAAACAGAAATCGTTGCTGCTTGAATCCGTCATCTTCACACAGTGACTTGTCCAAACACATTACTAGCTTACAGAATTGGCGATGCCGTTAGCGTAACAGATGGGAATATAAGGATCGGTGTAAACTGCAGCAGAACTGTTCTCTCCTCCTTTACAAAATACACGTCCCAAAAGCAGGGAAATGCAGCTATCTGTGATGTGATAGGGCCTTAACATTTTGTAGGAGACCTCTTTTCCTATAATAGTGAACAACGAGGGTGGCGTTGAGAACTCGCCGACCGCATTCATGATATTATCAGCAAATGGGTGAATTATTGCTAGACAAATGCATTGGTTCGAAAATAGGTCGCGGTATTACTTTAGTGCACTGAGATGCTAGCATACGGTATGTGAGAGTTCTGCGACTTGCTAAACACGGTACGTGGGAATTATGTTACTTATTAACACACTGTGTGTGAGACGTCTGGGACTTGTTAACACACTGTATGTGGGATTTCTGTGAATGTGTGAATTTTGTGACTTGTTAAAAAGAAAGCTGTGTGTAAGAATTATGACACTTACACTTATTTTAAAATGGCATATGAGAATTATGTGACATATTTCAAAACGATGTATGAGAATTCTGTGACTTGCTAACCACGGCAATGTGAGATTTCTGTGGCTTGTTCAAAAAGACAGCATTTCATAAGATGAAGAATATTCTATGCAATTCTTGTCAACTGAAGTATACAACAAACCGTTCTTAAGCTCTTAAGTTCATAATAAACAGTTCTATATCGTACCGATCCTGATGTACAAGGGCAAAACATGGACAATGATCAGACTAGTAAGGAATTATGTGAAAGCTGCGGAGATGTTTGTTTTGCAATAGGGAACCGTCCTGTCCGTGATCCATTTCGAAATAAACGCATAGCAGCCGTTGGTCGCTAACAAAGAAGAATGAAGAACGGTGATCTCGCCGTGGGAGGATGAATAGAGTAATGAAGACATCTCAAAAGAAGTTAACTTACGCGGAGAACTGGTCACTCGGACCAGAAGAAGACAGATTAAATTCTCTGAGCACATCAAGAGAAGGGAAGGTTGGAGTACGTCGCGACAGAAGGAATGTCTGATGGGAGAAGAGTCAAGGTAAGACCGAGAGAGAAGAGGCTGGACAGTTGGACATTATAGCATGGAGAAACATCGATATCAGACATGATTGGCAGTGCACACAACGGAGAGCTGTATTTTGGGGTGTGTAGTTGGCCGGACGTCAAAGTACATTTGTTTCTACAGTGAATCGCCGCTGTCGTCATATATAGGCGGCATGTTCGAATCCCTGTGTGCGTATAGCTTAATATTGTTATATTGTCTGTTGTGTCCGTCGGTGAATGTGACCCAGGGGTGGTGAGCACAGTTTCGTTATTCCGACATACTGGATTCGAAGCCAGCATCATGCGGTCTGGAAGTAGGCCGCTTTGTGTTGATTTTCACAATGGTATGAGTTTTGACCGTTAAGAGTTGAGTTGAGTTGAATCGAACTGAGTTGAGTTGAACTGAGTTGAGTTGAATTGAGCTGAGCTGAATTGAGTTGAGTTGAACTGAGTTGAGTTGAGTTGAGTTGAGTTGAATTGAGTTAAGTTGAGTTGAGTTGAGTTGAGTTGAACTGAGTTGAGTTGAGTTAAACTTGGTTGAGTTGAGATGAAATGAGTTGAGTTGAAGTGAGTTGAGGTGAGTTGAACTTGGTTGAGTTGAGATGAAATGAGTTGAGTTGAACTGAGTTGAGGTGAGTTGAACTGAGTTGAGTTGAACTGAATTGAGTTGAACTGAATTGAGCTGAGTAGAGATGAACTGAATAGAGTTGAGTTGAGCTGAGTAGAGTTGAGTTGAGCTAAGTTGAGTCATGAACCGATATCACAGCACTCGGGGCATTCCCATAAGCGATCAGTCTTAATCTTCAACAGCCAGCAAAGATTTCCAATACTAATGGTGCCCGTTGCCATGTGATATATTATGCCCGTCTTACTTTAACTCTTAGTGACGACTGAAAACCAAATCCTCTGACCATACCTAATGCTGCATTCTCTCTAGACTATGGCAGTCTATCTGTTCTTCTGCATTAATTATATTCTCCCAGAAGGCCTTCACCATCTGCCGTCTGTTCATTTCCAACCATACCAGTGTATCCTGGAGAAAAGATCCAGCGAATGCCCGCAGCCCGTGACCTCTGAATCAATGTAAGCCATTCTGCCCGAAGCATGCCAGTCTTTACCTTTGCCAGCTTGCTTTGTGAATCAGTTACAATCTCAACATACATATACAGTTTGTTCTCCAACCAGTGGCAAGCTGCACTAACCGCCTCCACCTCCATTCTCAGACTTGAGATTGTGGTGTCATATACCAAGTTCTCCTGTACTAGACATCGGCCATGTTCTTTTGCTATAAATCGTAGGAAATGTGTGTGCCTCCTAACAGAGCCATCGGTATAGATAATCCGTTCAGAAAACAAGGGCAAATTATCGAAAATATAATTGCCTAGAAAACCACAGCAAAAAGTACCGGGGTTGATTGCGATGCAATGTGAAAGGACATTCAACTAGATTTAACTGCCGTGTTCTCTATCTCTACTACTTTCCTTCTCTCATGACAAGTGCCAATCAATATCAAATCAATGTATTTTTCGTCTTATTAAGGGACTTTAAATACTTTACGTCAACATTCACACAATTAACAAGTGCACCATTGAGCACGGTGCTAATTAGCCTGGTTTCTATCCTGCAGACTTGACGGGATCTGCTTGTAGTTTCCTGTGTGATATTGCCAATGTTAATATTTGCCTTCTGTCCAGAAATACTTGCGCATATCCCAAATTACCACAGATAATTATATTGCCAGAAGGACTCTGACATGTAAAAAAGAATGAAAGTAACATAAAATTGCGCAGCAAGCATCACTCAAACACAAACGCACACAAAACGCATCATTTTGTCGTTTCTATTTTTGGTTTCCTTTTATGGCCATGCCTGTAGCGCCGTGCTAATAATGTTCACTGTTTGATTTAAAACTTTGGCTTTGAGTCGCGACCACTCACAGACACCTAAGTAGCCATAGACAACTAATGAAGGTGACTTTGAGTCGCAACCACTCACAGACACCTAAGTAGCCATAGACAACTAATGAAGGTGACTTTGAGGCGTTGTTCTCAAGAATAGAAACACTTATTTCACATTGTGTTCTCTAATGTCGTGAATTAAATTGAAGTGTTTGTTCATTATTGATGCTCGTTTTGGTGCGTTCAGTTGTGTTTTATTTATATAAATTGTTTTCAATATATTTTATTCACTAATGTTCGCTTTCTCTACTATCTGGCATGTCTTGAGCAACGTTAGTTTTGTTTTGTTGTGATGTGATATATTTAGTTAAATACAATCATAAGCACATGGTCCACTTAAAGTGTTGGAGAATTTGAGAAACGCCATCCTGGTCTCTTAATTCGAGGCAGAGAAAGATCCAAACTACAGCGCCACATGATAGAAGTCGGGACACAAGCCACCGTGCGGCAAACTGAGTATCCACCGGGATAAGTGGACAAATCTCGGCACCTAGTAACCACTGGATAAGTTGACAACTCTGGGCACCGAGTATCCACCGGGATAAGTGGACAATTCGGCACACATCAGATAAGAGGGTAGCTCTGGGCACCGAGTATACACCGGGATAAGTGGACAATTCTGGGCATCGAGTATCCACCATGATAAGAGGACAACTCTGTAAATGAGCAGATCTGGACACTCTTGACAGTCGGAAATTACTGTCAAAGGCAAGGGTAAAATATCCTCTTGTGGATATGGAAGACAAAAGGAAACCATCACATTATCTTCTTACGATTTCCTGGATCTACAGACCAGTCAAAGACCCATCTTCGTCCTATAGGAAATGTCACAAGTCACAGGTGACACCAGATCGTCAGCAAGCTGCTGGTGACAAAGCGAAAATCAACAAGTTTACAATAACATCTGGAAATGTCAGGAAATTATCCGAGGTAAGAAAACTGGATAATATATTAAAATAAACGAAACATGAAAATTAATATCCTATGCATGTAGGAAATGTGATGAAATAGATCCGGCCAAAAAACAAAAACAAACAAACAAACAAACAAACAAACAGACAATAATAGTTCCCCTAGGAGATAAGTATGAAATAAAAGGAATAGTGATTCTGTTTGAAGAGAAAACACCTACATCAATTAATGATTACAGGCGTATTTAAGCCGACGATGTGTTAGTGTATTGTCGGGATAAGGATAGAGATCGGGTTGCTGTGGAACTACAAATCGAACTCAATCGCATAAGCACTTGGTGTCGTAAAGCTGGTGCAATGGTCAACCCAACGAAGGCAACAGTGACATGGTTCTCTTTGAATAACCATATTGTAAACACTCCAACACCAACTGTAAGTATGCGCTCAGAGATTGTGGAAAGAACGCAGGCAATAAAATACCCGGGAATTCGATTTGATCGAAGCCTTGCTTATACTGAGCACATAGACCAGGTGATAACAAAGGCCAAGCGCGATTTGGCTGCGATGAGGGTGATGGTGGCGGCAAACTGTGAGCAGCGCCATCTATGTCTTCTTTACGAGAATCTGATTCTTTCTATTTTTGAATACGCGATGTCGATCGTGACTCTCAGCCATGTGAAAATGTAAAAGGATGGAGAGGATATAGAACGAAGCTATGCGTATTATGCTTGGGCGTACAAGAGATACAGTATTCCGTGCGATGCGCTACCTGCTTGATTTCATGAACCTTCATGAACCATGGGAGACAGAATACAAATTTGCCAAGCACGCGCCTACCTGAGAGTCACACAAACACACAACATCCACTGCATAGTGAAATTAAGAAGATAGAGAGTAGAAGATTAAAAAGAGGACAGTTGTGGATGGGTTAAGTTGAAGACATTCTTCAAAGGTGTGTTCCATTGATTACTTAAAACTTGGCGAGGTGTGGGTAACGTGCCAACAGAGATCTGTGCGTCCTTTTCAGTTTGTATTCAGCTAAATAAAAAAGCCAGACAAGAAAATCTGGCAGTTGTGGATGCGGAAGTACAGGCTTTGATCTTCAAGAACTCTTTAGAGGGTGATGCTGTCATTTACACAGATGTGTCGGTCGTTCGATGTGTGAGAAGTTCGTAGGTTTTTACGGCTCAGGCTGGAGGGATAATTGTGAATGTAGATTCTGGTGCTTTTCCCTTGAGAACAAGTAGTCTGACTATGGAAGTCATGGCATTAAGTAAAGCAATTACATGGCTAGAGACACAGACCTTCATTCGGGCATGTGTCCTTAGTGACTCAATGAGTATGCTCGGGAAGATATAGATGGGTTTGGTCCGAAGATAGTGATTGGTGTCTCTGGGGTGGTCACGGCTGACAAAGATTGCAGTGTACAAGGAAATGAGCAGGCTGACAGGCTTACTGGTAAGGCTACTGTGGAGAGGGACGAGCCATGGACCAGGCTGGTATACTGAGTGCTCTAAGAGAAGTAAGTCTTTTTCGAGAACCAAGTGATGACGGTGAATCCACAACCACAGTCAGACTGCGAGAACAGCAAGTTAAAAGATGCGTGGCCAGACAAGAACACTATGCAGGAAGCTAAAGAAGATTAATAAACCAACACATAACTAGTGTCGTAGGCCGCTATATGCTGGATTTACAGAGGAGGGGATCTGAGCACTTATGGACTGGATGGTTCAATGTGCAATGAGGAATGTGCAATGAACTAACTAACTAACCAACCAACCAACCAACCGATCAACCAACCAACCAACCAACTAACTAACTAACTACCTAACTAACTAACTAAGTTGACACCTTGCAGTCTTGACAGACCAAAGTATGTGAGTTGGAATGTGGCCAATATTCCATCACAATGTCTGGGCAGAGCTTCAGAGGAACATGTGGCGCCCAAACGGCATGACCCCTCTCTCGGCCTAACCTTGTGTTGTCCAGAGGAATTGGTAACCAATACGTCTGGCACAAGGTAGGCTGCAGACGCTGGCGGCTCAGCGTCAATCCTCCGAGACCTCACCACCACGAGCCGGTGGCGAGTTATGGCCAGACCCTGACACCCAAGGGACCCGGCTTAGAGGCGTTCAGCCAAGTCCCGCAGGTGAGGGCCTCGTACGAGCCCGGACCATGAGGGCGGGCACATCTGTCGATCACAAGTGTCCGGACCTGTGTAAAGCGTGCACTATCGTCAGACTCTCCACCTGACTTTAGGCGGACCCAGTGACCTAACTAACTAACTAACTAACTAACTAACTAACTAACTAACTAACTAACTAACTTCAGATAGAGTTATTCAGGTAAAACTCAAAAGCCAAGAAATAGATATAAGTGTTATACAAGTGCATGCACCAGCCCCAAGCATTAAGTTAAGAAATACAAACATTTTGTGATGAAAGAGAAATGAAGATTTCTCAAATCAGTAGAAAAGAAATTTTTTTTAAAAATATATTACTTGGGGAAATAAACGCATAGGTAGGACAGGAGTGATATGGAAGATGTAGTGGGTGGGTGCCGGTCTCTCTGGCCGAGGGGTTACACCACTTTCTCCGTAATCCTGTTTATCATGCAGAGTCTCGTAGCGGGCGAGAGCTGGAAGCGGTTCGACCCCCGCTGGTGACTTGCGGGATAACTGAGCCGGCCGCTCAGAAAGCAATGGCAAACTACTAAGCGTAATCTTGCCAAGAAATCAACAGACAGCTGAAAGATGCTGCTGTTGACAGCGATGTCCTGTAAAGGATATGCGAATAAAAAAAAGTGGGTGGGTGACTATGGTTAAAGTGTTAAAGTTAGCTGCATATCCTTTACCGGGCGTCGCAGTTAACACCAGCATTTTTCTGCAGTTTGTGATCTCTTGGCAAGTTTACTTTCAGTAGTTTGCCATTGCTTTCTGAACGACCGGCACCCATACCATTTCATAAAAACCCAACGCAAGGCGATCTGCTGCCAAATCGCCCTCAGCTGTGTTTCGAATGTGGGATGACGAACTACGTCCGTAACCCCTTCGCCACGTAGCGGGTGGTGACTATGATTCATGAACAATAACGAAAGATGAGAAAACACAGGATAGGATCCTGCGATTGATAGATAGACAATGGCCGATGTCTAGTAAAGGAGAGCTTGGCATATGAAACCACAAGCGCAAGTCTGTGAATGGAGGTAGAGGCTTTCCGCTGGTTGGAGAACAAACTGTCAGCGTAACTGAATAGTTAAGAGCGCTGGATTTTAAACTTCCTATGCGCTGATGGTGGGATCATCATTATCATCTTCTTCCACTTCTGCTGTCAAGCGTCCTGGGGAGGAATAATTTGCGCTCCAGCGACCGGTGGGCGACACTGGATAGTGTCATTCTGTGTGATTGTACAATGTCTCTGATGTCGTCAATACATTTTCTTCTTGGGCGTCCTCAAGGTCTCGTTGCAGATGATCTTTGATGTGATGGTGGGGTACTGGGTTAATTTACTATACCCGTCATTTGGACCTCCCGTTCAGAAAGTAGTGGCAAACTGCTGAAGGCAAAATTGCATAGGAAATGATGCTGGGATTGATCGCAATGTCCTGCAAGAAATATGTAACATGTTTAGTGGATGGCTATGGTATAGGAACAGCGACACCGTCAGAGACCTCCTGTTTGCTGGTGATTGCGCTCTATACGCCAACTCAGAGGCGGACATGCAACACAATGTTTCAGCTTTCTCATTTGCCTGTGCCAACTTTGGGCTCAATATCAACTTGGAAAAGACTGTAGTTATATGCCAGCCAGCTTCAGGGATTAATCGCACCGTGCCGAATATCACAGTGAATGGTCATAGACTAAGTGTTGTGGACACATTCACCTATCTTGGCAGCACTGTGTCACAAGTGCCACAACTGATGACGAAGTAAATGCCAGAATCTCGTAGGCCAGCGCGGCCTTTGGCAGACTGTAAAAGAATGTGTGGGACAGAAATGGAATTAGCCTGCAAACAAAGCTGAAAGTCTACAAAGCAGTTGTATTATCCACATTGCTATATGCTTGTGAAACATGGACTGTTTATCAGCGACACGCTAGGAAATTAAACCACGTCCACACAGTCTGCCTTAGAAAGCTATTGAAGATTAAATGGCAAGACAAGATCCCAGTCACTGACGTCCTAGCTTCCATGCCCAGTATCCACACTCTACTAATGAAGAATCAGATTCACTGGGCTGGTCACTTAATTCGCATGCCAGATCACAGGTTCCGTAAACGAATTTTTTTACGGCGAGCTGCGTTATGGTAAACGCTTGCAAGGCGACCAGAGGAAACGCTTTAAAGACACTGAAAATCTCACTGAAAGCTTTTGGAATTCATCATGACACCAGGGAGACTGCTGGCAAAGACCGAAGTTCGTGGCGTACATCATTACACAAGGGTGCAGTCTCTTGTGAAGCAACCAGGACTGCAAGAGCCGTGGAAAAGGCTGGACAGAAAAACCGCTGCAGGAGATCCTCCTCCTGGAACGTCAAGCATTCTTTGCCCACATTGTCAAAGAACATTTCGAGCCAAAATAGGCCTTATCAGCCATCTTAGAACTCACGGCTCCATACTTTCAACCCCACTGGATGAAATGAATGGTCATCATCATTCTTGATGGACAAACAACATTGTTTAGGAACAAGAACGAAAGAGAATAAAACTGATAGAATCGAAAAAAAACAAAAACAAATGATATGATGACTGGAAACACTTGGTATTAAACCACATGAGAGACGATTTTATACATGGAAAAGCCCTAATAAGAAAACAATCAACTAAATTTACTGTATACTGATTAACAAAAGGTTTAGAAATGTATTAATAAATATGAACACAATGGCTGGTCGCTAATTGTAACAGTGATCGCATCCCACTATGTGGACAAATAACAGTTACATTGGAGAGAAGAAAACAAGAGGTAAAGAATACGAGACTTAATAAAGATGTTCTAAACACAGATAAGACATTAAAGAATTATACTAAGCGATTGTGAAAAAGAGAACTAAAATACAAAGTACAAATGAAGAAAACACAAATACAAAATATAATTTAGCAGTTGGAAACGCTCAATGAGTATAGATATTAACTAAAATGTTTAATGCTATTTACATTAGTGGACAAATACCTAGTGATATGGTGAAATATGTATTTATAACTTTGTAAAAATACCATGAGAAATAGTTGCGAATAATTTAGTATATTCAGCCTCATAAGCCATGTCACCAAACTTGTACTCAGAATTATAATGAGAAGAAGAAAAATGAAATAAAAATGGAAATTGGTGAAGAACAGTAAGAATTTGTGGAAGGAATATATATAGATACGCCTAGATATTCCTTAACGAACACTGAAGAGAGATCGACAGAGGCACAGAAAGAGATACATTTGTGCTTTACAGATATATACCAAGACACTTGATAAACTGAATTATGGTGCAATGTTGAAAAAGATGGGAGATATTTAAATTGATGGGAAAGATCTCCGGATAAAAAAGACAATTATTAGCAATTTTTTTTCGCATATCCTTTGCAGGCATCGCTGTCAACACAAGCATTTTACCGCTGTCGTTGATTTCTTGGCAAGATTACGCTCAGTCGTTTGCCATTGCTTTCTGAGCGGCCGGCTCACTGATCCGTAAGTTAGCAATACGGCGAGAACCGCTTCCAATTCTCGCGCCCTGCGTTACTTTACGTGGATAAATGGGATTACGGAGAAAGTCGTTTAACGCCTAGTCCAGGGAGACTATTAGCAATTAGGATGGGAAATAACGAGTTTATGACCACTGGACCAACAGGCAGACGAGCGTATGTTTACACAAGAGACGTAGCGGCGGTAGCAGGTTTTCTAACAATAGAAAATAAAAAACAGTCAGGTCAATGTCACTCGCTGTGAAAAAAGTGAGAGATACTAAACATGGACACGGTGTATATACTTTATAACGAACTCCACAATGATGAACATAAATAACCAAAACTCCCCTTAACAAAATAATGAAATTTAAATTTAAATTCGTATACACAAAGAAGCCGGCTTCCTGGCCTAAAGGTTAGCGACTTTTCTCCATAATCTCGTATACTCTCGTAGGCAACTGGACGACGGTGAGAATCAGCAGTGGCTCGAATCGCGTCGGTAACTTAGGGGTATGTGAGCCGGCCGATCAGAACGCAATGGCAAACTACTGAGCGTAATCTTGCTAAGAAATTAACAATCAGCTGAAAGATGCTGATGTTGACAGCGATGTCCTGTAAAGGACATGTAAAACATTTTTATACACAAAGAACGACATTTCGATTATACTAATCTTTATAATGAACGGAACAACACAAACAGATCTAAAGAAAAACAAGAAATTAGAACATTTAATAATATTAAAACAAATACTTCGTTGTTAGTAAGGGGGCGCAGAAGTTCACTTCAGCTCAGTCGTGAATGATGCCATAGATGTCTTAGGACCATCACATGCTGCAGGAATGAATGCACAGAGAAGCAGATGGCCAGTGTTTTTGTAGCGGACGACGATTGAAGGTGTCGATACCTCGTCCCTTCGGGCTCACGGCGTTATCAGCATAACCGTCTAACGATTACACTAACGCACCCGCTGTTCTAAGACAAGGATGTCATTATTTCACTCACTTGCTTGACTCCATCCTCACTTGTTGTTTACACAATGTTGCCTCTGATGCTGTGAATTAAACTTTTCTGTCTTGGTTGTTGTTGTTGTTGTTGTTGTTGTTGTTGTTGTTGTTGTTGTTGTTATTGCACTCGTCGTTTGTTTTACTTGTATAATTCTATTTAATACGTCTTTTTTCCCCATTGTCTTTAAATTCATCTAGTAATAGTTCTATGCGATCGTCAGCGATACTACAGTTGTTTTATTATATTCAGTGTTCCTATTTTTTTTTTTCTGCGTTCAGTAAATATTTCTTCTTCTTCGTTCGTCCGAAATGTTTGTTTCCGACGTATTTGCGTTGTGCCTGTTTATAGCAGAGCTGCGATATTTGCACCTTTCGGCGCGAGACATCCGACTTCTTCAGCTATTTCTCTGTCTGTTTCTCTTCATCTCTTGCCATTTCTTTCCACCTCTGGCCATTTCTCTCTACCTTTGGCCATTTCTCTCCGTCTCTTGCCATTTCTCTCCACCTGTGGCCATTTCTCTCCATCTCTTGCCATTTCTCTCCATCTCTCGCGATTTCTTTCCATCTCTGGCCATTTCTCTTCGTCTTTTGGCATTTCTCTCCATCTCTTGCCAATTCTCTCCGTCTCTTGCCATTTCTCTCAATCTCTTGCCAGTTCTCTCCACCTCTGGCCATTTCTCTCCACCTCTGGTCATATCTCTCCACCTCTGGCCATATCTCTCCACCTCTGGCCATTTCTCTCCAACTCTGGCCATTTCTCTCCACCTCTGGCCATATCTCTCCACCTCTGGCCATATATCTCCACCTCTGGCCATATCTCTCCACCTCTGGCCATATCTCTCCACCTCTGGCCATATCTCTCCACCTCTGGTCATTTCTCTCCGTCTGGCCATTTCTCTCCACCTCTGGCCATATCTCTCCACCTCTGGCCATATCTCTCCATCTCTGGCCATATCTCTCTCTCCACCTCTGGCCAAATCTCTCCACCTCTGGCCATATCTCTCCACCTCTGGCCATATCTCTCCACCTCTGGCTATATCTCTCCACCTCTGGCCATATCTCTCCACCTCTGGCCATATCTCTCCACCTCTGGCCATATCTCTCCACCTCTGGCCATATCTCTCCACCTCTGGCCATATCTCTCCACCTCTGGCCATTTCTCTCCGTCTCTGGCCATTTCTCTCCACCTCTGGCCATTTCTCCCGCCTCAAGTACTCACATACCCAGGGTCACTGCAATATCCCGTCTAACGATTACACTAACGCACCCGCTGTTCTAAGACAAGGATGTCATTATTTCACTCACTTGCTTGACTCCATCCTCACTTGTTGTTTACACAATGTTGCCTCTGATGCTGTGAATTAAACTGTTCTGTCTTGGTTGTTGTTGTTGTTGTTGTTGTTGTTGTTGTTGTTGTTGTTGTTGTTGTTGTTGTTGTTGCACTCGTCGTTTGTTTTACTTGTATAATTCTATTTAATACGTCTTTTTTCCCATTGTCTTTAAATTCAACTAGTTCTATGTGATCCTCAACGATACTATAGTTGTTTTATTTTATTCAGTGTTCCTATTTTTTTTTTCTGCGTGCAGTAAATATTTCTCCTTCTTCTTTGTTCGTCCGAAATGTTTGTTTCGGACGTATTTGCGTTGTGCCGGTTTACAGCAGAGCTGCGATATTTGCACCTTTCGGTGCGACACATCCGAATTCTTCAGCTATTTCTCTCAGTCTGTTTCTCTTCATCTCTTGCCATTTCTCTCCACCTCTGGCCATTTTTCTCTGTCTCTGGCCATTTCTCTCCACCTCTGGCCATTTCTCTCCACCTCTGGCCATATCTCTCCACCTCTGGCCATATCTCTCCACCTCTGGCCATATCTCTCCACCTCTGGCCATATCTCTCCACCTCTGGCCATATCTCTCCACCTCTGGCCATATCTTTCCACCTCTGGCCATTTCTCTCCACCTCTGGCCATATCTCTCCACCTCTGGCCATATCCCTCCACCTCTGGCCATATCTCTCCACCTCTGGCCTTATCTCTACACCTCTGGCCATTTCTCTCCGTCTCTGGCCATTTCTCTCCACCTCTGGCCATTTCTCCCACCTCAAGCACCCACATACCCAGGGTCACTGCAATATCCCGTGTCCAGCTTCGTGCTTCGTGCTGGGCGACCCCTGCTTCTACTTCCAGGTGCCTGGGCATCCATCACTGTTCTATCCAAGACAATGGTGTTTAAAATGGCAAAATTATGTCAGTTTTCGAGAGATGGTGCTGTTTAAGAGACAGTGGGCTTCCATGTTTACATTTTGTTGAATGTCAGTATTTTTCGTCTTCTTGGTCCACGATATTCTAGCACTTTTTCTGTAAGCAATTTCACACTAACATATTTTTGCCCATGAGTCCCGTCTCTACATCATAATTGGCTCTGCAACTCTTAGAATGCTTTCTTATTCTGCCCTTCATTTGCATGGAAAAATCAATAACACTGCACAACAGGACGTCTAAACAACATATGTGTCACTGAACCGAAGCAATATCCATGTCTAAATATACAAGCTACATATGTGTCTCCGCCTCCAGTCATTATATATATGTTCCCACATCGAGACATATATATATATATATATATATATATATATATATATATATATATATATATATATATATATATATATATATATATATATATATATATGTCTCCGCATCCACTCAATATATGTGTCTCCGCCTCCAATCAATATATATGTCTCCGCCTCCAATCAATATATGTCTCCACCACCAATCAATATATGTGTCTCCGCCTCCAATCAATATATATATATCCCCGCCTCCAATCAATATATATGTCTCAGTCTCCAATCAATATATATGTCTCAGTCTCCAAACGCTATATATGTCTCTACCTCCAAACAATACGTATGTTTCCACCTCCAATCAATATATATATGTCTCCACATCCAAACACTACATGTCGCCATCCCCGATCAATATTTATGTCACCACCTCCAATCAATATATCTAACTCCACATTCGCACAACATCTTTGTCTCTACATCCCAGCAACATCTATGTCTTCAAATCCAATCGACATGTGTGATTCCCCCATCCAAGAAACATATATATCTCATTATCCACATCCGACAGCCACCAATATCCTTTCTTCCTTCGTTCTGATTGATTTCCTACGCTGGTTTTGTTTTCCCTTCCCGTTGAAATACCGGTACCTGTTTTCAGAAACGCGTTCATTATTTTTCTCCATCTCGTAGAGAAACCTTAAATTCAAAAAAATAAAAACAATAAAAAATTCCCTGTGTCTTCTATCGTCTTTTTGAGTAGTCATTGCAAATGCAAAAACAACACAAAACAAAACACACAACGACGAAACCACAAGCGGAAGAAATGAATCTGCATAAATGTGGAATAATCAAATGGATATGGAAAGAATGAGTCTCGATCGCAGCTGAAGGATTCACAAAGTCACGCAGAGCCTCTGTTGACAGCAAGCGGTTTAAGAACTGTTGAGTTCAGACGAGGGAATCATTGAAATTCAACATAAAAACTCACTAATTTGATGGAATCGCTGACTACATAATTCCATCTCCCAGCCATGTTTCTGGCGGGCAAGAGTTCATTCATCGATTTATCATCCCTCTGGCTTCTTCCGGACCTGAACTTGCTTCTTATCCTTAAACCCAGTCTGGAAGTATTACAACTGCTCCTACAGAGATGGTCTTCCCTGGCAGTTTACGGATGCTATTACTTAATATACTTGTTTGGTTCAGAAATGTAAAAAGCTTTCCCACATTTTCTACTTAACCTTTTAGGAATAATAAGTTTGTGTTATGGTTGTTTATTTATTTATTTGTTTTTTTCAAATTTATGTTTTAATTTTTGATGGTTGTTAAAAATGTTTCATTAATTTCGTTACACGTAACTTATGTTACTGCAAACTTGTTCTTCTTCTCTTTCAAGATATATAAATTGCTCTTTCTATCCATACATGGTATTTTCATAATTCTTCTTTACAAACTAA
>OY992890.1:50884544-50904544 GCA_963921405.1 Cepaea hortensis
TCCTCGCCTTGTAGTGTAATGAGTATATAGTGGTAGCACCATTGGCACTCGGTGGGTGGTTTTGGCAAGATCTTTACTTTCCAGAACACTTTCTGCTGTCAATTTTAGGCTGGGTCGTCAATGAGCCTGGGATACTTTAAAATATAAACAAACATTTCCGCCTCTGTGGGGATTAGAACGCTTGACTAAAGGGTGGCCAGGCGAGCATGCTGGCTCTGCACCACCGTTACTCCCGATGCTGACCTGATATTGTGATCACGCACTTCTCGTGTCCGGGTGTTAATGCTGCAGACTTTCATGCTGACGTGTAATATAACCTGATCGAGCTGGGCTTATGACAAATCCCGTGGGAGGGCGCTTTGACGTCATCATTGGTCAGATAAATAAACACACAGAACCTTAGTATGACAATCTGGAGCACCTCCAAGGTCACAATTGTGGGCGTGAGGAAGTTTATAGACACGGCTAGTGGTCACAGTTTTACTTACAATAGGTAGCTGCCGTATGTAGATATAGTTAATCTTTCATCCAGGTTCGAATCCTAAGATGCGCAAGGCTTCGAATTTTTTTAATATTTTTTTTTATTTCGTTCGCTCGCTTTGAACTCAAGCGTAGTCCATACACGTGCTAATACTTCTGATGAACTGTTATGATTTTTGCGTGTGGATTACCTTTCCCTATAACCCATGACCCTCGCAATCAGCTGAACCCACTCTGACTTTTGAGATAATTTACGTCCCCAAGTCAAGGACGACATGACAACGTTTTTTTTAGTCCAGTGGTTCTCAACCTTTTTTGGCCCATGCCTCCCTTTACCATACGCTCAGAACGTCATTCCCCCCTTTCGAATTTCCTCCCTATAAATCCCCCCCCCCCTCACCCTTACACAGTATACATAAAAATGGAAGTTAAATTTAATAACACATACTAGAACAAGTCTAGACATCTACATAAAACGTGATTTGCGGGTCTAATTACGTTGTAAAACGAATTTCATTAGGGCGAGAAGTATAGAACCGTAATGTTTAGAGGGAAAAACAATATCAAGTAACTGGTTCTTGTATTAACGAGATCTTGAAATAATCTTAATTCCCTGTCTGCTGTCTTTCACCTCCCAATACAGCTTAGGTCCTTAGCCGACTCCCTCGAAGCCCTTTGTAGACTTATTCATGTTTGGTTGGATATTGCAGCTAGTGTTCTACGCCATGAGGTAGCAACCTCCATGCCACCCCATCTTCGTGGCCTCTTACAACGTGTTTATCAGGTTGCAGTATTACTGGTCTTCGCTTCCCTGGTGAGCCCCAGTAGCACACGAAAGCTGTTTTTAGTATCTGGACAATACCGTGACATTTGATGGAAAATGTGCACAGGGATAAAGAAAAGAATCTGCATACACAAAGATTATTTCACAAGAATAAGCTACATCATTATGGCAGACAGAAATACAAACATACACTTACTGAAAATTCAAGGATTCCTTAACAATAATGTGCTAGATCATGACAGACAGAAAAACGTTGCAAGAAACAAGCGTATGTTTATTGAAAAACTGTGTGCGACCTGTTCTTTTGTATGGATACGAATTCTGGGCAATTAGTAATGAAATGGTGACGTAAATGCATGTAGTCGAGACGTGGCATTTTATAAGAATGTTAATAATATCGTGTACAGTGAAGAAAATAAAACCTGAGGATGTGTACGCGTTTCAGTATCAGTAATCTAAATCATAATGAAAAGACAAATGAAATGTATGGGGCAAATTAGAAGAATAGATGGAATAGAGAAATGAGTCTCGCGTGAGAACATACAGGCCAGAGACTAATAATAGTTTAAGTAACACCAATTTCATTAAAACATAGACGACAGAGAAGATTGTAGAGTCATGATCGCCGATCTCTGCCCCCGACCAGGCACGAGCAGGGAAAGATAAATACACCACTTAGAGCTGCGCACAGAAAGGAAATAATGAGAGAAAAACAAACATGATTTCACTTCAATCGGCAGTCTATGTTTTTTTTTAAAAGCCTAATGTCGCTAAACTGTATTAGATTATGTTGAGTTTGTCGGAGAAAAAAGCTGGTTTCTCTCGTTCCGTGTAATTATCATGAACAGTGCAAAAGATGCTCTTAATTTTGGGATTGTGTTTTCTTATTCCAAGTTCTTATAATTGTCATCTGTCTTTATGATTATAATAATTATTTCTGTTCTAACATTTTTATCTAATTTAGCTGGATTTGTTTTTGTTTTTTTTTGTTTTTTTTAAAAGTTTTCTCCATTGTTTTTTTTTTTTTTAAAGTTAATTGCATTTCGTGACATTTTTCTTTTCTTACATCTTCTAATAGTTCATGCCGTCTGGCTTTGGTGACCATGTCTGTCCACAACCTTCTGTCTCATGTACTCCAATTATGTCTGATAATGATGTTCCTCCATGCCATGATGTCAACATCTCCAACATCTGCTCTGGTGGTCTTTCTCCTCAAACTTTGCTATTCCTCCCTTCAGACTTTCCCGTTGTGACGACATACTGCAGCTGTTCCCGTCTCATGACATGTCTAAAGCATGTGGACTCCCCTCTTCTGATGCAAGTAATCAGTTCTCGTTGTAGGTTAACTTCTTTACAGATGTCTTGATTAATCTGTCGATCCATACCGTGTTCTCATCATTCTTCTATCGAACCACATCTCCGCAGTTTCCACAACATTCTCTAATAGTTTGCTAATTGCCCGCTATTCCATTCCGTACATCATATATATATATATATATATATATATATATATATATATATATATATATATATATATATATAGAGAGAGAGAGAGAGAGAGAGAGAGAGAGAGAGAGAGAGAGATGTATGTGTGTATGCACGAGCGTGCGTGTGTATGTGTGTGTGTATGTGAGTGTGTGTGTGTGATAGAGATAGAGATAGAGAGAGAGGGAGGGAGGGGGAGAGAGAGAGAGAGAGAGAGAGAGAGAGAGAGAGAGAGAGAGAGAGAGAGAGAGAGAGAGAGAGAGAGAACGAACGAACGAACAAACTTTATTTTCAAAGGTTTAAGAATTGGAGAGAGAGAGAGAGAGAGAGAGAGAGAGAGAGAGAGAGAGAGAGAGAGAGAACGAACGAACGAACGAACGAACAAACTTTATTTTCAAAGGTTTAAGAATTGGAGAGAGAGAGATAGAGAGAGAGGGGGGGAGAGAGAGAGGGGGAGAGAGAGAGAGAGAGAGAGAGAGAGAGAGAGAGAGAGAGAGAGAGAGAGAGAGGCCTAACATGCAGCGCTAACAGAAAGCAGGTAGTAACGTCTACTGTCATACAGTAGCTCAGTCCTATCTGACGAAACCCTGACAAAAGGATCGACGATCTATCACAGAAATAAACAACAGAATAGGACAATCAAGCATTGAATTTACAACATGAAGTACATTATATACAATACATATTCGTCGTGTGATGATAGACAAAGGATGTTTGCATGTTACATAGACCAATGTTAACATACCCATCATCCATCATGTGCCATGCCGGTAAGCGTGGGCGGTCATGTTCTGCCATCTCACTCGATCACCAGAGTCGTGGATCAGCTCCGTGTTCCTGTCTCGACCATGCCATGCGGCCAATCCATCCAGGTATTTATTTCTCGGTCTTCCCCTTGGTCTCTTCCCTTCGATCTTGCCAGTTGTCACCAAGTTCTCCAATTCATTTCTTCTCATAACATGCCTAAAAAATTTTGACTGTCTACGTCTAATGTCTCTAATCAGTTTACGATTACTAACATATAGCGATGACTAAAACAATGTATTCCATTAGTTAACTTAAGCACAGAAGTCACAAACAATAGATTGCATAATTTATTGCCTGGCATATTTCGCTGCATCTCGTCGGGTACATACCGTATACATACTGAGTTATATATTACATATTATTCATGTATTCACTTCATATGATATATAACTCTGCAGTATTCACCTGCCGGTCTCCGTGGATAAGAACTCAAGGACGCGATTCGTGAGCCCACTTACCCGAGTTTAAAATACAGCTGCGACCAATTTGGTAGCAGACTGCCTCGCCATACGTGTTGGTATGGGAGCCGGTCGTTCAGAAAGCAATGGTAAACTACTGAACGTACACTTGCCAATACATCAATAGCTGCAGTACAGCTCTGATGTTGACAGCAATGTCCTGTAAATAGGATATGAAAGAAAAAGAAACGAAAAAGTATGAACCTGACGAGATGCAGCGAAAATAGACAGGCATAAATCGTGCAATCTATAGTTTGTGTCTTCTGTGTTTAAATATGGCAGTGAATTTTCTAGACAATTAATGAACAAGAAACACAGAATCCCTTCAGACCTTAGAGAATTTTTTTTTTGCTCTCGCTCGCTTTGAACTCAAGCGTAGTCTATACAAGTGCTACTACTTATGATGTACTGAACTTATTTTTGGGCATGGATTAGCGTTCTCTATTACCTGTGTCCCTCGCCATCAGACGAACCCACTCCGACTTATGAGGGACTTGTAATTTATGTCCCCAAGTCAAGAACGAGAGGTCAACAGTGTAGTCCAACTGACTGGTGTAGGGGTTGAACCCGCTACCTCGGCATCAGCACATCGGATAATTAAAACAAGCGTTCTTATCTATTCGGCCATGTTGACCTCTGGCACAGTGTTGAGGATATTGTGTTGTGAGACTGGAGTGACTGTTACTGAGCCACTGATTTATTGCGCTTTGTACATATGAACTTTCTCGATATCAGATAATCATCATCGTCATCAAGTATTTCAGATCTGGCGCTGGTGGGGAAGATTCCAGATTTTTACTTTCTATAGGCTCCTGTGTTTTGCTGTTTTCTCTAATTACATGTACGCCTGCATGTATAGATCTGTGCATGCCTGTTGTATAAATGTCTTTCTTTGTTTAACCATCCTATGTTTCCCGGGATTGTGCCCGTAAGGACATTTTTTGTTGCTGTTGGTTTTTTTTTTTTTTTCGTAACTAAGGATGTGATCAAGCTTTTCGGGTCTTCCCTTTTTGATTACTTTAAGGCGTATTATTTGTTCTTTATGTTTTCTGATACTTGTTTATTTGCCAAGTGTTCAATCCAGTAGGTTCTTGACATTTTTCAAAACACACATCTTAAATGCCTCAATGTATTGTTTTATCTTAAAAATTAAGTTTATCCTTTTTTTCTAATCATATCATTAAACTTTCGAATCAACGCATTTAAATATATAGATACTTTCATAACAGCAGATGGAAGATGTATTAAGGAAGTTAAGGCAGCATGTGTGAGATGAAGAATATGCTCTGCAGTTTGTCTTTGCCAAATGATGTAAGGAAAAAAAGTTATTAAGAGTTATATTGAGCCCATCCTGATCTACGGAAGATAATTATGGACAATTGACATACACGTAAGGGGTTATGTGGAAGTTACGGAGATGGGGTATTATAGAAGAATGATGAGAACATCGTTTTATAAAAAAATGATGAGAATACCGTTTTATAGACGAATGATGAGAACACCGTTTTATAAAAGAATGATGAGAACACCGTTTTATAGAAGAATGATGAGAAAACCGTTTTATAGAAGAATGATGAGAACACCGTTTTACAGAAGAATGATGAGAACACCGTTTTATAGAAGAATGATGAGAACACCGTTTTATAGAAGAATGATGAGAACACCGTTTTATAGAAGAATGATGAGAACACCGTTTTATAGAAGAATGATGAGAATACCGTTTTATAGAAGAATGATGAGAACACCGTTTTATAGAAGAATGATGAGAACACCGTTTTATAGAAGAATGATCAGAACACCGTTTTATAAAAGAATGATGAGAACACCGTTTTATAGAAGAATGATGAGAACACCGTTATATAGAAGAATGATGAGAACACCGTTTTATAGAAGAATGATGAGAACACCGTTATATAGAAGAATGATGAGAACACCGTTTTATAGAAGAATGATGAGAACACCGTTCTATAGAAGAATGATGAGAACATCGTTTTATAGAAGAATGATGAGAACATCGTTTTATAAAATAATGATGAGAACACTGTTTTTAGACGAATGATGAGAATACCGTTTTATAAAATAATGATGAGAACACTGTTTTAGACGAATGATGAGAATACCGTTTTATAAAATAATGATGAGAACACAGTTTTATAGAAGAATGATGAGGACACCGTTTTATAAAAGAATGATGAGAACACCGTTTTATAGACGAATGATGAGAATACCGTTTTATAAAAGAATGATGAGAATACCGTTTTATAGAAGAATGATGAGAACACCGTTTTATAGAAGAATGATGAGAATCATCATCATCAAGTGCCGTGCCGGCTGGCGTAGGCGTTCATGGCTCTCCACAGATCTCGGTCTTTGGTGTTCTGGATCAACTCTGCTGATGATATTCCTCCATGCCACCGTCTCAGTCCGTCCAGCATCATTTCTCTTGGTCTGCCTCTGCCTCTCTTCCCCTCGATCTTTCCAGTTGTCACGATGTTCTCCAACGCCTCTCTTCTCATCACATGACCAAAGAAAGATGTTTGTCTCTTTCTTATTGTTGTATATAGTGTTCTAGTTTCATTAGCCTCTTTCAGGCAATCGTTGTTAGTTACTCTGGCAGTCCAAGGAATTCGCTTTAGACGAATGATGAGAATACCGTTTTATAAAAGAATGATGAGAATACCGTTTTATAGAAGAACTAGCTGACCCTGCCCGGCTTCGCCCAGACCCTGGTGGGGAGCATCTCATTTAATTCATATAAGTAGTCATATAAGTTCTCGTTCCCGTTACCGACTGTCTGTCTGTCTGTCTGTCTGTCTGTCTGTCTGTCTGTCTGTCTGTCTGTCTGTCTGTCTGACCCGGCCCGGCATTTCCCAGCTCCTGATGTGGAGCATCTCATTTAATTCATATAAGTAGTCATATAAGTTCCCGTTCCCGACTGTCTATCTGTCTGTCTATCTGTCTGCCTGACCCTGTCCGGCTTCATTAAATTCATACAACAAAAAAAGTAACTTAAAAGAACGTTCTTCTACACACCATCCATTATTTTTAATGAAAACTCTTTCTAATCACCTGCATGACTACAGTAACTTCTTAAGCAAAAAAGATGAGTTACAATGTTATGCATTGTGCATCATTTTTATGAAAACTTTGAAAATGCCTTACAGATTGTATCATTATTTATTATAACTCATATGCCGGTACATAACTATGGACAAAGAGTTTATAAATCTTTGAAAACGATGCCACAATATGACTATAAGTTATACAGAAAAGTTATGCCCCTTGAAATAACTTTTACAGAGTTAGGTCCCCTGAAATATATGAAATTATGATGAAAAATGAAAAATGAAATAATACTGAGTAAGCAGGCGATTTCACACTAACAAAATATCACAGTTGTCAGCTCTGGAATGAAAGGAAGGCGTGTAGAAAATGTCATCTCAATCGGATGGGCCGTTCGCGAACAAATAAAGGCCATACGGACAGAGATACATAAATACATACAGAGATACATACGCACAAGTCTTTTTTATATATAAGACTAGCTGACCCTGCCCGGCTTCGCCCAGACCCTGGTGGGGAGCATCTCATTTAATTCACATAAGTAGTCATATAAGTTCTCGTTCCCGTTACCGACTGACTGTCTGTCTGTCTGTCTGTCTGACCCGGCCCGGCATTGCCCAGCTCCTGGTGTGGAGCATCTCATTTAATTCATATAAGTAGTCATATAAGTTCCCGTCTGTCTATCTGTCTGCCTGACCCTGCCCGGCTTCGCCCAGTCCCTGGTGGGAAGCATCTCATTTAATTCATATAAGTAGTCATATAAGTTCCCGTTACCGACTATCTGTCTGTCTGTCTGTCTGTCTGTCTGACCTGGCCCGGCATCGCACAGCTCCTGGTGTGAAGCATCTCATTTAATTTATATAAGTAGTCATATAAGTTCCTGTTCCCGACTGTCTATCTGTCTGTCTGTCCGGCTTCATTAAATTCATAAAGAACGTTCTTCCACACACCATCCATTATTTTTAATGAAAACTCTTTCTAATCACCTGCATGACTACAGTAACTTCTTAAGCAAAAAAAGATGAGTTACAATGTTATACATTGTGCATCATTTTTATGAAAACTTTGAAAATGCCTTACAGATTGTATCATTATTTATTATAACTCATATGCCGGTACATAACTATGGACAAAGAGTTTATAAATCTTTGAAAACGATGCCACAATATGACTATAAGTTATACAGAAAAGTTATGCCCCTTGAAATAACTTTTACAGAGTTAGGTCCCCTGAGATATATGAAATTATGATGAAAAATGAAAAATGAAATAATACTGAGTAAGCAGGCGATTTCACACTAACAAAATATCACAGTTGACAGCTCTGGAATGAAAGGAAGGCGTGTAGAAAATTTCATCTCAATCGGATGGGCCGTTCGCGAACAAATAAAGGACATACGGACAGAGATACGGACGCACATCCTAATTTATATATAAGACTAGCTGACCCTGCCCGGCTTCGCCCAGACCCTGGTGGGGAGCATCTCATTTAATTCATATAAGTAGTCATATAAGTTCTCGTTCCCGTTACCGACTGTCTGTCTGTCTGTCTGTCTGTCTGTCTGTCTGTCTGTCTGACCCGGCCCGGCATTTCCCAGCTCCTGATGTGGAGCATCTCATTTAATTCATATAAGTAGTCATATAAGTTCCCGTTCCCGACTGTCTATCTGTCTGTCTATCTGTCTGCCTGACCCTGTCCGGCTTCATTAAATTCATACAACAAAAAAAGTAACTTAAAAGAACGTTCTTCTACACACCATCCATTATTTTTAATGAAAACTCTTTCTAATCACCTGCATGACTACAGTAACTTCTTAAGCAAAAAAAGATGAGTTACAATGTTATGCATTGTGCATCATTTTTATGAAAACTTTGAAAATGCCTTACAGATTGTATCATTATTTATTATAACTCTATGCCGGTACATAACTATGGACAAAGAGTTTATAAATCTTTGAAAACGATGCCACAATATGACTATAAGTTATACAGAAAAGTTATGCCCCTTGAAATAACTTTTACAGAGTTAGGTCCCCTGAAATATATGAAATTATGATGAAAAATGAAAAATGAAATAATACTGAGTAAGCAGGCGATTTCACACTAACAAAATATCACAGTTGTCAGCTCTGGAATGAAAGGAAGGCGTGTAGAAAATTTCATCTCAATCGGATGGGCCGTTCGCGAACAAATAAAGGCCATACGGACAGAGATACATAAATACATACAGAGATACATACGCACAAGTCTTTTTTATATATAAGATGATGAGAACACCGTTTTATAGAAGAATGATGAGAATACCGTTTTTAGACGAATGATGAGAACACCGTTTCATAGAAGAATGTTGAGAACACCATTTTATAGAAGAATGATGAGAACACCGTGGGCGGATACATAAAGTAATGAAGATATCGTGAAAGAAATTAACTCACTAAGAGAACTGATTACTCGCATTAGAAGAAGCCAGTCCACATTACTTAGACACGTCACGAGAAGGGAAAAGTTGGGGTATGTCGTCACAACAGTAAAGTTGGAAGGATGTAGAGGCACGGGAGACCAAGACAGAAGTTATTGACAGTCTGATATCATGTCATGGAGGAACGTCGGTAAAAGAAGTTATTGGCAGCACGAGACAGAAGGCTGTGGAAAGACATGATCACCAACACCTCACAACATGGACTATAAGAAGAAGAATAAGCAGATGTTAGTTCAATTTGATGTCTATCTGAAGAAGATGTCACCCGAACATTTGTAATATGTTTGTATTTGTATATACAGTGCGATCAATAGCATGTCTCTTTTGGCACTTCCGAATACAGTAACTTCCATTTGTATGATTATAACTTCGCGTCGTTAAAATACCTTTCAAAGTTTAAAATGTAAAGCCAGACTGCGGGCGTAGAACACAAACAATCGATGTTGATATATCTGCATCACATTCTATCAAACCGTTTCACTGACTGACTCTGAGAAATATTTCAGTACAGTGTCATTCAACTGCTAATGTTGTCTGTTCCCATTGCAACACCTCATTGATTTAATGGCCATTTCTCCCGATACTGATTCACAGAACAGCATTATTCTTTTAGTACTCCACAAATCACGCTGACATCGCTGTATTAATATTAGATTTACCTGTTCTTTGAAGTCACTTCGATCGTTCCAACCTGCAAGATGAGAGTGAATAAAACAACAGCCCATTGACATCCGGTTGACCTGATTGTCTCTTATCTCCGACTGCAGTTGTATTGTTTTGTAGAAGGTGAAAGTTAGGAAAGAAAATCTACCAATAGAGCCCTTGACCTTGGATAGAAGGTGAAAGTTAAGAAAGACAATCTACCAATAGAGCCGTTAACCTTGGATAGAAGGTCTTAATTTAGGAAAGACAATCTACCAATAGAGCCCGTGACCTTGGATAGAAGGTTAAAGTTAGGAAAGACAATTTACCAATAGAGCCCTTGACCTTGGCTAGAAGGTTAAAGTTAGGAAAGACAATCTACCAATAGAACCCTGGACCTTGGATAGAAGGTTAAAGTTAGGAAAGACAATCTACCAATAGAACCCTGGACCTTGGATAGAAGGTTAAAATTAGGAAAGACAATCTACCAATAGAGCCCCTGACCTTGGGTGGAAGGTCTAAAGGAAGCAAAGTTATTTGCATAGCCTTTACATGGCGTTGCAATCAACCACAGCATTTATTGGCTGTTTGGGATGTATTCGACAACATTAGTTCATTAGACAGCCATTGCTTTCATAACAGTTACTGCCTCATATCATCGAAATCAACGCAAAGCGGTCTGTTTGCAAATCGCCAACAGCTGATGTCGAACAGAGGAACAAACCTGACACACATGCCTGCCGAAGTCGGACATGTTGCATACCTAGGCGTGAGGCTCTCATCTTGAAAGATGAACGAAGATGGAGAAATCCTTGAGCTGGTTTATTTATTTTATTTTAATCTAACAATGCACAGCGGTGACTCGAACTCCATCTTTTAAAGTCAGAGGCGGACGCCGAACTTCTATGCCAATCCGCCTCCTGGTGTGTTAAATTACTCACATTGAATGTGTGAAGGATCACGTAGTCAGTCTTCACAATTCTCGTTCATTACGTGGTTAAGCACTTACTTTCACAGCGGGACAGGAGGAAGAAGATTATCGGGACTGAATAATCAGAGGGAAGGGCATTGTACTCATCAGACAGTTGCATGTCTGGACAATAGTCGGCCTCATCAAATCCACTAGTGGAGGATGCCTTCACCCAAGACATACTTTTGTTCCTATTGGTGGGAGCTGTCACGTGGTCGCTGAATATTCATGATAAAAATGATCTATCGACGTATGCTTGTTAACAAATCGAACGATAATTTTACTCAATGAAAGACAAGGGCAGTGTGTATTCTAATTACTTTTAATACCTTTGTGGTGAAATAAATTGCGATCATCTTATTTCAGGCAAATTCCGTGCGTTTGTATTAATTGAAATTAATAAATAAGGAGGTTTCTAAAACTGCTTATTTATAAAGAAAGTAGTACCTATCGGCGAAAATGATGCATCTGGAATTAGACGTGTCTCGATTCTGGGTTATCATATCATTGCGCTTGGGTGCTGTCTGGATTCACGGTTGATCGTGTTCTGTGGAGTTAACTCGGATCAGCCAACGCTTAGTGGTACACACCTAAACAAGGAAGGATAATCTAGGGTTGTTGGCATCATGAGCCCCTTGCGTAAGTGTTATCATAATGTTATTTGTAATAAAGTTGTTTTTTTTTAAATAGAAAAGGTATTGGTACATGTTGTATTATATATCCTATTACAGGAGATTTCAAAGGAAAAACTACTGTATTGATATTTAAACAATAGTTTAATTTATAATTCCATGGCAGTTACATGAATTTGAATAAGATGATTTATCACCCCATGGTATTTAATCAGTTAACAATCGCACAGTCATCGTATGCCCTGCTAACTCGCGTGGCCGATCATGCATCTGCACATCTCTCAATGTTGTGTGTCAATGATATGGATGCTATTCCTCCATGCCACCGTCTGAGGCCACCCATATTCATTTCACTCAGTCTGTATCTGCCAGTTCTAGTGCCGATCTTTGCAGTTGCTACGATATTCTTCAATACTTCTCTTCTTATTACATTCCCCAAGAAATGTATTTGTCCATTTCTTACATGTAACTACTTTTATTTGCATTTCGCAGACAATCGTTGTTAGTTACTCTGGCAGTCCAAAACATTCGCAGCATCCTTCTAAGAAACAAACTCTCTGTTGCCTCCAAACTCTTCCTAATTTGTCGCATTCCAAGGTTTACTGTTTACAGCAGAACAAGTTCAATATAACATTTCAGTACTCTCGTAAATTATACCGTCACAACAAATATAGCGAAGTGTCTTCATTACACCTGTTTCACAGCTGTTTCCTTTGGGTTTCCTCAGGGATCATTTTCAGTACACAATGATAACTCCATAAGTGTGCTAATCTCCTCTCACTGATCATATAAGCGTGCTAGTCTCCTCTCACAGATCACAGTGATATCTCCATACGTGTGCCGGTCTCCTCTCGCAGACCACATAAGTGTGCCAGTCTCCTCTCACTGATCATATAAGCGTGCTAGTCTCTTCTAACAGATCACAGTGATATCTCCATAAGAGTGCTAGTCTCCTCTCACAGATCACATAAGCGTGCTAGTCTCCTCTCACTGATCATATAAGTGTGCCAATCTCCTCTCACAGATCGCAAATGTAGAACCTCAGCACAGCGCACGAATCCTGTAGCACAGTCGAGAATCCAAATGTGTGTGTGTACCAGAGTCATAATGTATGTATACGAGAGTACAAATGTATGTACACCAGAGTCACAAATGTATGTACACCAGCATAGATGGGAAAATATCAACAGGAGAGATCATCATGACTATGTACCATGCCAATTAGCATGGACAGTCATCTTTCGGCCGGTCTCCCTGGTCTAGGAGTTACACAACTTTCTCCTTAATCCCACATACTCTCGTGAGTAACGTGACGTGTGCGATAATTGGAAGCGGTTCTCTCTGATTCGGTAACTTACGGGGTATGTGAGCCGGTCGCCCAGAAAGCAATGGCAAACTACTGAGCGTAAACTTGCCAAGAAATCAACAATCAGCTGAAAGATGCTGATGTTGGCAGCGATGTCCTGTAAAGGATATGCAAACCCAAAAAAAAAATCATGTTTCGCCATCTCACACAATCACCAGGGTCGTGCATCGGCTCCGTGTTCTTGTTTCAACCACGCCACGTGGCCAAACCATTCTTATATTTATTCTTCTGTTTTCCCCTTATCCGTCTTCCCTCGATCTTGCCATTTGTCACCACGTTCTCTAGTTATTTCTTCCCATAACCTATCCTAAAGATGGTGACTGTCCCCTCTAATTTCTGTAATCATCATCATCATCATCAAGTGCCGTGCCGGCTGGCGTAGGCGTTCATGGCTCTCCATAGATCTCGGTCTTTGGTTTTCTGGATCAACTCTGCTGCTGATATTCCTCCATGCCACCGTCTCAATCCATCCAGCATCACTTCTCTTGGTCTACCTCTGCCTCTCTTCCCCTCGATCTTTCCAGTTGTTACGATGTTCTCCAATGCCTCTCTTCTCATCACATGACCGAGGAAAGCTGTTTGTCTCTGTCTTATTGTTGTATATAATGTTCTAGTTTCGTTAGCCTGTTTCAGGCAGTCGTCGTTAGTTACTCTGGCAGTCCAAGGAATTCGCAACATTCGTCTCAGGAACCACATCTCTGTTGCTTCTAATTTCTTCTTAATTTGTTCATTTACATTCCAAGATTCACTGCCATACAGCAAAACTGGTTCTACATAGCATTTCATCACTCTCTTTCTTACATTCAGTGATAGTGACTTATTGCATAAGATACTCTTCATTTTCTGAAATGCGGCTTTTGCCTGCCCTATTCTGCTCCTAATCTCTGCTGTACATCTTCCACCTGATGTTATAAATGCCCCTAGGTATCTAAAATTATCAACTTGGTTAAGGATTTTCCCTTCTATTTCTATGTCACATTTTGGTGTCACCATTTTCTTTGATATTACCATTGTTACTGTTTTCTTGATATTCAAGGAGAGTCCTTTCCTTGCACTCTCTGTTACTACAACGTCTAATAATTGTTGTAGGTCTGTTGAATTATCCGCCACCAATACTGTGTCATCTGCATAGCGTATATTATTTATATTATAACCTCCAACTAGTATTCCTGGCATCTCTTTGATCCCTCTCATTATTACTGTAATCAGTTTACTGTTTTCGTCTGCTTCTTGTAGGGCTTGCTCTTTTTTAATACAGGAGACACACAGAGAGTCACCGTGGCGAAGTGGTCAAGACGTCAGCGTTCTCGGGCTCCGAAGGTTGTGGGTTCGATTCTGGGCCGCGTCCTTCGGTTCACGAGTGTATTTTTCAGAGACTCATGAGGAGTCGTCGTTGGAGCTACGGAGTTCGTGATTTGTGCGATGCTTTCCGCACTGCGGAAAGAGACTGAGCCATATGGAAATAATCCGGTGCGATTAAGTCGACCTGTCGACTTTTAAGCGACTTTTTAAGGACTGTTCTTGATCCATAGTGTCCTAAGAATTGTTCCGTAGCATTTACATTTTAAACCATTTTTGTTTGTTGTGTTCACCCGCTTTGAGCTCAAGCGTAATATACACACGTCCTACTACGTCTAGTATATTGGGCTGATTGTTGCGTGTTGCTGATTGTGCTTTCCCTATTACCAGTATCCCTCGCCATCAGACGAACCACCTCCGACTTCTGAAGTACTTATAATTTACGTCCCCAAGACAAGGAGAGAAGTCAACATTTAAATCAAACTGACCGGTGTAGGGGTTGAACCCACTATCTCGGCATCAGCACACCGCATGTTCAAGAACGAGCGCTATTATCCATTCGGCCATGCTGACCTGCATTTAAAACCTTGATATTCTTCTCCAGTGATTGTGAAATGTTTCATGATTGACGTGAAATATGCCAGGCCCAGTATGCCTCGCGCTCTGAAGGTCATTTGGTCGTTCCCCCGGACTGTGTCGTTCTGACCACGCGTACAACTTGTCCGGAGACTCCTGAGGGTCATGGCTGGAGCCACGGAGTTCGTGCGTCCTACAATGCTCTCGGCAAACGGCTTGAGAGACCGAGCTTGAAGGGGTAACGCTCGGTGCAATACATTCGACCCTCTTTTATGCATATGAACTCAGAAGAAGCATGGTCTCAATTTTTAGTTTACTTGTATATGTATCCTGGTGTTGTGTGACAGGCAAATAGTGTTGCAATCTGCATTGCTACGGCAAACATCAATAACATACCGGAAGACGGCAAACATCAATAATAGACCTGAGGACGGGGACTATCAGAAAGTGAATATCGCAAATGTCTATCTAGACTAATTTCTTGATCTGCTCTTGAAACATTCTTGTTATGTTGAATGTTCTTAGCCTGCGCGCGCGCATGTGCGTGCGTACGTGTGTGTATATGTGTATGTGTGTGTGGGTATATGTGTGGGTGTGTGTGTGTGTATATTGTGTGTATATGCGTGTGGGTGTGTGTTGGTATGTGTGTGTGTGTGTGTGTGTGTGTGTGTGTGTGTGTGTGTGTGTGTGTGTGTGTGTGTGTGATTTGTTTGCATGTTTGTCATGGCTTTCTTAACGCAGGTGTAGGACAAGAACATCTGACCAAGGGAAGTCCATCTTCTCTCCCCCCCCCCATCTTCTCTCTCCCCCCCCCCCCCCCAATCCCTTCGAGGGTGGGGGGGGCGAGACAGAGCCTCATTGATCCATGCGTCCGCGGTCATGGTTTCCCAGTCTTCACCACGGTGAGGTGAGGTTTACTTGTGAAGTCTGCGGGTCATCGGCAGGTTATTTTTCACCCCTCGTGCGAGAGGCTCCGATCCTAACCCTACTGGCTGCAGGGCCGGGTGCTGTCCACACCTCGTAGTCCACACTCTTCCTATGTGAAGAGTGTGGACGCCCAGAAGTGGCAGTGCTTAAGTGGCATATTAGGCCACGAGAGAAATGTTATTTTCTGTGGTGACTTCAACGCTAAAGGCAGATCATGGGGAAACACTTCCTCCAATACACAGGGGGAGGAGCTCGAGACTGCACTGGAAACCATCGACCTGGTTTGTATCAACAGTGGCTGTGTCACCAGGACAGCAAGCCGTCCAGGCGATGAGGACAGTGCTATTGATCTGGCGCTAGTTTCACCTTCACTCACTACAGTGTGTAGATGGGGTGTCCTAGGACACCATAGCAGCGACCACCACCCTTGCAGCATATTGGTGGAGAAAGGCAGAACCAGGCAGCACAAGCTAAAGGTAAAGACGTTCCAGTATGACAGTACAGGGCAAGATGTGGTGAGTAAAATAAGACGTGACAAGCGCAGAACGTTTCAGGGCAGGAAAAAAAGCTGGGAGCAGCCACCGTGGTGGAGTTTCGAGGTGGAGAAGGCTTGGGTAGATAAGCGTAGTGCTGTAAGGAGATGGCAAAATGCCAAGAAGAACAGAGCTGGTCATCCTAGTCCCTGCTTGCACTTAGAAAGAGAGATGCACACAAAAGTAAGCTATTTAAAAAAACTGGTCAATGTGGTTAAAAGCGAAAAAATGGGCAGAGGTGTGTCAAAGAGTAAGCACAGACAAGTCACTGAAATTGTTCTGGCGACTACATAAAAGCATGAGTGGTGTAGTCAAGAATAAGAGCATTTCTGACTTCCAAGGTGCTGACCTCATCTGGCAGAGGACTGACGAGGACAAGGGCAAAGCCCTCTTTGAACGCTACCTTGAGCAGAGCAACCAGACAGACATGGGAGGCCGAAATCTGGCCAAGGAGGTCACCTCAGACAGATGCAAGGCCCAGAACACTTCGGATGAAAACACAGTGACAGTGAAAGAAATCAAGGCTGTGCTTCGACGATCAAAAAACAGTGCTCCAGGTCCTGATGGCATAAGATACGACGACATAAACAGTTGTACCGACAATGAGCTAGAGAAACTAGCAGACATGTACAACAACAGTATAGGGAGTGCTAGCATCAAGGAGGAATGGTTACACAGCTATCTGATTCCCTTGCCGAAGCCTGACAAAGACCACAAAAAAATTCAGGGATATCGAATTATAACCATGCAGAATACAATAGGCAAGCTGCTGGAGAAGGTAATTGCCAGGAAAATATCAAGCCAACTAGAGAGGCAAGGTGTCTTCCCACCTGCCCTGGGTGGGTACCGTCCAAAAAGAGAAACCTGGACCAATGCAGCAGTCTTTGCCCATGATGTTTATGAAGGTTTCCCTCAGGCACTGAAACCGTTGCTGCAGCGATTGATCTCGAGGACGCATACAACAGAGTACCACTGGATTTTTTAATGTTTCAGCTTCTTGAACTAAACGTAAGTCCATTCCACCTTAGTTTTATCGCTGCAGTCCTCTTCCAACGGAAAGTAGTTTTTAGATGTGGCAATTGGACTTCGGAACCAACAACAATATATCCTGGCCTACCACATGGATCACCATTATCTCCGGTACTGTTCAACGCCTACACAGTGAGAATCACCAGTGAGCAGATCACTGGACCTGGCAGGACATTGTCATATGCCGATGATGTTTTAATGTATCGTCAGGGTAAGGATAGAGAGGAGGTTGCTGTGGAACTACAAACCGAACTCAATCGCATAAGTACTTGGTGTGATGAAGCTGGGGCAATGGTCAACCCAACAAAGGCAACGGTGACTTGGTTCTCGTTGAATAATCATTTTGTCAACACTCCAACACCAACTGTAATGCTGTGTTCAGAGACGGTGGAAAGAACGCAGGCAATGAATTACCTGGGGATACGGTTTGATCGAAGCCTTGCTTATAATGTGCACATAGACCAGGTGATAACAAGGGCCAAGCGGGGTTTGGCAGCGATGCGGGTGATGGCGGCAGCAAACTGTGAGCAGCGCCATCTATGTCTTCTGTACGAGGGGCTGGTCATGTCTGTTTTGGAGTATGCAATGGCAATTCTGACTCTCAGCCATAAGCAGATAGAAAGGATGGAAAGGATACAGAATGAAGCTATGCGCATTATTCTTGGATGTACAAGAGATACAGCATGCAGGGCGATGCGCTACCTTCTTGATTTTCCAACCATTGAAGAGAGAATACAAGGTTGCAGGGCACGCGCCTACCTCAGAATTAACGCAAACACACAATATCCACTTCATAGTGAAATTAGGAAGGTGAAGGGCAGCAGGTTAAAAAGAGGACGGTCGTGGATGGTTCAAGCCGAAGACATTCTTCAACAGGTGTGTTCACTTGAGGACTTAGAACCTGGCGAGGAGTGGGTGCAAGTGCCAACAGACTTCTGCACATCCTTTTCAGTTTGCATCCAACTAGATAGAAAATGCAGACAAGAAAATCCGGCTGCTGTTGAGGCTGAAGTACAAGCGTTGATTTTCGAGAATTCGCTAGACGGTGACGCGGTCATCTACACAGATGGGTCGGTCGTCCGACATGTGAGAAGCTCATGGGCCTTTACAGCTCGGGCCGGAGGGAGAATTGTGAAGGAGGACTCTGGTGCTTTCACTGAAACCACAAGTAGCCTGACCATGGAAGTCATGGCAGTAAGTAAAGCAATAACATGGCTCGAGACACAGACATTCACTAGGGCTTGTTTCCTTAGCGACTCAATGAACATGATCAAGAGGATAGAGGAGGGGTCGATCCGAAGAGAATGGTTGCTGCCTCTGGAGCGGTCTCGGCTTGCAAAGATTAGTTTCATCTTCGTGCCAGGGCATGCGGGAGTACAAGGAAATGAGCGGGCTGACAAGCTCGCAGGTGAGGCTACTGTGGAGGGCGGACGCGCCATGGACCAGGCTGACATTCTGAATGCTCTACGAGAAGTAAGACTTTTGCGAGAACCAAGTGATGACTGTGAATCTACAACAATGGCCAGACTGCGAGAGCAGCAAATTAAAAGAGGGGTGGCCAAACAAGAACACTACGCAGGAAGCCAAAGAAGATTGATAAACCAACACAGAACTGGCGTCGTGAGCCGCTACACGCTGCGGGATTTGCTGAGGAGGGGATCCGAGCACTTATGGACTGAATGGTTCGATGTGCAATGAGGATGATCTGTCGACTAACTAACTAACTAACTCTTCCTATGTGTAGGCTTCACCTCTACACTGCAAGGTACAAGAGGAACAAGATGAGATCAGATGATTTGACATGACAAATTCACCCCCCAACTCCTCCCACCCCCAATGTCACTATGCAGTCCCTGCCATGGGTATGTCGTGATATAGCGCAGCCACATGTTGTAGGTATCATAGAAAGGAGGGAAAAGTGGTCAATCGTTCACTCACTTTCACAGGTGACGAGTCCACGTCCCCACAGTTCTCATGACACTGCCAGCACACTGTGCTTAGGGTTGCCAGATGCGTGGGCATCAAAAGGAGGACATAATAAGACACAAAGGAGGACAAAGGAGGACACAATAAGACAAAAAGGAGGACAAAGGAGGACATATTGAATGTTTCATTTAAATCGTTCCAGATTAAACCCACAATCAGTACAATTTTATTGCAATAGCTGCCAATAATTTTTTTTTTATCATAGGTGGTTGGTTTACAGAAAGAAAATATTCTTTCAAAGCAGTAAACAGCCTCAACAGCCTCTCAACAGCTAGAAACAAACTGAGCCATCTAGTTTTAGAGTGATAGAGTAGTTGCCTATAGTTAATGTTGACATAGTCACAAAAATCCTTCAAAGTTTCTGTTCTGACAGTGTATATAGAAAAGTAATTGAATATCTTCAAGACAATAGATTCAACGTCAATCTGCATTAAATCTGCGCAGAATATGAGCAGAACATCTAACGCCTACTAGTGGCTTGCTCA
>OY992890.1:50909544-50944544 GCA_963921405.1 Cepaea hortensis
GAAGGCTGGCTGCAATGGATTTCCAACACTGTTTGCCTTTCTCTTTAACCTGTAAATTCTGTCAGACTGCTGTTTGTCCATCTCTTGATGTTATCTTCCCACGTTTATCATTGTCTGCCCTTTGTTCAGACTAATACATTCCTAATAATTGTTCGTAATTCTTGGCTTTCCTGGGGCAATTATAACTCTTTCGTAGTGCGAATATTTAACCTTTGTTGTGGAAATATTACTTTAGCTGTGGAAATATACTTTTAGTTCTTGAAATTTACATTTATTTGTGGAAACATAACTCACTGAAAAACTGTTGAGATCACTTACAAAATATGCGAGGTAACTGAAGAGATATTCATCATTATCATCATCGTAATAATCATTGTCGTCATCATCATCATTATCGTGATCATCATCGTCACCATCATTATCGTCATAATCATCGTCATCACCATCACCATCATCATCATCGTCATCATCAAAGTCATCATTATCGCCATCATCATCATCGTCATCATCATCGCCATCATTATCGCCATCATCATCGTCATCATCATCGTCATCATCATCGCCATCATCATCATCATCATCATCATCATCATCATCATCATCATCATCATCATCATCATCATCATCATCATCATCATCATCATCATCATCATCGTCGTCATCAAAGTCATCATCATCGCCATCATCATCATCGTCATCATCATCGCCATCATCATCATCGTCGTCATCATCATCGCCATCATCATCATCATCATCATCATCATCATCACCATCATCATCATCATCATCATCATCATCATCATCATCGTCATCATCATCGTCATCATCAAAGTCATAATCATCATCGTCATCATCAAAGTCATCATCATCGCCATCATCATCATCATCATCATCATCGCCATCATCATCGCCATCATCATCATCATCATCATCATCATCATCATCATCATCATCATCATCATCATCATCATCATCATCATCATCATCATCATCATCGCCATCATCATCATCATCATCATCGTCATCATCATCGCCATCATCATCATCATCATCATCATCATCGCCATCATCATCATCGTCATCATCATCGCCATCATCATCATCATCATCATCATCATCATCATCATCATCATCATCGCCATCATCATCATCGTCATCATCATCGCCATCATCATCATCATCGCCATCATCAAAGTCATAATCATCATCGTCATCATCAAAGTCATAATCATCATCATAATCATCATCGCCATCATCAAAGTCATAATCATCATCGTCATCATAAAAGTCATCATCATCATCATCATCATCATCATCATCGCCATCATCATCATCGTCATCATCGTCATCATCATCATCGCAATCATCATCGCAATCATCATTATCATAAGCACCGTCATCATTATTATCATTGTCAACATCATTATCATCATCATCATCTTCATTAGTATTATCATCATTGTCGTCATCATTATTATCATCATCGTCATCATCATTTTCATCACCATTATCATGATCTTGGTCATCATTATCACCATCTTCATCATCATCATCATCATCATCATCATTATAATCATCGTCGTCGTCGTCGTCATTATCATTTTCATCATAGTCATCATCATCATCATCATCATCATCATCATCATCATCATTATCATCGTCATCATTGCAATCATCATTATCATCACAGGCATCGCTATCATCATTATTATCATCATCGTCATCATCATCGTCACCATCAACGTCATCATCATCAGTGTAGTCAACCCTAAGGTATGAGATGCCAAAAAGATACGAAGTCCTAATTTAACTCCGCAGACGGAGTTCGAATCACAATTTGGGCTGTATGTATAAAATAAGTCATGGATGTACAGTCTTATCTGATCTTCCGGAAGTGAGCGGTTTTCTAGCTTTTTTAGAAAGGCCCGCCCCATCCCCCCACCCCCACCCAAATAAAAAAAAAACTGCTTGAAACCATGTGCGAGTCCATCATCATCATGTATCAGATCCTTTTTCAGAACGTGGCTATCACCATGGCTCACCGAAAAGACTCTCTATCCTATGCCAGTTCTCCTGCCTCATGTATTTTCATAGCAATGAGATACCTATTGACAAAGTGCTGGTCGTCCTTCGCTTTATGTTTTCCCATTTGTATCGCTGTCTACCTCTTGCTAGCCTGCCTTCAACTCTTCCTTCCTGTATGGTTTCTAAAGATGTCTATGGCTTTTCATGTGGCCAGGCAGTTTAACTCGTGTCTTTTTGATTTCTTTCATTAGCTCTTTTTATTTTAGGTTTCTTTAGAACCTCTATATTTGATTGTTTTTGTTTCTATGAAATACGACATGTTTTGCATATTCCCATCTCCAGGATTTCAGTTCAACTTTCCAATTCCTTGTTCATCGTCGGTGTTTCTGAGTCATATAGTAGTGTTGAATGTATATAACATTTAACAATTCTCATCTTTATACTGTTATACTGAAGAAGGATGGCTACAAAAGACGATAAAACAAAGAAAATTGAAATATTTTGGTCACTTGAAACGTCATGAAAGTTTGGAGAGAACAATTATGGAGAGGTATATGCCCGGGAAGAGAAAAAGAGGAAGGCCAAAGAGAAGATGGGAGCAGGATGTGGCAGACGATCTTCAAATGGGTGTATCGGACTCGGGACATCTTGCTTATGATCGAGAAGTTTACCGGAATGAATGAATGAATGAATGAATGAATGAATGAATGAATGAATGAATGAATGAATGAATGAATGAATGAAAACGTAGACGATCAGGCCTGTTGTGTATCCAGCGTATGACATGTCGAACTGTGGCATTGAAAAGAAAGATTTACCACCAACACTATAGCAATTATTATCAAGAGGATGCGCTCAGTGTGAAGCAGTAATTATAACAGCAGTCATTAAACCAGCTATCGGCAAGGCTCCACGAACAAATCTATATTTGAACATGCGTGATTGTTTGGGAACGAAGTCAGTCTCCTTAATAAGTATATATAACATGCAATTAATGCAATATCATTACAATCACGCGCCCAGTGAGAACGACTGTTACAGTCGTGCAATTCCTTAAATCCATTTATTACATGCGGCGATCCTTAAATATCGATTTAAGTTCTCGGGGTCTCATTCTAGCATCTCGGACACATACATGCAAGATTCCTCCTTATCGCACAGTCCAACTGGATTCCTGCGACCTCATTTAACAAATTCTGTGCCATACAAAAAATGGGTTTGGACCAAACTAAAATGAAAGACGGAAAATGGAAAGTACTACAGTAAAGTAAAGTGTAACCAGTAAGTGTTACGGTTATGGCTTAAACGTTATTAACATGATAGCAGACATGTTGTATTATAGCGCAATGACAACATTTCCATGATATATTAGCCTATGGCAGATACCGGAAATTGCTCAAAACGAGTAATCATCCCATGGCAATTTATCAGTTTATTCCCCACATGAGAGTCCGTCCTTTGGCTTACGGACACTAGAGGGCGGCCCTACCTGGTCGACGGACACTCTAGAGGGCGCCCCTACCTGGTCGACGGACACCCTAGAGGGCGCCCCTACCTGGTCGACGGACAGCCTAGAGGGCCACCCTACCTGGTCAACCACCAGGCTGGCCATCCTCGCACTAAATAACTAATCGTCATCATCATATGCCATGCTGGTAAGCGTTGGCGGTTTCGCCATCTCACACGATCACCAGAGTCGTGGATCATGCCATGTGGTCAAGCCATCCAAATATATACTTCTCTGCCCTCCCTTGTTCTTTTCCCCTCAATCCTGCCAGTTGTCTAATTTATTTCTTCTCATAACGTGCCCAAAATATTTTGACTGTCTACGTCTAATTTCTGTCATCAAACTACCGTTATTGTCACTGAGCGCGTCGTAATGAAACCCAGTTCAGTAATAGTGCCAACACGTCCAAATTTCCAGTAAGTGCGCAACACAGCCCTTCGATATAAGTTAGCAGGAACTCTACAATAAAGTTACTTATGCACAACTCAAGAAACAGTAAACATTTGTTGCGCTCTTTATACGTGCCAGGCAATAAATCTTGCAACATACTGTTTATGGCTTATGTGTTTAAAATCTCTAAGGGAATACATTCTTCTTCTTCTTCTTCTTCTTCTTCTTCTTCTTCTTCTTCTTCTTCTTCTTCTTCTTCTTCTTCTTCTTCTTCTTCTTCTTCAGCATGCCATTGAGGTTCTTTGCTGCAGATACAAGCCGTCTCCATTCGTCTCTCTGATGGACCTTCTCTTGCCAGTCGTTGATTTCAAGTGCTTGTAGATCTGTATGTAAATTATCTCTCCACCGTCTTCTTGGTCTACCTCGGGGTCTACGGTCATTTATTTCTTGAGTGTAAGCGAGTTTTGTTTCCCTATTATCTTCCATTCTTTCTATATGCCCCAGCCATTGTAGTCTATTAGCCTTCATGATACCAGTGATTAGCGGGGACTTAAACAGATCATAAATGTCTTTGTTGCTTCTTCTTTTCCACTCTCCACTTTGTGTATCTCTAATGGGCCGAAAGATGCGTCTTAAGACTTTGTTCTCAAAGGTTTGTAACAAGGCTTCGTCTCCTTTAGTTGTACTCCAGGTTTCAGAGCCATACAGCACAACTGGTATAATCAGTGTTTTGTATATTGTGATCTTGGTGTTACGAGATAGCGCATTTGATTTTAGCAGGTGTTGTAGTGCATAGTTTATCTTATTTTCAGAGTTGATTCTAGCTTGTATTTCTTCCCTTATTATGTTGGAGCAGTTGAAGATTGTACCCAGGTATTTGTATGTTTCCGTTCTTTTAATGGTCATATTATCTATTTGTATGTGGCCAGAGGTTTTAGCCGTTCCTTCTTTTGAAATTACCATAAGTTCTGTCTTATCTTGGTTGATAACCAGCCCATACATTGTTTAGATTAAATAAACACTTGTGTTAAAGTTTATTTCAGAGCACAATGGACAAAAGTGCACCCTGACCGTATGAACAATATGCTTGAGATCAATCTTTCCAGACAAGACCATGTCATAATTCTTAGACTGCCAGTCGCCACACAGGAATGAATTATGTAGGCCATAAATTTAAGATCGTCTCGTCGATGACAATAGACCCATTACAGCCAGTCCAACCTACAGGCTTGCCAAACCTACTGTAAAAAAACGTAGATATGACATTCTTCTTTTTCTTTCGCTCTTTATCCGTTATTGAAAACTAGGCTCGCAACCAAACCACGCCAAACCGTGCCATCTTTAGCTATCCCATGCACTGCTGCTGGGTCGGTAGTGGTGCATGGTCAGGCAGATCTAGTTCAGGTTCACAGGGATCATGGGTATAGTATGGTGGAAGAAGAGATACATTGATTATCATATCCTAGAGTGAATACGCCGGGCTCCCTGGCGAAGAGGTTAAGGACGTTGTTAGTAATCCAGTATACCCACGTATGAAACACAGATGCGCGAGATTCGGCAGCGGATCGTGTCGCCCTGGTTACTTACGGAGTTATGTGAGCCGGTCATTCAGAAAACAGTGGCAAACCACTGAACGTAAAACTTGCCAAGACGTCAACAGCAGCTGAAAATCTGGTGTTGACTGCAATGTCATGTAAAGGATATGCGAAAACAAAGAGAGAGAGAGACAGACAGAGAGAGAGAGAGAGAGAGAGAGAGAGAGAGAGAGAGAGAGAGAGAGAGAGAGAGAGAATACGGCGACAGGGAGTGACCAAAAGCTCTCAGTACTATGAGGAAAGGCCAGATAGACAAATAATCAGACAACATTTTTCACCATAAGGTTTGGGATTCTTCGCTGGCTGTTGAAGATGAGGAAGGAGCACGTATGGGAATGTCCCTAGTGTTATGACGTCTGATTTTGACTGAATTCAACTCAATCAGAATTAACCTGGATGTTTGAGTGTGAATGAGCAAGTCCAAGAAGCAACAATTTCAGTAACGATACTAAGACCAAAAAGAATGCGCCTTTCGCATGATGGATAACATCATCATCATCAAGTGCCTTGCCGGCTGATGTAAGCAATCATGCCCCTCCACAAATTGCGATTTTCCACGACATGGATCAATTCGTGTGTTGACTCCCTTCCGTGCCATGACACCAGACTGTCAAACATTTTCTCACGCTGTCTTCTTCCATCTCTCTTTCCACAAATCTTTCCGGTTATCACAAGATGCTCCAATTTTCGTGTTCTCATAATGTGGCCAAAAATGGATAACATATTGACTAATAACAAGCGGTAAACTACAGTGAGAACATCAATGTTAACATACTGACCAATATTAATTAATTAATTCATTCATTCATTCATTCATTCATTTATTCATTCATTCATTCATTCATGCATGCATTCATTCATTCAGTAGCATGTCCTTTGCAGAACCTCGCTCCCATAACAATCTTCCGGAAAACCTCTCGATCATAAGCAAGATGTTCCGCGTCTGATACACCCATCTGGAGATCATCCGCCACATCCTTCACTTCTCTTTGTCCTTCCTCTTCCTCTCTTCCCAGACATATATCCCTCCATTATTGTTCTCTCCAAACTTTCATGACGTTTCAAGTTGCCAAAATATTTCAATTTTTGTTTTGTTTTATCGTCTTTAATAGTCAACCTTCTTCAATATTCAGCTCTTGAAGTATGGATGCATTTGTTCTTTTCTTTACCCAAGGTATTCTTAGAACTCATCTATAACATTTATATTCAAAGGCATTTATGCGCTGTTCAGCTTGTTTAGTAATTGTCCAGGTCTCACAGGCGTATGTTGCAATGGGAAAGATGCATGCTCTGAAAAATCAAATTTTTGTAGTTCTGTCTGTCCCATTCCATAATTTATTCAGTTGTTTTAGTCTTTGAAGAGCAATTGATAGTCGTCGTTTAATTTCTTTCATTGTATCACCGTTGTTGGTAATCAATGGCCCAAGATATTAAAAATTTTCCACCACCTCCAATTTTACCTCATTAACATATATTTCTTTCTCCATAGTGGTTTTATCAGTATGCATTATCTTTGTTTTTGCTATGTTAAGATATAAGTTGTAATTTTCACTATTAAATTGGGTTGAGGCTAGTAGGTTTTCTATACCAGTCTGTGTTGTGGATAGCAATACTGTATCATCAGCATAACGAATCTCTGGTATGTCATGACCACCGATATTTAAGGTATCATATAGCTCCCTGTTTATATCATCTCTTACATTTCTCATTATATTTTCGGCGTACAGGTTAAACAAATAGGGGCGGGGGGGGGGGGGGGGGGGGGGGGGGGTAGGGGGGAGGAGGATAGTACACATCCCTGACGGACTCCTTGCTTGATGTAAAACCAATCTGATGCCTCGCCATCTATTCTAACCGCTGCTTGTTGGTCTAGATCAGGGGTCACCAAACGTTTTTCACAGCGGGCCGGATAACAGAGAAAATGACGAGCGCGGGCCGGATAGTCATTCTGCACAATACCTGCGCCGGTCTCCGTGGCGAAGGTCTTATGGACGCGGTTTGTAATCCCGTATCCCCGCGTTCGAAACACAGCTGCGCGCGATTTGGTATCAGACAACGTTGCGCTGGTTTTTTTACGCTATGTTATGGGTGCCGGTCGTTAAGAAAGCAATGGTAAACTACTGAACGTAAACTTGCCAAGACATCAACAACAGCAAAAAATGCTGGTGCTGACTGCAAGCGTCCTGTAAAGGATATGCAACTAACTTTAACAATAATTTCAAGCTAGAACAAAAGCTCTTGGAAAAAAGACGAAAAACTAAGTTAATCATGGGAAAGGCGTACAATGCACAAAAAAACAAAGACAACCAACATATGTATTTACTAAACAAAGTTATCAAAGAAGGCGACATTAGCAAAAATATAGTTACATCAGACCTAATGTGCACATATCAGAATCTCACAAACTAAGCAGCAAAAGAGGCTAGGGAGATTTGTGAAACTGACGTGTGGCTTTCAAAATACCATCAAGGTTTGGTTTGGAATTTCTGCATTCAATCAAGAGAATTGCTTTCAAATGTTCATCAGTCAATCTCGTTCGATGTGGTGACTTCACTGACTCCATTTTTGGAAATGTTTGCTCACAGACATAAGTTGTTCCAAACACTGATGCCATACCAGTGGCAAATTTCTTAAGTTTCGTAAACTCAACATAAGGTAAGCAGCGGTACAATTCAACAAGTTTTCCTTCTCTGTGCTTCTCTTTCAACAAGTCATCTGCTTGCAAATCAATGAGCTCCAACTGTAGTTCAATTGGCACATCATAAAGGTTACAATCAATCGGATCGAAAACATATTATATATCCTAGCAGCTGCACTAATCAAGGAACACAGCGACTAGAGTGTCCAGAAGGTCTTCACTTCAACACGGCCAACGACGTCTGCGATGACGTGCATGTGGTCAACTACCAGACCAACTACGACTTATAGTAGATGCCGTCAACTAGCTTAAACGTTTGACATATGTCGGTGATGTCTGTAGAGAAATGCCATAGACAGAGTCTTAGACAGTGTAAACAGTTCAAAATAGAAAAGCATAAATTATCTTCATTGAAAAATCGACTGTCGGCGTCCACTTTTCTTTTCCTAGTAGCCAAAATCGAACAGAAGAATGTCACTCTCAATTCTGTCAAGATCTGAAAATCTCTCCAAACTCTTTGAAACAGAGAAAATGAGAAAGGTTTTCTCCTTCCAGTTGTGCTTCCAACAATGACAGCTGTCTCCGAAATCCTTTGATTGTTCTTTAGAGATCGCAATTGAGGTAAACCTTTCCCTGAAGTTTCAAGTTCAGTTCATTCATGTCGACCAGAAATAACAACTTTGACAGCCAGGTAGGATCTGATAGCTGTGAATCAGCTCTATCTTTTTCAGTGAGGAAAACATCTATTTCGTTTCGGAGCTTGTAAAATCGAAGCAAGACTTTACCGCAGCTGAGCCATCTGACTGATGTGTGATAAGGCAAGTCACAGAATTCAGAATCAATTTCTTCAAGAAAAAGCCTGGAACTGACGGTGAATGAGTGCATGTTCCCGAATGAAGTTCATAGCAGAAACGACTGGTTTTAAAACACAATAAACATCTAAGTCTTCCCACGGAGTACTTGCTGATGTATGATGCAGTGTATGAACAGAGCGCCCGGAATTTGCAAATCTTCCACCTGAGTCCTGATCTGCCCCACCAGACCCTTCCTCACTCCAGCCTTTTTTACTCCATCACCTGAAACATCTCGAAGCTGATTCCACTGAAATTTATAGTCTTGCAATATTGCTTGCACTTCCACGAAAATGTCTTGCCCAGTTGTTGTTCCATGCATGCTGCAAACTAACGCCAACTCTTCCTTTATCTGAAAGTCCAAATTGACACCACGAATGAACACTAGAAGTTGTGACGTACTCGAGAGGTCAGTAGACTCATTCAGCGCCAGAGAATACCACAAGTTCCTAGCTTTCTCGCGTATCTGTAGCACTATGTTCTCTCCAAGTTCTTCTGTTCTCCGCACAACCGAACTTGCCGAAAGGCTGATATTTCCAAACAAATCGGCTTTCTCGGACACAAGTCATTTGCTGCTTCGATCATACACTCTTTGATGAAATAGCCATCAGTGAACGGTTTTCCTCGTTCTGCCATCTTATGCACTATTTTGTAACTTGCACGAGTGACAGATTCATTTTCAGCAAATTGTCTCGTGAAGAGATTTCTTTGTGTTTCTAAACCTCGTTTAATGGTCTCATATTTCCCAGAGCGTAACTTTCCAGACAACTTTTAATATGTTGATAGATGTTTTGTTTCGTAGTGACGCCGAAGATTGTACTCTTTCAAAACGGCAACACTTTCGCTGCATATTACGCAACTGGTTTTCTGATAATTTGTTTCCACAAAGAATACTTTACTCCCCATTCTTTTCCTAGTAGCCATAATAAAGGGTGAAGTACACGGGATCTGAAAATGAAAAAAAAAGTCATTAAATTAGAAACATAATTAAAATCCTATTGAAACACAAGAAAAGCAGAGGACCAGGGGTCACTGGTGAAGCTACGGCTCATCAAAGGTACATATACAGTTTATAGGTACCTTTGTGTAACCGCACAGAGATGATAGAGATAATAGCACGCCTACTGCTCATGGGCCGTAGAAGAAGAGAGGAATAAGAAGACAACGAGAATCTCATTCTATCTCCACGGCTAACAAGAAAAGAAAAGATGAAGAAATTCAGGTCCTTGTACAGAGAATCAGAATAATGTAATTGAAAAGATACAACAGCATCTGATTAATAATGCCAATGCCCTAATAAATACAATTCATGATTAGATGCAATGACAAAATAGGCATCCCCATGATAGACAAACACATGATCATCCTTCACAGTACCAGTGATCTTCCATCACAGCATGGGTAGTCATCCAACACAGTACCAGTGATCCTCCATCACAGCACTGTAACTGTAGTCTGATACACAACACCAGCAATTATCAGACAACAAGATGGAACAAAGGTCATTCATCCAGTAGCATGTCCTTTGCAGAACCTATGCTCCCATAACAACCTTCCGGAAAACCTCTCTATCATAAGCAAGATGTCCTGCGTCTGATACACCCATCTGGAGATCATCCGCCATATCCTGCACCCATCTTCTCTTTGGCCTTCCTCTTCCTCTCTTCCCAGGCATATATCCCTCCATTATTGTTCTCGGGCACAGACATAGCTATTCTATTCCTATATTCCTATTTAAGCTATGAAGGTTCGTTCAAAACTCACCCCACAGCAGATAATCGTCAATCCACATTCAAGATCCTCTTGGATCTTTTGGATATTCAAAGGGCCTGTCTGCCCTCTCAACTGCGGTCTGAAAAACAGTGGTCACGCTCGGCTGTGCCTGAGGCATGTTCGCCCATCTGCTTGGTAATGGCTCAGAGGGATGAGTTCAAACCCTGTGCTGAAAATTAGTCAAGAGCATCTTTTCGGCCTCAGTTGTTCTCAAGGCCAAAGAGGCGGGAACATGGCGTGATTGGGCTCTTATAGGCACGCCAACACAACATCCCAGCCTCCTATGCATTTTTTACCAGGTTATCATGGGATATGCTACTCCATACTCTTGTAGAGCCGCCGCAGGCGGCTTCATTTGGTAATAGAATATATCTCATAATAAAATTAGCAAAATATATAAACAGGGCCGCCAAAATAAACGGCCTAGAGCAGCCAGGAGGTCTCCGCACGTGTGAAGATCTCCTATTATTCTAAACATAATATTTACATTTAAATTGTATCTCAACGTCTCGTGTTTCATACGTTATATCAAGCAAGTTCGAGTACCGTCGGCGGGCCGGATGAAATGACGTCGCGGGCCGGATCCGGCCCGCGGGCCGTAGTTTGGTGACCCCTGGTCTAGATAGCGCAGTTACTGACAAATAAAAATGTTTGCATATCATTTACAGGACATCGCTGTCAACATCAGCATCTTTCAGCTGATTGTTGATTTCTTGGTAAGATTACGCTCAGTAGTTAGCCATTGCTCTCTGAGCGGCCGGCTCACATACCCCGTAAGTTATCGACGCGATTCGAACCACTTCTGATTCTCACCGTCGTCACGTTACTTACGAGAGTAAACGAGATTACGGAGAAAAGTCGCTAACCTTACTGAACAATAACAAGCGTAAACTACAGTGAGAATATCAATGCTAACATACTGACCAATAACATGATGTAAACAACAGTGAGAACATCAATGTTAACATACTGACCAATAGCAAGCGGTAAACTACAGTGAAAATATCAATGATTATATTTGACCAATAACAAGCGGTAATTTACAGTGATAATATCAATGTTAACATATTGACCAATAACAAGCTGTAAACTACAGTGAGAACATCAATGTTAACATATTGACCAATAACAAGCGGTAAACTACATTGAGAATATCAATGTTAACATACTGACTAATAACAAGATGTAATATACAGTGAGAACATCAATATTAACATATCGACCAATAACAAGCGGTAAACTACAATGTTAATATACTGACCAATAACAAGCGGTAAACTACAGTGAGAACATCAATGTTAACATATTGACCAATAACAAGCGGTAAACTACAGTGAGAACATCAATGTTAACATATTGACCACTAACCAGCTGTAAACTACATTGAGGACATCAATGTTAACATATTGAACAATAACAATCGGTAAACTACAGTGAGAACATCAATGTTAACATATTGACCAATAACAAGCGGTAAACTACAGTGAGAACATCAATATTAACATATTACCAATAACAAGCTGTAAACTACAGTGAGAACATCAATGTTAACATATTGAACAATAACAAGAGGTAAACTAAAGTGAGAACATAAATGTTAACATATTGACCACTAACCAGCTGTAAACTACAGTGAGGACATCAAAGTTAACATATTGATCAATAACAAGCGATAAACTACAGTGAGTACATCAGTGTTAATATATTGACCAATAACAAGCTGTAAACTACAGTGAGAACATCAATGCTAACAAACGGGGCTCTCCGTGGCCACGTGGTTAAGCCGCCTGCCTTGCCCTCCAAAGATTATGGATTCAGTTCTGAACTCCGTCTTTCAGTCCACGTGTGAATGTTTCTCGGAGACTCCTGACGGTCGTGGCTGGAGCTTTGAAGTTCGTGCTTTGCGAGATATCCTGCGCAAAGAGACCGGGCCATATAGGGTAAAATTAGGTGCAATGAAGTCAAAATCTCTCGCCGTCACACACCCTTTTTTAACTACTTAACGAATGAATGAACGAACTCACTCATTTTATTTTCAAAATATTAAGAATTGGGCACGCAGGCCCGTATAACATTCTGTCCTTGAAAGTTATATTGAACCTGTTTTAAACAATCAACAAAGTGTGTATATTTTGTATAAAATATATATAATAGTCGAAATCAGAAGGAAGCAAAAATATATTTTTCCGATCCTACAAGTAAAGAAAACCCATAAGGCAGACAAGGGAATCAGACAATAAGGAGTCAAACCGAGAAACATATGATGACAACGGGAATAGGGTTTCTGACTAAAATTGCCAAAATACCCCAAACCGAAATAAAATGAGGCAGCAGAAAAACAAACGAGGCAGTTTCGCAAGAAGATGTATACCTCAAAATGATGAGAGATATAACATGTAGATTTAAGATTTGTGAGCATGGTGCGAGGGGAACTAATATTGAACCCTAGAGACAAGTCGTAATCTTCATTCGAAACGAGCGCTAGACAGAGAGAACAGACAGAGATATGAATACCTAAATGATTTGACCAAATGGTACAATCTAAATAAAAGAATGACTTAATTACAAACTAAAGTGACCATAAATAAGATGACAAACAATAACATCGTATGGGCATGAGACGTGATGATGATAAAACATTATAGTAAGTATAATCCCATGAGAAAAGAAGAAGATCACGAAGCATCCCTGAAATGGGGTGAAAACGTCAATAAAAGAGAGAGGATTTAATGGAATGTTGCGTAGGAAAAGAATAACAGAAAATGTTTAATTGTGGCTTGTTTGCTTGTCTTCTTACTCAGTATTAACTGAACGATTCTATTTGAATTATAAAATGTCTATTTGTAGTCTGCAAGCGCAGTGCACACACTTCAAGTAAGAATATTAATTTTCTTTCTGATTATTTTTATTTTCTGAAAATTTCTTGTATTTTAGGTTTTACAAACCAAGAAAATTTTTATATTTTGCATGAAATAGAGTATAGCCTACAGCAGAAGAAAGAAAACAATATATTTACAATTAAAGAAAATATGTAAAACAGCAACGCCTCTACTTAAGTAAGCCCAACATCACGGAATTCCCTTGTAACGCACAAATAATAGAATAATATATTTATTTAACAAAGAGAAGAGGAGGAAGAGGAGAAAAAGGAAGAGGTAGAGGAAGAGAAGGTGGAAGAAGAAGAAGAAGAAGAAGAAGAAGAAGAAGAAGAAGAAGAAGAAGAAGAAGAAGAAGAAGAAGAAGAAGAAGAAGAAGAAGAAGAAGAAGAAGAAGAAGAAGAAGAAGAAGGGGGAGGAGGAGGAGGAGGGGGAGGAGGAGGCGAAGACTGAGGAGGGGGAGGATGAGAAGAAGAAAGAGGAGGAGGCGGAGGAAACAACAAAAGCAACATTAACAACCAGGGCATAAAACTACCAATGACTCGCCTGCTATTTGTGCCAGTAACACAGCACTAAAGAAATAAATATTATAAATGGTGATTTCAACGCAAAAGTAGGAAATCAAGGCGATGGATGCGGTGTTGGCAACCATGGTTTGGGAGAGCGAAACGAGAGAGGATACAGACTTGTAGAATGGGAAAAAGAACAAGAAATGGTTGTAGGAAACACCTGGTTTAAACAGCATTCTAGAAGATTATGGACATGGAGGAGTCCAGACAGCAGGATTAAAAACCACATAGAATACATCTTGAATAGCAGAAGGTTTTGAAATGCGTTAACAGTCGTAAAATCAGTCCTCAATGCAGACTGTTACAATGATCACAGATTAATTACAGGCACACTGAGGGTAAAGTTAAAGAAAGTCAAGTATACAACAGGAAACCCTAAATATGATTTGTTCTAATTGAAAACTGACAAAGAAATGCAAGATAATTTTAACATAGAAGCATACAACAGATTTGATATATTGTCTGATCTAGAGATCCTATTTCAAGATGTGGATGATCAATGGGAAATGTTGAAGAATTCAATAAGTTGTGCTGCAGGAGAAAAAAAAACTATTCCAGAATTAAAGAAAGTGTGTCGTAAGACATGGATGACTGAAGAAATTTTACAACTAATGGAATCAAGAAAACAGAACAAAAATAATCCTGCTAAATACGAAGAAATTCATAGAAAAGTCAGAATATTATGCAAGGAGGAAAAAGAAGCATGGCTCAATACAAAACTGCATAGAAATTTAAAAACAACACAACAGCAAAAATACCAAACTGATGCACAATAGAATTCAGGAGCTTACTAATCAAAGAACACATACATCAGCAGGCTGCATTAAGACAAAAGATGAAAATATCATTATAGTGAAAGATCAGATTTTACATGTGTGGTCAGAGTATGTGAAAACCCGTTATGGTGATAACAGAGAAGAATAGTATAATATTCAAAATAATAATGAAGGACCATCAATTTTGAAGATGGAGGTTCAGAATGCTCTTAACCATATGCAATCTGGAAAGACCACCCCCCCCCCCCCCCCCCCAGTTCAGACGGCATCACAACAGAAATGATTAATGCTTTAGAAGAATATGGAATAGATAAAATTACCAGACTGCTGAATACTATATATGATACTGGAAATATACATCATGAATTATGTAACTCTGTATTTATTGCAATCCCAAAGAATTCAGGAGCCTCGGAATGTGATCAACATCGAACAATTAGTATAATGAGTCACATCACAAAGATTTTGCTAAGAATTATCATGTTGTATTTAGGAAGAAAATACAACCTGAAATAGGAGAACAATGTGGGATTGTAGAAGGCAAGCGTACAGTAAATGCTGTGTATATACTGAGAACAGTAATTTAACGTTCCATAGAAGTAAACAAAGATCTACACCTTTGCTTTATTTACTACGCAAAGGCTTTCGATAAAGTGAGACACGTCGACATGATAAGGATGTTTGAAGATCTGCAAATTGATGGAAAAGACTTTAGACTTGTAAAAACGTATATTGGAAACAACAAGCTGCCATAAGAATTGATAATGAAGTAGGTCAATATCAGCCTATTAAGAGAGGTGTGAGGCAGGTTTGAGTAATGTCTCCAGATCTGTTTTCCCTGTACAGCGAAAATAATTTTAGAAATATAGAAGATATAGAAGGAATCAATATTGGGGGACGATACATCAATAACATTAGATATGCAGATGATACAGTCTTGATTGCAGACAATGAACAGGACCTACAACATTTAGTAGATGCGGTTGTTGCACACTGTAAACAACTAGGGTTAGAATTGAATTGTAAGAAGACACAGATTATGGTTGTCACTAGGAAGAAAGAAATACCACAATGTAATATACAACTAAATGGGCATATCCTTAAACAAGTGAATAGGTGCAGTTATCTCGGAACAATCATAACATCTGACGGGAGATGCCTTGAAGAAATTAGAACAAGAATTGCCATTGTGAAGGTAGCTTTTTGCTAGATGAAAACATGCTGACCAATAAAAAGATATAAATTGAAACGAGAAAAAGAGTTTTGAAGTGCTACATAGAACCTGTACTTTTGCATGGATGTGAAGCGAGGACAATGAGCAGACAAGCTGAAAAACATCTTAAGGCTGTGGAAATGTGGTTTCTGAGGAAAATGCAAAGAATACCATGGACAGATAAAAAAACCATTGAACAAATCCTTGAAGAAACAAATGAAGATCGTAAACTGATTAAAGACATTAGACGTAGACAGTCAAAAATTTTTGGACATGTTATGAGAAGAAATGAATTGGAGAACGTGGTGACAACTGGCAAGATTGAAGGGATGAGACCAAGGGGAAGACGGAGAAGTAAATACCTGGATTGCTTGGCCACGTGGCATGGTCGAGGCAGAAACACGGAGCTGATCCACGACTCTGGTGATCGAGTGAGATAGCAAAACATGATCGCCCACGCTTATCGGCATGGCACATGATGGATGGATGGAAAACAGCACAGCAATGGGAAAAGAAAGATGGAATACAGCGGTTTTTAAATGTCAGAGTGGTTTCAAAGCTCGCGTTCAATTCTTTCACTTGAGAGCCATCCACAACCTGCAGACAAGCAACACTTCTGGGGCAATAGCACTCACATTTATCTGCTTCGTTTTCTGGGGAAACAATTGCTCAGATACAACGATGATCCGTCTAGTTTTACACATGGGTTAACCTTTATTCATTCAGCATCGTTTCAGATCTATTCTGGCATTGTCATGATAGAATATTAGTTTTCCAACGCTTAAAAATGTAGGAATTTATATATATATATATATATATATATATATATATATATATATATATATATATATATATATATATATATATATATATATATATATATATATATATAATTATTTTATATATATATATATATATATATATATATATATATATATATATAGAGAGAGAGAGAGAGAGAGAGAGAGAGAGAGAGAGAGAGAGAGAGAGAGAGAGAGAGAGAGAGAGAGAGAGAGAGAGAGAGAGAGAGAGTTATTTTTAGAGTTAAAGTTCTCAGAAAATCACGACCCAATAATTAGTTCGACCTATTGTTTTGAAAGCGGAAGCTCCTTGTCTTTTTAATCTAATTTGTAGAACATTCAATAATATGGCCCACAAATAGTCACAAGATAGCGAGTTGTCTATCACACCAAATGTGTACTAAGAACGGTTAATTGAATTGTGGAAATGTGACAGTTAAGTGGGGCCTAGTATTTCCAAATCTGTACTGAAAACGGTCAATTAGATTGTGGAACCGTTGTCCGTAAGCGAGGCCTATTATTTCAATCCAATTACTGCTGTATGAAAATACTGAAACAGAAATAGCTGACGAGTCTTCCCGTTATTCGTCTGGTTGTTGTTATTGTTGTTGTTGTTCTTCCATTCCTCCTCCTCCTCCTCCCCTATTCCTCCTCCTCATCCTTCTTCTCGACCTCTTCTTCGTCCTTCTCCTCGTCCTCTTTCTCTTCTTCTTCCTCTTCCTCGTCCTCTTCCTCTGCTGCTGATGCTTCGTCCTCAACCTCGTCCTCACGTCCTCCTCCTCATCCTTCTTCTCGACCTCTTCTTCGTCCTTCTCCTCGTCCTCTTCCTCTTCTTCTTCCTCTTCCTCGTCCTCTTCCTCTGCTGCTGATGCTTCGTCCTCACCCTCGTCCTCACCCCCCCCCTTCGTCCCCTTCGTCCCCTTCCTCGTCTTCCTCCTCTTCCTCATTCTCTTCCCCTTCTGCTTCTGCTTCTGCTGCTGCTTCTTCTTCTTTTATTCGTCTACTGTCTTTTATCCCCCAATGGATCATATGTCTTCAACAAACTAAGGCCAAGATCTCCTATGCTTTATAACAGATAAGGATAAATAACGACCGCAGCAGGATATGACAATATGAGATAAGAACAGATAGGTATGTGCGACCCCAGCGAGAGAGTATAAAAAATAAAGACACAGAACATACCATACAGTACAGCAAACACAAATCGATCCCGGCTAACAGAAATCACAATTGGGGGGGGGGGCGGGGAGGGGAGAGAAAAGAGAGAGAGAGAGAGAGAGAGAGAGAGAGAGAGAGAGAGAGAGAGAGAGAGAGAGAGAGAGAGAGAGAGAGAGAGATAACAATAATAACAACACTAAATGAATATAAATATAAAAATAAGCTAAACCACAACACAATGATTCAGACATTTCGATCCGGGTGAACTTTTTATGGACAACACAAACAGATATACACAAAATAAACTTAGATAATACAAATGAAACTAAATACGTAAACAATAAGTCTGGGTATCAAACATTAACAGGCCATTGCGCGTCCTCCAATGCTTTTGCTATGTCTTTTTTTTCTTTCTTTTTTTTGGCGCTCGTTCGCTTTGATCTCATGAATGCTAGTACTTCTAGTGCACTGGACTGATTGTTGCGTGTGGGTTTTGTTTTTTTTTTAAGCATATCCTTTACAGGACTTAGCTGTCAACACCAGCATCTTTCAGCTGTATGTTGATCTCTTGGCAAGATTACGCTCAGTAGTTTGCCATTGCTTTCTGAGCGGCCGGCTCACATACCCCGTAAGTTACCGATGCGATTCGAACCACTGCTCATTTGAACCGTCATCACGTTACCGACGAGAGTATACGAGATTACGGAGAAAGGTCATAACCTCTAAGCCACGAAGCCATCAGCGAACCCATTCCGACTTCTGTTGTACACGTCCCCAGCTAAAGGAGAAGTCAACATTTTAGTCAAACTGACCGATGTTGCTGAATGTTTGTGAACGAGTCCTCTTATCCATTCTGCCATGCTGACCCCCGCTGAACTGATTTAATTTAAAGACTTCATCTAATGTGATAACAGGTCTGAAGTTTCCTCTGTCAGACATTATGTAGCCAAACGTCTCTTACCAAGGCGGCAGCGACTCGGTGACGCGTGCGAGTGATTGCTTTGGTCAGTATAAATTACCCCACACCCCTTAAATAGCTACCGTGAGAGCACTTCATTTAGCAGGCTCTCACTAGGTCAACTGAATTTATTGTTTGATGTCCTCCGGTCGCCATCAGTCTCAGAAATGTGTGAGCAATTTCTTCAGTTTGAGTGAGAACATTATGTATGGGGGAGACTGTCTGGGAGAGACTGTCTCAGGGTTGTCGAGGTGGGTTATATATCACAAATACACTTGCTGTTGCTGTGACTGCTGATGCTGTTTAAGCCTGCTGCTGCTACTACTACCGTGCTGCTACTACTACCGTGCTGCTACTACTACTACTGTGCTGCTACTACTACTACCACTACTACTACTACTACTACTACTACTACTACTACTACTACTACTACTACTACTACTACTGTGCTGCTGCTGCTACGACTACTGTGCTGCTGCTTGTACTACTGTGCTGCTACTACTACTACTACTACTACTACTACTACTACTACTACTAATACTACTACTACTACTTCTACTACTGTGACTGCTGATGCTGTTTAAACCTGCTGCTACTATTACTAGTACTGTGACTGATGATGCTGTTTAAGCCTGCTGCTGCTACTACTACCGTGCTGCTACTACTACTACCGTGCTGCTACTACTACTACTGTGCTGCTGCTACTACTACTACTACTACTACTACTACTACTACTACTACTTCTACTGTGACTGCTGATGCTGTTTAAACCTGCTGCTACTATTACTACTACTGTGACTGCTGATGCTGTTTAAGCCTGCTGCTACTATTACTACTACTGTGACTGCTGATACTGTTTAAGCCTGCACTACCGTGCTGCTGCTGCTACTACTACTGTGCTGCTGCTACTACTACTGTGCTGCTACTATTACTACTGTGCTGCTGCTACTACTACTGTGTTGCTACTATTACTACTGTGCTGCTACTACTACTACTGTGCTGCTACTATTACTACTGTGCTGCTGCTACTACTACTGTGCTACTACTACTACTACTGTGCTGCTACTATTACTACTGTGCTGCTACTACTACTACTGTGCTGCTACTATTACTACTGTGCTGCTACTACTACTACTGTGCTGCTACTACTACTACTGTGCTACTACTACTACTACTGTGCTACTACTACTACTACTACTGTGCTACTACTACTACTACTACTGTGCTGCTACTATTACTACTGTGCTGCTACTACTACTACTACTGTGCTGCTACTACTACTACCGTGCTGCTGCTACTACTACTACTACTACTGTGCTGCTACTACTACTACTACTACTACTACTACTACTACTACTAATACTACTACTACTACTTCTACTACTGTGACTGCTGATGCTGTTTAAACCTGCTGCTACTATTACTAGTACTGTGACTGATGATGCTGTTTAAGCCTGCTGCTGCTACTACTACCGTGCTGCTACTACTACTACCGTGCTACTACTACTACTACTACTACTACTACTACTACTAATACTACTACTACTACTTCTACTACTGTGACTGCTGATGCTGTTTAAACCTGCTGCTACTATTACTAGTACTGTGACTGATGATGCTGTGTAACAGTATGTGTAGTTTGGGTTATAATTAGGATCTAGTGGGGAATTAGAGATACAGCACGATTGAGCATTATGAGTGAAAGCGGAGAGAGATGCTCAATCGTGACGTATTGTGGTTGTGAAGGGCAGTCAACATCCGATAGTCCAGCTGAGAAGACACGGCTTGTCATCTTGAGAATAAAGTATAAAGTTTTAGTACAGATCAAGTCTTGTTACTTCATTTGACACTACTACAGAAGTAATAAATGGTGCCGTGGACCGAGAATCTGAGGTTGATCTAGGCCGGCCAACAACAACTATCCACTGGCGGCATGCTGTAAGACAAATTATGAAGATAATGGCCTACCACGCGAAGTACTAAAGAATCCAGACAAAACTGCCAGGACAAGAAGGGTTTCCTGGAGCCGTGGCTGAACATTTGAATCGTATCATTTATAAGGGGCCTAACCTGGCCGTTGCCTGAACCTTGCCACTTTCAAGATTTTATCGGAAGTCAGAACTCGTTCAAGGTCAGCTCATCACTAGCCGTTGGCTGATTGATACTAATCCATTTTTGGGCCTTGTCATTCCTATGACCCAAACACACCTAATCCATTTTTGGGCCTCGTTATATTCCTATGACCCATTCCATACGACGATGAAGTACCCACTTGAGATCAAGGAAGGGACCCAACCAGGGGGTCGAAGATTGTCTGGCAGCCCATGAGATGTGACCCAACCAGGGGTTGAAAATTTTCTGGCAGCCCACGAGAAGGACGAAATTACTTGAGGGAAGAGAAGTGATATCTGAACTCCACCACCTGAATTCCGAGACTTTCACTTGATGCGGGCTCTGGTTGGTTGAACTGAATCCGTAAGTTGGTAAAAGAAGATGACGGATTAATTAAGGAAATAGACTCGGAGTAAAAGTTGTGTATTTCGAGGTCTCCCGTGAGCTTCCGAATTTATTAATTAGAGTGGAGTACAGGACATTATTGCGGTTTAAGAAACAAATATCTACAAGGAACCTTCTGATTGCCACAAATTTGAGTTTTTTATTGAGGACAGGGTTCATTCTTCCTATGCTCAGACAGGATATTGTTGATGCTTCCTCTGATTAATGTAATATCTTACAATATTATAACCAACTGAATTGTGCTGTTTGGGATTTGGGAAATTGTAATTGTGTGATTGGTTGCTTGCTTTGTTTCAGTATTTTTCAGCATGGCGGAACCGGATAACTTGGCCCAGGTTTTGACAGGCGTGGGTACAGCAGTAGGCCGACTTAATATGGTGATTAAACAACAAGGCATGGCAACAGAAATTGTAAAGTTTAGTGGACAGGCCAGAGACTATAAGAAATGGGTCACCTCTATAGAAAAATATGGCTATTTGATCTCAGCAACAGATGAAGAAAAAATGAGACTGGCTTATCAGACGGCAACGGAACCGGTCTCGGATCATATAAGAAGAAAGCTAGAAGCTAGAGTAGATGAGACATGGGAACAATTCAAGGAAGACCTAGCAAGGAAATATGCAGAAATAACGGATCCACAACATGCATTTTCGGTGTTGAGGCAGGCTAAACAAAATAACGGAGAGACGGTACAATTGTTTAGCGATAGATTAATTAATCTGGCTGAAGAGGCATTCTTAGGACAGAATGTACGAGGAGAGGAGGTGGAAAGGATGTTGGTAGGGATCTTTGTGGATGGCATAAAGTCTGATGGTTTGAAACTTAAATTAATGAGGGAAAACCCTGAGAGGTTATCACAAGCGGTGGATATCGCGGTACAAGAAGAAAATTTGAGACGTAGGTTTAGATTAAGAACAGGACGAGAAGTGGGAAGTAATCGAGATGACAGAGTTGAGGAACCTATGGAAATAGGACAAACAAGATTCGGATGGAATAGGAGAGGAGGTATACAGACGTTACAAGGTAGAAATAGGTATGATAATGAGGAAAGAAGAAATATGAGATACCCTACAAGAGAAACAGTAGGTAACACAAATAGTACAAATATTGTCTGTTGGAATTGTGGTCAACGGGGACATGTTTTTCGGTTTTGTAATAACAGGCATGTCCAGTCGAATACACAGGGTAGACATGACAATAATAGGGTGAGTAGGAATGTTGTAGATGGACACAGGAATTTTACAGGTACAAGAACACAGGAAAATCGGCGCCCTACCTATTAGACAGGACCTATGATAGGAGGGTAAATAATAAGGTCCCAAGGGTTAGAGAATATGTTAACAACAGGTATAATAGGTCGAACAGAGAATATTTTCAACTAGATGAAGTCAAGAAATTTATAGAAGATAAAACAGATTATAGTTCTTGTATATTAGAAATAGGAAAGTATAGAGTTCGTACGTTAATTGATTCGGGAGCTCAGGTTAGTGTAGTGAAAGAAAGTTTTCTATACAAAATGGTAAGAAATTGTAGAGTATTTAAGAGTCATAATAATTTACACTCTGTTACGGGACAGAATTTACAAGTAGTTGGACAAACAATAATAAATTTTAAGTTAGGAGGGATCAACATAAGACACCTTTTTCATGTAGTGAAGGGTTTAAATAGAAACATGTTAATAGGAAGAGATTTTTTAATAAAAAATGGAGTAAGACTTTTCTATGATTTACACAAATTAAAATTCAGGGACGTCTATATAGATATGCAAGAAGACATGCATATATCAGCACTAGTTAGAGTTAAAATGACAACGACGTTAAAACCACAGTCGGTTAATTTGATACAAGTGAAGCTGAAGAAAAACCCATATTATGTAGAAGGAAACACAGTCAGAATCACTGAATTACAAGAGGAAATAATTGATGAGCCTGGTTTGGAAGTTCCGGATGGAATAATAGCGTTAGATAAACACTTAACCTTTCCAGTTATGGTGATTAACAACACAGGTAGAGAAATTAAATTATACAGAGGGTGTGTAGTAGCAAAAATAGAACAGAACGTTAGTGAAATATTGGCAACGGATAGAGTAGAAATGCCGGGAACTAATTATTCACAGTCTTCTAGTGAAAGAAGTAATAACAGACGCGGACGCGGAAGTAGAGGAAACACACGAATGAATGAATTGATCCATCCATTCAAAAGAAATACAGCACAAATACATTCACTAGATAAACAGACAAGAGAACAGGAATTGTTGGCACAGTTAAAGACTTCACCAGAAAATAAAGAAGTATTGGAACAGTTTATAAAGGAGAATCAGGATGTGTTTGCAATTAGTGATTTAGAGTTGGGTAAGACAAAAACGGTAACAATGGAGATAGATACGGGAGACCATCCGCCGATTAGCTTAAAACCATATAGAACTCCCTTAAGAAATAGAGAAATTGTAGAAAAGGCAATAGAAGAAATGTTGAAAGCAGGGATAATCAAAAGATCAAAATCAGAGTGGTCATCTCCGGTGGTAATTGTGGCCAAACCTGATGGTTCGAGTCGATTCTGTTGCGACTATCGGGCGTTGAACAAAATTACTAAAAATGTTGCATATCCACTACCAGTGATAGATGATATTTTGGGGTTGCTAAATGGCGCTACATTTTTTACGACGTTAGACGCAAGAGCAGGATTTTGGTGCATTCCGATGTCGGCAGACGCGCAGAGAAAAAGTGCTTTCTGTACTCATATGGGTTCTTATGAATTTTTACGTATGCCTTTTGGAGTCAAAACTGCGCCATCTCACTACATGCTCTTAATAAATGAAGTTTTAGAAGGTATGCAAAGGTTCGCTCTTGCTTATATTGATGATATTCTGATCTTTACTTCTGGAAATGTGGAGGATCATTTGAAACATATAAAGTTAGTGTTTGACAGGTTAAGAAAACATGATGTGAAGTTAAAGCTCAGTAAATGCCAATTTTTAAAGACAGAAACAAAATATTTGGGGTATATTATAAATAGAGAAGGTATAAAACCAGACCAGGACAAAATAAAGGTTATTAAAGAGTTACCTGCTCCAACTAACGTTAAGGAGGTACGCGCCTTTATAGGAACATGCGCGTATTATAGGCGGTTTGTCCCAGCGTTTTCAAAAATAGCTGAACCTATTACAAACTTAACAGGCAAGTACGCTAGGTTTAAGTGGGATGATGAGTGTCAAAAAGCGTTCGAGTATTTAAAAAACAGTTTAACACTGGTACCACTGTTGACGCATCCAGACTTAAACAAACAGTTGATACTGTACACAGATGCTTCAGACAATGCAGTAGGAGCGTGTTTGGTGCAACCATATGAAGGGAAAGAGTCTGGAATACCAGGGGTTAAAAATGAAAGGCCTATATACTTCTTGTCGCATAAACTTAGCAGATCACAAAGAAAGTGGACGACTATTGAGAAGGAGGCTTACGCAATACATTACGCTCTTCAAAAACTAAATTACTACTTACATAACGCAAATTTTGTTATTAGAACTGACCATATGCCTTTAAAGTCTTTTTTAGAAGCCCCAGTGCAGAACAGGAAAATACAAACCTGGGCATTGAACTTACAGGGATATAATACGAAAATTGAGTACATTCCAGGTAAGATTAACACATGCGCTGATTTACTGTCTAGGATTCCCTATCCACAGTCGTCAGGTGACACAGAAGATGAAGGAGAACCAGAGATTGACGATCGAAATTGGCAAGTAAATATTTTAGATTCTGCTATAATAAATAGAGAAGAATTTGATAGTCTACCATCGGAACAAGAGTCTGAACATAGGGAAGATGATCTACACTTAGAAAAATTTAACATGAAAGAGGAGCAGGACCTAGACCCAAAAGTGATACAAATAAAAGAAAAATTAAGAGAAACAGAAGATAACAAATATAAAAGGAATTATTTGGTTTTACAAGAGGATGGACATTTATACTACATGTCTGAAAGGAACGAACAACTGAGGAAATACATTCCAAAACATTTAGAAAATGAACTTTTAAAGGCATATCATGATGAAAATGGACATTTAGGTAGAGACAAATTGGTGAAGGCGCTTACAAGTAAATATTACTGGCCAAATTTATTTAAATCTGCATATAAATATGTGGATACCTGTGAGAAGTGCAGATTGAGGAACATGAAAACAATAAAGTGTCCCTTGCAGGATACTGACATTCCTCAGTTCCCAATGCAAAAGATTAGTTTAGATATATCGGGTCCACACCCCAGAACATTGTCAGGAAACGTGTATTTGATTCATATAGTAGATGTTTACAGTCTTTGGCCGGAGGTTTATGCAATTCCGGATAAGAGTGCAGATACAGTAGTCAATATTTTTTTACAAGAGTTTGTCCCAAGATTTAGTTGTCCACAAAGTATACTTACAGACAATGGTAAAGAATTTATAAATAAGAAATTTGAAAAGTTGTTAAATGATTTAAATATAAAACATATAAAGACATCATATTATAGACCTACTTCCAATGCTAGAAACGAGCGTCAACATCAGACGTTATATAGCATTATATCAAAGATTGTAGATGAACATGAAAGGGATTGGGATTTGTTTTTAGGACCTGCCCTTAACGCCATTCGTACTAATCAAAATGAAAGCACGGGTTTTTCACCATATTATTTAATATACGGGAGAGAACCGATACTACCTATAGACAATCTATTAAAACCTAGACGGAAATATATGGGTGAAGACTTTCAAGAGGTTATAATACAGGAAATGCATAAAGCACACGTAGGACTAAGGAATAATATAATTAAAGCTAGGGAAAGGCAGAAAAAGTACAAGAATATAAATACAAACTTGCAGGAATTTAAGGTTGGTGATAGGGTCTATTACAAGAAGCATAGGAGAAACTCTAAGTTTGATAATCGTTGGATTCCAGGGTATTATATTTTGGAAAAACTAGGTAAAGTATCGTATAAAATTAAGAACCAGGTCACGGGACATGTTCGCAAGGGCACACGTGGAACCCTTAAGGAGAGATGAAGAAGAGATAGAATATAATAATAATAATAATTATTATTCAGACACAAGGTTTTTAGATGAACAACTCGTTAGAGGTGCTACAGTAACCCCAGGCGTTAGAAGAGATCCAGCACAAAATCGCTTATTAGCAACTCCAGGCTTTGATGATACTCAAGAACAGACGATACCGAAAACAATAGAAGAAGAAAAGTTGAATGAGACTCATTATGATAGTATGGAAGAGGAAATAAGTGCTCCGTTTAGGAACACTAGACAGGCAACGAAAAGGAGAATGGATAGACAAAGAGATAGAGAAGTGAAAAGACAGAGGAGAATTAGGGATTATTCAACGAGCGGGGAGGATATGCCGTTACTAGAAAGATCCTTGAGGAATAGTGATCGACAAATTAGATGGGATATTGAACAAAAGAGATTAGCGGCAGCTAAAGAGAGACATACAGACGAAGAAGAAGAAATGGATGAAAAGTCAGAGTCAAGTAGTAGTAGTATGGAGGAAACAAATGGATTGTACGAAGAAGAAGACATTGATGTAGAATTAGCATTGGTTCAAAGAAATTTGGAGTTATTGAAGAAGTGGAACCGTAGGAAGTAGATAAGTAGAGAATATTGCAGATAGCAATTTATAAGTGTTAGAATTCGAAAATGAAGAAGATGACTCTTGGTATTTTTATAATCAATATGGAGGTAGTTTTGAATGAAGTATATGTATATATTTGGTTATTTCTCTATGGGGTGGAATTGATGGTTGATTTTTTAGTAGCTTGGACAAATTGAAGGGAAATAATTGGCAGGTAGGGCCACAAGTAAATAGGTGAGTGGATGGTGAATACTACATTAGTATAGATAAGAGGACTTGTACTGTAGTTTACAGTGATTAATTAAGAGGATTTTCCGGGTAGTATGATGTGTTTGGAGTTAGGCTAGAAAAAGGAGGAATTGATGTTTGTACTATTTGTTATCATTGATATCGGCAGATATGCTTATAAGATTTGGATATTGGTCTGTAAGTAACAGATACACATATGTAGCATTGAATTGATGGGTTTACTTGGAATGGTAAACTTGAAATTGACGAGAGGAATGAAGAAAAAAAAAAAAAAAAAAGAAAAGCTAGTAGTGTTGAATCAATATTTTTTTTGATAATAACAATTATTATTGACGGAAACTGAAGATAAATTTTGAAACTTTATTCATAAAGTATGTATGGAAAGAGAAGTGTGATTACTTCTTACTTTTTCCTTTCTTTTTCTTATTTTCCTAAGTGCGCACTAACTCAATCTAACATATCTTTTCTGTGAGAATGTGAAATAGGGGATAAGGGAAATATCTTCAGTTTTGTCAATCATAATTTTAATGAACAATTTAAATTTAAAAGCGGTTCGCTTACAGAGAGTTGTAGGAAGTTTTATAGAGAATTTGGTGGGGAGTTTTTGGTATTATTGATATACTGGGAAGTATGTCTCTGGTTAGCAATTGGCTATGATGAGGTAGGAAAATGAGAATGGAGTTAGGAAATATATAAATGGAATGGCCTGAATAAATAGAGATCTGGTACATTATTAGTATGGTTGTTGGGGCCACTATACGTAATAATTTTAAGAAAGTTTACTTGGAAAATCTTTGTTTATTCACTTGGAGTTTTATTTTCGTGTAACTGGGCAATGATGGTTGTTAATTGATTATTTTATTGAGACTATGTTTCAATGCTATATGTATATGTATTATGTTTTTATTTCATGCTTGGTTTGGTTTTATAAAAAGTTAGTTTAAGTAAGTTAGGATCGTTGAGTTTATAGTGCTTTGAGTAAAACACTATTGGACCGTAAAAGTGTCTAATAATGATATAATATTTGCTTTTGGGTTGATAAAATGCATGCCATATTAATTTTGAAAATGTGTTTTAATTGGATAATTGTGACGCCTTGTTTTGATTTAGTTTTGCGTAAACAGTTGGATTGATAGATTAAGTGATGTGGTTAATGAATTGGTTTTAAGTTTGGTTAGAATATTAGTTAACTTTTCAAATACAGGGGGCTTTATAAAAAAAAAAAAAAAAAAAAAAAAAAAGCCCTTTCGTTCAGAAAGGAATTATAAAATTATTGAGGGAGGGTATGGAGACATAGGCTGTTGGGAAGGTTAGGTTGCTTGAAAAGCTTCGAATATATAAGTAGAGTATAACTAGATAGAAGTTTAAGGGAAAAACTGTGAATAGCAGCATATAGAAGAAATACATAGGGGGATAAAGGGCAGATCATGGGACATGAAGGGGGCAAGAAATAGGTGCTGTGAAAAACCAGCTTTAATTATATTAAAGGTGTTCATAAAAATTGAACAGGATCTCATGCTAAAAGGTGAGATAACGCAATTTGGACAAGATTGTGGTTGGAAATTTTAAATGTTGAAGATATAAGGCTTGAAACTTACGTAAAAAGTTCTATTTCATATAGGGTTGTATATATAAAGCTTGTAAAACATTATATCAACTTGGTTTATAGAAAACAAAGATCTATTTTTGTATGACGTATTTATAAGAAAAAATTTGATTGTACAAATTTTTTTATTGGCAAAGGAGGTAAATGTGGTTGTGTGGAATATGCGTTTCTTTGTGCTTATCTTGACTATTTATTCCTTTTACTGGGTGCACCCCTTCTTTACTTCTTCTAAATACGTTGTTCTCGTTGTTCGGGTTGTCTTGTATTGAGAAATGTGAGTGATTTCCTAATGCCAGTTGTACAAATACGATTTTACGAGCCATTTTGTTTATAATATGCATATTTTATATAGGAACTTGAGGAGCCAAGGAATATATAGTGGATTGCTATATAGTTTGGGGAAATGAAAGAAGAGTAGAAATGGTAAGTTAAAAAAGGGTTACAGTACATGGTACGAGGTATAGAGGTAAAATGGAAGAAGAAGTGGGTTGATTATATAGCTGGGGAAAGAGTTAAAGAAATAGAATGTTTAATTAAATTGGAGTTGGTTTGGGGAGGATTAGAAGAACTATGGAAGATTAGAGGAAAAAGAGGGAATAGAGTAAGGGGATTAGGAGTAAAGATTTTTCCTTTATAAGGAAAATTCTTTAATAAACATGGGGAGGTGTAACAGTATGTGTAGTTTGGGTTATAATTAGGATCTAGTGGGGAATTAGAGATACAGCACGATTGAGCATTATGAGTGAAAGCGGAGAGAGATGCTCAATCGTGACGTATTGTGGTTGTGAAGGGCAGTCAACATCCGATAGTCCAGCTGAGAAGACACGGCTTGTCATCTTGAGAATAAAGTATAAAGTTTTAGTACAGATCAAGTCTTGTTACTTCATTTGACACTACTACAGCTGTTTAAGCCTGCTGCTGCTACTACTACCGTGCTGCTACTACTACTACCGTGCTGCTACTACTACTACTGTGCTGCTGCTACTACTACTACTACTACTACTACTACTACTACTACTACTACTACTACTACTTCTACTGTGACTGCTGATGCTGTTTAAACCTGCTGCTACTATTACTACTACTGTGACTGCTGATGCTGTTTAAGCCTGCTGCTACTATTACTACTACTGTGACTGCTGATACTGTTTAAGCCTGCACTACCGTGCTGCTGCTGCTACTACTACTGTGCTGCTGCTACTACTACTGTGCTGCTACTATTACTACTGTGCTGCTGCTACTACTACTGTGTTGCTACTATTACTACTGTGCTGCTACTACTACTACTGTGCTGCTACTATTACTACTGTGCTGCTGCTACTACTACTGTGCTACTACTACTACTACTGTGCTGCTACTATTACTACTGTGCTGCTACTACTACTACTGTGCTGCTACTATTACTACTGTGCTGCTACTACTACTACTGTGCTGCTACTACTACTACTGTGCTACTACTACTACTACTGTGCTACTACTACTACTACTACTGTGCTACTACTACTACTACTACTGTGCTGCTACTATTACTACTGTGCTGCTACTACTACTACTACTGTGCTGCTACTACTACTACCGTGCTGCTGCTACTACTACTACTACTACTGTGCTGCTACTACTACTACTACTACTACTACTACTACTACTACTACTACTACTGTTATAGTACAGGTACAGGGACGATTATAAAACGAGTCCTGATGGAGTTATCAAACAGGTTTTATTGAACATAAGAAGGCGAAGAATATTACACAAATTACATGGTATGATGTTCTCTTCTCCAGACCTTGGCTGTAACTAACTTCCCTAAAAACCCTACGTCACGGCTTGAGCATCCTTAGTAACGTTCTTATAGGATGCTCAACCGTGCCTAAACTTTGCACATCAAACCTAGTAACAGAGATGGTACTCACTCTGTTACAGACCTCCCTTTCTTTAAAAAGACTTTTCTTCAAAAGTCTTAACCCCTAACCCCCTTATTCTAAACATTCTTTCCCTCATCAACTCCTTAACCCCCAATATTCTTTCTCCAAGCCATCTCAAACTAACTCTATTTTAAGTAACTACTTTCACTTCTACTAATTCTCCACTTGTCTCTTATCATTGTCCCATATAGCAAATCGCTATGAAGTTATACTTCTTCTTCGTTTCTGACTCTTCATGGTTTCATTACAAAAATATAGGTCATAAGAATGGTTCGTAAAAATAGTTGGTATACACTTGGCATTATGAAACTTCTCATTCTTTCTCAACACAACACAGGATAGACAGAAAAGATGGGGTTAGGAATAGAAAAGAAGGGGTGCGAACCCAGTTATGAAGAGCAGTAGTTAAAAACAATCACATTTACCTCCCTTGCAACCGTAAAAACTTTTATAAAAGTTTTTCAAAAACACATCTTATGATTTATGAAGTTACATCTCTGTTTGTTATAAATTAAGTCGATCCAAAATTTCTTCTATATACTCAATATTTGTACTGCCATCCACACCCATGCCCATATTTCACCTATTTCACGTCCAATCATGAAACCAATAACAATGTTCATATTCCATGAACATTTTAATTAACGCTGTTTATCACAGCTCCTATATATTTACCCCGTCAGATCCCATGACAAGCATCCTTGTTTGTATCTATCCCTATACCAAACCATATGCATTGCCATTCACAGCCCCCTTAATATCTACTCTCCATCAACCAACCTCTTATATTTGCTAACTATCACACCCTCTTTAGACGTTAATCACGTGTATAATATGGCATCCAATCCATATACCTTTAATCCACGCTGACTTAATGCAGCTCCTATTTTAACTCCCCAGAACCCTCTTATTTGTGTAGGAACCCCGTCACTTAAGAATGGCATATGTTTCCAACACTTCATAGCCACTATATGATTACCTTCCCTATCCTAAAATATTAACGCTGACTATCACAGCAGCCTTCTTACTAACACAAGGTACTCATGAACTTATTATTCATAAAGAGAATGTGTCTCTCTTCTAGTCCTCAGTAGTTTATTAACCACTTTCTGAACGAAGGGTTTCAAACAAAGCCCCATGTATTGCTTTTATTCTAGACAAAACCATAACTGTTTGTGAACTAAACTTAAACTTAAACAATTTATTATATTTGTAAACAAGGTAATTACTATTCAACACACAAGACAATTCAACTTAAATCATGAGTCAAGCAAAATAAAATCACAACAGGATATCATACCCCCCCCCCCAGGTTTTTAAATATCATTTTTCTTTCCCCTCATATCAAATACAGGTAACCAACCAATTCAAAGAAAAACATATTTCAAAATAATATGACATACATCCTATCCATTGTTAGTCACTTTTACGGACTAACAATAACTTATTTATCTATTAAGAAAACTCAACAAGTCAAATCATAAAATCAATTGGCAATAAAACTACAATAAAAATACACCACAGTCGAATTTACATCCATATTAGCTATCTTAATACCTAAATATATAGTATCATGTCTACTCCTCAAGACAACTCATTATAAGTATCAATAAAACCATTTTCTATAACACACGTGTAATACACAGCTAGCGTAATTCATCAACTATTACTTTCCTCTTTAAATCACAAAGTTTTCATCCTGCTATCTGCAGCATTTTCTATCAATTTATCTACCATGTTTCCATTTCCTCAGTAACTCTAAATTTTTCTGTATAAGCGCTATCTCCACATCAATATCTTCCTCTTCTCGTTATAAACATCACCTACTATAATATAACCAAATCTCTCCTATACCTGACTCAGGAATACTCTATATTAGGTTCTCTATTAATCTTGCCGAAAACTTCAGCAACCCACTAATGTCCATTTATTATGGGCATTTCGTCTAAAACTTCCACTTTCAATATATGCCGTTATCAAAAGCAACAAAATACTGCCACTGAACTCATGTCTGTGACCTTCTAACCCCTCACTGCTTACAATCAACGTTATTCCTTCTCAGTCCATATATCACGGACCCCTAAAAACCTCATGGCATTTTATCTACGTTTACTAACTTACTTACCCCCCTTTACTATTGTACTGACATCCACAGTATATAGTTATTCTTTGGAGTAAAACATGGGATTCAATTCATGTTTTACTATTTGTCTTCACGCTGTCTGGCGCAGCACGTTACTCACTTCTTCTTCTTCTACAATGCAGCAATCTCGTGTCACTTATTAAATTTCCATTACATCATGGCACTAAATCCATGTTTTAAACTTGTCTCACATCTTCTGAACGTAAATATGTATCCAGAACTCCCAAGGACTCTGTTTTAAAACTTCTCTCAATTAAATGTAAAAAAAAAAAACAATTTTACTGATTTTTAAGAATGGTCAACGGCAACTGAATTAAACATTACCGTTAACTACGGTATCTCCACACTACTACACCCAACAAAAATTTTGTCTATTTACTATAGACCTCACCAATACATCTATCTACTATATTTGTCAATAACTCATTCTAATTTTACTTTTCTCGTCTACCCGACGCAACTAACCAACGTATCAGTACTTTCCAACATCTCACCACAACAACTCTAAGCTATCCTCAACTCTCTCCTAGCGTTCTCACACCGCGATAATAGTCAAACCAATCACCCTTATCGGAACACAGTCTATAGTTCTCTATTTATAATACTCTGATATTCATTTAACTAATCACATTCTCTCCTTCTCTTGCTTACTCCTATTTATCGGGACTCTTTCAGAAACAATAAACAACACCGCACATGACTAACGCGAAATCTCACTTCGACTTGGCAAACAATATTCTCTCAATTCTCTGTATCAGGCATTCTTGCTTCGACATGTCTCTGCCAACACTACTAAATCTGTTTCATGAAACATCATTCAAAATGTTAACTCTCTTTCCGTCAGCCTGTCATACAATTTTCATTAATTCTGTCTAACGTCAGACATTCTAACCAAAAGACATCACAAATTTCCAATCATCTTCTTTCCACCTCTCAATTTTCGCATACTCAGTTACTCTATCCTCCACGTTTTATCAACGTCACTTATCAGCCACTCTTCGCATATTCACACGGTATTCGTATTTTATGTTTGCTCAGACAGTGATACACAACCTCGTTCTCATCTCACGATTATTCTCGTATCGCGACAACCTGACGAGCCTATACTATTACTTCAAAAAAAAAAAAATTTAGACGCCAATTCAACATTCTAGTAATTACTCACCACAGTCTAAGCGTGTCGATCTCTTCCACACACATTGACACAAGATATACCAAACGCCTCGTACATTCATGCGTTACTATTACCAATCAGCTGGCATCGTTCTATCCATATACTCCACTTAGACGGCGTCTCAAAACCTCACTCCTACTTCACTCAGCGCGACGAACACCTGTTTGTCTACACTTATACTCACGTACGGACAACGCATAACCAGACGAATTACTCAACAGGACTTTCACAATTCAACTGATTTCTTACTTTATTCTCAATCATCATAATCCCACTATTCTCCGTCCTACTTAATTCTCCACGTCAAACTACTCCGACAGTCAACTACTCACTCTCTTTATCTTAACCTCCTCATCACTTCATAACAATGCTTTACTTTTTCGCGCTATTTTCAGTCGCACTACCCTATCGGTGACTATTCTATGACTCCTTTATCCCTCAAAATAACCTATGCAATACATCAGTTCTCGACATCACCCATTACATGTAGTGACTCTCCACCATTTTCCACAGCAACACCACATTTGAGTCGAAATTTGAGCCTCATCAAACTTGAATTACTCCAACCAACAAAATATCTACTCTTCACGTATTAGTTAATTCTTATTTAAATATAACCATGGTCTTATCGACTTCATG
>OY992890.1:50949544-50954544 GCA_963921405.1 Cepaea hortensis
AAAGTTGTTTGCTGTTATAAATTATTTCCACATTTACAATGTTCACACTAATTTATTTGTTGTAGTAGACTTTATATATTTCTGAAATTTATTCTGAGTTTACTCTTTGTTTTCCGAATATTTTATTTTCACACACACCCTCAAAGTAGGTTTTGTTTCGTTTCCTTTTTAAAGTTTTGTAAAATTCTAACTGTTAGAATTTTATTAAACCAATGAGTGTCACTAAAATCGTATGACTGAAGATGAATGCCGTGTTTTTAATGAAGAATGGACAACTAAATACTGTTTTATAAAAGTTGGTAGCAAATCAGTTTGCTTTTTGTGTCGTGAGCCATTGGCTGTCTTCAAGGAGTACAATTTTAAAAGACATTATCAAACAAAACATTCCGATTTCGGATACAATTTAACAACCGAAGAGAGGGAAAGGAAATGCCTGGAGTTGGTGAAAATGTTTGAGAAACAGCTAACTGTTTTCACTGAACAACCTTCAATTGAAGATGCCGCATCAAAAGCTAGTCTTGTGCTGTCACAAAGAATTGTGAAAAAGAACAAGCCATTTTCTGATGGCGAGTTCATCAAGGAATGTTTGCTAGATGCAGGAACACAAAAACAAAAAAACAAAAAAAATTTGACAACATTACTTTATCAAGGAGAACTGTGGTCAGGCGTGTTGACAAGATAAGTGACAATCATCTCATCTCATCTCATCATGTTCCTCTTGTACCTTGCGCTGTCGAGGTGAAGCATAAACTTCGTGAGAGTGCCCGATTATGGGCTTCATATATCGACATTCCCATGAACTCTGCTATTCCCTCCGTCCAACGTTTACGTGGTCGGCCTCTTCCTCTGTTTCCATCTGGTCTGTACATCATTGCTTGTTGTGGCATGCTGTTTACTGGTAACCTACTTGCATGGCCAAACCATTTGACTTGCTGCTTTCTAATAAAATCTAGTGCTGCTTTAACCCCCACTTTAGTCCTGATTTCTTCATTTCTGATCTTATCTCTTCTTGATACGTTGAGTATTCTTCTCAGGAACCTCATTTCTGTTGTTGTGATTTTTCTTTTCTCTTTTTCTGTCATTGTCCAGGTTTGGCATTGGTAGCATAGAGTTGGTAGGAAGATTGTGTTGTAAAGTGCTTTCTTGGTAGTTATTGATACATGTTTGTTCTTTAGTATTGGTGCCATTTGTCCAATGAGTTGATTTGCCTTATTGCACCTATTTTCGATCTCGTCTTCTGATCTGCCATTTGATGATATTATACTTCCTAGGTACTTGAAACTCTTTACTTGTTTCAATGAATGTTCGTTTAGGTTAATTGTTGTTGTTTGTTCTTCTTTAGTTATAGTCATTATCTCTGTTTTGCTTGTGCTAATTTTCATGTTATGTTCCCTACACATTTCGTTTAGACTATTCATATGGTCTTGTAATTCAGCTTCTGATTTTGCTATTAGTGCTTGGTCGTCCGCAAACAGGAGTTCTCTAATGGTTAGATTTGCAGATGGTTCTTCTTCTGTGTTCTCGTCATGCGGTATTCTTGCTGTCTCTGCTTGGCTGGTTTCTTTATATATGTTGTCTATATATGTTATGAACAAGAGAGGGGACAGGACACAACCTTGTCGTACTCCAGATCTTATGGTGAAGGGTTCTGAGTGTCCTCCAGTTGCTCTCACTATGCATTCACTGTTGTTGTATAAACATAGGTTTGTTAGATGTGTACTCACTCCATATTGTTTAAGGATTTCCCACAACTTGTTTCTATCTACTCTATCGAATGCCTTTTCTTGGTCGACAAAGGCTAAGTAGAGTGTTTCATTGAATTCGATTGATTTTTCTATAAGTTGTCTAAGAGCAAAAATGGCTTCTGTGCATCCTTTGTTTTTCCTAAATCCAAGTTGTGTTTCGCTTAGGTGGGGTTCTAAAGTAGTTCGTAATCTTTTTTCAAGAATTTTGCAAACTATTTTCCCAGTATGACTCAACAGTGAAATGCCTCTGTATTGTGTGCAGTCTCTTTTGCTGGCTGCCTTTGTTTTTCCAAATTGGGATAATTATGGCGTTTCCCTAGTCTCGTGGTGTCTGTTGTTCTACCCAAACATGGTTAAATAGACTATGTAGCCAAGCTGTTCCTACTTCTCTTGCTGCTATAATTAGTTCATTTGGTATTTCATCCTGTCCCGGTGATTTGTTCAATGGGGCTAATCTGATGGCTTCTATAATGTCTTCTTTTAGTATATCTGGTTCTAGTTCTTCGGTGACATCTGTGTAGGTCTCTTGAATTCCTGTGACATCTGATGGGATGTTGAGAAGTTGTTCGAAAGACTGTTTCCATCTTATTAGGATCTGTTTTTGTTCACTTATTAGTTCTCCATTTTCGCTGTTAATTATTTCAGTTGGGTCAAAGGGTTCTCCTCTGGTTCGCATTGCACCTATCTTTTTGTGGAAGTTTCTAGTTGCCTCCTTGTAGTTTTTATTTAGGGTTTCTCCATACTCTTCCCAGTCTTTTTGTTTTTCCCTCTTTACTATTCTACTCACATGTCTTCTCGCTATTCTATATTCTCTGTAATCACGTTCCTGTTTGCTCTTCAACCACTTTTTATATTTTTCCTTTTTTTTCTTTTACCGCTTTCTTTACTTCTGCGTTCCACCAACTTGTTATTTTCTTTATCCGTGTTTTGCGTTTTTTTTCGTGGTTCAACATGTTATTTTTGCAGTATTTAAAATGCTTGATTTGAACATCTCCCATTCTTCTTCCATGCATAAACTTCAAGATGCAAGTAAACCATTTTTGTGGTACTCTATTGCATTGGATGAGAGTACCGATGTACATGATACTGCCCAATTATTGATATGTATACGCGAAATAAACAATTGTTTCAAACTCACTGAAGTGTTACTGAGTTTTGAGTCACTCAAAGACACAATCACAGGCAATGATATATTCAATTATGTTACAAACTCTATTGAAAGAACTGGGTTGGTTTGGAACAAGATGGTATTATAACTGACGGCGCTCGTGCTTTGACTGGAAGAATGTAGGTCTGGTAAAGTTCATAAGTGATTGTCACAAAGTTCTTTATCATAACTGAGTGAGATGGTCGTTGTCTAGGTTTCAATGTTCCTTGTATGTCACTATGGAGTGTAAGTAGAGCTAACCACCTGTCCCACAATGCAACTCACCCCAGTAATACACATCCATCAGTCAGTGAACAAGATTGATTTGGCGCACATAATCCTTTAATACGGAAAGAACACGGACAAACGGAACATAATTCTATATCCAGAAACCAATATAATCCACAGAATATATATATTTCTTCCTCACGACTTAACAAGCACACATCACTGCCTTCTCAAGGCCTGCTTAATCTCAAACTCACAAGACAGTTATCCAGCTCCTATCCACGGCTGGACCTCACACAATACAACCCACACACTGGGTCTAACCTCCAATAACTATCCAACCCACTTTTGGTTCAGGCCTCCATTAACTATCCAACCCACTTTGGGTTCAGTCCTCCATTAACTATCCAACCCACTTTGGGTTCAGGCCTCCATTATCTATCCAACCCCCACTGGGTTTTAGGCCTGCATTCACAACTTGGAGAACAACACAATACAGGACGGAGCTGTCTTTCTAACTCCGTTCCTACCCTTCGACTCCCGACCAGTTCGGAGTCAAAACCTCAACTCCCCCTCAAGTCCCCTGACTTCACACAAAAATACACTGTCTCTCGCCCCATCCACCCTGGGGGTCTCCATCTACCCTCACCATTATTTCTCAGGGCTGGTTGTTTTTCTCCTAGCCCCGCTACCGGTCACTCACCTCAATGTCAATGACCCAGGCATATGTCAGTGATCAGATTAAAGCAGAAATCCTGACCACAGATTATTACCATTTCACTTTGTGATCCATCAAGAAAGTCTGTGTAAAACTGTTTTGAATATCAAGCATGTTATTGACCAAGTTCTCAGTGTCTCAACCTCATCACATCAAGAGGACTTAATCACAGACAGTTCAAGGCATAACTTGACGATTTGGAAACTGAACATTCCGATGTCCTATACCACACCAGTGTTCGATGGCTGAGTCTCTGCAAGGTGTTGAGGCGAGTGTGGGAACTCAGAGAAGAAATAGTGATGTTCCTAGAGGTGAAGGGCATTTAATGTGACTTTAATACTAACATTGTCAATAAAGAGTGGAAGTTAGACTTTATGTTTGCCATTGAAATTATGGAGAAGTTAAATGAACTGAATGTCAAACTTCAGGACAATGGTGTGTTTGCATATGAATTGTATGAACATGTAAAATCATTTCAGGCAAAACTCTCACTGTTTTCCTGACAAGCAAGTGAAAAAAGGTTTTGCCACTTTCCTTTGCTGAAACAAGAAACCATTTCTGGTGACAAGACTGAAAAGTACAAAGCCCAATTAGATGCATTGACTGAAGAATTTGGATGGAGATTCTAAGATTTCAAGAACTTAGAGCCACAGTTCAATATTATCAGCTCCTCTTTTAGTGCAGAAGCTGATACAGCCACAGAGGACACACAGTTGGAGCTGCTTACTTCAAGAAGATCGTGACCTAAAACAAATTCAAGTCAGATGGTTTGCTGGATTTCTATGGATCTTTATCAGAAAGAGCCATTTCCCAACTTGAAAAACATTGCAGCTAAACATTTATCACTGTTTGGATCAACATACATTTGCAAACAAGCATGTTTTTGCTTGAAGATCAACAAATCTAAGAGTAAGTCTTTATTGTCGGACTGCAACTTGCATGCTGTCATGCGAATTTCAACAAGTAAACTTGCTCCAGATTTCAAGAATATTATCAAAAATTGCAAGCAGTTACATACAGCTCATTAGAAATCAACAATTGTAGTGACACTGTAGTCGGTTTGCGTCTATATTATAACCATGGATAGATATTTTTTTAAAACAATTATTATAATTTAAAAAATTGTAAAATCTTGTTAAAAAATTAGTACAAGTTTTTGTCC